>CM077149.1:97931073-98654047 GCA_039583875.1 Platanthera guangdongensis
AGATCCTTCCAACACCTTCTCCCTGATGAAATGGTGATCAATCTCTATATGCTTGGTCCTGGCATGACACACTGGATTGTTAACCAGTTTGAGAGCACTCTCATTGTCACCCCGGAGTAAAGTAGGTCCTTGCACTTCTTCATGAACATCCTCTATAAGCTTCCTCAACCAAACGGCTTCCCGAGCAGCCAAGGTCGAAGCCTTATACTCCGCCTCCGTGGTTGAAACCGACGCCGAGTCCTGCTTCTTGCTACACCACGAGATGCTAGCTGAACCGCAAGTGAACACATAACCTGAAGTAGACCTATGATCATCCGAATCACTGCCATAGTCAGCATCCGTGTACCCGAGCAACGCAAACTTCGAGTCCCTTCTATAGAGGAATGTCAGAAGAAGCCTTGACATACTTCAGAATTCCCTTTGCCGCCACTAGATGAGATTGCCTTGGTTCATCCATATACCGACTTACTCGGCCAACAGCATAAGCGATATCCGGCCTTGTAATCGTCAGGTAGATCAAGCTCCCTACAAGAGCCCTGAACACCAAGGGATCAGGAAAAACCCTTCCCTCATCTCGTCGAAGCTTCAGCCCAGATTCTAGTGGAGTAGAGCACTTCTTCCCTTCGCCCATGCCGAACCGCTTCACAATGCGATCAGCATACCCTTTCTGGCTAATGAGAACCCCGCACTCCTTCCTCTCCACTTCCAGACCGAGAAAGTGATGCAACTCTCCCAAGTCTTTCATCTTGAAGCGTATAGCAAGCTCAGACCTGAGCCTTGCTACTTCCCCCTCCGAATTCCCTGTGATGATCATGTCATCCACATACAGCAGGACCAAGACTCGTAGCTCTCCCTTCTTCTTGACGAACAAGCTTGAATCCGAGTTAGAAGCAAGGTATCCACAGAATTGCAAGTACTCTGCAATCTTCTCATACCACGCTCTAGGAGCTTGCTTCAACCCATAGAGAGCCTTCCTGAGTTTGCATACATAGTGCGGATGCTTTTCAGAGACAAAACCAAGCGGCTGATACATGAAGATGTCCTTGTCAATCTCTCCGTAAAGAAAGGCATTCTTCACATCGAGTTGCCACAACCTCCATCCCTTGCTAGCAGCCAAGGCGAGCACCACTCTTACTGAAGTCATCTTCGCAACTGGACTGAATGTCTCCTCATAGTCTTCTCCATACTGTTGTGAGAATCCTCTAGCGACCAGGCGAGCCTTGAACCGATCAATGCTCCCATCAGCCTTCTTCTTCAACTTCTACACTCACTTGCAAGTAACCGGAGTAATGCCATCAACCTGGGCACAAGGTCTCAGGTTTCATTCTTCTTCAGAGCATCAATCTCTTCCTTCATGGCATCTTCCCACTCCTTCACTCCAGTGGCCTCGTTGAAATTTGCAGGCTCTCGCTCATCCAGAGGACCTGCAAAGAAGCAGGAGACAAAGCTCAATGCATTCCCATCACAGTACCGAGCCGGTGGCTTAACCACCCTCTTCGATCTCCGAAGAATCGGCTCCTTGCTCATGACTTCCGTTGCTTCTTCGAGCTCCACTCCTACCTGGGGCAAGCATTGAGCAGTCCTCCCCCTGCTTCCTGAGCCAGAAGGCTCAGCCTCGGAGTTTGAAGCAACAGGAGCTGCTGGTGAAACAACAAGCTCCTCTTCAAAGCCTTCAGCAGCCACCACCGGTGCTTCATCAACCTCGCTACTTCCGGTTAGCTCAACCGAGCCACCTCCATATGACGTCAGCTCGTCAAAGACAACGTCTCTTGATACCACGAGCTTCTTCGTCACAGGGTCCATGCATTTCCATCCCTACTTTCGCTCATCGTAGCCAACAAAGACAAGCTTCCTTGCCTTCGCATCCATCTTTGTCCGTAAAGCATTCGGGACATGCACGTAGCAAGTTGAACCGAACACCCTAAGGTGTCCCACACTCAGCTTCTCCTTCAGCAACAGCTCAATAGGAGTCTTCATGTTGATAGGGCTGAGTGGCATCCGGTTGATAACATAAGTAGCACAAGACATCCCCTCCGCCCAAAAGGACCTTGGGATATCTTTTGCATGAAGCCAGCATTTGCAGGTCTCCGTCAGATGACGGATCTTCCGCTCCGCTACCCCCATTTTGTTGTGGAGTGTGAGCACAAGTAAGCTCCCGTTGGATCCCGTGCTTCCTGCAGAAGTTAGAAAACTCGGAGGAAACAAATTCACCCCCGTTATCAGTTCTAAGCTTCTTAATCCGCAAGCCAAGCCGGTCTTCTACCAACTCCTTAAACTCCACGAACAAACGAAAGGCTTCCGACTTCTTCTTTAAGAAGTACACTCAAGTATACCTTGAGTAGTCATCAACCAAGACAAGCATGTATCTGCTTCCACCAAGGCTGGCAGTAACCGTCGGTCCCATCAGGTCGCCATGAATGCACTCCAATGGTTTCTTGCTCCTTGTTTGTGATTTATCAAACGGAAGGCGATGTGCCTTACCGTATTGACAGTCCGCACAAACATGCCCATCACCAAAGGAGGACAACTTCGGCAACCCCCTCACCAAACTTCTACTAGCCATCGCCTTCAGCTTGTCCATGCCAACATGCCCCAGCCTCTCATGCCAGATAGCAGCACTATCATTGGCTCTCATTCTATCAACATACGCATTGGTGGAAAGAACAAACAAGTTCTTCACCCTCCTCCCAACATGAGCAACATCAGCATTTACCGCTGATACGTTGCGAAGGAACCTCACATCTGTTGGCCCAAACAAAACGTGATAACCAGCGTCCACTGCATTGGTCACCGAGAAGAGGTTCTTCTTCATGCCCGGCACGTGATACACACTCCTTAACGTGAGTGGCCCCTGATCACTACCCAAAGACACGACCCCCTCTTTCTCTACTGCATAAACAATATTATCAGCAGTGATAATAGCTTCATTACCTAAGTAAGCCTGCATGGAGGTGAACCTCGACTTGTCTCCGGTGAGGTGATGACCACACCCGGAGTCCACGATCCACTCGTTGTTGAAGTCCTCAGCAGACAAGGCCACACAAGTGCCCGTCATAAAAGCTCCGCCCCATTCCGCTTCTTCACTTCTCGAGCAAGCTTCCTCCTTTCCCGCAGCATGCTCAGGCTGCAGTTTGACCTTGCAGTCCCTCTTGAAGTGCCCTCGCTGATGACACTGGTAGCACTTCAAGTTCTTCTTCCAGTCCTTAGGAGCATTGCTCCTCTCCGGCGGATATGAAGTTGAAGTCTCCTTCTCACCAACGACCTGCACCTTCTTCTTCTTCTTCCCTTCCCATCCTTTATTCTTGCCTGAGAAGAGAGCTTCGCTGCCTTCCTAATTCAAGTTCACTCCAGCCATCTACCTTGCTAAGCTCTCCTGCGAGGCAAACAGATTCTCCAGCTCCAGCAACGACGGCTTGAGTAGCCCACCCTTGAACAGATGTTACAAAGGCCACATACTCCTTCCGCAAGCCGCAGATAATGTGCCTTTTCATCTTTGCCTCAGAGATAGGCTCATCAGGATCCAGTGCCGACAGCTCAGCACACAAGCTCTTCATCTTTAAGAAGTACTTGGAGATGGAAAGGTCTCCTTGAGTTGCCCTGGCCAACTCATTCTCCAGGAACTGAAGTCGCGCCACATTCTTCCTATTGAACAACTCATCAATGGTTGTCCAAATATCAGCAGCCGACTCACATCCAATGATGTGATCAAACAGTTCCGGAGACACGGCTCTCTTCAGAATGAACTCCGCCTTAGCATTTGTTCTTCTCCAGAGCCTAACCTGCTGAGCAGTACCGAAAGCAGCAGTGACTTCCTGCCTGTCATCACCACCGACGACTTCCCACAGCTCCTCGCCAAGAAGATAACTCTTCATGCACGACTTCCACTTCTTGAAGTTAGTCGGCGTTAAGAGTTCAATGCCCAGACCTCTTGCCAAACTCCCTTCCATTGCAACACCTGTTGGCACCCTTTCAGAAGCACCGAGCAACAACACAGGTTGAGCACCACTCAATCACTGAGTAACAACGCTGGTTGACTTCCGCTCACGCAACTGAACCTTGCTCTGATACCATGTTAAATTTTCTCAACGTGGTCAGCAAGATAGCCCAAACACCAAATTAATATCTTTGGAACTACCCAGTTCTCGTTGAACCAGCGGAAACCAAGGAACAAAGGTTAAAACCAACAAACAATGGAAGCACAAGCAGGTCTTTTATGCATTCACTTCTTTACAACAAGAGGCATACATAGCGAGACATGATTTCGCTAGTATAACAGCTGAAAACAGAAAGCACCAATAAATAAGCCAGGCGGACAGCACCGGAGTCCGCCGAGACCGCCGAGGTCGCCGAGGTCGCCGAGTCCGCTGAGATCGCCCAAGCTAAGCTGCAATCCGCCGAATAGCCACGGAGTCCGCCGAAGCCGCGAGGCCGCGCGGACACACCGTTATTTGTCTTCTGCTGAACCTGAACTGAGGAACACCCCTACCCGCCTGAAGCCGGCAGACAGGTTATTGAAGCTAGCAAAGATGAAACAGAACTGACAAGCCGCAGAGCGACCTCCTGCTGAGTCCGCAGAGACCGCACACTTCCAAGTACTTGACCGAAGTCACAGCCAAACTCCTGGCTCCTTGAAGCTACCCGCGCGACCTGCACACAGCAAACGTCAGCACTGAAACAATCCGCGCGGACTGACAAACTGAGACCGCAGCACTTCGCCCAACCCAACTTACTGTTCACTCAAGTTACTTAGGTTACTGTAGACCTCTCAGGGGGGTCCTATTTATAGGCGAGATGAGGAGTGCGGTCACCGCCCAAGAGATAGCGACACCGCCCCAGCCCGCGCGATAGCAAAACACCGTCCGCCGAGTCCGCAAGGACTTAGCCGGATACCAAGGAAAACCGCCAGGAGCAAGGCAAACATTGGCGAACCCTCTCCAGTCCGCCCAAGCTATGCGGACAAGGCATCAGCCCACAAAGCTCCAACCACTGCAGGACAGCAATCCCCCTTCAATGGCTGTCTGCACCAACCCGAGGCAGTCCGCAAGACTCACACCTCAATCCGCCACAAGTCCACAACCAAGGCAGATAGCAACAGTCCGCCCGGTCACAGCGGACTTGGCGGATGCGGCGGACACCATGAACTTGGCACAAAGTGTGACCAAGTCCAAAACCATCAAAGGCAAATGCGAGCATGGAGGTCGCAAACCCCCGTCCGCCAAACACCAAAGCATAGACCGCCAGCAGTCCGTAAATTCCTCGCACTCCTGCCCCATCGCAGCAGCCATCCCCGGACTCCAAAACCAGTCCGCCAATCGATCTCCATAGCAAAGCACCTGCTGTGCCACCAGAGCTCGACAAGGCCTCATCCAAGCTCTAAGCTCAGTCCGCAACAGCCCAAACCGCGGACACGCCAGTCCGCAAGCTTCCCGCGAATATGAGCCAACCCGCCTATCAGCACAAGCTTGCACCCGCGGCCACTGAGCAATGCACCAGTCCGCAAGCCTCCATCCGCTCAGGCCGCTCCTTGGCAAAGCCAATCAGCAAAAACTCTATCCGCAGAAACCAGGCCGTATAGTCCGCGGACTCCATGCAACAACCCGCTCAGAAGACAGCCGGCTTTTCACTAGACCTTCCACCAAGCCGCACATCACAGTCCGCCCAGTCTGCCTAGTCCACCAATGCTGTCCGCCCAGGCCGCTCGGCCTAACCCGTCACTCACTTCCACTTCACAAATTCAACAGTAGGAGTGGGGACACTCTGAGTTGTAGGAACCTGTTTGGGGTTCTGAGTTGTAAGATCTGAGGATCTAAGAAGAAGTGGAGAAGTTAGGCCGAATCTAGTACACTACTAGATAGGCAAAGGGGAAAGTGGATGTACCCAGACCTTGGGGAACCATTATAAATCCTGTGTGCACTCTGTGTATGTTTGATTGTATGGTTGCTGTGTTGTGATAATTGTAGAATTGCATTTACTGTATAGTATTTCTGTCTTAAATTTAAAAGATAAAATTCACCTATTCACCCCCCCTAGGTGATTAGGCACTATTTCTTTCATAACCCTGAACCAAAAATCTTGTGTTAGATCAGATTTCATCTTTTATCTGTATTTTTATTTAGATTATATACACAGCAATGACACGGAACAAAGACTATGCAAACACCAGACCTCCAGTTTGCAACCTAAATAGGTTTGCCATCTGGAAGGCAAGAATCAAATTGTATATGAACTCTATTGATGAAGATATCTACAATTCCATCTTGACAGGTCCTCCTCAAGCCACTACATCTACATCTACAGCAGCTTCAAGCACAAATGCAGTTCCACCACCTGAGTGGACTAAGGCTCAGAAGAAGGCCAAGGTTGCTGATGCTAAAGCAATGAATATACTGGCACAGACTATGTCAGATGATATCTTCCAAAAGGTTGCCGAATGCACTTCAGCCAAAGCTATATGGGATTCCCTAAACCAAATGGTGGCTGGATCAGCAGATGAAAAAAGGATAGGAGATCCAACCTCATATCCTTATATGAGAATTTCAAGAAAGATGAAGCTGAGTTAGTAGCTGAAATGTATAATAGGTTAAGCTCAATCATCAATGAGCTAAAAACCTTGGACAAGGACATCACCCTCACTGAGGTGAATGACAAAATCCTTATGTGCTTCCCAAGCTTGGGGGATTTGGCCCATCAAGGAGTCCAAAAGCCTAAATGAGATCTCCACTGAATCTCTATTAGGCATGCTCAAGTCCTATGAACAGCTGATCAAGTCCAGAAAGGTAGCTGAGCAAAGAACACCTCCTCCAGCAAGAAGAGAACAAATCATTGCATTCAAGGCTGCTGAGGAGACAGAGAATCCAACCACAAATGAAGAGCTGATGAGCCTTTTTGCCAAAAGATTCTACAAAATGGCAAGAAAAGACTTCAGGAGAAAGTCATCAAGGGAGGATGACAAACCAAAGTATGATAAAACACCAACTAAAGAAGTGGTATGCTTTGGTTGCAGGAAAGCTGGACACTTCATCTCTGAGTGTCCAGAGAATCAGAAGAAAGAAAAGAGAAGAGAGAAAGATACCAGGAGACAGCACAACAACAGACCTTCTACCAGCAAATACAAGAAGAAGGAGAAGGGTTTTGTGGCTGAAACCTGGAGTGAGACTGAAGATGAATCAACATCTTCTAGCTCCGGTGAAGATGAGGAAGAGGCAAGGGCCAAGGAGGTCTGCCTCATGGCAATTGATGCTTCCAAGAGCCATTCAGAAGAAGAGGACTCAGACAATGAAGCAGTTTCAGATTCTGAAGCTGACAAGGTATTGTCTTCTTTTGATTACAGTTCTGATTCTTTTAAGTTTGAACTTAAAACAATGTGTATAGACTTAATAAACTCAGAAAAGAAGATTAAAACTCTTAGGGAAAAATTAAGAAACCTAGAGAATGTCAACTCTGAAAATAATAGGTTAAAAGCTGAATTAACTTCGCTAATGAACAAATAATAATGTTAAAGACTGAGCTTTGTGAGGCTAAACAACTTGAGGAAACTCTTAATGGAAGAAGCCTCAAACTGATGGACATCACAAGCACTGTAAATGCCAGACTTAATGGTAAGCTAGGCTTGGGTGCTTCATCAGGTGCCCCCATCCTCAAGAAAAGCATACTGACAACCCCAATCAAATTTGTTTCTGCTAAGGGGAAAGAGAAAATAAACCATAAACAAATAATAGAAAATATTCCCAAATCAATAGGTCTGAAAACCAAAATCAGAAAACCTTAAGTAAAAAAACAAGGTTCATTAGAATTCGTCGAACTTAGATCGACAAATTGCAGCGAGTTCCTCGAACCCAGATCGACGAACTCTGAACGAAAATTATAGTTATAATTATTCGTCTAACTGCGATCGACGAACTCTGTATGGTTCGTCGAGCAGAGGTCGACGAACGTGGGGCACAAAAAATGAATATGTTCATTCTCTGGGCAGAGGTCGACGATCTCAACCCAATTCGTGAACTCTGGTCGACGAACTCACAGAAATTCGTCGAACCCAGAAAGACTTAACAAAAATTGTGATTTCAACATCAACTCAAATAATTCTAGGAAACCTTTTAATCCTATAGCTGATTGGGTTATACCACCTAGGAGATATCACTCTTTAGGATACAAATCCCAACCAGAATTTTTTATTATATCTAGCTTCTCTTACCAGCAAAACAAAGGACCCAAGGTAACCTGTGTCAAGAACTATTAATTGCTTTTCATTGCAGGTAAAACGTTGTCCAGTAAATAATCAAGCATGGTATCTGGACAGTGGGTGGTCCAAACACATGATTGGCAGCAAGGACATCCTACACAACTACAAGTCCAAGCTGGGGCCAAAGGTTATCTTTGGTGATTCAAATGTGGCCAGTCAGAAGGTTTTGGAGAAGTGAAGATTGGAGCTGTCACATTCAAGAAGGTGACATATGTCAGAGGACTCAAGTATAACCTCATCTCCATAAGTCAGTTATGTGATGAAGGTTATGAGGTATATTTTAACTCATCTTCTTGTACTATTGCTAATAAAGAAAATCAAATAGTTTTAATTGGAAATAGACAAGGTAACATATACTTAGTTGATTTTTCTTCTGTCAATTCTGATATTTGCTTACTTAACTTAATTAGCAAGCAGAATGATTTATGACATAAAAGACTAGGTCATGTAAACTTGAAAAACATTTACTAGGCTATCAAAAGACAACCTTATTAGAGGCCTACCTTCTGGTCCCTACAAGAAGGAAGGTCTATGCAGGGCTTATCAACTATGCAAGCAAACTAAATCTAGTTTTAAATTTGTTAACAAAAATGATTCACTTAGGATTTTGTATTTGCTACACATGGATCTCTTTGGACTCATTCCTGTACAAAGCCTAGGAGGGAAATCCTACACCTTACTTATTGTGGATGACTTCTCAAGGTTCACTTGGGTATCCTTTCTAAGATCTAAGTCAGATACCTTTAAGGTTCTTACAGATTTTCTCATGACCATATAGATTGAGTTCTCTACTCATGTTGTATTGATCAGAAGTGATCATGACACAAAGTTTGAGTCTTTTTATGCATGAGTTTGTGAGAAGGAAGGTATCAGGCACTGTTTCACAGCTCCTAGAACTCCCCAACAGAATGGGGTAGCTGAAAGGAAAAATAGGACACTCATTGAAGCTGCATGTACATTGCTTGCAGATGCTTACATGCCTCTAACCTTTTGGGCAGAGGCTGTAAGCACAACAAATTATGTCCTGGACAGGAGTTTAATTCACAAAATAAAAAATAGGACTCCCTATGAATTACTTAAAGGGAAGAAACCTAAAATCAACTATTTTAAAGTATTTGTATGTATATGTTATATTCACAACAATAACAAAAGATACATTAGAAAGTTTGAGGCTAAGGCTGAAGAGGGAATCTTTCTAGGATATTCCCAAGTAAGCAAAACCTATAGGGTTTTTAATAAATCATCTCTAAAAATTGAAGAGTCTATTCATGTTACATTTGATGAAGCTAACATGTCTTACAAGAAGAAAGAGATTTCTACCAATAGCACTTTGTAGGTACCTCACTTGTGTGAGAGTTTGGATGGACTAAACCTCACCCAAGAGGTTCCAACACATCCTTCTCCACAAGTCATTGAAGAAAGTGAAGATGAAGGCACTGAAGGAATTGATCTTCCTCCAACAGCAAACATAATTCCAAAAGAGGAATTAGTTCCTAATGCTGTTGTAGAACCAACTCCACCCACTGATCTTGTAACACTAAGGGATCACCCAAGATCTCAAGTGATTGGAAACATATCAGCAGGTGTACAGACCAGACATCAACTCAACCAAGATTTGGTGTATGCATGTTTTTTCTCTCAGGTTGAACCTCTATCCATCCATGATGCAGAGCAAGATCCCCACTGGATCATTGCAATGCAGGAGGAATTAAACCAATTTGAGAGATGTAGAGTTTGGGATTTGGTTCCAAGATCCCAAGACTATCCAGTCATTGGAACCAAATGGGTATACTGAAATAAATTGGATGCCCAAGGTACAATAGTGAGAAACAAGGCTAGGCTTGTTGCTCAAGGATACAGACAAGAGGAATGAATAGATTATGACGAAACGTTTGCACCTGTGACAAGGTTAGAGGTAATCAGAATATTCCTGACCTATGAAGCCTACAAGAGATTTAAGGCATATCAGATGGATGTGAAGAGTGCATTTCTTAATGAAGTACTTAAAGAAGAGGTTTATGTTGAACAACCTCCAGGTTTTGTCTCTCTAACTCACCCTTATCATGTTTTCAAATTGCATAAAGCTCTTTATAGTCTCAAGCAAGCTCCAAGAGCTTGGTATGAGACCCTAGCTAGCTTTTTGATAAAACATAAATTCATTAGAGGAATAGTACATAGAACACTTTTCACTAGACATCATAAAGATCAAATATTGTTAGTGCAAATATATGTGGATGACATCATATTTGGGTCTACTGAATCCAAATTATGCAAGAGGTTCTCTGACCTCATGCATTCAAAATTTGAAATGAGTAGCATGAGTGAGCTTTCCTACTACCTTGGTCTCCAAGTGAAGTAGTTGTCTGATGGCATCTTCATCTCTCAAGTTAAATATGCTAAAGAGCTTATAAAAAAGTTTGGGATGGCTGATGCTTCAGCAAAGAAAACATATATGACTACTAATGCTGTGATTGACTCTGATTCACATGGAAAACCTGTGGATCAGAAATTATATAGGGGCATTGTTGGATCCCTATTATACTTAACAGCAAGCAGACCTGATATCATGTTTGTCACATTCCTTTGTACTAGGTTCCAAGTGAACCCTAAAGAATCTCATCTATTTTTTTAAAAAGAATTTTGAGATATATAAAGGGTTGTCCTAGTCTAGGCCTATGGTATCCTGCTGAGACAGAATTTGATTTAACTGGATTTTCAAATGTTGACTTTGCTGGATGCAGGGTTGATAGAAAAAGCACCTCAGGGACTTGTCAGTTACTTGGTATGAGGTTAGTATCCTGGTTTTGCAAGAAACAGTCTTCTGTATCCACCTCAATTGCTGAAGCAGAATATATTGCATCAGGCAGTTGTTGTTCTAAGATGCTGTGGATCCAAAACCAGCTCCTAGACTATGGATTAAACTTAAATAATTCAACTCTCTTTTGTGATAACACAAGTGCTATAACAATAGCACAAAATCCAGTCCATCACAGTAGGACTAAGCATATAGACATTAGACATCATTTCATTAGAGAGTGCGTGGACAAAAACAAAATTAATCGTGTCTATATCGACACTGATTTATAAAGAGCTGATATATTCACCAAACCTCTAGATGAGAAAAATCACTTATTCTTTATAAATCAGCTTTGAATGATCAATGAAGAAGACTTAGTTTAGTTTATGTCTGCACTCGATGAATTTTCCAAAGTTCGTCGAACGGAGCTCGACGAACTAGGGAAAGTTTGAGAGATATTCGTCGAACGGAGGTCGACGAACTCTCTGTGAGTGAAGTTGCTTTCGTCGAACGGAGATCGACGAATCCACTTCAGAAAACTTTCGTCGAACGGAGCTCGACGAAATGTCTTCAAATCTTCAGGCTGCGCTCGACGAATTATTTAACTATCAATTATTTCGTCGATCTCAGCTCGAAGAATTCCTTAATTTTCGTGGAACGGAGCATGTCGATTCATATTCTGGAAAACCTTACATCTAGGTTTTCTTCGACTTTCGTCCCGTGCTTTTTGTTCCCTTTACACTTGATCGCTGTTTTTCTCCCTTTCAGATGATTTCATGGCGATTCCAGCGGGAACATTGGCTGCGATGAAGTTCAAAACCGGATTTGATGTTAACTTTGATTCCTTCCAGCATTTGGATCCAATATTTCTGAGTATTCTGGAGCTTCTGAAAGAGCAGCAACTAAAGACCCTGATGACAACCAGAATCAAACTGTCTTGGAACAGAAATTAGAGAATGGATCCACACTTCATCAACATCAGAAGAGAATACCATGACAGGAACAATTGCGGGTAACGATATAACTCTCTCTCCCGCAGTATTAACTGAAATTTTTGGATTGAACAATGGATAAGAAGAACTGGAAATAGATTCTGAAGAATATGATAGGATGTTGAGTCTGATGGGTTATACTGGAGATAACCCCAATAAGTTGTTGAAGAAACATTTATCTGCAGAATACAAATTTCTGGCAGATATTGTTGGGAAAGTCTTGCTAGGTAAGCACACTGCACATGACTACATTACCAGGTATCAATTTTTGGTTATGTGTGCAGTGGTAAATAAGAAACAAGTAGACTGGGCTCAGATCATATTTGACATAATAAAAAAAGAACAATAAGAAGGAAGTCTGTTTTGGAAGGATCCTAGGAATCTTCCTGAAGGAGAAGGCTGCTGAATCACTGGTCTCCCCGAGCATATTCATTAATGCTAGCAAGAGGCTCACCTGTGCCTTGTTTGGCAGGTGGGAGAGGACTATATCCAAGCCATCCAAGGCTTCAACCTATTCCACCCCAGCTTCTGAAAGCACAAGGGCTGTTAGGGCTACTTCCCACCCTGCTGAAGAGATCATCCCCACACCTCCATCCCTTCCAGCAACTCAACAACAATCACCCTCCATAGTTCATACTCCCTCTCTTCAACCACATCAACAACTCCAACAACAACTTCAACCACATCAACAACCACAACCCTCTGTTCATGTTCATACTATAGCTACACTACCTGCCACCTCTCCACCAATATACCTTACTGACTTCCCTTCCTCACCCACCCAGGAATACCATCAACCCACTCCACCTCAATCACCACAATCCCCCCATGATATACTAGCCCCAACACCACCCTCATCTCCTCTTCCACCCTATTTGTCCTCCATACCATCCTTCAATCTATTGTCATCTCCTCCCAACACTCCCTCTCCTCAAAATGCATCCATCCAGGATCTCCAAATGTCAGATGCTCCTCCTCCATCCTCCCCAACATCTATCATCCCTCCACATGTTTCCACCTCACCACCATCTGCCACTCCATCACTGGATCCCACCACCATCTCATATGTCTTTACTCTCATCACACCTCTCCTCAAAACTATAATAGCAGAGGCCATTACACCTCTTGCTACCTCCATTTCCTCTCTCTCGGCTCAAATTTCTGCCCTCTCTGCTGCCCCCCTCATCATTTAGGGGCCTGGCTCCAGTTATTACTGAAACCAGGCAGGGGGAGATGCTTGATGAAGAAGCTGCAGTAGCTCCAATAGCAACAGCAGTTCCAGCAGCAGAAGCTCCAGCTCCAGAAGATACAGATACATATTTAATTGATTTAATTCAGTTTATTGAGACTGACATGGATATGGAAGATGTAGTCCCAGAAGAGTGAATTACTGCTGGTAATTTCATTTTAAATCCCACAGTAGATTTGGTTAATTTGTTAAGCATTTTTGATACTGCAAACTTGAGATTCTTTCCAGCAGAGTATACTAAGCCATCTTTGGGTATTATCCCATACACCTCTCCAATAAGCCCTAAAGTGGCTAAGCAGCTTAAAGACAACTTTGCTTCTCAAGAGGTTCCTACTTCACCTCTTCCTAAAGTTGTTTCCCCAATTGTCTCTTCCCCTTCAGTCCCAACTTTTGTAATGGATGACTCACCCTTGCCTGATCTGGATGAGTTAATTAGGGCTAACATTGAAGAAGAAAATAAGGCAGCTGCTGAAAGCACTGTCACAGTTAGTTCTCCATCCCCTCTTGAAATTTATCTTCCAGCTCCACCTCCAGCATCTACTCCAGCTCCATCCCAAGTTGAGAAACCCATTATATCTGATAAAACACTGAAAAAGATAGATGCTTTATATGATAATCCATAGGATATCAGTGATGATGATGATGAGGATGATGAGGATTCTGATGAGGATGCTAAGAAAAAGAAGAAGCCAGTATCTAAAAAGAGAAATGCTCCTCCTCCTCCTGCTCCTAAGCCAAATCCAGTCAATGACACTCCCTACTATATCCTTCAGAAGATAACTCCATATAAAGGGATGTCAGCTTGGATGTGGCTATCCAAGAATAAACAGAAAGAGAGGAAGAGAAGCAGAAGATATTCCCCTCATCCATCTCAGAAATACAAAAAAGATCCACCTCCTCCTCCAGCTGCTGGTGCTTCAGGCACAACTTCCCAAAGATCTACCCAATTCCAAACATATCAGAGATATCAAGGGAGATCTTCTTCTGAAAGCAGCCAGCATAGGTATTACTCTTCAGGAAAGCAACATCAATCTCAGCATCAACCACAGCAGCAACATCAACAACAACTATCATTCCCTGCAGATCAGAAAGCTGAATGTCCTAAAAGACCAAATTCTCCTCCTATTCCTTTTGAAGATCCTGAAATAGCTAATACAGCTAGAATGGCCAGGTTCGAAGAACTTGTAGGCCTTTCTATGATTAACAAGGGCAAAGCTGAAGGAAAGGATCCTTCTGAGTATTCCACAATGTCTAAGTACAGGAAAGAAGAGCTTAAGAGGTTTGAGAAAGCAAACAAGTTTTTTAATGTTGATGACAACATGAAGTTGCACCCAGAAGCAGTTGTCCCCAGAGCCACATCTTTAAAGATTATAGGGGCTGCTGATATGACCATGACAAAAGTGCAAGCTTCAGATCCAAATAGAGAAATTGTCTTTACCAAGCCTGGAGATAAAGGTAAAGAAGTAATGCCCAAAGAGAAGAAACAAAAGAAGTGATTCTAAACTGCTTTACTTCTGTTAGTTTTTATAACTGCTTTCTATTTTTGAACAAAGCTTATGTATATATATCTGCTGCATGTGTTATTGATCTCTGTCATATATATGCTTTCATGCTTTGAGAGTTTCAATTTTGATTTAAGTCTGTATTTGGGACCTCACCCAAATAGGTGGAGATTGTTGGATCCCTAGTAAGATTTGGGCTAGGTTCACTAAGTTAGGATCATTTGACCCAACATGTATAGTCAGGGTCATAGTTGTGTCCTACAGTCTAGGCCAAGTCCTTAGAATCAACATCGCATGGACCAGCTATCAACAAGACTGCCAGAGACTCAAGACTTAGAGTTTTTCTAAATACCAAGTAAAATGAGTTCGACGTTCGTCGAACTCAGGTCGACGTTCGTCGAACTCAGGTCGACAATAGTCGTGTTCAGCTCGACGATCTCAGAGAAAATTCTCTGAGCTGAGCTCGACGAACTTCATTCTCAGGTCAACGATTTCTGGACTACCTTCAGCATTCTAAGTTCAGATGTTCTCTAGGCTCAGGTCGACGAACTAAGTTCTCTGGACGACGATTTTTGGATTCTTTACTTCAACACTTCAAGATCAGAAAACATCTCTATATTTTAAATCCAGAGTCAGACTTTGGTCGACGAACTTAGTTCTCAGCTCGACGAACTCTGACAACAATAGCTAGAGTTATCCAGCAGCAGTTAGTGGTCCTCAGCTCGACGAAATCAATTCTTAGGTCGACGAATTCTGGATACTTCACTTCAACGCCTTCATCCAGAAGCATCTGAAATTATTCTAAGTCCAGAAATATTTTGCTGAACTTCAGTCAACGAAACCAGTTACAAGCTCGACGAACTCCATACACAGAAAAGACAAAGTTTATAGAGAATATAGTTCTGCTCTCTGCTCGACGATCTTGGAACTCAGCTCGACGAACAGAAGTCATATGGTCGACGAACTCAGCAACTCAGCTCGACGAACTGTGAACTCAGCTCGACGATTTCTGTTATCAGTTCGACGAATCCAGACTTAGTTATTTTCCATCCTTCTGTCCCCTTCTTACTGCAATAATTTATGAGTAATTAATGCTCAAATATTCTATGGAATATAACTGTTAGACAGAGCATTGATTATGGTCTTCTCCAGGATTATTGCATGCCGTTTTTCCAGGGGACAGTTGGGGAAATAAATCAATGCAGATTATTCTCAAAGCCATCAACATTGATTGCAGAGAATTTCAAATTTCAAAAGAGAATTTTGACAGGAAATATAAAAGCAATTTTCTCTCCTTTCCCAGTGAGATCTAATAGAGAATACAGAAAAACACAGTCACATATAGAGAAAAAAGACAATCAGTCTGAATCAAGAAAACTCTCTGCATTTTCTTCCATAGATTTCTGAAGATCATCAGCTATCTAAAGAAGAAGAACACAAAATCAAAATCAAGAGTCTTCTGTCTTCAACACTCCAGGACACTTCAAGGACAACTACAATTTTATCTGTCAAAGAAGTTCCTGAACAGTTGTTGATCAAGGCTGAACTACTGAAGGTCTATCACCCTGCAGCAAGACTCCATCTCTCTGAACCATTCTATTCCTCATGGGGATCCTTTGCTAAAATTAAATATCCACAAGTCTTCTTAGTTGTATATTGAAAAAGAGAAGACACAATCATCTCTCACCCCCACTGTATAAAGGGTTATAACTCCCTTCAAAAGTTATTCCTGTTTGCAAGTCACCTGATCAAAAGACTTGAGGATTGGTTTTTGAGCACCTGATCAAAAGCTCATTGGTGTCAGGCACCTGATCAAAAATCTAAGCGGATTCCTACCAGTGTGGTAGAAGAGTGGATGTACCCAAGTTTAGGGGAACCACTATAAATTCGTGTGTTGTCTGGATTGTCCTTTTCTTTTGTTTCTTGTGTTGTGGCTGTTTGTTAGGATTGCTATTTTAATTTTGTTCCAGCACTAGATTAAATCAGAAGAAAATTTTATAAACCCTGAATACTCTATTCACCCCCCCCCCTCTAGTGTATTCCTGATCTAACAGCTCACTTTCATACTTTGAAGAGGCAATCCACCTAAATCAAATGGTATATCTTTTCTAGTCTCCAAGGTGGAAGGGCGGTTAGGGAACATAGGCCGCTTCAACTTCTTAGGGTCAATCTTCTTCAACTCCTCTCTTCGAAGTCGCACAAATTGTTTTCTTCTCTCTTTCATCTCCTCACGGGATAAAAGGATGTCATCCATCTCAGTGATCATGTGAATTGGACGCTTTGTTTGCGGTGGTGCTTTATAGGGTGGAGGAATTTTGATAACCCTTGGGGCAAGTTTAATTTTACCTTTTCGTAGAAGCTCCACGGCTCATTGGCGGCAAGCTGCAACTTTTATGTCTTCAGCAGTCAGGATCAATTGACCACTCGACTCCTCGCCTACGGTCAACAAAGCCTTCTCGGTAAGCAGTTTTTCCTGTAGCTTTTTCTTGTCATCCACCTCAGAAGCCGCTGGGATTTTATCTCAGGTTTTTTGGATAGAATTTGGAGATCGAGGTCGGTACCATCCACTGAAGCCAATTATTGGTTAATAATGTTCTCTAACTCTTGCACATAATCATTGTAGTTGGATCTTGAGGCACACTTAGAGGGGGGTGAATAAGGGCGAACAATAATTTTTTTGCTTAACTTTTACTTAGCCAAATATAAATGAAAATCAAATAAACTTTTTCACAAACAAAAACATATAACAAACACTTAGAAATTTATAAGAAAATTGAAAGAAACTTTTATTTCATAAGTGCTGAATAACATGAAAGAGATTTCTATAAAGCTTGAAATCAAAGGATATGATGAAAAAGACTTCTTTTTAGAATTCACCGGTCCTTCTCCCAAGAACCGACCGACTAAAGCCTATCTCTCCTTAGATACAACTACTAGCCTCCTCAAGATCTCTCCACGACCTAGTCACTGCACACAAGGAGGCGATTTTCCCCTAAACCACACGAGGGCCTACTCGCCACTCACACAATGATGATTTCTCTACCATTTACAAAATGAATAGAAAGAAAATAAATTTGAAATGAAAACTCCCTCTGGTCTTGAGGGTTGAAGAAGATGACAAATCCTTGCAAAGTTTGGCGGAGTTGAAAAGCACAAACTATCCCTTCTTTGCACTTGAACTTGCTTGAACATTTAAGAGTTTTTCTGGTTCCACAGAGTTATCAGACTGGAAATGCACGGGATGAAGGCTCCTGGAGGTGTGTAACATCAATTTCTCGAAATCAAGTCTATATATAGTTTTTGCACTATCGCCCGGTGATAGCTAGGTATCGTCTGCGATATCTCTGTTTGCTGCCACATGTCCCATTCTGCAATAACCATGCCGGGAAGATGGAGAACATGTATGGATGTGGCCTATCGCGTCGTGATAGATTGATATCGCCTGGCGATATCGTGGTTATGTGCTTCGTGCCAACCATTGAGAATCATAACATTATGGCTGATGTCAACACGCTATCGTCTGGCGATAGTGGATATCGCCTGGGATAACTCTTCTTTGTAAAAGTTATTGTACACCGCCATCCTAAATCATCAGTGTTGTATCGATTATATCTGCACATCACAAACACACTATGATCAAATACATTCAGGATTTATTATTTTCAAACCAAAGAGTGCAGAATACATGCTTCAACAATCTCCACATTTTGATAATAACAAATCCACTTAGAAAGAAATCATCTAGAATCTATAATAATGTTTAAAAGATATGATAAGCAGTAGAAGTACATAAAAGTGCATAAACTCCTCCTAAATGGATGACCTTATATTCCTTGTAAATCCATTTAACTCCTTTTAACCCCAGTTTATTTTTATGTCGTATTAATTTGAAAATTAAACGTGAACTCCCCCTTAATGAGAACTGCCACTAAATTGTTTTGTTTGTAGATTTCTTTCGATATTCAACTCTTTTTGGTATTAGCAAAAGAAGGTGAATGTAGGTAAGAGACTGAGAGAATGTGATGCGGAAACGTATTATAAGAAAGTAGGAAGAATTTGAAAAAAAATATAGAGTGGAGTTTAGGATGAAATATGCTTTACATAATTAGACAAGATAATGTCGAATTAGCTTCATTTGGTTCGGCGGTGGCGGGTCGATCCGTCGAATGAAAACAGAGTGTTCGAAATGGAGGGGGGAGGTGGCTGCTCCAAACGGAGCATTTTGGGGTGTTTCTCAAGGCGGGCGGGTAGAAACGGAGCAAGCACCGCCGGAGGTTCATTTGTTTACCCTCTTTCCGGCGGCATTTGCCCAAAACGAAGCAGCGAAACACCCAAACATTGTGACATTCACACACAAAAAACTCAAATAGAAGAATGGAAGTGAAGATAGAAATGTAGAAATCATTTTCAGTCTAATTCTCATGAGAAGATATTTTATAATAGATAATGAAGTATACAATGTGTGTTTTGGTAAAGAAGAACAAGTGAAATAATTAAAAATCACATTAAATTGTGAAGTGTAAACCGATAACAATGAAGATACATAGACAACTTTGTACATATAAGAATTCTTTGCACATTATTGAAAGAAAAAATGCACATAAATGTGTGCACAAGGTACTTTACAATTTTTTCCAATGTGCTTACCCTCATAATGCTCATTAAGACTTATTAGGAGGGTGAGTAGTGCATGATGGAGTATCCTGAGCAAGGTTTTGAGAACCGGACCGAACATAGAACTGATCTTGAGAGAGGTTCAAGGTTTAACTGGTTTGACCGGTTGAACCGGAGTTGAGCCGTTTTGACATTAATGACTAGAATTATAACGTATTATATACAAATTAAATATATAATATATAAAATTTTGAACATATATAAGTAATAAATATAAAAATATTGATGAAATAGCAATTCTGAAGAAAGATTCAAAGAAAATGTCATCACAACTACATGTGGTCATTACTGATTTCTATCATTTATGTAATTCAATTTAAGAAAATTTATGACACTTCATAAAAAAAAATCCAAACAATTCATACTTAACAAAAAAACCTGAAAGCTGCAGTAAATTGAAAAAAATAAAGTAATAAACTTGCACTAATCTAGGCACTAAAATATATCTGCTGAAGAAGAAATTACAAACACCACAAAAATACCTTTGCGAGAAAGAAGAGCAGTGATATGTTTGTGGGGGAGAAGAGCAGTGCTACGCCGGCTCCAAAACAACCTTTAAACTACACACACAAGATCACCTGGATGGTCGCACACGAGGAAGACGAAGAACTAAAGAAGGTGTCGGCTAACGGTAGTTTCACGCAGACATGCATGAGATCATATGGTCGAATGCTTGTTTTGGAGGAACCAAATAAGTTAACCTTAGCCCCATAGAGCTCTAACATTTAATCTAAATCATTGGATCTAAAATTAGGCGATTGTTAACCACAACCCGTTATTGGCAGTCGCACCCCAAAATCTCCTAACTTTTCACACCTTTTTCAAAATACGTCTTGTACATGCAATTTCAGGAAACGTGTTCAACACGAAAGTTGTAGATCTCGACGAGATCTACAACTTTCGTGTTGAACACTTTTCCTGAAATTGCATGCACAAGATCTATTTCTGAAAGGCGCAAAATCTGAGCATATTTAGAAAGTACGCCTTGTACATGCATTTTTAGGAAAAGTGATCAACACGAAAGTTGTAGATTTCGACGAGATTTACAACTTTCGTGTTGAGCACTTTTCCTAATATTGCATGTACAAGGTGTATTTCGAAAAGGCGCGAAATATTATGAGATTTTGGGGTGCGACTAGCCAATTACGGGCTGCGGTTAACAATCGCCTAAAATTAATGCTGATTTTGTGAACCGCCCGGTTAGCCAAAAACCGGCCCGGTTTCCGGTTATCCGGTTCAACCGGCCGGTTTCTCGGTTCCTGGCCGGTTCTTGGTCAGGACGGTTTTAGGAACCAGACCGGACCGCCCGGAGGACCGGTCAGCGGTTCAACCGGTCGGACCGGCCGGTCCGGTTTTTAAAACGTTGATCCTGAGCATATTATTTGAATAACAAATATTTTTTGTTAGTTTTTTTTTGTTTTTAATCATTCAAGACTACGAATCCACTTGTATGGCACAACATATAAATTTTTTTTGTTAAAAGTCAATTTGTTGAAACCGATTTCCCGGTCTCCTGTAGAGTTCGCCCGTGGGGAAGGGGTGGTCTCGCGCCTACTTTACTCCTACAAGCAAAACAACAAGGAAAACAAGGAAAGACTGACCCAAGGGCTTGGCGGGGAGGTCTCACCACACACCCGGAAGATCTCAGAGCGCTTCCCCTTCTTAGCCAGAGGCCGAGCTAAGGTACCCTCAGAAAGCACTTGAAAACTAGAGCAGGAAGACACAGGAAGCCTCTGCCTTCTAGGGTACCCCTTGGGTCCTATTTATAGTTTTTTGGAATCCGAACTGCCAATAACCAAAAGAACTGACCTGAAATTACCAGAAAACCCTTGGCTGGGTCTGTCAACAGCCAAACTCCGCTGTTTTGAAGGGCTATAGGCAGACCAGTGAGGGCAAAACAGTAAAAAGTACCTCATTCATCCGGGCGAGCTGGGGAGCTTGGCCACCTCGACAGGCCCTGCTCGCCTGCTGTTGCCGAGTTCCACTGCGAGGACGCGAGCTGGGACTAGCTCGGCGAATGCCGAGCTCGGGGTCGACGAATGTCGATCTCTGGTCGACGAATGCCGAGCTCGAACTCGGCCTCTCCACTGCCGAGCTCGCTTACTGCCCTCAGCCCGATCTGCTTGGACCCTGGCGACCTTGCTCGCCGGACACGGGGTTGTACACAATCCCCGCTCTTTTTGAGCTTGGCAAAGCTCGGAAAGAAACATCCAACCCCAAGTGTGCGGCGAGCGCGGATTGGAGAGCTGGAGGGAATCTTTGGGTGGGGTCCACCTGCGGCTATATATATGTGCACCTGACCACCTGTCTGACTCTTGATATTCCCTTTGCCCTAACCCTGCCAAGATGCCACTTCCCAAGGAGATCCAAGAGCGCTTAGACCGAGCTCGCCATGCTTCCACAGCTCGCGTAGCCGCCCTGACGGCGGTTCCTGCCACGGTTCCTCAAATCGATTCTGCCGAGCCCGGCTCCAAGAGGTCGAAGTTATTCCCTCAGGCGGCCGAGCCCATTTATCACAACCTGAGGGCCACCCTGGAGCGCGAGACCGGCTCTTCCACTCGGACAATTCTGGAGAAGGACCGGGAGGTTGTCGTAGTCGGCGACGACCCGGATGGTCAACCTGACGACCTGGGGGGGCCATGCCACGAGAGCCCATACCGCGAGGCGAGGAACCTCTCGTGGACTCACGGTTCATGACACCGGATAACCGTCCCCAGGACCCGCCTCTTCTCTTTGGGATCTTGCCGGTGAGCTCGCAGAGGCTGAGCTCGCCGGTGCGCGCCTCTTCTCCTCGGCAAACTGATGTGATCCCGGGGGCGGGTCTGGGAACCATCCCCTCCCTGGGATTCGAGCTCCTCTTACCGGGGACTCGCGGCCCAGGCAGCGGGAAGGATCTGAGGTTTATCCCTCCCCGCATCTCCTTTGAGACGCCGAGCTCGTCCGGTCAGTCTCGCCTGGATTCTTGCCTCATGAATTTTTTTGCGTCTCTTCTTGCTAATGCTTGTCTTTACAGCTCTCCCCAGCCAATCTGCTGCCGAGGAATCTTCGCGGGCAGCCCACTACTCTCCCCTCCCATCCCCAAGCTCGATGGACTCTTACCTGGGTCCTGAGGTGGATCAAGGCGAGCTGGCGAGGAGGGAGGTCAAGCTTCTTAAGAAGCTGGTGTGCGGCCTCCGCGAGGTGCAGGGGGTCAACGAGACGCTCCAACGCGACTACACGCGTCTCGCCGATGAGGTGCAAAGTGGCCAGGCTGGCGAGCTGATGTCCCCCTCCCGGCTCCTAGACGAGATAGACGATGGCCTCTCTGTGGCGCAGAGAAATTTGGGAAGGAACCGCGAGCTGCTCTGCGTGCGGCAGTCTGGGGGGCGGGGGTCGCGAGGCCGGGGTAGGTAAGAGGGAGGCTCCCTTGCCGAGCCGACCGGTACTCGCACCCTGATGCTCTCCCTTCTCGCGCGCCCCACCTTTTTATTCCTGAACCTTGATATGTAATAAGTAGCTTTTAGGACATTCTGGGACGTGTTATTTATTTATTTAAACAATATACTGGAGTGTTTGACTTAGCCTTGGTTGGGACTGGAAGGAAGTCGGCGAGCTGGGGTGGCGAGCTGAGCGGCGAGCTGAGCCGATTGGACGGCCTGCCCCAGATTTCTTTTCCTATAAATACCCCCGTGTACGGCGAGCAAGGTCGCCAGGGTCCAGGCAGATCGGGCTGAGGGCAGTAGGCGAGCTCGGCAGTGGAGAGGCCGAGCACGAGCTCGGCATTCGTCGACTAGAGATCTGCATTAGTCGACCCCGAGCTCGGCATTCGCCGAGCTAGTCCCAGCTCGCGTCCTCGCAGTGGAACTCGGCAACAGCAGGCGAGCAGGGCCTGCCGAGGTGGCCAAGCTCCCCAGCTCGCCTGGATGAATGAGGTACTTTTTACTGTTTTTCCCCCACTGGTCTGCCTATAGCCCTTCAAAACAGCGGAGTTTGGCTGTTGGCAGACCCAGCCAAGGGTTTTCTGGTAATTTCAGGTCAGTTCTTTTGGTTATTGGCAGTTCAGATTCCAAAAAACTATAAATAGAACCCAAGGGGTACCCCAGAAGGCAGAGACTTCCTGTGTCTTCCTGCTCTAGTTTTCAAGTGCTTTCTGAGGGTACCTTAGCTCGGCCTCTGGCTAAGGATGGGAAGCGCTCTGAGATCTTCCGGGTGTGTGGTGGGACCTCCCCGTCGAGCCCTTGGGTCGGTCTTTCCTTGTTTTCCTTGTTGTTTTGCTTACAGGAGTAAAGTAGGCGCGAGATTACCCCTTCCCCAAGGGCGAACTCTACAGGAGACCGGGAAATCGGATTCAACACAATTCATTGAAAGAAAAATGTGCAAGAATCAATGATAAACAAGTTGTGTTATATATTTCAATTAGGCTACATGGAACAAAAACACATTAATGTAGAATGAAAATTTATAAACACTTGTATTGTACCAAAAAGTGTAGTGTGAAGTCATTATCGTGTATAAAATATTTCTCATACATAGATGCATGCGAAAACAATTTGAAACATTTATTATCCACAATCTTATTATAATATAGAAATTGTAAGCATGAAATTACGTACACAATGTTATATGAAACTTGAAAAATAAAATCACATTGAACAACTTCTAGAAGTGGCAAACCAACAAAAACATGTCTTAAGAATGTGTAGCATACATGAAAAAAGAGTCGATAGAAAAATGTGAATATAGAAAAATGGGAGTTGTAGTTCAAAAACTCAATATCGCGAGTGATAGCGATATCGCGCTGCGATATCAAATTCGATATATAAGCGAATTTTAAGTCTGAATTTCATTTCACCTCTTTATTTCCTGAAACTCTATCGCGAGAAATGAACTTGTCGTCTGCGAAACCTCCAAATCCAAGGTTAGTTTGTGAATTTCTCTTGAAATTTTCTAAAGATTATGTTTTTGAAGTTGATTTTAAGAATCCTTTGTGATCAAAAAGAGATTTTAGGAAAAAAATTTTGGGATTTGGTGATTTGTGCAAGAGCTTTGAAAATCCTAAGTTTTATAGTGAGATTTTCAAGGATCTTATAAATCTATAGCGTATGTAGAGATGCAAGAATTTTTTGGAGTTGTTTTAGACCAAGGTAAGTCTCATCTGAAAGTTGAGAGATGAAGATTTCATTTTTTAGAAAAATTTCGACTATGCTCGACGATAGCCACTATCGTCTGACGACAACCACTATCGCCCGACAATAGCGAGAATTTCTCGTTTTAACAAAATTTTATTTTTATAATTGCCGGAATGGCTTATAGCTCAAAAGCACGCAAAAGTTCCTTTAGAAATCCACACTCGTTGTATCAATTGTATCCTGGAATCGAAAAGGCGACTATTGAAGTTTCTAAATAGTGGAATTTGATTTATCACGAGATGCGCACATCTATGACTTACTCGCGCGAGCAGGTATAATGTCCCACAGTATCCGTGACATGTTTAGCTCGATGTTAGTGAGAGAATTTATTATCACTTGGAAGATCTGTCTTACACCAGGTTAAACATAAGAGTTCGATTGCAGATTCAAAAATGAGTAATAGAAATATGTAACATCCCCGTCCGTCAAATAGCATATAACAGAAGGTCCGGCCGGGGCCCGACGCCATATACTACGGACAGTCAAAGGAGTTACTAATTGAAATCATAATCCAAACATGTGTATCCTATCACAGAGTGCATTCTAGCAGAAGTAACTTTAAATGTTAAAATGAACCAATCCAACTGAATGTCCAATAACATAAAAAGTAGGAATGAATAAACAAATAATCTCGACCTTAAGACCTTACATTGTTCAACTCAAAATTAAATGTCTTGCATACATCGACACGCAGGACGACCACACAAGAACATTAAAATAAGCAGGTAATTCGCTTTGGCCTTCATGGGCCAAATTAGCAATCCTGGGCTTCAACCCGCTAAATCCCGCTTGGCTCGGATGCACCTGCAAGAAACATTACACCGCACAGTGGCAAAATAGCAACGGTCATCATTAACTGACCAAATTATAATGACTCCACCCCTCAATCGGGGGGGGGGGGGGGGGGGCAGTGCTCCTTCCCTCAAGACATTAGTATAAAACATATACTGGCTATCAAAACGTGCAACTTAAGAACCATTCGCCACAGACGTTAGCGCAAACACCCAACGCCTCGTGCTCTCAGGGCACATTCTTGGTGCACAGGACCACAAGGGTCGTACCACCATTCTCTATGACGTTCAACAACGTTTGAGCTTTCAGTCTCACAAGGGCCAAGGCCAGAGACAACGCCCCATTGTTACGACAAGTCATGTGCATTACACATTGACCACTCCAAGTCGGCAGGCATAGGGGAGGGTATAGTTCAGCCATATCTCGTGCTCAAATCGTCTGGCTCGTAGGCCTGACACGTATCAACATCCCCTTTCCCTTTTTCGCATGATCCATAACTCTGTAAGGATCCTAAGCTAGCACTCATGACTACCAAAGCTGAGCAATTTAAGCTCACACTCCATAAATCTGGCCCACAGGTCTTCGAGAGACAGGCCATAACGCCCCCCAGGTCTCATAAGATGGGCTTCTCAAAATAGCCCATATGTATCCTAGAGACAGGCTTCAACAAACATCCACAACGTTTCCAAAAAAAAGGCCTCAACAAACAACACAACGCTCACTGGGAGCTACCGCCGGTGGTAACGCTACTGCCGCGCGGTAGGGGGGAAGATTATTGATTCTTCCCCCAAACAGACTGCTTTCCTGGAATCTACATCCAGTACTCTCAACACAGCCATCTACACACCCAGTGACTTCGAAATCTACGCAATAACCACGGAGTCTTCTCCGACGTACAAAACATACAAACATCACCAATCCTGACCAACCTATCCGGATGGGCTTCACACAACATGCCTATTCCGTACTTCAATTCCGAATCTAAATGCAAAACTACCGGGGATACACGGATCAACCCGTCGGGAGAACCACTTTCACGTGTTCGTGGAGTGTCTACCTCCAAATGCCAAAAAGGACTTCACATGTCCAAGGAAGAGGATCGTTACTCAAGAAGTTCGCTTCAGCGCCATAAGAGAAATTCTAGACGGATGAACACAACCGCTACGGCTTTGCCTCCATAGATCCGAACTCGCTTTACAAATCTGAGCATCAAATCCCAAATGGCGGTGAGATCTCCTTTCAGGCGCTGCTGCTCCTCCTCCAAAGGATCAGACCAAGCTCTCAACTCCAAAGGAAAATGAAGTGAAACGGCTGAACCCGTACTATATGCAAATCTACGGCCGTGTGGTACCTAACTACCGCCGTGCAGTACCGTTAATTAACGCCTCGATTCAAGCACAACCGCCTAGGTCCTCCAATCACAGGCCGACACGTGGCCATGACGTTACAGCTTCGCTATTGCCGGGTGTTAGGATGTTAGTGCCTCGCGGTAGCTAATGACGGTTACGACACGACCCCTCCTGCTACCGCCCTGCGATAGCTACTACCGCCACATGGTAGAAACTCGAGCACTTTGACAATTAAATTGCCAAGTTACCGCCCGTGGTAACTATACTGCTGGGTAATAGCTTCCCGAGAGCGCGGCCAAATAAATGGCTAACTTTGCATGACAATAACCTAATGTCGCGTGGTAGACTAGGCATTGAGTCACCTCGCCTCGCTCAATGCTCTCGACGCCTGATGCTATCGCCACGCGGTATTATCCTACCGCCGCGCGGTAACCAAAGAATTGAGTCAACTCGCCTTACTCGACGCCTGGCGCTGCCGCGACATGGTATAGGCCTACCGTCGTGTGATATTCCTTTTCCTGACTATAGAACATATACTGGCTATCAAAACGTGCAACTTAAGAACCATTCGCCACAGACGTTAGCGCAAACACCCAACGCCTCGTGCTCTCAGGGCACATTCTTGGTGCACAGGACCACAAGGGTCGTACCACCATTCTCTATGACGTTCAACAACGTTTGAGCTTTTAGTCTCATAAGGTCCAAGGCCAGAGACAATGCCCCATTGTTACGACAAGTCATGTGCATTACACATTGACCACTCCAAGTCGGCAGGCATAGGGGAGGGTATAGTTCAGCCATATCTCGTGCTCAAATCGTCTGGCTCGTAGGCCTGACACGTATCAACATCCCCTTTCCCTTTTTCGCATGATCCATAACTCTGTAAGGATCCTAAGCTAGCACTCATGACTACCAAAGCTGAGCAATTTAAGCTCACACTCCATAAATCTGGCCCACAGGTCTTCGAGAGACAGGCCATAACGCCCCCCCAGGTCTCATAAGATGGGCTTCTCAAAATAGCCCATATGTATCCTAGAGACAGGCTTCAACAAACATCCACAACGTTTCCAAAAAACAGGCCTCAACAAACAACACAACGCTCACTGGGAGCTACCGCCGGTGGTAACGCTACTGCCGCGCGGTAGGGGGGAAGATTATTGATTCTTCCCCCAAACAGACTGCTTTCCTGGAATCTACATCCAGTACTCTCAACACAGCCATCTGCACACCCAGTGACTTCGAAATCTACGCAATAACCACGGAGTCTTCTCCGACGTACAAAACATACAAACATCACCAATCCTGACCAACCTATCCGGATGGGCTTCACACAACATGCCTATTTCGTACTTCAATTCTGAATCTAAATGCAAAACTACCGGGGATACACGGATCAACCCGTCGGGAGAACAACTTTCACGTGTTCGTGGAGTGTCTACCCCCTAATGCCAAAAAGGACTTCACATGTCCAAGGAAGAGGATTGTTACTCAAGAAGTTCGCTTCAGCGCCATAAGAGAAATTCTAGACGGATGAACACAACCGCTACGGCTTTGCCTCCATAGATCCGAACTCGCTTTACAAATCTGAGCATCAAATCCCAAATGGCGGTGAGATCTCCTTTCAGGCGCTGCTGCTCCTCCTCCAAAGGATCAGACCAAGCTCTCAACTCCAAAGGAAAATGAAGTGAAACGGCCGAACCCGTACTATATGCAAATCTACCGTTGTGTGGTACCTAACTACCACCGTGCAGTACCGTTAATTAACGCCTCGATTCAAGCACAACCGCCCAGGTCCTCCAATCACAGGCCGACACGTGGCCATGACGTTACAGCTTCGCTATTGCCGGGTGTTAGGATGTTAGTGCCTCGCGGTAGCTAATGACGGTTACGACACGACCCCTCCTGCTACCGCCCTGCGATAGCTACTACCGCCACATGGTAGAAACTCGAGCACTTTGACAATTAAATTGCCAAGTTACCGCCCGTGGTAACTGTACTGCTGGGCAATAGCTTCCCGAGAGCGCGGCCAAATAAATGGCTAACTTTGCATGACAATAACCTAATGTCGCGTGGTAGACTAGGCATTGAGTCACCTCGCCTCGCTCAATGATCTCGACGCCTGATGCTATCGCCACGCGGTATTATCCTACCGCCGCGCGGTAACCAAAGAATTGAGTCAACTCGCCTTACTCGACGCCTGGCGCTGCCGCGACATGGTATAGGCCTACCGTCGTGTGATATTCCTTTTCCTGACTATAGAAACTTGGGGTTTTACAAATATCCCCACTTAAAGAATTTTGTCCAGAAATTACACGTTGCAGGAAAAATAAAGTGTATCAATACTGCGAAAGTATACCTCAAAAGAAAAGCTCGAGGAACTCTGTCTTTGAAAGATAATCCTACGGGTAGTTAATCACCTAGTGGGGGTGAATAGGTGTCTTTAATTTTTTTAGTCACTTAGATTAACTGTTCAACAGAATATTAAACAAAAATATTCACAGTATACAACACAAGCAGTCCGCTGAACACAACACAAGCAATTCACACAGCACAGCACAATCAATCCATAGTACACAAAAAATTTATAATGGTTCTCCTATCTAGGGTACATCCACTTTCCCACTTCTTGCTCACTAGCAATGTGCTAGATAAGGTTATATCTCCTCATCTTTAACTCATGTCAAAAGATCTTACAGGCTCAGTTTCTGTTAAGAAACCCACATTCAGACCAACTAGTCCTACCTCAGAGATTCACCCAATCTCCTACCTCAGGTCCCTCAAGAATCCTTCCCCAGTCTTTATAAAAGAGGCTTTCAAAGTGTTCAAGGCCAACATCATTTCAAGACTCCAGACACTCAACATTTCAGCTTGCTGAAATCATCTATTGCTGGAGCTCTACCTTTGAAGGCCTATCACCCTCAGCAAAGCTTTTCTTCCTGAAGATTTCAAGGATTCAGGGGGAGCTTTGACATCAATCCACATAGTCTTCTCAGTTGTTTGAGAAAGAGAAGACTGCCATCACTCTCTCACCCCCCAGCTTGTAAAGGGTTTCTCAAACTCCCTTCAAAAGTTTGAATCTGGTTTTTGAGCACCTTGTCAAAAGCTCATTGGTGGCAAGACACCTGATCAAAAAATCTGCTGTAGTTTTTGAGCACCTTATCAAAAGCTCATTGGTGCCCAGGACACCTGATCAACTCATCCTGCAGTGGATTCCTACCTAGGGTGGTAGAAGAGTGGATGTACCCAAGTTTGGGGAACCACTATATTTCCTTGTGTCTTCTGGCTCTGCTTGTTTACTTTTTGTTTCTGGCCTTGATTTGTCTGTGCTTAGTTTTTGCATAGCTTAGTTTTGTGATTAGATTTATATTTGCTTCCCTGCTCACACTTATTACAACAATTGTTGTAAAAGTTTTTAAAAGAACTAAAACACCATATACTCTATTCACCCCCCTCTAGAGTATATCAGATCTAGTTGCACTTTCAGATGTGTCATTTGTATTTTCTTATGGGGAGCCTTAAAGGCACTCACTCCCCTACTATATCTTCCAACATAGTGGTAACCTCTTTATTCACACTAGTGGATCTACCATTCATCCAGTGACCATAAATACTTCCTTGGTCATACCTATTTGAAGGCAACATCACCTTCTCAAAAGATATGGGAGGCTTGGAAGCTAGAGGCTGGACTGGAGATTTCTCTTTCCCTTTGGAAGAGGCAACTCTAGTGTTTCTCTTGAACCCCAACCCCTTCTTACCCTTTTGAGAGGAGGAGTCTATCAAGGGCAACACAGTATTGGGCTTAGAGAAACTAGCCACAATTCTCTTCTCCCTCTGAAACTTCTCTTTAAGATCTCTAATGAGACTATCCTTGTACTTGATGGTACTAATCTGGATGAGAGTAATGTTACTGAGTTGGCTGACTTCCCTAGCCTTCTGATCCAACAAGGATGCTGTCTCAACCTGCTGGGAAGCAGCAAGCTAAAAGGAAGGTCATCTCCTCAGCTTGCTTCTTAGTCAACTTCTTGCACTTCTTAAAGGCATCCAGAAGTTCATCATACCTGTCAATCAATTAACTGACATCTCCTTCAGATTTAGAATCATCTTCACCATTGGATGAAAAAGCTTTTGTACAAGGACTAGTCTTATACCCAGACTCAGAATAAGAACTAGATAGAGGAAGTACCTTTTTTGGACCAGGCTAACCGTGGCTGGATTCTTTATCAGACATTGTCATCAACCCATAACAGATGTAAGCATCTTCTTCATCTTCATCCTCCTCTGAGTCACTGTCTGAATGTGACAGAGGGGCCCTGATACCTATCCTGGCAGCAGGATAGTCTTTAGTTTCTCCAGCAACAACTAGCCCTATGTAGGCTTCTTCATCTTCAGACTCTGAGGAAGATGAGTCTGTCCAACTCTTCTCCTTCTTAGAAATAAAAGAGTTTTCCTTTTTACCTTTGTGCTGGTGAACCTTTTTCTCACCAGCCTCTTTTCTCTTCACTGGGTCGTCAACAATCATATGCCCTAGCTTGCTGTAACAATAGCAGATAACTTTAGAGGAACTATGTTTTTAAGTTTTAGAATCGTACCTTTCTCCCTTTGAGTGATTCTTCCTGTGATGAGAGGAGTAGGGTTTGCTACTCCACTACCACTTCTTCATCAGCTTTTGAAATTGCCTGGAGAATGCAACAAAGTCTTCATCAGACATGTTGCAGTCTGATGTTCTTGAGCCTGTGTTGTCTGATGTTCTTGACCCTATGCTGTCTGAATCAGCAGGCCTTTTTGGAGGAGAGGGAATCCTCTCCTTGTTCTTCCTGGTACTCTCTGCTCTGAAGGCCATAGACTTTTCCTTGGCCTGGGATTTGCTAATGGTCTCCTCCTCTTTCTTGGCGGCCAACTGCATTTTATAAGAGAGCAGCTTTCCAAATAGTGTATGTGGAGGAGTATCAGCTAGCATGGCCACCTCTTTGATGACACATATCTTGGTGTCTCAGTCTCTAGTGAGAGACCTCAGGAACTTGTCATTAAGCTCATAATGATTGAATACCCTCCTATAGGTCCTCAGCTCATTTACTATCCTGAAGAATCTTTCATAGCAGTCAGCTATGCACTCTCCCTTGGACTGCCTGAAAGCCTCATACTCCTGGTTGAGCATGGAATTCCTGTCATCTATATCCTCTTAAGTTCCCTCCATGTAGACCACAAGAGTGTCCCACATCTTCTTGGAGGACTGGCAGTGAACCAGATTATGAAAGGTAGAATCATCTATGAAACTAACAATAATGTTTTGTGCCCTCTTATCCATGGTGGCTAAGATGATTTCATCCTTGATCATCTCTGAGTATTTCTTTGGTGTTTGGACTGTTGCATCCATAACTGAGACCTTCATGGGGATGAAAGTTCCCTCTTTGACTGTCACAAAGATCCTTGGGTTTGAGGCTTCCATAAACAACCTGAACCTCTCTTTCCAGATTCCAAAACTCTCCTTCCTACAGATGGAAAGTTTCATGGAACCTAACTCCTTATGTTACTCTCCTAAACCCATAAGTATACTTATTTCAACTACCCTTTGAGATTTGCTCTGACTATTAGGTCCTTCTTGAGCAACTTCGATCTGATACCACTTGAATGTATTTAATTCTAAGGTATCTATTCACCTAGAAGGGGGGGTGAACATGTTTATGGTCTTTTATAATTTTTCCTCTACTTAGTGTATTGTGGGTGAGTTATAAATTGCTTTCAAGACAATCATACAAAGCACACACAAGGTTTATAATGGTTTCCTAGATTATGGGTACGTCTACTTTCCCTCCCACATTCTAACAATGTGTTAAACAAGGCACTTCCCCAAGACTCTGCTCATAAGAGCTTACAACACAGATCTCGCAGGATCTCTCAGTCTCCTCCAAGACCTACAGCTCGGGCAAAATGCCCTACCTCAGAGTAAGCTTGCTCCTACAACTCAGTGATCAAAGGATAGCCTACTTAAGACTTGAACCCAAGTCCCACATCTCAGGCTATGGAGGTTACCCCTACAACTCAGAGAGTAAAACACTTCTACTGCTCAGATCTGTTAAGATCCTACCTCAGGACAAAAGGCCCTACCTTAGGCACGCATGCCCTACACTTAGATCCATACAAGGATCCTACAAACTCAGGCTCAATAGCCCTACACTCAAATTCACAGATGGATCCTACCTCAGCCTTTATAAATCATGCTTACAACTCAGACCCAAAAAATCTTATAGGAAGAGTAGTTGGTTGGTGTGGTTGATTTGACACCAGATAAATTTCTCTATGTCTGCCTCCTGAGCTGACTTTACCTCAGCCCTATCTTTTTCTCAGCATCAAGAGAATGATCTTCAATAAGTTGGAGCTTGTGCTGAAAGTAACTCAAAAACTTGTTTCTAAACTTGCTGAAGAAGACTGAAGATTAGACAGTTTTTGTGTTCTTCAATCAGCTAACGTGGACTTGTAGAAATCTGAAAGCTCTACTCCTTTTTCAGTACCATATCTAAACTTGCTATAATAGAAGAAATTGCTACAACAACTTGAAAGAACTTTTAGATCAGCTGATTTAACTTCAAGCTTCGAGCTCGGCAATAATGGCGAGGAAGAAGAAGTTCAGCCGCAACTTTTCAAAATGAGAAAACCCTAGAAGTTAAAGTTCCTTTAGTCCATCTTGTCTCTTTTATCTTCCGCCAATTAATGGCTCCAAGAAGCAGTGGGGACCACCTGTGGTTGTTAGCTGCATCTTGCTTTAATGGAAGAAGACATACAGTAGACCTCTGACGCTATTTGTCGTGTTCTATAGCTTTCCCACAACTAATTTGAACTCTGTTGACTTTGGCAGACATCAGCATTTGTGAACTTAGCCTAGATTTAACTCCATGTGTTGAGTGAATGGCATACACTCAACGAATCCGGACTTAGTCAAATTCTCTGCACCATCAGTCATTGAGTGTGTTGAGTGAACTGACTTCATTCAACGCCTCTACATTTGGCCAAATTCTTTTACATTGCTAGGCGTTGAGTGCGTTGAGTGAATCTTTATCACTCAATGTGTAATGCCCCAAAATTCAAAAGAGGGACGAACAGAGTTGAGAGCCAAGTTTGGGTCTTGGCAGAGTCACACAGCCTTGACACGGGCATGTCCGTGGTCGTGTCATGCTCGGGTTCTATGGAGAACTCGGGTGGTCGACGAACTACGCTCGACGAAGTGTTGAGACAGTGAACACGGGCTGGGACACGGGCGTGTCCAAGGCCGTGTTGTGCGCGTGTTCGACGAATTTTCCGTGAAGTCGACAAAAAGGCAGTCGACGATCATCGAGACTTCGAACACGGCCTGAGACACCGGCGTGTCCCAGGCCGTATCCTGCGCGGGTTGTGAGCCGGGCCGTGTAGGGGGATTGAATACAGCCTGGAGCCCAGGCATGTTCGGCCTGACACGGGCGTGTCAATTTCGACACGGGCGTATCGAATACCCGTGTCCTTCTCAGGTGGTTTTTGATCCTGTGTCGATGGAGGAACATGCCCAGCAACACGGGCATGTACTGAGTGACACGGGCATGTCATGTTCGACACGAGTGTGTCCAGTGCCCATGTCCTGTTCTGGGTGCGACAGTTTCGGCGTCGATTGAGGCACACAACCTTGGACACGGGCGTATCGCAAGCCGTATTCGGCCCAGGTGTTTTGGTTTTAAGTTCGAATCGTGGCCGTTCATTTCCTTCTAAGGGGATCTGATGTTCCAGGGCCGTGCTTACTGAGTTATGTCCGGGAATAGGGTTAGGAAACCCTCATTCTTCATCAAGTACTCTATTTCTAAGTTCTAGAGAGAAGAGAGAGCAAGGAAGAAGGTTAAGGAGAGATCCGGCTATCGGAGAAGCTTTGGAGCCCCAAATCGCGAGCCGAGTCCAGATCCGCGGAGGTAAGTTCGTTGCGGTGGTTTTCATCCGGCTAAGTTTCCATGGCTAGGAAGAGGGGTTGTAAGGTAACGACACTTCTCCTCTTGGTTTTAGGATACGTGTTTAACATCTTTTCTTTCAAGATTTTGGGCACCAAATCTCTCAAATGAGAGGGGTTTGAGTCACCATGGTTCAAGAGGAACATCCGGGTCGATTGAGTCCGTCCTCGGCATGTTTTTGAATTAGAGATCCGCTCTATTAGTGGATTAGGCATTGTTGGTGAAGTCGTGGTCGCGACCGTTAGTCCGACTCGGTGATGTTGCATACGAGCTTTAAGGATTTTATAGAAATCCATTACGGCAAGATGTCGTTTGTGATGTTTGTGTTTTCCCCCTTTTCTCGAGTGAGTACGTGTAGCCGGAACCGGACAAGGTTAGCTCCGCAATGGCGGTAGATGGTTTCCTTGGTGGATAAGGTTAGCTTCGCATTGGCGATAGATGGTTTCCTTGGTGCGCGAGGACGTTGCAGTACAAATGAGGGATCAGGGTGAGAATGATATTGGATTGTGATGTGCTAAGGCGCGGCTTTGTCTCCGTGGTCGGCTGGCTATCCCATGACGTGCAAGTTATATGGGGAGAGTGTCCCGGCGAGACTAGTCCCCTTCTGTGAGACTGACGAGAATGCCAAGCGTGGGGCAAACCCGAGCAATGAGGCCATGAGCGGGTGGGGTCCAACAAGGGTTCTTAGAATCGGTCAGTGTGTTAGACGAAATCCTGACATGAGAAGTCAGAGCTTACAGGCAAACCCGGGTCTAAGACCATGAGCGGGTGGGGCCTTGGAAAGAGTTCCATGTGGCGGCTTGTATGCCATTAGGGGAATTTCAGTACCCTTTTTGTTTGAGGCTTAATGCCAATGGGAAAATTGGAATTACCCAGATGTTTGATGATGTGCTAGAAGCATACGCGATAGGGTGCCTTGGATGAAGCCCGTGTTTTGCATACATGCTGCATAGTAGACCCCTTTTTATTATATGCTCAACAATAGAAAACGTGCATGATGTGTGAGATATCCCAGCCTATTCTTTTAGTGCTTTACTTGTTTATGTATATGATATACGAAGTGCTGACTTGCAGGTTGGAGGGGTACCCCGGGGTCCGTTACGGGTGGCCGGGAGGAGATGTGTTTGTTACACAGTTTGAGGTCAGCCTTTGTTGACCCACGTTACAACCAATTTTTATAGGGCAAGGATCGCAAGCAGGAGCTAGCTCGCCGGCCAATAAGGCCTAAGCTTCACGAAGTGTTTCAAGTTTTGTACTAGCTCTATTTTGTGGCATTGTATGCTTGATGCTCTTGTTTTTCCTGCTTGCATGCCGAGGTAGTCTAGGAGTGGTTTTGCACATTGTTGATGGATGTTATCATGTGAGTTTTGGACTCTCTTTTGTTGTAAGACCATAATGCCGTTTCGATACTCTTGTGTATGTGGATAATGTATAGTCTTGGTTGATGTTTCCACTGTTGTTTGATTTTGAGTTTTGAGATTGGGTAGTTATATCATTTTTAATGCTAAAGCTGTGGCGTCTGTATGTTGTGGGGCCCCGGCCGGACCCATATTATGCGGTCATTACAGGGGAGGTGTTACAATTTGGTATCAGAGCGAGGTTAGATTCAAGGTTGGTGCGTATAGAAGTTATCCACACAGGAGTAACACAGGACCATGAGTGTCCTTCTGTTTGAGTCTTGTGATTAAGAGACTGATTCCTTGTTTCCTTGCTTTTCTTAAGAGTTCAAGCAATGAGGCGGGTACGTCGAGACCAAGAGAAGAGCTTTCAGTGAGCAGCGCTACTGCTCAGGGTCCTTTGGGCATGGGTATAAACCCGGTCGACTTCTGTCGCATGCTTGTAGAAGCAATGGTGGCAGCCCAAGCTGCAGCGATAGCTCAGGTAGCAACCCCTGCTATACTGGATACGGCGATGGCCGCGTCGGGCGGAGAAGTCAGGCGAGCAGAGCCGTTGGCCGAAAGAGTGGTGGTCGGGCATGGAGACCGACAGATGAAGTATTTTCTGAGCTTCTATCCCCCGACGTTCAAGGGAGTCGGTACGCCGACTGATGCAGAGGATTGGTGGGCATGGATTCAAGAGCTTCTGAGGGCGACAGAGATGCCAGAGGAGAAGAAATCTGAGTTTGCGGCCTTCATGTTGGAGGGAGATGCGAAGATGTGGTGGGTAAGCCATAACGGCCGTCAGTTTCCTGGACGCACCCCGTCCATGGAAGAGTTTAGGAATGCTTTCCTAAAGAAGTACATTCCCATTTCGACTAGGTTGACCCTCCAAAGGCAATTCCTGCACTTGGTGCAGCGGGACAAGATGGTGGACGACTACGGACAGGAGTTCACTCGGTTGGTTCGTTATGCAGGAACGACAATGGCAGATGATGAAGAGAGGGATAACCTCTTCTATCAGGGGTTGAGGGAGAATCTAAGGCAACCCCTCATCGTCATGAAGAGAGCTGGTTTCAATGAGTTGGTTGAGGCTGCCAGGACATTATAGAATGATCTAGAGCGAAGCCAATGTCGTAAGGGTTTTGCACCTAAGCAAGGGGAAGGGAAGCCTCCTCAATCCCAAGGAAAGTCTGAAGGGAATAGGTGGAGGAAAAATCCTCACCCATTCATGTCCGGTGAGAAAAGCAAGTGGATGTCCGGTGGGTCTCACTCTAAGGGACTACCGACGTGCTTCAATTGTGGTAAGGTGGGGCACATTGCTTGTTTTTGTAATCAAGGAGGTGCGGAGCAGGAGGCGAGGAAAGAGAAGAATGTGCGCTCCGGCCCCAGCGCCGCAGAGAAATGGAAGATGACGGAGTCTAGTGCTTCTCGGTTCCAACCGGTGCAACCAAGGGATTACAACCTTGGACAGCAGGAAGCGATCCGCCAACCCAATATGGTGACAGGTATGAGGAAGTTTAAGTTTAACCTTGTGCTTCATACTTTTAAACCGTTATATTTGATGTCTGTGTTTTAGGCTTTGTGTTAGTTTCCGGATACCCCGCTAGGGTATTGTTTAATACGGGAGCGTCACACTCCTTTCTTGCGGAAAGCTTCATCCGGAGAATTGGAGTTGAGTCGTTCTCGGCGGACGCAGAATTGAAGGTGCGCATGCCCAATGGGTCATCCATGACCACCAGGGGAAAAGGGTGCATTTGTTGGGAGTTAGGCGGAGTTGACTTTGTGTTGATAGCAGCGGTCCTACCGTTGGTTGAGTTTGATGTGATATTGGGAATGGACTGGCTGGCAGAGCACCGTGCCAGTATTGATTGCCTATCCAAGGTGGTTTCCCTAAGAAGCGAAGGACAGACAAAAATCAAGTTTGAGGGCCTTAATGGAGTGGCCTGTTCCCTAATTTTGGCCATGCAGTTGATGCGGGCAGTTAACCCGGGTGGAGTAGCTATTGTAGCATTATTGGAGGTTCGCCTTTCTAAGTTATCGCTTGGGGGAGTGCCCGTAGTGGCAGAGTTCAAGGATGTGTTTCCGGATGAACTTCCTAGAGCGCCTCCTCGACGGGAGATCGATTTCTCGATTGAGTTAGTGCTAGAGGCTAGGCCGGTGTCACGTCCTCCATTTAGGATGGCACCAAAGGAGTTGGCCGAACTCAAGATACAGTTGCAGGAACTATTGGATCAGGGGTATATCAGACCCAGTTCTTCACCGTGGATCACGCCTGTGTTGTTCGTGAAGAAGAAAGACGGTAGTATGCGGCTGTGCATAAACTACCGAGAGTTGAATAAATTGACTATCAAGAATAAGTATCTGATTCCTCGGATTGACGACCTGTTTGACCAGCTGGTGGGGTCGGTGGCGTATTCAAAGTTGGACTTGAAGTTGGGATACTATTAGTTGCGCATTCAAGACGAGGACATACCCAAGAAAGTGTTTGGTACGAGGTATGGTCATTTTGAGTTCTCAGTGATGCTGTTCGGGCTGACGAACACACCATCCGTATTCATGGATATGATGAATCGAGTATTTCGGGAATACTTGGACTCTTTTTTCGTTGTCTTTATTGACGACATTCTGGTTTAGTCCAAATCGGAGGTGGAGCATGAGACTCACTTGAGAGTAGTCTTGCAAGTGCTAAGAGAGAACCAGCTTTATGCAAAGTTCTCAAAGTGCGAGTTCTGGCTAGAGAAGGTGGCATTCTTGGGCCATGTGATTAGTGGGGATGGGGTGGTGGTAGATCCAACAAAAGTGGAAGCCATCAGAGATTGGCCGATTTTGAGAACCATGGCGGAAGTCTGAAGTTTCCTTGGACTAGCCGGGTACTATAGAAGATTCGTAGAAAACTTTTCGCAGATAGCTCTACCCCTCACATCACTAACTCATAAGGATCAAAAGTTTGCGTGGACTCAGGAGTGCAGTCAGGCATTTGAGACACTGAAGGAAAGGCTGATGACGGCTCCAATCCTAAGTCTACCGAAAGGGACCGAAGGATTTCAAATTTTCAGTAACGCATCGGGATGCAGTTTGAGTTGCGTATTGGCGCAACATGGTAGTGTGATAGCATATGGGTCTAGGCAGCTGAAACCTCACGAGAGGAATTACCCCATCCATGACGTGGAGTTGGCGGCGGTAATTTTTGCATTGAAATTGTGGCGTCACTATGTTTATGGTGCGAAGGTGGAGATCTTCACGGATCACAAAAGCCTGAAGTATCTCCTAGATCAGGACTTGAATATGCGGCAACGCAGATGGGTCGAGTTCCTTGGAGACTACGAGGTGGCGATTCAGTATACGCTAGGCAAAGCCAATGTGGTGGCAGATGCCTTGAGTATAAAATACTGAGTACAAGGGAATTGGATCGAAGCTTATGATGAGCGGTTGGTGCTGGACTGGAAGTCCCTCGGCTTGGAGTGCATAGCAAGGGGCGAGTCTAGCGTGGCTCGGTTGAACTGGATTGAAATGCAGAACGATTTGACTAATCGTATTCAAGAAGCGGCTCGTTTGGATGTGGAGTTCCAACCATACGTGGTGGAAGCTCAAAAGGGCGAGAGCAGCGCCTGAGAGTTGATTGATGGGATTCTGAAAAAGGACAGAAGGATTTGTGTACCGCAGTTCGGCAAGCTCCGCGAGGAGTTGATGTTTGAGGCTCAATTCACAAAGTACTCCATTCATCCGGGCAGTACAAAGATGTACCTAGATATGAAGAAATCCTTTTGGTGGCCTGGACTGAAGCGGTACATAGCTTTGTACATGAATCGATGCCAAACCTATGCCTTGGTGAAGGCCGAGTGTTAGAAGCCGGGCGGGTTCCTGAAGCCTCTTCCTATCCCTGAGTGGAAATTCGATGACATCTCCATGGACTTTGTGCATGGTTTACCTAGATCGCAGCAGGGTAATGACGCAATTTGGGTGATTGTGTATCGCTTAACCAAAGTGGCTTACTTCATCCGAAATCGGAAGGAGGACAGCGTGAAGAAGCTGGTAGAGTTGTATGTTCGCAACATGGTGCGACTATATGGGATTCCTAAAATTATAGTTAGTGATCGCGATGGACGTTTCACATCCAAGGACTGGAGGTTGGTTCAAAAGAGTCTGGGCACGAAGCTAAAGTTTAGTACGGCTTTTCATCCTCAAACTGACAGGCAAACCGAAAGAACGAATCGTACTATAGAGGATATGCTGAGGATGTGTACTCTTGATTTAGGCAAGAAATGGGAGGATCACCTCTTCATGGCGGAGTTCGCTTATAACAACAGTTATCAAGCAAGTATAAAAATGGAGCCATACGAAGCTTTGTATGGGAGGCAGTGTCGAACACCGATGTCTTGGATAGAGGCGGGAGACACCAAACTTCTGGGAAAAGAAGTGGTAGCTAATGCATGTGAGTTGGTGCAAACCATTCAAGAGCGCATGAAGGTGGCTCAAGATCGGCAAGCAAAATATTTTAATGCTCGCCACAGGAAGCTGGAGTTCGCGGTAGGCAATTAGGTCTATTTAAAGATCAAGCCATTCAAAGGCATTTCACGAATTCGCCGACTCAAGAAGTTGAGTCCGAGGTTTTTGGGACCTTTCGAGGTTGTAGAACATGTTGGAGAAGCAGCGTACCGGTTAGCGTTGTCCATGGAGCTGAGTGGATTGCACGACGTCTTCCATGTCTCCGTCTTGAGGAAAGCCTTAGTAGAGGCTAGTGTGGTGATCGAATCGACATCAGTGCCGATAGAGGAAGACTTGAGGATGCGAGTTCGTCCAGTTGTTATAGAGGATTCAGAAATTCGGCAGTTGTGGAACAAAGAGGTCAAACTCGTAAAAGTCCGATGGGACAACTGTGGTTGTGAGGAGCACTCGTGGGAGCAAAAACAAACCATGCTGGAGGAATATCCAAAGCTATTCTGGTCAGGTATCATCTAAGTTTTGTGTACCCTTTTTTTGCTTTATGTAATTTCGGGACGAAATTATTTTAAGGGGGAGAGAGTTGTAACGCCCCAAAATTCGAAAGAGGGACAAACATCGTCAAGAGCCAAGTTTGGGTCTTGGCAGGGTCACAGGGCATGGGATATGGGCGTATCCATGACCGTGTCGTGCTTGGGTTCGATGGAGAACTCGGGTGGTTGATGAACTGCACTCGATGAAGTGTCGAGACAGTGAACACGACCTGGGACATGGGCGTGTCCAAGGCCGTGTCGTGTGCAAGTTCGACGAATTTTCTGCGAAGTCGACAAAAAGGAAGTCGACGATCGTCGAGACTTAGAACATTGCCTGAGACATGGGCGTGTCCCAGGCCGTGTCCTGCGCGGGTTGTGAGCCGAGCTATGTAGGGGGATTGAATATGGCCTGGAGCCCAGGCGTGTTCGGCATGACACAGGCGTGTCAATTTCGACACAGGCGTGTCGAATACCCGTGTACTTCTCGGGTGGTTTTTGATCCTGTGTCGATGGAGGAACACACCCAACAACACGGGTGTGTACTGAGTGACACGGGCGTGTCATGTTCGACACAGACGTGTCTAGTGCCCGTGTCCTATTCTGGGTGCGATGGTTTCGACGTCGATTAAGGCACACGACCTTAGACACGGGCGTGTCGCAAGCCGTGTTCGGCCCAGGTGTTTTGGTTTTAAGTTCGGATCGTGGCCATTCGTTTCCTTCTAAGGGGATCTGATGGTCCAAGACTGTCCTTGTTGAGTTATGTCAGGGAATAAGGTTAGGAAACCATCATTCTTCATCAAGTACTCTCTTTCTAAGTTCTAGAGAGAAGGGAGAGCAAGGAAGAAGGTGAAGGAGTGATCCGGCTGCTGGAGAAGCTTCGGTGCCCCAAATCGCGAGCCGAGTCCAGATCCGCGGAGGCAAGTCCGTTGCTGTGGTTTTCATCCGGCTAAGTTTCCATGGCTAGTAAGAGGGGTCGTAAGGTAACGACACTTCTGCTCTTGGTTTTAAGATGCGTGTTTAGCATCTTTTCCTTCAAGCTTTTGGGCACCAAATCTCTCAAATGAGAGGGGTTTGGGTGGTCATGGTTCAAGAGGAACCTCCGGGTCGATTGAGTCAATCCACGACATATTTTTGCATTATAGATCCACTCCATTAGTGGACTAGGCATTGTGGGTGAAGCCGTGGTCGCGACCGTTAGTCCGACTCGGTGATGTTGCATACGAGCTTTAAGGATTTTATAGAAATCCGTCGCGACAAGATGCCGTTTGTGACGTTTGTGTTTTCCCCCTTTTCTCGAGTGAGTACGTGTAGCCCGAACCGGACAAGGTTAGCTCCGCAATGGCGGTAGATGGTTTCCTTGGTGGAAAACATTAGCTCCGCATTGGTGGTAGATGGTTTTTTTGGTGCGCGAGGACATTGCAATACAAATGAGGGATTACGGTGGGAATGACATTGGATTGTGATGTGCTAAGGCGCGGCTTTGTCTCCGTGGTCGGCTGGCTATCCCGTGACGTGTAAGTCATGTGGCGAGATTGTCCTGGTGAGACTAGTCCCCTTCTGTGAGACTGACGAGAACGCCAAGTGTGGGGCAAGCCCGGGCAATGAGGCCATGAGCGGGTGGGGTCCAGCAAGGGTTCTTAGAATCGGTCAGTGTGTTAGACGGAATCCCGACATGAGAAGTCAGAGCTTGCAGGCAAGCCCGGGTCTAAGGCCATGAGCGGGTGGGGCCTTGGCAAGAGTTCTGTGTGGCGGCTTGTATGCCGTTAGGGGAATTGCAGTACCATTTTTGTTTAAGGCTTAATGCCAATGGGAAATTGGAAGTACCCAGATGTTTGATGATGTGCTAGAAGCATACGCGATAGGGTGCCTTGGGTGAAGCCCGGGTTTTGCATACATGCTGCATAGTAGGCCCTTTTTTTATTATATGCTCAATAATAGAAAACGTGCATGTTGTGTGAGACATCCAAGCCTGTTCTTTTAGTGCTTTACTTGTTTATGTATATGGTATACGAAGTGCTGACTTGCAGGTTGGAGGGGTACCCCGGGGTCCGTTAGGGGCGGCCGGGAGGAGATGTGTTTGTTACATAGTTTGAGGTCAGCCTTTGCTGACCCACGTTTCAATCAAGTTTTACAGGGCAAGGATCGCAAGCAGGAGCTAGCTCGCTGGCCAATAAGGCCTAAGCTTTACGAAGTGTTTCAAGTTTTGTACTAGCTCTATTTTGTGGCATTGTATGCTTGATTCTCTTATTTTTCCGGCGTGCATGCCGAGGTAGTCTAGGAGTGCTTTTGCACATTGTTGATGGATGTTATCATATGAGTTTTGGACTCTATTTTGTTGTAATGCCATAAGGCCGTTTCGATACTCTTGTGTATGTGGATAACTTCTAGTCTTGGTTGATGTTTCTGCTGTTGTTTGATTTTGATTTTTGAGATTGGGTAGTTATGTCATCTTTTAATGCTAAAGCTGTGGCATCTATATGTTGTGGGGCCCCGGCCGGACCCATACTATACGGTCATTACAGGGGAGGTGTTACACAACGCCCCTGGACTTAGCTGTAACTTTCTTTATCTGCTATACGTTAAGGGTGTTGAGTGAGCCTTCATGTAAGGACCCCCCAAAAAAAAGCGCGGGAGATCCTTATGCCCAGGGCGAGCATTCCCCCCAAAAGGTTCGTGTGTCCGAAGAGGTGTCATCCTCTTACTCGACTCATGACCCAATTGGCAGAACATTCGCCCTGTAAGGCTACACATCATAATAAAACATTCACAGATAATAAAAAGATTTATGCGGAAGAAATTCATCATAGGGTATCTCAGCATGAAAGGAAAATATAAATCATGAATGAAAAACCCACGAAGGGGTATAAATGTCCGACAGTAATAATGTCTAAGTCATAAAATAACCAAAGAAAAAAGTCCAAAATAGAAAGATAAAAGCACTCATCTACTCAGAGTAGACCCTCACGTCCTTGTAAATCTCCCTAGCGGTCTCAGGGAACTAGTCTCCAACGAGCACACGTCTACGCTCCTCCATCCGCTCTTGCTCCATTGGTAGGCGCATCGGGTCCTAAAATGATACGTACAAAGTACATTAACCACATCATGACCAAGTAAATCCCACGCTCCTCCTCAGCCCTCTAGTGGGTACTAGGAAGGGAATCTGTAAGAAGAGTTAGCACAATAGCCGGAACAATGTATATGTAACAGTAATAAGTAAGGGGAAACAGAGATATCAATCAGTAATTGAGCTGGTTTTCTAACAATATAAATGTGCGAGCATCAACGAGAGAAGCGGTAGCATCAAAATTGAATAAGCAAGATTTCCTAAGTTTATAAATATTTCCTTCATCATGTAATTCATCCTATCGATAGTTATACGATGCCAGTCCAAGGAGTGAGTGGAGGTAACATACATGCACATATGTATATATATGATATGTTGTGTATGCATGCTTAATCTCTCTATCACTCATATGATATGTCACAATCACTTTCCCCTATGTCGACATAGTGACCTGTTAAGAGAAGGAGCTCACTTCTCAGGCCTCACCATCCGTGGCCAGACGATGATAGTGGTTCGGTCGCTCCCACTTCTAGGTTATGGATACACCCCAACTCCCTATGTCTTCATACCTCTATGCAGACTAGGTACTCTCGGTGGGAACACATCCTCACCAGTGCAGAGATCAACCCTCTCGACACGTAACCAAAACAGGTGTGAGATAGACCTATGTGGAAGGGGTAGCTGGCCCCCGGTCCTCATCACCACCTAAAATCGTAGAGTTTGTCATCACAACTTCTCCCGTAGTGTATAATAGGGGAAGCCGACGATCCCGCCACATCGGTATCCATGCACCCTCCCATATTCTCATACATTAGTAATGAATGACATGACGATATGCTAGTACTCATATAGTTAATAAGTGTCCACAGATCGACTAGAAACTCGAGGTTTATCATGTGGTTGATCTAGGAATGACGTCTCCTAAATTTCATGGGCTATGCCTTCACAAACAATTCTATGTAGGTATGCTGAAGCTAAATTTAAATCTACTTACAAGATTCAAACTAAGAATATTAAAACATGAACGTTGTAGATTAAATATTAGTCTACAAAAGTGCCTCTCACAAGCATCATCTGATTTGGCCTCTATGACCTCCAAAATAGGGGCCAAAGTTCACCAAAAATATTTGTTTTAAAAGTAAACAACAATTACAATTTATTTTGCTAGGTTCAGGGTTATTTTAAATTAATCTAGGCTCACTGTTTCAGAAAACTTAAAACATAAAAATTGTAGAGAAAATATTATTCTACAAAAGTATCTCTTACAAACATCAACTGATTTGGCCTCTACGACCTCTAAAATTGGGTCTAAAGTTTATCAAAAATATTTATTTTACAAGTAACAACAATTACAAATTTATTTTGCTAGCTTTGAGGTTACTTTAAATTAACCTAGGTATACTGTTTCACAAAACTTAAAACATGAAAAGTGTTTAGTAAATATTATTCTATAAAAGTGTCTCTCATAAGCATCATCTGATGTGGCCTCTAAGGTGTTAGGGAGAAGATGCCGATGATCTTAGATCTCCAGGAGTTAATCATCCACGGCCTAAGCAACAACCGCACATCAGCCACACATCAACCTTCAGCACTTACACAGGCAATCCAAGGGCCAGGAGTCATCATTGATCAAATCCATATCCAGAAAGAACACCAGCTGCATGATTAAATCAACAACCCAGATCTATTCTATTAAGTATTTTGTAACGTTACAGTGGTAACAGATAGTTTTAGTATTATATAAAGCACTGTATTATATCGTTTCTTTTTATGCAATCTATTAAGTCTTTCCTGTTCATCTTCTTCCCCCTTACCGATTCCTCTCCTCTTTCGGCCCATCTGTGGTATTCTATCTTCACTCCCCTTTTGGTATTACTTGATTGCCCTTCTCCGGTCGACCACCGCCGCCACATTCAGCGGGATCCCAACAACTGGTGCTCTCGTTGAGATCCCTTTGATCCCGTTGCAATCGGATGGGTGATGGATTGCATTCGCTGGCCGACCTCAAGGCGGCCCTGCTATCCGAATATGCCACCTTGTCATTCCAGATGGAGGACATCCTCTGGGGCATCGTGGATGAACTAACTCAACGATTCACCAACGAACTCCAAATGAAGGAAAACATGCTAGCCCACCAGATCTTCGCATTGAAGGAAGATGCAGCAGACCATTTAGCAACCCAGATGACTGGACTACGATAGGAATTACTACAACAATTTACCAACTTACAGAAGGCCATTAGCAAGGGACCCGACCTGGACGAACCAACAGTAGAACGATGATCAACAGACTTTTACCCGGGGCAATCATCCAATGGAATACTTGGCTCGCCCCCCATCGTCAACAAAACCCAGGTAGTTTCTAAACGACCCGGAAATTTTGACATTCCTTGCCCCCGTTTTTTCGATGGTGACCCCACGGATTGGTTATATGATTTACGTCAATACTTTGAATATAATGGAACCCGACCTCAAGATTATCTATTAATAACATCTTTCCATTTAGACAAACCAGCCTCAAAATAGTATCAAGCTACAATAAAAGATCACCCAGCGTTAACCTTTCCATTATTTGTAGACGCAATCCAAAAACACTTCGGACCCTCACTATATGTTAAAACAGTCGGCCTATTAACCAAGTTACACCAAACCAACATGGTCCTTAATTTTAAAACCGAATTTGAAGAACTTATGACAAAGGTGCTGGGACTGCACCCCGAGTTCATTTCTGATATGTGGGTCTCAGGCCTTAAAGAGCACATTAGAGGGTCAGTTCAAATTGCCTGACCAACCGAGATCCACGATGCTTACGCCATTGCTCGTATGTACGAAGACCAACATAACCTGAATTACAAAAACCGAACCCCAGCAGTTCACAACCACACCCCCTTCACGCGGGATAACAATCGACCACCAACCACTTTCAGACCCAAATACCCCCCTATTAAACGCCTCACACCAGCCGAACTACAGGCCAGGCGAGACAAGGGACTATACTATAATTGCGGCGAACGGTATCACGCGGGACATCGATGTAATGGGCGAGGGGCTTTGCTATACTTAGTTGGCACAGAGGAACCAGAGGACTTTGATGAAATAGATCCTGGAGATCGCCCACCCGACGACGAATTTCCATCCACGACGATTTGCTTACAAACACTTCTCGGTGCTCTCCCCGATCACGGGTTGCGCATGACTAGTTACATAAACAACAACCCGTTATAGTTGTTTATCGATAGCGACAACACACATAATTTTATTTCCCCTCGGATGGCATAATTTCTCAAACTTTCGATCCTAACAGTTAAGAAATTCCCGGTATTTATGGGTAATGGATCCACTGAATCCTACCAAGGCAAGTACAAGGACACCACACTGCTCATACAAATCGTTCACTACACAGTCCACTTATATGTCCTTGATATCGAAGTCACAGACCTCATATTGGGACAAAGCTGGCTCCGGACACTAGGTACTGTCACGATGGACTATGATAAGTTCACCTTATCTTATTCCAGCACACAAGGACAAGTGACTCTGGTTGGGCATCGCAACGCCTCCTCAGCGGGTTAGGTCTCATCATTACAGTTAATGTGAATGATTGTAATCAAACAATCCGCAATGTGTCTTTTGCTCGCTAAGACAAATCCAACAAACACCCCCCCCCCCCCCACAAACACTGGACAACATAAAAAAAACTGTGCCAAAACCCTTTAGGAAGTTACTAACATCATTCACCACCTTATTTCAAGAACCCACATCACTACCACCTCCACATGATATTGACCACAAGATTACATTAACCAATGATGCAGAGATGCCGAATCTGTGTCCTTTCCGATACCCGTATCATCAGAAAAATGAAATCGAGAAATTAGTTTCCGAGATGCTCACCCACGGTCACATCCGACCTAGTACATCCGTTTTCAGCTCACCCGTACTTTTAGTTAAAAAATATGGCACGTGGAGGTTTTGTGTCGATTACAGGGCCCTCAATAAAATAACAATAAAAGATAAATTTCTCATCCCAACCATCGATGAGCTATTAGATGAGCTATGCTTCGCTCGTTTCTTTTCAAAAATCGACCTCCGCTATGGATACCATCAAATTCGAATGGACAGACATGATATTCACAAAACTGCTTTTTGAACCCACCAAGGCCACTATGAGTTTTTAGTTATGCCTTTTGGGTTAACCAATGCCCCGTCCACATTCCAAGCACTCATGAACACCATTTTCCAGCCTTTCCTATGAAAATTCCTCGTGGTCTCTTTCGATGACATCATAGTTTATAGTGCAACTGAAGAAGATCATCTAGACCATCTAAGAGTCACTTTAGAGATACTCGAGCATCACACGTTGTTCGTCAAACTCTCCAAATGTTCGTTTCTAACTACCAAAGTAGAATTTCTAGGGCATATCATCCATGATGGCAGGGTTAGCCCCAACGAAGATAACATCGAGTCTATCAGACAGTTCCCCACACCCTTTAATCAGAAACAAGTTTGCGCCTTTCTATGACTGACAGGTTACTACCGGAAGTTCATCCACGACTACGCCAAGATTGCATTCCTGTTAACAGAACTTTAAAAAAAATTCATTCTTTTGGAACAATACTACTCAAGATGCCTTTCGCCAATTACGAGACAAATTGATCTCCTCCCCCATACTTACCTTGCCGGATTTTAAACAACCATTTACATTAGAAACAGATGCATCGGGCACGGGGATTGGACCGGTGCTTAAGCAAACCAGGGGCACAATTGCATATTTTAGTAAAAAACTCTCACCTCTGATGCAAAGAAAATCAACATACATACGAGAATTATATGCAGTTACCACAGCGGTAACGAAATGGCGCCAAAACTTACTCGACCATCAATTCACCATCTTAACTGATCATCAGAGTTTACACCACCTACTCACCCAACAGATTCAAACCCCCGGGCAACAAATCTTTTTGGAAAAAACTACTAGGATACAACTTTATCATTCAATATCATGCTGGAAAAAACAACCAAGTCGCAGATACCCTTTCAAGGTTACCTGATATACCTGAGCTGCCGGCCCTACTAAGCCTTACAAAAATCACTACCCCCATAATCACCGTACTAGATGGTTTGGACATTGATTATACCAATGACCCCTTGGCCCACAAACGCCTTCAGGAACCACAGGCCCACCCTTATTGGCAAAAAAATGAGCCCACATCACATATAAATCAAATATATATATACCCAGCATATCCAACATCAAACGTAAACTCATACTCGAAGCCCATTCAAGCTTAGTAGGAGGACATTCTGGAATCAAAGGCACCCTACATTGACTAAAAAAATCAATTTTTTGGTATAACATGAAAGAGGAAGTCACCACATTCATCACAAATTGTGACCTTTGCCAAAAGGCAAAGGCCTTGAATCACCTACCCTATGGACTCCTCCAACATCTACCCACACCCCAACGATTATGGGCTGATCTCACCATGGACTTCATCACCCATTTACCTAACTCAAAGGGGTACACCATCATTCTAGTACTGGTGGATCGATTATTAAAAGTCGCACACTTTGCACCCCTAAGACACCCCATGACAGGTCCCACTGTGGCAAATGAATTTTGGAACTGTGTAGGCAAACTACATGAAATTCCTGAGACGATAATATCGACAGAGACACTATATTCCTAAGCAATTTTTGGGTCGAACTTTTCTGACTTCAAGGCATGCTTTTAAAGTATAGCTCTGCTTATCACCCACAAACAGACGGACTAACAGAACACGTAAATCGTTGCCTAGGACAATACTTAAGAATTTTTTCGCACAAAGTACCAAAAAATGGTCCCTTTTTCTCAACCTTGCTGAATATCATTACAATACATCGTATAACTCCTAGATCAATATGACCCCTTTTGAGGTCATGTTCAGTCGACCACCTCCTGGTTTGCTCAATTTCTGTGCAGGAAGTACCGGCAATGAAGCCCCCGAGGAGACTTTGCAGACACGGGAGGAACTACTTCACGACCTCAAGGAGAATCTAGCTAAATCACAGCAACATATGAATGCACAAGCTGACAAGAAACAAAAAGAACTCAAACTGAACAAGGGCGACTGGGTGTTACTCAAATTACACCTGTACCGATAACTAACCATGAAGAGGCAACAAGGAAGGAAATTAGGGCTAAAGTATTACGGGCCTTATCGAGTAACAGAGGTCATCAGGGAGATAGCATATAGACTGCTCCTCCCATCATCATCAAAGATACACCCAGTGATTCATGTCTCCTTGCTAAAACCCTATGCAGGGGACCCCAAGATTCATATAACTGACCTACCCAAGCTCAGCTGGGAGACAACCCCATACACCAACCCATGGCGGTCATCAACACTCGTCGGATCATACGACAAGGTCAAGAGGTTCCCCAGGCACTGATACAATGACAGGGACTTCCCCCTGCTGACAGCACATGGGAAGATATTACAGCGCTATAGGATAACCCTCAATTACACACATCAATAATACAATAATTACAGGTACACCAACCCGGCACCACCAACCTGGAATGGGGAAGAAGGGGGAAGTGTAGTGCCATGATACCTCAACCCGATGGACCAAACCTCCCTCGGCATACATCGTGGACACATACGAAAAACAGAATGCCCTATAGATGTGAAAAAAATATTACGGCTCAGCGCAAAACCAGCAAAAAACAGATCCGGCAAGGCCAAACATCAGAGGAGAAAACGTTACCTCCCCAACCCAGTTTCTCAGCCGACATCGCGAGTTACAGCCCTCAGATTCACTGGTTATCGTCCCCCATCCTCATCACTGCCATATAAGAAATTTTGGCTGCAACTAAAGAAGGGGTAACAGAGAACCCTCCGCATCTGCGCCACACGCCACCACCAGCAAACACAGACGCTCCAACGATGTTTTCCCCATCGCTATCCACCGACGGGCATGCCGGACTGAATGCTAAGGATAGCATTTCTGAAGGGGAAGGTATTATTAGGGAGAAGATGCCGATGATCTCAGATCTTCGGGAGTTAATCATCCACAGCCTAAGCAACAGTCGCACATCAGCCGCACATCAACCTTCAACACCTACACAGGCAATCCAAGGGTCAGGAGTCATCATTGATCAAGTCCACATCCAGAAAGAACACCAGCTGTATGATTAAATCAATAGCCCAGATCTATTCTATTAAGTATTTTGTAACGTTACAGTGGTAACAGATAGTTTTAGTATTATATAAAGCACTGTACTGTACAGTTCCTTTTTATGCAATCTATTAAGTCTTTCCTGTTCATCTTCTTCCCCTTACTGATTCCTCTCCTCTCTCGGTCCATCTGTGGCATTCTATCTTCACTCCCCTTTTAGTATTACTCGATAGCCCTTCTCCGGCCGACCACCGCCGCCACGCTCAGCGGGATCCCAACATAAGGTCTCCAAAACAGTGGTTAAACTTTGCCAAAAATATTTTTTCAAATAAACAGCAGGTACAATTTATTTTTTTATGTTCGCGGCCAATTTAAATTAACTTAGATTCACTGTTTCAAAAAACTTAAAACACGAAAAGTGTTTAGAAAATATTATTCTACAAAAGTGTCTCTCACAAGCATCATCTTATTTGACATCTAAGTTCTTCAAAATAGTGATTAAAGTTTGCCAAAAATATTTGTTTTACAAATAAACAGTAGGTACAATTTATTTTGTTATGTTCGAGGATAATTTAAATTAACTTAGATTCATTGTTTCAGAAAACTTAAAACACGAAAAGTGTTTAGAAAATATTATTCTACAAAAGTGTCTGGAACATGTCCTTTCCAATTCAGCCTCTAAGGCCCCTAAATTGGACTCGTGATTTTGCCCAAAAATATATTTATCTCGAGACTAATTAGCATTCTGGTTTCCAAAATGATTAAATATACTTTTCGGGTGCAAAATTAAATTGGTTAGAGATTCCAAATCAGAACACTTTTAACATTAAAGTTGTAGACCATAAAATTATCGACAATATCGTGTCTCACAAAATTTTCTAAATCTGAATATAAGTTAATTAAAATTTCATTTGAAAATGATAAAAAATTTCAAAAGCGGCCAGATTTCAGCATAAGAAAGAACTCTGCGCACGAATCTTGGCACAGATCCGACGACTGCAACCTGGAAGGATAGTCGAGCTAGATCCAGCCACCACCTTCAGTCGGAGCACCCAGGGAGGGCGCTCCGGAGGGGTAGCCGTCAGCGGCCGGCCGCCACCGGCGATGACCGGAAAAAGATATTGCATTCTTTTTTTTCTGTTTTTATTTTTATTTTATTTTTGGATGGAGGAGGCCGTCGGGGGGGGGGGGGGATTCCGACGGCTTCCTCCGCCTCAAGGGCCATGAGTGAGTCTTGGAGAATCTCTCCCCTTCACACATCCCATGCAAGGCCGAAGCCCGCGATGGTGGCGGAGATCGACATGGGTGGTTTGAAGCTATCCAAGGCCGGGATCACCGCCTCCGGTGATCGGAGACGGCGGGGTTCGACGAGAAAATGATCTAGGGCAGAGAGGAGTCGTAAGAACTTACATGCATGTCGTTTAGGCTAGGAGATCAACGGGTGGCCATGGGTGGTGGAGATCGCTGGAGTTGGGGAAGAAGGTTTGTCGGGTGGTTGTCAGGGCACCGATTCTTACTGTTTAGGGGTGTAAGGTGGTAGCGAAAGCGAAATCTAGCATCATTTGGGTTTATATAGGGATAAGGGTGGATTTAGGCTTTTTATGAAGGAGATAATTCCATTTCCTTGGGGAGAATAGCCTCCCCCCGAATTGATGCCACATATGTCTCCTTTCTAGGCTTAAAAGGTAAGAAATAAACTCCCTCTAGCTGACCCTTACAATGATGATGAAGGTAATTAATTTTAGGGGGGGGGGGGTTATTACCTATTTGGGCAACAAAAAATGTAATAACTAATTAAATACGAATAATTTTGAATTCAAAATTTAAACAAAGGCTTCTAGTACCCTAGGGAAGCTTCCCGAATTATTTCATAATTTTTGGAAGTACATTTATATTTATTTACTTTTATTTATGTCTAGCATGATTAAAATAAAATAAATTTAATTTAATTTAAATAATTTATTTTAATTCATAAAATCAATCTTACTATTTTTAGGGTGTCTTGATAAAAATTTGGGATTTTTTGGATATGTTTTACTATTTTTATCATTTCTCCTTAATTATTTAATTAAATAATTATTTAAATAAATAATTTATCTAAATATTTTAATTAATTTTGAGGTCATCCTTTTGGACATGTGGCCTAATGACTATTTTAACATGTGTTGGAGGCTTAAGCGCATATTGTGTCGATGAGCTAATTGGGTCGGGTGGTTTGGTGTGCATTTAGACTAATTACAACTATCTCGAGTTTATGCAAGTTTAGGTTGATCGACGTGACGAGTGTGTGTTGCAGTAGATTAATTTGACTTGTTTAGAGTATTGGTGTAATATTCATGTGTTTATTGGCCTTATAAATACCCAGTGAGTTAATTTACACAACTATATGGGTCTGATGTTTGCCTAGGTTGAAAAAAGCTCGTGTGACCCTCAAGGTGGAGAAAGTGACTTATTGGGCCAATAATAAGGTTATTAACCTACTATTTAGGTGCCAACCCAGCCCACAAAAACTCCTAGCGGGTTGAATAACACGAAGGGGGTCTAGAAGATCAAAATTGGGATGTTACGCTTCATCACTCAACGCTTTTGTCCTTAGCCGCTTCTCTATTCTGCCAGCTTGTTGGGGCGTTGAGTGCATTGAGTGAGCTGTCATCACTCAACGCTTCTGGACTTAGACAGACTTTTCTGTCTATCTTTTTCCTTAGACTTTGATTGATTGTTCCTCTGTCGATGGAAGTTGAATACGCAATTTGGAATGAAGTACCTGAACGTGTTTTACACCGTTCAGTCTGATCGTGCTGAAGTTTCTGGGACTGATGATGAAGCTCAGTAGGTCCATGATGAGGACTTCTGTCGTGACTACCTGCTGAACTGTCTGTCCTCCAGCCTGGCGAATAAGTACATCAAGATGAAGACTGCCAAGAAAATCTGGGAGGCGCTGGAGGAGCACTTCAGACAAGAGCAGGATCTGTCCAAGACACACCTGGTGGACAAATTTCATTCCTTCATGTTCGACGAGGAGAAGGTGATTCTCCCTCAAGTATTGGATTTTGAAACCTTAGTAGATTCTTTACATAGTGAGAATATTTCTCTACCAGACATTTTTGTTGCTGCCTTGATCATTTATAAGCTGCACTCTACGTGGTACAACTTTAAAACTGAAATGTACCGCAAGAATACGCAGGTCGGTCTTAATGACCTCAAGCAATTTTATTCGCATTGAGGATGAAAATAAGACTTGACACGCTTTAGAAACTGTTAGCAAGCAGAAGGATGCGGCTAACATGGTTCTCAGTTCTAAATGTGTGTCGAACCCTAAAAGGACCAGACCCTCCCATGTAAGCTCCCTAGTTGCAGGCCATAATAAACACACTAAAATGCTAAAGGGCAAGTGTTTTAACTGCAACAAGTGGGGGCATAGCGCATCTGATTGCAGACTCCCTAAACGGGAAAGAATCAAAGCACCACAAGATGACAACCAAGCCAATATGGTTAGCCAAGCTGAGCCTTCCGACTTTATTGCGATGGTCGGAAATGTTAATGTCAGCACAGAGTGGTACTTGGATTCGGGGGCGACGTGTCACGTTTGCAACAATTCTGCTCTTATGATAGGGCTCCCTACTGTGAAAGAGTCTGTGACAGTGTCCAATGACGAGATAGCTGACGTGCTGAAGGTGTGGAACGTAACCTTATTGCTATCCTCAGGTAAGTCTTTAATTTTAAAGAACGTTAAATTTATTCTGTCATTAGTTGCTAACTTAGTATCTATTAGTCTATTATGTGATGCTGATATGTTATTTACTCTTTGTATTAGTAGAGTAACACTATCAATTAACATACACTATTTTGGATGTGCATACATCCAAAATAGGATGTACCGACTAAGTCTAGCAAACGAATTAGTTCAACAAGTTCAAACAAACTTAGTTAGTCCGAAGGCTTTATATGAGAGATTAGAACACGTGAACTATAGGAAAATGTTCCAAATAGCTAGAACTCACTCGATCACATTAGACATTAAGTCACCGCCTGATAAATATGACGTGTGTGCTCAGACTAAGATCACTAGGAAACTTTTTAGTGCGGTTACTAGGAGCACAACACCCCTAGAGCTTATACATTCTGATATATGTGACTTTAAAAGTTTTGTCACCAGAGGAGGAAGGAAGTATATAATCACATTTATAGATGATTGTTCTAGGTTCTATCACATCTACCTTCTTAAAAATTAAGCTGAAGCATTTGAAAAGTTTCGCTTTTTCAAAAACAGGGTAGAGAACCAACTAGACATGAGAATAAAAAGGTTTAAAAGTAATAGAGGAGGAGAATACATGTCTAGTGAGTTTCGGGATCTCCTTGCCTCTCAAGGGATCATAGCAGAAACCACTGCTCCTTACTCACCCCAATCGAATGGTATAGCCGAGAGAAAGAATAGAACGTTAACAGAGATATTGAATTTTATGTTCCTCACTGTTGGCATGTCTACTGCCTATTGGGGAGAAGCAGTTTTGACTGCAAATAACATTCTAAACAAAGTTTCTCATGCTAAGTTAGATGTCACATCATACGAGCTTTGGTTTAAGAGACCACCGACAATAACTAACCTTAAGACCTGGGGTTGCATAGCCTATGTCAGGGTCTTTGATCCTAGACGGTCTAAACTTGGACCTATGACCAACTTGTGTGTCTGCTTAGGTTGTGCTGAAGATAGTGCTGCAGATAAATTTTTAGTCCTATCTAATAATATAATTATTGAGTCTAGGGATGTTGTGTTCTTTGAGAATAAGTTCCTTAAGGATAAAAACCTAACAATCATAGATATGCAAGCAACTATTACTGAGTAAGAACCTGAATCAGTACCGAGCACCTCCTATTCAGTTCCGGTAGACAATAATGTCCTAGAGTCTAGACGGACTTTGGTGAGAGAGCGAACTCCCAGAACCTTTGGTAGTGACTTTGTCACTTACCACGTTGAGGCCAATCCATCCACCTATAATATCGCGATGAGATCAAGGGATTCCCTACTCTGGAAAGAAGCCATTAATGAAAAGATGAACTCTTTGCTTCAGAACAACACCTAGACGTTGGTTGATAAGCCAAAAGGGGCTAAAACTATAGGGTGTAAGTGTGTTCTGAAAAAGAAATTCAATCCTGATGATAGCGTAGCTAAGTATAAAGCACGTCTGGTGGCTAAAGGTTTCACACAAGTTAGTGGGGTGGATTAATTGATGTATATTCACCCGTGTCTCACTTAGCAACCATTAGGATACTACTTGCTATTACATCTATTGAGAACTTTATTGTTCATCAAATGGATATTAAGACAACATTTTTGAACGGAGATCTGATCGAAGAAATATACATGAGCCAACCTGAAGGCTTCATAGTAGACGGTCACGAAAGTAAGGTCTGTAAGTTAATCAAGTCGATATACGGACTAAAACAAGCACCAAAATTATGACATGAGAAGTTTGACTATAGTGTAAGGAACATGAGATTCATGTCGAGTCTCTCAGACAAATATCTTTACATCTGTCATGGATCGAACAAAGTCGCTATAATATGCTTTTATGTGGATGATATGCTGATTCTTAGTTATGATCAATCCGTAGTGGATGACGTTAAGTTAGAACTAATGAAGGAGTTAGCATTAAATACCTAGGTGTAGCTGAGACTATACTAGGCATGCAAGTGTGCTTTGGGAAAAATGACATTTCCCTAAGTCAAAGCCACTATATCAAGTCCATATTGGATACGTGGGGATACAGTGAACATATATCAATGGAGACACCTTACGATTATAATAATCACTTGAAGCCCAATGATGGAGCTGCAGTTAAACAGTTAGATTATGCTAAACAGATAGGTAGTCTCATATATGTTATTGTCTGCACAAGACCTGACAGCCTTTACGGTCGGCCTGTTAAGTTGATTCACTAGTAATCCTAGTCAAGACCATTGGGATTCCCTCGATAGGTTGATGTGATACCTAAAGCACACCCAAAAGTATGATTTATGTTACCATGGTCATCCTCCGATTTTGGGAGGATATTCTGATGCATCATGGTGCTCTGAATTAAATGACAGTAAGTTTACTAGTGGATTTATATTCACACTAGGACGAGTAGCTGTAGCTTGGAAGTCTAAGAGACAATCATGTATTGCACTCTCTTTTATGGAATTCGAACTCTACGCTCTAGCTTTAGTGGGAGAAGAAGCGGAGTGGATAAGAGATTTGCTGATGGACATTCCACTGTCAAGCCTGAAGTTGAGTTCTATTGCAGTTTACTGCGACAATCAGGCCTACTAAAACAATTGCTACGAACACTTTTTTCAATAGCAAAAGAAGGCAACTACGGATGAAACAAGTCTGGTTGACCTCCCTTATAATTCAAGGGATTGTGAACCTCGTTGATGTGAAGTCAAAAAATAATGTTGCAGACGCCTTGACAAAGAGCTTAAATAGAGTTCTCACAATTAAAACATCGGGAGAGATGAGATTAAAGTTCATAAAAATATGTAACTTCCTCCTATGTTTATGTTTTGATAGTAAAAGCCTATAGTCGCAACATTCAAGCGTCTAATAATAGACTAAATGTAAGACCCCTTCCCCTTACCAAGGAGTTAACCCGGTCTTATGTCCAGAACCGCCGTCTTACGGTGGCACTAATACACAGGTTAGTCGACACGGCAACACGCTGATCCTGTCGGCTAGTACGATCATATAACATGTTTGGCCAAAAGAGAGTAAGAAGTAAAAACAGTATAAAGCAACCACTAGTCCACAAGTCATAGCACTATCTCATAATAAATAGGAGTACATCAGTCCAGCATGAGTTATATAAAAATAGAGAAAAAGGGGCTTATGCCCAATACATAATGACAAATATCTCTCTCATAAATGACAACATGCGAAAGCTACACTATCATCAGAAGACGTGTCCCACCTGACGCTGGGCTGTAGTAGTAGTAGTAAGTAGTGGCGGTATCAGCTCATCACATCCTGCCACCTCGTCCTGTTGGTTCTCCCTCTCCTTGAGCTCCTAAAATGTTTGGTCACACCGACCGTTAGTCGAAAAGACTAAGTCGTTTCCTCCACACCTCGCCCCGCAACTCCTAGGCACCGGGCGGGAGGACGAAGCGGAGGACAACAAGGGGTAAACAAGGAAGCAGGTGATAATGGAACTATACTAACAAGTATATATGAATCAAATATTTCCAATCTAGCAGTTCTATATATATAGTATAGGAAAGTAAGCAGAATTGAACAAAACAAGTATGTGCAGTAAGTAAACAGTACTGAAAGTAAGCAAGTACAATGAGCTACTACTACTATCACAGAAGTACCTTAACTTATATGAATGTCCATACAGACTTATAAGTTAAGGTTTCCAGAAATATAACTTATCATATAAAAAAGCTCATACTAATTTATTTGATAAGGATCTATGGTGCGTATGAATGTATAATATGCATATGTTTTATTGTTCATGCAAGTGCAATTCACACACACGACTCTGTGATCACATGCCTTTAGTTCCCACTTTTTGGAGCTAGCATCACTCTCTAGTACCATCATTGTGGCTACGGCAGCAGTGGAGCGGGCGTCTCCACTCCTAGGCGGGTATCACACTACCACGCCTAGACCTCTCATACGCCTCTGTACACATCCTAGGTGCGCTCTAGAGTCTTTGTGTACTATTTGCTGGCTACCCACCAGTCTTTTTAGTCGAGTGTGCGTTTTCGGGGATCGTCCTCCACACCACAGCGAAAAATAACCCACTGGCCCCTCAAACCATCACAACTCGCCAGAGCCACAGTACTACCATCGGTGTGAATATTGGCCCAGTACCGCATGACCCGCCACAAGTTTATGCCCATGCAAGATATTCCAACCCGAGCCTCCAACTCGTAGTACCAACCCGTCCTGAATCCCTCCAACCCATCACGGGTAAGATTGCGCATAGTGCTTTTATTCAAAAACCCTCAAACCCATCACAGGTGAGATTACACATAGTATCTTTATTAAAATCCCTCAAACCCATCACAGGTGAGAATGGACCACAATGTCTTAACCTAATAGACTAGTCTTGTCTAGTGTTAGTTACACCTAGCAGTTTAGGGTTGATCTCAGGACTGCCCGAGGCATGCCCGATGAAGGGCTCTCAGGGGCACTAGGAACTACGATGGGCTGAATACCAAAGCTCCCTTTCGCAAGGATATTTACTTTTATTGATATCTACCCATGATCCATATTCTACTCTCATTATTACTCTGGAGTGGTCCTAATGATTTAAGATGTTAATAGAAGGGCGGCGGTCTTCCGTCGGCCTTTGTTATAATTACTATCCTAGGACTTGCGCTCTATCGCTCGTAACTAAGGAATGACCTATAGTAGACCAACCAGGGTTTATTCTCCCAAAATAATTACCATCTCGATGTCTATTCTTATCCCCTTGCGGTCCTAGTAGTATATACCATCTGACCTAGAAGCAACTCATGTCCTAATACCAACTGTAAAGTACGACTTCCAATTTCTTGGCCAAAGTGACTCTTAACCATTTATCATGGGATGGTATGATATATGACATTGATTATGTGAAGTTTTCACTATTTTTCTAAGTCATAAAGACCCTAAATTAAATCCAATAATTAAGTGACCTATGTCACTTTATGCAAGAAGTACTATGTCAAATGATCCCCGTAGTCTAATTAATTTTCCTGATGATCATCTAAGCTAATTATGACTGGTTTCCAAGAATTGTAATTTTCCGATTTATATTTCAATTTAAATTTTATTTAAAGTTAAATCTATGAATTGAACACTTTACAAATGAAGTACATTAAATATGTTTCTAAAACTTCTAGGAAAATTACTGCAGATGTAAATTGCTGAAATAATACCAAATACAAAATTTCATTGCCCTAGACTGTAATTTGGCCTAACAAATATCCAAAATGCCATTGATAGGGTTTTCAACTTACTGATACATCCAAAAATTCTCAGAAAATTACAAAAGGTTTAAATCATATAAATAAGCCACTATAAAATTTTTCCATATTATTCCAACAATAATTTCTTTTATTTTTAATTAATTTACAATATGGGAAAAATGATAATTCTACTTAAAGTCCAAGATAAAATTATCTAACAGCCCCATAAATTTTTCCAGGGACAAACTATGAGCCATTTAAGTTTGTGGTAAAATTTGAGAATTTAATATCATCATTAGCCTTAGCTTCAATTTTTTATTTCTAAATGGCCAAATTTTCAAAAATTCCAATTAATGGGATTTTTGATCCCAAAAATCTCATTCTTTCTGTGGGAGGTATATTTCACCCCCTTAAACTTCTATCCAGAGTTTCATGGGCATGCAATGTCCTAAATGGGCTGAATTTCTCATTTTGCTAATTTTGCTATATGCACCCCAACCCTAAACCTACTTTTCTCATGCAAGTGGGATTACCCAACATGTAGAGGTTCACAGAGGCTGAAATTTCTACGATGGTCTGGATTGACCCAATGTACATGCCACCAAAATTTGGGGCCATTTGGAGTTGTATTTCTCCAAATATTCAATTAATTTAAATAAGTGAATTTTACTAAAAACTATGGAAAATATTTTTCCAAAAATTCCAATTTTTGGTCAGTAACTAAGTGTGACCTAGTCACATGCATGAACAAAATCTCAGGTCATGAGGACTTATGATTTGGCCTGGGCACTCATTTAAATTTATGCCCTAGCCTAGGACCAGTCTTGATAGATTGGCTCTACAGGGAGCTCTACTGCTCCAAATCTCAAGTTTAGGATGTAAACATGAAGGTAAGACCTAGTCCTACAATTTTCATGTTGATGTCTGGTTCTGAAAGTGCATTTAAGAGGCCTATTTTTAGCATGCAAGAACTGTGTAAAAGTGTGGCATTTAATTTATTATTCATATCAAATTAATTTCCTTAATCATATAAAATAAAACGGACGACATCCGTTTATCCCCTACCTCCAGCCAACGGCTGGGATGAGCCCGACCTGGATCAACTTGATTTCCCATTTCCGGCCACTTGGGTCGGTGCCACCGCCGGCGATTATTGCCACCACCTTTGTTGAGGTGGTGGCTGGTGTTTCCCGGCGGTGAGGCTATCGGAGGCAGCTCCTCCGGCGATCCCAAGTAAGAAGGAAAAGATATGAATTTTGCTCTCTGTTAACATGGTATCGAGCTCAATTGAGCACGATGTCTCTCCTAGTTGATCTAGAAATCTAGTACGGTGAGAGGTGAAGTGAAACAGACCTGGAGTCGGGCTTGTCGGCGCGTGCGGTGGCGGTGCTCCATGGCCGACTCTTGCTCCGGCAAACTAGCCCAATTCCTTGATTATCCAGCAAAAACCAGTGCTCCAGATGTCGATCTCCACTCGCTTGAGCTCACTGAAGATGGTGGTGGGCTTGCTTTTAGCTGGGAGTGGCTGTGGGAGGAGTTGGAGTTAAGGGGGGTGGCCGACCAAGCTTTGGAACTTCCTCCTGGCCAACAGGTGTCCCAAAATCCCTCCACCTTGCAGGAATAATGATGAGGAGCTCAGCTAGATGCTTGGGCAGAGAGAAGGAGGGCCACATGTCCACCATTTCTTCTCTTCCCCATTTATCTCTCCTCTTTTCCTCTAAAAAGTCCAAATTGCAGTGGTGGAATCAATGTGTGGTCAACATGGGGAGTGGGCTGACCACATTTGAAGGTCATGGACCCTATGGCATCACCCAACTTGGGTTGGGCCATGGTGGTGCCCCACTTGGACTATTTTTGCTTTTGGGTGTGTGTTTGACCAATTTAAGGTTTAGGGTTGACTTGGGTCTACTCTAGTCAATTGGTGGCCTTGTGATATGACTTATGGTTCCCTTAGGTTGGTGTTAGGGTTAGGGATGCAGTGGTGGAATCAATGTGTGGCTAGGACCCCAATTTGAGCTGGTTTGACTTAGACTACCTTGGGCCCTATTGTGGGCCCCATGTGACTAAACCCTAACCCTATGGTTCAAACCTAGCCTAAACTCATGCCCCCCACCACATGCCCTAGCCCAACCTAAGTAGAGGGGTCTAATTGAAAGTAGGATGTTAAAAATTCCAATAAACAAAGAAATAATTTCGTCCCCGAAATTCAAGTTCGGGTCTACGGGGTTTCCAAGCATGAGAATTTAAGTACTTTAGCTAATAATTAAAGTGTTACCTGATGTAAAAAGCTCTGGGTGCCGCTCTAGCATCAGATCACTCGGCTCCCAGGTGTGCTCCTCCCGTCCATGGTTGGACCACAACACCTTCACCAGGGGACCTTCTTCTTTCGTAGCACTCGGACCGCGGTATCATCGATCCGGAGTAGCTCTAGGCGAACTGATCTGTCGGATGCTAACAGGCCTGCTGTAGTGGTGATATGTTGCTCCGGCCGAAGGTGAGCTCTTCGTAGCGAGGAGATGTGGAAAACATCGTGCAAGGTCCCCATGTCTGGTGGCAGCTCCAGCCTATAGGCCAAGGGGCCGATCCGCTCCAAAATCAAGTAGGGCCACATATATCGAGGGCTGAGCTTCTTGTGCCTCCGTACCCGAGACACACCATGCACCAGACGTATTTTCAAGAACACTTTGTCCCCCACCTAGAACTCCACCTTCCGATGCCGCACATCGTAGTATTTAGCTTGCCTACTCTGGGCCTTTAGCATCCAGTCCCTGATCAATCGTATTTGAGCGTCTGTATCCTCAATATATTCTGATCCAAGTGCCCTGGGGTCCTCATCCTGTATCCAAGGTAGCGGTGTCCGACATTTCCTCCCGTAAAGAGCCTCATATGGTGCCATCCCAATGCTTGTCTGGTGATTGTTATTGTAGGAGAACTCGACCAGTGGCAACAGTCTCTCCCAGGGCCTCCCCATATCCAGTATACATAATCGTAGCAGATCCTCCATGGTCCTGATGGTCCGCTCTGTCTGACTGTCGGTCCGTGGATAGAAAGCGCTGCTAAAAGCAAGCTGAGAACCCAAGTACGCCTGCACCGCTCTCCACTCCCTAGAAGTGAATCGACCGTCATGATCCGAGACAATCGTCCTGGGGACCCTGTGGTACCTGACGAACTGTGACACAAACAACCTCACCAAAACAGTAACTGGGTTGTCCTTCCTGATAGGTATAAACCAGGCCACCTTGGTCAATCTGTCGATAATGACCCAAACAGAATCGTGCCCCGAGTGGGAGCGAGGTAATCCGTGCACAAAGTCCATAGCTATATCCTCAAACTTCCACTCAGGGACTGGCAGTGACTATAGCAACCCTCCTGGGCTCTTGCATTCTGCCTTTACTCGCTGGCATGTCTCGTAGTGTGTCACATAGAAGATGATCTCCTTCTTCATCCCCGACCAGTACATGCTCCTCCGCAGATCCGCTGTCATCTTGGTGATACTGGGGTGCACCGAGTACAGAGAACTGTGTGCCTCCCTGATTATATCCTCTCGGATACCACCTCCTGCGGGTATATAAACACGACCGTGGAAATGAACAAGGCCATCAAGCAAGGAAAAATCACCTTGCCTGCCCCCTTCCAGGGCCCTGAACACTGGCACCAAAGCTGCATCTAACCCCTGTTGTACCCTGATGCGCTCTCGTATATCACATTCCACGATCAGGGAGTTCAAATACTCCCAGTAGATCTCTGGCTGGGACTCGGAAATGATCGAAATGCGCATATCCTCTAACATCAGCAACAGCTCCATAGACATCACTCGAGTCTCCGGTACTGAGGTGTTGGCTCTCCTGCTCAAGGCGTCTGCCATGGTGTTCGCCTTCCCCAGATGATAATGCATGGTGTACTCATAATCGCATAAGAATTCAAGCCACCTCCTCTGGCGCAGGTTCAGGTCTTTCTGCGTATGAACATGCTTGAGGTTCTTGTGATCCGAGAAGATATCACAATAAACACCATATAAGTAGTGTCTCTCGATCTTTAATGTGAATACCACCGTCCCGAGCTCTAAGTCATGTACGAGGTAATTCTGTTCATGCTTCTTCAACTTCCTCGAAGCATAAGCGATGACATGTCTGTGCTGCATCAAGACTGCACTCATCCCCTGATATAAGGCGTCAGTATATATATGAAATCCTTCCTTCCCAGATGGAATTGCAAGGATGGGGGAAGAGGTGAGTCTGTCCTTCAGCTCCTGAAATGTTGCCTCGCACTTCTCCGTCCATATAAAAGCTGCTTCCTTCTTCGTCAAGGACGTGAGGGGGAGTGCTATCCTCGAGAACCCCTCCACGAACTTGCGATAGTATCTTGCGAGCCCCAGGAAATTGCGTATGTCTGATGCTAACTTTGGCCGTGGCCAATCTCTAACTGCCTGCACCTTGGATGGGTCCACGGCCAACCCTGCCCCACTGATAGTGTGCCCTAGGAATGCCACTTCCTGCAGCCAGAACTGCACTTGGAGAACTTTGCATACAATTGGTGCTCACTCAGCTTCCCCGAAACTAAGGCCAAATGCTGAGTATGGTCTTCCTGTGTCTGGGAGTAGATCAGTATATCATCGATGAAAATTATAATGAATCTGTCCAAGTAGGGATCGAAGACGCGGTTCATCAAGCTCATGAATGCAAAAGGCGCATTCGTGAGCACGAATGGAATCACCGTGAACTCATACAATTCATAGAGGGAACTAAAAGTCGACTTCAGAATGTCCTCCTCCTGGATCCGCAGCTGATAGTACCCCGATCTCAAATCTAACTTGGAGAACCAGAAGGCTCCCTAAAGCTGATCAAAAAGCTCGTCAATCCGGGGTAGCGGGTATATATTCCGGACCGTCAACCGATTCAGCTCCCGGTAGTCGATGCAGAGACGCAGGGAGCCATCCTTCTTCTTGACAAATAACACCGGAGCTCCCCACGGAAATGAGCTCGGTCGGACAAACCCTGACTCTACCAGCTCCTATAGCTGCATCCTGAACTCTACTAGCTCCTTTGGGGCCATCCTGTACGGCGCCCGAGATACGGGCCTAGCTCCTGACACCAACTGAATACAGAAGTCTGTGTCCCTGGCTGGTGGTAATCCGGGCATTTTCTCCGGGAACACGTCGGAAAAATCCCAAACTACCGGGATATCCATTATAGGAGTCTCTGCTCCCGCCATCTCAAAGTAGATAATGTACACCTACTCTCCTTGCATGTGGGCTTTGATAGCCTGTACAGATGATAATAAGAGATGGGAGATGAGTCTAATACCTTCAACGATGACGTGGGAGTCTCCGTGTCTCAGGGTGATCCTCCTCGATGGGCAGTCGATCTAGGCATGGTTCCAATGTAACCAAGTCATGCCTAAGATCAAGTCGAAATCTAGCATCTTCAGAATCATCACAGGTGCTTCAAAAGTCTTTCCACCGATTTCTGCCTCCATATTACACTTGGCAGATGATAGTAATACCGATCCATCAGGTATCCTCACTCTCATCATCGAGCCTATGAATCGTTCCACGCCGTCCAATCCTTCAACGAAGGCTTCTGATACGAACAAGTGCGAAGCACCCGTATCGAATAATGTATGAGCGGATTTGCCGTTGATGAAGACTATGCCTGAGGTTGATTGAGTTTCAAATGGGTAGTCATTCTTTGTGGTCAAGATTATGTAAAATAGTAACAATAAGAGAACATGTCTTAATTTCATAATATAAATTATATACCTGTGATGACTTCCTCCGGATTCCTTGGCTCGGCGAGGTCCAATGCATACATCTGCTCATGTCCTCTGCCTCGGCCAAAACGTCCTCGGCCTCGGCCCCGACCTCAACCTCATCCTCGACCTCGGCCCTGCTGTACCGGAGGGGCCGCCGGAGGTGGAGGAGGTGGAGGAGGAAGTGGACTAAACCGATCTGGGCACTCAAATCTAATGTGGCCCGGCTGATGGAACTCGAAACAAACTATCGGTCACTGGTCGTGGTCATCCTGTCTCATCTAGCCATGTGTCTGTGGTGGTGGAGGAGCTGGTGCTGCCGGGGGTCCATGCTCATGCCTGTAGTTGGGACGATAACGTCCTCCACCTCTCTTGTGCCTAATGACTCTGCCCCTCTGCGAGCCTCGGCTGCTCTCCCCAAAGAACGACCCATTCAATGGTCTCTTTCCTCTGTTCTGCACAATCAGCTGGTCTGCCTCCAGCTTCTTGGCCATCTCGATGATCTGAGCTGACGTGTCGTGAGAGATGAACAAGAAGGCCTGCCTCAGATCGTCTCTAAGGCCCCGGTAGAATCTCTTGGCATGCCTCCCGTCGTCTGTATCAAGTATTCCCGCGAACTTGGCAAGGTGGGAAAACTCCCTCTGGAACTCAATCACCGACCTGGTCCCCTGTTTGAGATTCAAGAACCTCTCTACTAACTCATCACGATCCGTAGTGGACACAAAATGGTCCAAGAATACTTCGCCGAACTCCTCCCAAGATATATCTGACATATCTCTATCTGCATAGGTGGAATCCATCATGGACTTCCACCACCTCTTTGCATGGGCATCCAGTGCGGTAGTCGCCAAATGAACTGCCCTGCTGACAGGGCAGCTAATGCCTGCCAGCATCTAATGTATAGCATCGAGCCATTCCTCCGTTTTTACTGCATTCTCCGTCCCGTGGTACATGGGCGGGGATAAACTCTTGAATGCACTCAGCCAATTTGATCCCGGATTTGGTAGCGGTGCCGGAATCTGCTGGGCCCTGAAGGCCTCAAGGATGGCCGTCAAGGTCTGGCCCATCTCTGTCTGTAGAAAAGGAGTGGGATCCGGAGGGGGAGGAGCCACGCTCTGCGGTACGGCGACCCTGGGAGGCTGCACAAAGGTAAGGTTCATATTAGAATTGGCCTAACTCATTGCTTATGTGGACTGTTTTATGTGACCTTTTTACACATGGGCACACCATTGCTTCCGCTGCATAGTTTGTCCGCAAACTAATGCCCGTGCGGGGTGGCGCAATGTTGTGGACTTCTTCTCTTGTGATCGTTTGTTCAAGTGATACCAGTTTGTAAGACCCCTCCCCCTTACTAAGGAGTTAACCCGGTATTATGCCCAGAACTGCCGTCTTACGGTGGCACTAACACACGGGTTAGTAGACACCGCAACACGCCGATCCTGTCAGCTAGTGTGATCATATAACCTGTTTGGCCAAAAGAGAGTAAGAAGTAAAAGCAGTATAAAGCAACCACAAGTCCACAAGTCACAACACTATCTCATAATAAATAGGAGTACATCAGTCCAGCATGAGTTATATAAAAATAGTGAAAAAGAGGCTTATACCCAGTACATAATGACAAATATCTCTCTCATAAATGACAACATGCGAAAGCTACACTATATTCAGAAGACGCGTCCCACCTGACGCTGGGCTGCAGTAGTAGTAGTAGTAAGTGGTGGCGGTATCAGCTCCTCACGTCCCGCCACCTCGTTCTGCTGGTGCTCCCTCTCCTCGAGCTCCTAAAATGTTTGGTCACACCGACTGTTAGTCGAAAAGACTAAGTCGTTTCCTCCACACCTCGCCCCGCAACTCCTAGGCACCGGGCAGGAGGACGAAGTGGAGGACAACAATTGGTAAAACAAGGAAGCAGGTGACAATGGAACTATACTAACAAGTATATATGAATCAAATATTTCTAATCTAGCAGTTCTATATATATATGGTACAGGAAAGTAAGCAGAACTGAACAGAACAAGTATGTGCAGTAAGTAAACAGTACTGAAAGTAAGCAAGTACAATGAGCTACTACTACCATCACAGAAGTGCCTTAACTTATATGAATTCCCATACAGACTTATAAGTTAAAGTTTCCAAAAATATAACTTATCATATAAAAGAGCTCATACTAATTTATATGATAAGGATCTATGGTGCGTATGAATGTATGATATGCATGCGTTTTATGATTCATGTAAGTGCAACTCACACACACGACTCTGTGATCACAGACCTTTAGTTCCCACTTTTTGGAGTTAGCATCACTCTCTGGTATCACCATTGTGGCTACGATAGTAGTGGAGCGGGCGTCTTCACTCCTAGGCGGGTTTCACACTACCAGGCCTAGACCTCCCATATGCCTTTGTACACGTCCTAGGTGCACTCTAGAGTCTCTGCGTACTATTTGCTGGCTACCCACCAGTCTTTTTGGTCGAGTGTGCGTTTTCGGGGATCGTCCTCCAGACCGCAGCACAACCCACTGGCCCCTCAAACCATCACAACTCGTCAGAGCCACAGTACTGCCATCGGTGTGACGATTGGCCCAGTACCGCATGACCCGCCATAAGTTTATGCACATGCAAGATATTCCAACCCGAGACTCCAGCTCGCAGGACCAACCCGTCCCGAATCCCTCCAACCCATCGCGGGTGAGATTATACATAGTGCTTTCATTCAAAAACCCTCAAACCCATCACGGGGGAGATTGCACATAGTGCCTTTATCAAAATCCCTCAAACCCATCACGGGTGAGAATGGACCATAATGTCTTAACCTATTAGATGTAATACCCCCTATCCGTCGCATAGCATATAGCAGTAGGTCCGGCCGGGGCCCGACGCCATATACCACAAACAGACCGGGTGGTTACTCATGGAAACCATCCAACCAATCATAACGTCCTACACAAAGCATTCTAGCGGAAGCAGATTAATAAGTTGCAATAAAGAACCCATCACTAAAGCATGAATGTCCAGTAATACCAAATAGGAATGTTATACATACACCAGTACAAGCCTTAAAGCCTTACAAAATGGTTCACTTGATATTACATGTTTTACAAATCACGATACGCAGGCCGGTCATACATGAATAAAGCAGTAAACACTCCAATTAGGCCTTCGAGGGCCGGCTTTGCAATTTGGGCTTTAGCCCGCTATTGAACGCTTGGTCCAGCTGCACCTGCAAGCAACAACAAAACCACCGCACGGTGTCAAATAAAGCAACGGTCAGCAATGCTGACCAAATTATAACGATCCCGCCCCCAACTCGGGGCGGCGATGCTCCTTCCCTGCATTTTCATTAGCATAAGCGAGCAGTAAAACAATATTCATTTCATCACAGGCGTAGGCTCATACGGCCACAAACCCCGTGCACTGAGGGCATATTCTCGGTGAACACAGTCTAAGTCTGTCGACTCACCACCGTCCCTTTGGACGGCCAATCAATGAGCAGTTTGTCTTCCCGGCATGGGTCACGGTAATTAAAACCATAGACCGCCGAAGACCCTCATCTATGCCAACGGCTCTAATCCGAACGACATAGAACGGGTACGGTTCCATCTAACCCGTGCTCACAATGCAACGGTAATTTAAATCATATGCGCCCGCAACGGTAATTTAAACCATATGCGCATGTCAAACTTCTCCCGAGTCCCGTTTCCATCACATTTCACATAACCCGGTTATGTTCAAGTTGGCTCTCAGGCCACCAAGTTGGCAAGATCACGCATCCGCCCAGTTTTCCGGGTGCACCTTTGGGTTAATCCCCAAGGCTCCCTGTTGCAATCTACCGTGTAGAAAACCCGAAAAACAACCAATAGCACGGAGTCTTCTCCGGCATTATGCAATGCAACATCACCGATCCAGACCAACATATCCGGATAGGCTTCACACATCATGCCTATGTCCGTTCTCTCTTACGGACTCTACACAACGGAGACTTTATATATCTACCCGAAGGAACGCCTTCAACTTACCGCAAACTCGCGAGAGTGGGCTTCCTATGCAAAGAAGTAGAGCTTAACATACTCAAGAAGAGGATCGTTACCCTAGCGCTTCTCTTTGGCGCCATGGAAAAGTAAGTGGATGAAAAGCACCGCACTCTCTTCATCTCCGTGGATCCGAAGTCGGCTCGCGATTTGGAGCTTCGAAGCTCCTCCAATGGTCGGATCTAGCTCCTTCTTCCTTCCTTGACTCTCCTCTCTATCTAAGCTTTAGAAAGACAACCACTCATGAAAAGTGAGGGTTTCTAAGGCCCAATCCCGGGTATATCCCATCAGGAACAACCCCCAGTCGTTGGATCACCAATTAAAGAAATGAACGACTTTGATTCGGGACTGAAATGTCTAATCTGGACCGAACACGGCCTGGCACACGCCCGTGTCCAGGGCCGTGTGCCTCATTCGCCGTCAAAATCGACGCGCCTGGAACAACACACAGGCATCGAAAACGCCCGTGTTCGAGCTGACACGCTCGTGTTCCAACTGACACGGTCGTGTGGCCGGCCGTGTACCCCCATCGATTTATCCCGAAAACAACCCGAGAACTGCACGGGTTCTAGGACACGCCCGTGTCCTTGCTCGTGTCTACCTCAACACGCCTGGGCTCCAGGCCATGTACACGATCTCGACACTCGACACTTCGTCGAGCGAAGTTCGTCGACCTCGCGACACAGCCTTGGACACGCCCGTGTCCTAGGCCGTGTGCCTTGTCTCGACACATCGTCGAGCAAAATTCGTCGACTCACTGGGACGAGTGTCTACACGGGTCGACACGCCCTGCGACATGCCCGTGTCGCAGTCCGAGTGCCATGTCTCGACACTTCATCGAGCGCAGAGTGTCGACTTCGCAGGCTGAGTGTTGACAAGGGTCGACACGCCCTGCGACACGCCCGTGTCGCAGGCCGTGTGCCCAGTCTCGACACAATGTCGAGAGCAAAATGTCGACTTCGCCGGCTGAGTGTCGATACAAGCCTGACACGCCCTGGGACACGCCCGTGTCCCAGGCCGTGTGCCTCCTGCTAGAACCCAAAACTGGCCCAAAACGTCCCCCGTCACTCTTTTGAGTTTCGGGGCGTTACAACTCTCCCCCTCTTAAAAGAATTTCGTCCACGAAATTATATAAAGGAAAGATATGTACAAAACCAAAATTTGTACCTGAGCGGAACAACTCCGGATACTCGTCAAGCATAGTCTGCTCTCGCTCCCAAGAGAGCTCCTCACAACCGCAATTGTCCCATCGGACTTTGACCATCCTGATCTCTTTATTGCGTAGCCGCTTGACCTCCGAGTCCTCAATCCGCACGGGCTTGACTTTTGTCGTCAACCCACCATCCACCGGCACTTGATCAACCGCGATCACTTGCGTAGGCTCTTGCACCGCCTTCCGAAGCACCAAAATATGGAATACATCGTGTAATCCACCAAGTTCCACTGAAAGCTTCAACCGATAGGCCGCTTCACCAACTCGCTCCAGAACCTCAAACAGCCCAAGGTACCTCGGGCTTAGCTTTTTCAATCACCGCACCCGCGAGACACCCTTGAACGGCTTGATCTTTAAGTACACATAGTCGCCCACAGCGAACTCCACGTTCCTGTGCTTGGCATTAAAGTACTTCGTTTGCCGGTCCTGAGCGATAAGCAACCTCTCCCGAATGGTTCTCACCAAAGAAGTAGCATCCTCCACTTCCAATGGCTTATACAACTTAGACTCACCCATTTCTAACCAAGACAACAGCGTGCGACATTTTCTATCATATAGGGCCTCGAAGGGCGCCATTTGTATACTTGCTTGGTAGTTGTTATTGTATGCGAACTCCACCAAATAAAGGTGGTCTTCCCATTGCTTTCCAAAGTCCAATACACACATGCGGAGCATGTCTTCCATGGTTCTATTGACCCTCTCGGTCTGCCCATCCGTTTGCGGATGGAAGGCTGTGCTGAATTTTAGCTTTGTTCCCAACATTTGCTGCACAAGCCTCCAATCATTGGACGTGAACCGCCCATCTCGATCACTCACGATGCTGCGGGGCACAACGTGAAGCCGTACAATGTTATCCATATAAAGTTTTGCCAACTTCTCCACCGGATCATCCTTCCTATGCAGAATGAAATGCGACACCTTCATTAGCCGATCAACAACCACCCAAATGGCGTCGTTCCCCTTTTGTGACCTTGGCAAACCGTGCACAAAGTCCATAGAGATGTCGTCGAATTTCCACTCCGGAATAGGCAAGGACTTAAGAAATCCTCCCGGCTTTTGACACTCCGCCTTCACCAAGGCGCAAGTTTGGCACTTCGCCACGTAGAGTGCCACATCTTTCTTCAAACTCGGCCACCAAAACAGTTTCTTCACATCGCGGTACATCTTCGTGCTCCCCGGGTGAATCGAGTACTTGGTATGGTGTGCCTCGTACAACATTTCCACCCGCAAATTACCCACACTTGGGACGCACAGACGACCGTCTTTCCAAAGCAATCCGTCCTCCACAACGAATTGGGAATTTGAACCATCCAGAGCCTCTACCATGAACTGCTTCATATGGGCATCCATATCCAAAGTCTGCCGAATACGATCAGCCAGGTCATATTGGACTTCAGTCCAATTCAGAACTGCTTCAGCACTTGGTTGCCTATCCACACAAACAATCTCCAACGCCTCCAACTCCTGCACCAACCTCTCATCATGCACCGATAGCCAATTGGCTTGAGCTGGGGCTCGGCGACTCAACGCGTCCGCAACCGCATTACCTTTACCAGGCACGTAGTGGATCTTGAATGTATAGTCTCCCAAGAACTCCATCCATCTACGCTGCCACATATTCAGATCCTTATGATCAATCAGATACTTCAAGCTCTTGTGATCGGTGTAGATATCAATCTTCACACCGTACAAATAGTGTCTCCACAGCTTTAAGGCAAAAATCACGGCCGCTAACTCCAAGTCATGGAACGGATAGTTCCTTTCATGCACTTTTAGTTATCTCGAGCCATAAGCTATTACACTTCCGTGTTGCAGTAGCACGCAACCCAAACCGCTGCCCGAAGCATCGCTATAAATCTCATAGCCTTCGGTCCTACATGGCGAACTCAGCACATGCGCCGTGGTCAACCGACACTTCAACTCCTCAAAAGCTCGCGCGCACTCCGGCGTCCAAACGAACTTCTGCTCCTTTCTCGTCAAAGTAGTGAGAGGTAACGCTATCCGTGAGAAGTTCTCTACGAAGCGCCTATAATAGCAGGCAAGCCCCAGAAAGCTCCGGACTTCCGCTACCGTAGAAAGCTCAGGCCACTCCCGTATCGCAACAATCTTCGGCGGATCCACAGCAATACCCTCTCCACTCACTATATGCCCGAGGAACGCCACTGAGGATAACCAAAACTCGTACTTCGAGAACTTGTCATAAAACTAATTCCTCCTTAGCGTCTCAAAAACCAAATGAAGATGCTTGAAGTGATCTTCCTCACTTTGCGAGTAGACCAAAATATCGTCGATGAAGACGATCACAAAATGGTCCAAGTACTCCCGGAAACTCCTGTTCATCAAATCCATGAACACTGACGGCGCATTAGTCAGCCCAAACGTGTAACGCCCCGTATGTTTGTTCGTTGAAACATATGCTTGATGGGCGTTACGTTGGCTTTGACCGTTGTTCGAGCATGGTTTTCCCGCGGGCTTGCGAGTGGCTGTTTTGGTAGCCTAGTTGCACGATTCCCCAGCAAACCGGAGTCCAAGTTGGGGCCTCGGTGAGGCCTCTTAGGGAATGCTTGCACTTTTTCGCGCCCGGGTAAGGTTGCTCAAAACGGGTTGCTTGTACAGGAAACAAAAAAAGGTAAAAAGTTCTTAAGGCAAAAATGGTCTAGGACGACACAGAAGCACTTTTCAAAACAGGGAAAAATGGTCGTTTTTGTGCGTGACACGCCCCCGACACGGGCGTGTTAGGGCGTGACCCAGGGCGTGACCTGGGCGTGACCTCCTTGACTCGACAAATTTTCTTGCGTCGAGTTGAGCTCGACGAATGGGGTACACGCCCCGTGACACTAGCGTGTCACGGGTCGTGTCCCGCTATGTCGCGTGTCGAGTGTCGAGTGTCGAGTGTCGAGTGTCATGTGTCGAGAGAGGGGACACGGCCTGTGACACGGGCGTGTCACAGGGCGTGTCCAGCTTTGTTGAGTGGCGACACTTAGAGTCGACGAGATGTCGAGACACGGGCTACACGCCCTAGGTAACGGGCGTGACCGACCCGTCACGGGCGTGTACCCGGCCGTGTACCGTGTGGATAAACTTGGATTTGCTGACTTTCTGCGCCGCTTAAGGTACATGCCCTGTGACACGGGCGTGATACAGGGCGTGACAGAGCCGAAAATCGAATTTTTCTAGTTTTTTTGTGCCGTTCATTTCCCTGATTCTGAATCTAATGGTCCAGCTCGGTTCTGGAGGAAATAATGCCGAAACTGAGATTTCTCCTCCTCATTTCACCTTCTTCTTCATCTTCTTCCTCATTCCAAAAGAACATCAAGGGAGCAAAGCTAAGACAAGGGAAGGAAAGAGAGGAGCAGCCGTCGCGGTGTCATCTCGGTTCAGGCGAGCGGTGTTCTTCACCCTTGCAAATCTTGTTTTCTTGTTCTTTGATTGTGCAAGTTTAGCTAATTTTCCTCTTTCAATTTTATTAGCCTTGTTCTTCTTGTTTTTGTTTAGTCATGAATCCTCTTGTTCCTTCAAATCTTACATGCTTACCGCCTTGTTATCAAATTTCCCTACGCTTAATTACTTCTTCTTATGCGAAGTTGCTTCATGTAGCTTTTCTTGTTCATGTCATGATCATGTTAAAATCACTTGTTGGTTTAGTTAGCATTATCCTTTGAGGAGTAAGTAGAAATTATGTTAGCATACTCATGTTAGCATACACATGGGCAATTTGTCGTCATGAGTGAGGATGAAGGAAGGGAACGTGTGTACTTGGTGCTTATGGTGTTGAGCTTGGGTTCGTTTATGGTGAGTTTTGCGAGGCGAAGTGTGAACCATGGCATGAGTGTTTGTGTGAGGATTCGGTAAGGGGTGGTGTGGTTTAAGCCTTTGTGGCCACCGGGTTTTGATATGTGGTGTAGAGCACCTTTTGGCCCCAATTTGGGCTGGCTTTTATTGGTGCGTTCCACTTTAGGGCTGCCACCAAAAGACCCTTGCAGACTTGCATTTAAACGCTGCTTATGTTTCACTAGTATAGTTGTTTTTTTTTTTGGTCTAAAGAGAATGGAATGGGCATGTGTATTGCCTTTTTGCTCCTGTGGGTTGAGCAGGGCTTGAGGAGAATGACACGCACTTGGTGCGTTTTACACTTGTTTTCCACCTGTTTTGTTTACTCATTATCCTTACATGAAGCATTGCTACGGGGTCGGTAAGCCCCTTCGTTATTTTGTATGAACATACTGTTCTTTTTCTTGTACCTTTGATGATTGCTGAGGTGTTCTTTCTTGAATGCCTCAGGTGCAGGTTGTAGCCGGTTGAGCGGCTAGTGCTTGGGTCGAGTTTCTTTGGAGCTAACCGAGCTTACTTAGCGAGGTAGTTCTTTCCTCTGTTGTACAGACATACTTGCACCCCAATGGGTTCGTGTCAGCTTGTTGGCGCCCATTGGTGGTTTTCTTTACTTGTGATATATATGAATGCTAGACTGCTAATGTGACTTATTTGGCTGAGATGATGACTACTTGCTCTTGGGAAGGAGTTATGGTAGGTTGCATTAGGTATTTTTAAGCTAAACAAAACCTATTATTGTATAACATGCATATCATGTTTTGGTCACCTAAGTAAACAAAGTATTTCCACCGCGTACAATCACGTATTTTGATGCCTAAGGCCGAGTGATACGGCCATTAAACTAAACGGTTTTCTTGCATTGAACTGATGGATTTCAACTCATAAAGTAAGTGTCAAGGGTTGCTTGAGCGTGTGCAGTTATCCCCTGCACGACATGGCATCATAACCCATAGTTCCTCTTGCTCTGATACGATATACTCGTTGAGGAAATGCGGGTTGTGACAGTTGGTATCAAAGCCAGGTTTGCTTGACAATTGGTCGGGCAAACTTTTCTTTTTGTCCTTGTCATAAGCATCATATCATACACACACCGAGGTGCCATCAGTATGTCTTGGCCGAAGCACGCACACTACACTCATGACATGACCAGAAGTATACGGGGCATATTACGTAGTATGGGATGCATAATATGTGGTTGTATATGGATCCACCATAGGGGCAACATGTGCGGGTTATGTAGTATGGGATGCATAACCTTACTACATGGATGCGACTAGCACGTTTTCTTTTGTTCATTGCATGCAATGCTATGTAGTATGAGATGCATAGCATTGTGATGCGTACGACCGCTCATGGCATGCATTAAGGCCTTTTTAGACTGCATAGCACAGCACGCATAACATAACATTGCATGAGCACAACGTGCCAAGCTAAAGATGTACATGATGACACCTGTACACTCATGGTTTTGGGTCAAATAAATTCATGCATTCATCGGTTAGGCACAAGTTAGTGGGATGACGGTGAGTCATCTGTAGGCTAGGCATACCATCATTCTCAAACTCCCAGAGCAAGTTAGCAGTTGATGTTCATATTTATACATGTATGGTCTGTCCATAGCCGTTGTGTGTTTTGTTGGGTTTGAGCTTGACAAGGGTGAACGTGTTTATAGGATGTCGAAGCGTCCAGTGACAAGGCAAACTCCCCAATCCGAGGGCGAGTCTTCGGGCACGCAGAATAATGCCCTGATGGATAGTCTACGCCAAAGTAATGAGGCTTTGACGAGGCAGGTGCAGGAAGTGCAGTCCCAGCTCCAAGCTATGTCATCAGCAATGTCTGGGCTGGCACCAAGAGGGCAAGAGACTGTCAGAGGCCCCACCATTTCTACTCCTTCCGTGGCAGTGATACCCCCAGTTGTGGTTCCTCCTGCGATGACTTTCATCTCGCAGTTTCAGCGACTTGGACCACCGACGTATGATGGAAAAGTGGATTTTGTGATCTTGGATGATTGGGTAATCACGTTAGAAGAGATGTTTGTTTATTCTGGCGTTACCGAGGACCAGAAGGTGATGCTTGCCGCCTATCAACTCAAAGGGTTGGCTAAAGGTTGGTGGTTGCGAGAAAAGGAAAGCCTAGGGACGGGATGTTGGTGGGAAGCCTTCAAAGAAATGTTACGGCACAAGTTTCTGCCGTCAGTGGAAAGGGACCGCCTGATGAATGACTTCTTGTATCTGAAGCAGAGGAAACTCACAGTTAGTTAGTATAAAATTGAGTTTAGCAAGTTAAGTCAGTTCGCTCCGAGCTTGGTGACTACGGAAGCTGGCCGAGTAAAGAGATTTCTTGGCGGACTCCGCAGCGACGTGCAGCAGTTCGCAAGTGCTTATGGAGCGACGAGTTACACCACTGTGGTTGAGGCAGCTTTGAATGTTGAAGCTATAGAAAATGCAAAACAAAGAGGACAGCTGATGAGGAAGGATAAGAGGAAGCTGGTGGGAGGGAAAAGCTCCCAAGAATCAGACGTAAGGAAGAAGAACAAGGAGACGTGTAGCTTCTGTGGCCGGTCACGTCACCCATTTGAGAAATGTTTCAAGCGGTTGGGGATGCAGAAGAAGGAGCAGGTGCACGCCATTCAGGGTGCGCCAACGAGAGACTTGGAGTGTACAGGCTGTGGGGGAAGAGGTCATGATATGAGCCGCTGCTGGGTCAAAGACAAGGTGTGCTTCCAGTGTGGCAAACAGGGACATCTGAAGGCAAGGTGCCCACAAAACCAGCCCGTGCTGCGGCCAATGCCACTCCAGGCTTTGCCTCCGCCTCCACGTTTGGACAAAGGAAAAGGGAAGTTAAATGTGATCTCATCAGAGGAAGCTCAGATGTCACCTCAGGTTATCTCAGGTTCGATTCCTTCCTGTGGTTCACATTTTATTTATGCCTCTTGTGCGTAGTGCTTAGCTACATATGTACCCTTATAGGAAACTTTAAGGTAAAGAATCATTGGGCGCGTGTTCTCTTCGATTCTGGCGCGACCCATTCATTTGTGGCTCAAACCTTTCTGGATCGGTATCATTTGACACCAGATCGAGTGGGGAATGCCTTTTTGGTGAGGTTTCCTTCCGGTGCTTCTATGGTAGCGGACTGGGGTCTTCTTGATTGTCCCATTTTGTTGGGGGATTTCCTAGCGAAGGCTGATTTCAAGGTGCTCGATTTGGAAGATTTTGACATCATTCTGGGTATGGACTGGTTATCTCGCTATGACGCTGTCATCTAGTGCAAAGGCAAGCACTTGGATTTTAACAAGGACAATGGTCAGCCGGGAAGTGTTTATGGTGATTCATGTCAGGATTCTCCAGGGATTTCGGCAGTATGTGTTCGGACGTTGTTTGTTTCCGACTGTTTTGCTTGTCTAGTCTCAGTTGTGGGGACTAGTGCTGTTTTGCCGCGTTTGGAGGAGATTCCTGTTGTGCGTGAATTTCCAGATGTTTTTTCTACTAATCTTCCTGGTCTTCCTCTAATCGTGATGTCAAGTATGTCATTGATTTGGAGCCGGGTACGCGGCCTATTGCGAAAGTGCCATACAGAATGGCCCCGTGTGAGCTAGCAGAATTGCGTACACAGCTGGATGACTTATTGTCCAAGGGGTTTATCAGGCCGAGTTCATCACCTTGGGGTGCACCGGTGTTATTTGTGAAGAATAAAGATGGGTCGATGCGGCTTTGCATCGATTACCGGGAGTTGAACAAGGTGACGATTAAAAACAAGTACCCACTGCCAAGAATTGATGATTTTTTTGATCAACTGCGTGGCAGTTCAGTATTCTCGAAGATTGATCTCCGCTCGGGCTATCATCAGCTCAAGGTCCAGAAGTCTGATATTCCGTGGACTGCATTTCGATCAAGATATGGTCATTTTGAATTTCTGGTGATGTCGTTTGGTTTGACCAACGCACCATCAGCCTTCATGGATATGATGAACCGGGTGTTCAAGGACTACTTGGATAAGTTTGTGGTGGTTTTTATTGATGACGTTCTTGTCTACTCTCGTAGTGCTGCGTAGCATGAACAGCATCTGCGCTTAGTATTGGCCACTTTGCGAGACCAACGGTTATTCGCCAAGCTAAGCAAATGCGAGTTTTGGTTGCCTCAAGTTGCCTTTCTAGGTCATGTCATTAATCAACATGGAATTTCAGTAGATCCTGAAAAGATTGCTACAGTTATGGAATGGAGAAGACCGGAGACACCCAAGGAGATTCAGAGCTTCTTGGGCTTGGACGGCTATTATCGTAGATTTGTAGAAGGTTTTGCTACGTTGGCTGCACCTTTGACTCGCTTAACCCAGAATAATGTGGCGTTTGAGTGGAATGACAAGTGTGAGGCGTCCTTCCTGGAACTCAAGAACAGATTATGTACCGCTCCTGTGTTGATCTTGCCGACAGAAGGGATAGATTATGACGTTTTTGTGGATGCGTCGCACGTTGGACTTGGATGTGTTTTAATGCAAGACAAAAAGGTGATTGCGTATGGGTCTCGGCAGTTGAAAAGTCATGAAAAGAACTACCCAACGCATGATTTGGAGTTCGCAACGGTGATATTTGCATTGAAGTTGTGGAGACACTTACTGTATGGTGCGCAGTGTAAAATCTTTACGGATCATAAAAGTTTAAAGTACGTCTTCACGCAAAAGGAACTTAATCTGCGCCAACGGCGATGGCTTGAATATGTAGCTGATTATGATGTAGAAATTCAGTATCATCCGGGGAAAGCTAATGTTGTGGCCGACGCGTTGAGTCGGAAGACAGGGAAATTATTTAATCTTTCAGCCGACCGTCTAGTGGAGGAATTTCTATTGATGGATATTTCTGTGGGAAGCTATGACCCGCAAAGTCATTCGACAGTAGGAGAACCTTCATGGCTGATGCTTGCAAGACAACATCAAAAGGATGATCCTGATCTTTTACATTTATTTCTTCGAACTGAAAAGGGTGAATTACCGGATTTTTCTATTGATAATGGGGGCACGTTAAAGTATCGTGGTCGATTTTGTATTCCCGCAGTTGGAGACATTCGCGAGATGGTGTGTCGGGAAGCACATGGCTCAAGTATGGCCTACCATCCAGGCTCAACAAAAATGTACCGTGATTTGAAACAAATTGTCTGGTGGTATGGAATGAAAAGAGATATCGCGCAATATGTATCTGAATGTCATACCTGCAAGCGGGTGAAAGCTGATCATGGGAGGCCTGGTGGCAAGTTGACACCATTGGAGATTCCAACATGGAAGTGGGAAAGCATCTCAATGGATTTTATTACAGGCCTACCAAGATCTCCACAAGGACATGACTCCGTGTGGGTGATCGTGGATAGGTTGACCAAGTGTGCTCATTTCATACCATTTAAGGTCAACTACCCGATGAAGACAATAGCGGAGCTATATTTGAACGAGATCATCCGACTGCATGGTGTGCCAGTCAGTATCATTTCAGACCGGGATTCCCGATTTACTTCTCGTTTTTGGAAGAGTCTACAAGAGGGTTTGGGGACGGATTTGCGGTATTCCACTGCTTACCACCCTCAGACGAATGGCCAAACAGAACGAGTAAATCAAATCGTGGAAGACATGATTCGATACTATATTCTTGAGTATGGCGGAGCATGGGATGAATGTTTGCGGCTTATGGAATTCGCATATAATAACAGCTATCAAGAAAGCTTGCAAATGGCTCCGTTCGAAGCTTTATATGGGCGTCAATGTCGGACTCCCCTTTTTTGGGCTGAGGTTGGCGAGCGACCTTTGTTGGGCCCAGAGGCGCTCGAGGACATGGAAGTTGCCGACTTTCTGCGCCGCTTAAGTGTCGAGTGTCGAGTGTCGAGTGTCCGGTGTCGAGAGAGGGGACACGGCCTGTGACACGGGCGTGTCACAGGGCGTGTCCAGCTTTGTCGAGTGGCGACACTTAGAGTCGACGAGATCTTGAGACACGGGCTACACGCCCTAGGTCACGGGCGTGACCGACCCGTCACGGGCGTGTACCCGGCCGTGTACCATGTGCATAAACTTGGATTTGCCGACTTTCTGTGCCGCTTAAGGTACACGCCCGGTGACACGGGCGTGACACAAGGCGCGACAGGGCCGAAAATTGACTTTTTCCATTTTTTGTGCCGTTCATTTCCCTGATTCTGAATCTAATGGTCCAGCTCGGTTCTGGAGGAAATAAGGCCGAAACAGAGATTTCTCCTCCTCATTTCACCTTCTTCTTCATCTTCTTCCTCATTCCAAAAGAACATCAAGGGAGCAAAGCTAAGACAAGGGAAGGAAAGAGAGGAGCAGCTGTCGCGGTGTCATCTCGGTTCAGGCAAGCGGTGTTCTTCACCCTTGCCAATCTTGTTTTCTTGTTCTTTGATTGTGCAAGTTTAGCTAATTTTCCTCTTTCAATTTTATTAGCCTTGTTCTTCATGTTTTTGTTTAGTCATGAATCCTCTTGTTCCTTCAAATCTTACATGCTTACCGCCTTGTTATCAAATTTCCCTACGCTTAATTACTTCTTCTTATGCGAAGTTGCTTCATGTAGCTTTTCTTGTTCATGTCATGATCATGTTAAAATCACTTGTTGGTTTAGTTAGCATTATCCTTTGAGGAGTAATTAGAAATTATGTTAGCATACTCATGTTAGCATACACATGGGCAGTTTGTCGTCATGAGTGAGGATGAAGGAAGGGAACGTGTGTACTTGGTGCTTATGGTGTTGAGCTTGGGTTCTTTTATGGTGAGTTTTGCGAGGCGAAGTGTGAACCATGGCAGGAGTGTTTGTGTGAGGATTCGGTAAGAGATGGTGTGGTTTAAGCCTTTGTGGCCACCGGGTTTTGATTTGTGGTGTAGAGCACCTTTTTGGCCCCATTTTGGGCTGGCTTTTATTGGTGCGTTCCACTTTAGAGCTGCCACCAAAAAATCCTTGCAGACTTGCATTTAACTGCTGCTTATGTTTCACAAGTATAGTTGTTTTTTTTGGTCTAAAGAGGATGGAATGGGCATGTGTATTGCCTTTTTGCTCCTGCGGGTTGAGCAGGGCTTGAGGAGAATGGCACGCACTTGGTGCGTTTTACACTTGTTTTCCACCTATTTTGTTTACTCATTATCCTTACATGAAGCATTGCTACGGGGTCGGTAAGCCCCTTCGTTATTTTGTATGAACATACTGTTCTTTTTCTTGTACCTTTGATGATTGCTGAGGTGTTCTTTCTTGAATGCCTCAGGTGCAGGTTGTAGCCGGTTGAGCGGCTAGTGCTTGGGTCGAGTTTATTTGGAGCTAACCGAGCTTACTTAGCGAGGTAGTTCTTTCCTCTGTTGTATAGACATACTTGCACCCCAATGGGTTCGTTTCAGCTTGTTGGCTCTCTTTGGTGGTTTTCTTTACTTGTGATATATATGAATGCTAGACTGCTAATGTGACTTATTTAGCTGCGATGATGACTACTTGCTTTTGGGAACGAGTTATGGTAGGTTGCATTAGGTATTTTTAAGCTAAACAAAACCTATTATTGTATAACATGCATAACATGTTTTGGTCACCTAAGTAAACAAAGTATTTCCGCCGCGTACAATCACGTATTTTGATGCCTAAGGCCGAGGGATACGGCCATTAAACTAAATGGTTTTCTTGCATTGAACTGATGGATTTCAACTCATAAAGTAAGTGTCAAGGGTTGCCTGAGCGTGTGTAGTTATCCCCTGCACGACGTGGCATCATAACCCGTAGTTCCTCTTGCTCTGATACGATGTACTCATTGAGGAAATGCGGGTTGTGACAAAACGGCATGACCGTAAACTCATAATGCCCGTATCTCGTACTAAACGCTGTCTGCGGGATATCACTCTCCCTTATTCGCAGCTGATAGTACCCAGACTTGAGATCCAACTTCGAGTACACCGTCGACCCGACTAACTGATCAAAAAGATCATCAATCCGGGGGATCAGGTACTTGTTCTTCTCAGTCAACTTGTTGAGCTCCCGATAATCAATACATAGCCTCAAGCTTCCGTCCTTCTTCTTAACAAAGAGGACCGGTGCGCTCCAAGGCGAAGAACTTGGGCGCACATACCCTTGCTCCAACAACTCTTGCAGTTGAACCTTCATCTCCGCCATTTCCTTAGGCGCTAGTCGATGAGGAGATCGTGACACGGGCTTTGCACCTGGCACTAGCTCAATCGTGAAATCTATCTCCCGTTGAGGCGGGGCTCCAGGAAGATCTGTGGGGAACACATCAGGGTATTCTGATACCACTGAAATACACTCCAACGCAGGCTTCGGCTTTGCAACCTCCACTAATGTAAAGAACAGTTCTGCACCTGCACAAACCGCCTTCACCACCTGAAGAGCAGACATCAACGTCTTGCTCGACCCCTTTAAGCCCGTAAAAGTCGTTTCACGACTTGCTCCCAGCTTAACTTCCTTGCGACCGCAATTGATATATGCTTGCTCCTCCGAGAGCCAGTCCATGCCAAATATAACGTCGAACTCCGCCAACGGAAGTAACGACACCTGTAGATCGAACTCCTGATTCCCAATACGAATCTTAACATTGCAGATCCTATCTGCGCGCATCGAACACCCATTGAGCAACAACACATCCAACTTATCCTTCGCCATCGAAGAAGGGACTCCGATGCGTGATATAAATCCTTCGGACAAGAAGGAGTGTGAAGCTCCCATATCGAAAAGTGCTCTAGCTAGATTTTCACAAATCAAAACAAATCCTAAACAAGCAGTGGTAAGGTAACATGTGCATAATAAGTATTTAAATAAATGGACTTGCTATAAATTAAACCGTACCTGTCACCACATCAGCCTGTTTGATGGCCTCCTGTTGGCTAAGATTATACACCCTTGGTTGGGCCAGAGCATAGTGGGACGCAGTCGACTCCACTGCCTTGCCCTTCTCTTCGTAAGTAGCTCCCGGCTTTCTTTCGGACTTGGGACGTCCTCTCCAACAATCGCGGGCAAAGTGCCCCGTCTTTCCACAAGTAAAACATGCCCCCGGGGTCCGACTCGTAGCCGCCCCAGAAGCACCAGAAGGAGCTGGACCCGAAGTCTTATGCTTCTTGAAGAATCTTTGATAGCCCGACTTTGAAGTAGTCGGCACTTTGAACCCAGATTTCTTCTCACCAACGTTCCTCTTCGCTTGAACATTCTTCATGTCCTTCTCTAAGGACCGGGTCGTGTTGACCAAGGTCAAGAAACCCTGCGTCATCGGCCCCGAGAGTAGTAACCTCAACTCATCTCTCAAGCCTTCGTAGAATCGATTCGTCTTACGCTCCTCATCCGCGATGGTGTAGCTAGCATATCGACTCAGACGAGTAAACTCGTGGAGATATTCATCCACGCTCTTCTCACCCTGAACCAACCTCAGGAACTCATTCTCCAACGCTATCCTCTACGCCGAAGGGAGGTATCGAGCCAAGAACAATCTCGATAACTCCTCCATCGAGACATCAACAAGTTGCCTACCTCTCAATAAGTGCAGCTCCAAACCTTCCCACCACATTCTCGCTTCACCGTCCAGAAGGAACGTAGCGATGGTGGTGATTTGCCACTCCTCCGTCTTCGTTGCTGTCATGACTCTCTTCACCCTGGAGAGCCAATCTTCAGCTTGAGATGTGGTTCCCAACCCCGAGAATACCAGAGGGTTAAAGCTCATTACATGCTTAAGCTGCCTCTCGGTTTCCCTCCTTGGCACCAACGGTTCCACAACCACTTGTTCCACTCTCCTCGGCTCAGCCTCTTGCAGCAGTACCTGCTCCATCGTAGGAGCGGGCTGCTGCATTTGCCTTGCAGGCTGCGCATTAATCATGGCCAACACTGCTTTGACCACCAATCGTATGGTCTCAGCCGATAGAGGTGTTGCAGGAGCTTCATTAGGTGCACTGCTAGCCTCAGAAACTCGGCGTTCCGACGTCCCAGCACCACTTCTGGTCACCTATAGTGGTACAAAACACCGTTAAGCGACCAAATAAAATTGCAAACAGCAATTATAGGAACACGCAGGTTCCTCAAACACGTGTATTTTCATTCCTAAGTGGACATTCATGGGTTCTTTTACTGTTATAACGATGACGCACACACATGTACTCACCACCCCTTAAAAAGAATTCGTCCACGAATTCATTTTAAGCTCGACCAAAACCAGTAGTCTGATACCAAATTGTAATACCCCCTATCCGTCACATAGCATATAGCAGTAGGTCCGGCCGGGGCCCGACGCCATATTCCACAGACAGACCGGGTGGTTACTCATGGAAACCATCCAACCAATCATAACGTCCTACACAGAGCATTCTAGCGGAAGCATATTAATAAGTTGCAATAAAGAACCCAGCACTAAAGCATGAATGTCCACTAATACCAAATAGGAATGTTATACATACACCAGTACAAGTCTTAAGGCCTTACAAAATGGTTCACTTGATATTACATGTTTTACAAACCACGGCATGCAGGCCGGTCATACATGAATAAAGCAGTAAACACTCCAATTAGGCCTTCGAGGGCCGGCTTTGCAATTTGGGCTTTAGCCCGCTATTGACCGCTTGGTCCAGCTGCACCTGCAAGCAACAACAAAACCACCGCACGGTGGCAAACAAGGCAACGGTCATCAATGCTGACCAAATTATAACGATCCCGCCCCCAACTCGGGGCGGCGATGCTCCTTCCCTGCATTTTCATTAGCATAAGCGAGCAGTAAAACAATATTCATTTCATCATATGCGTAGGCTCATACGGCCACACACCCCGTGCACTGAGGGCATATTCTCGGTGAACACAGTCTAAGTCTGCCGACTCACCACTGTCCCTTTGGACGGCCAATCAATGAGCAATTTGTCTTCCCGGCATGGGTCACGGTAATTAAAACCATAGACCGCCGAACACCCTCATCTATGCCAATGGCTCTAATCCGAACGATATAGAACGGGTACGGTTCCATCTAACCCGTGCTCACAACGTAATGGTAATTTAAACCATATGCGCCCGCAATGGTAATTTAAACCATATGCGCAGGTCAAACTTCTCCCGAGTCCCGTTTCCATCACATTTCACATAACCCGGTTATGTTCAAGTTGGATCTCAGGCCACCAAGTTGGCAAGATCACACATCCGCCCAGTTTTCCGGGTGCACCTTTGGGTTAATCCCCAAGGCTCCCTGTTGCAATCTACCGTGTAGAAAACCCGAAAAACAACTAATAGCACGGAGTCTTCTCCGGCATTATGCAATGCAACATCACCGATCCAGACCAACATGTCCGGATAGGCTTCACACATCATGCCTATGTCCGTTCTCACTTACGGACTCTACACAACGGGGACTTTACATATCTACCCGAAGGAACTCCTTCAACTCACCGTAAACTCGCGAGAGTGGGCTTCCTATGTTAAGAAGTAGAGCTTAACATGCTCAAGAAGAGGATCGTTACCCTAGCTCTTCTCTTTGGTGTCATGGAAATGTAAGCGGATGAAAAGCACCGCACTCTCTTCGCCTCCATGGATCTGAAGTCGGCTCGCGATTTGGAGCTTCGAAGCTCCTCCAATGGCCGGATCTAGCTCCTTCTTCCTTCCTTGGCTCTCCTCTCTCTCTAAGCTTTAGAAAGACAACCACTCATGAAAAGTGAGGGTTTCTAAGGCCCAATCTCGGGTATATCCCATCGGGAACAACCCACAGCTGTTGGATCACCAATTAAAGAAATGAACGACTTTGATTCGGGACTAAAATGTCCAATCTGGACCGAACACGGCCTGGCACACGCCCGTGTCCAGGCCCGTGTGCCTCATTCACCGTCAAAATCGACACGCCTGGAAAAACAAACGGGCATCGAACACGCCCGTGTTCGAGCTGATACGCCCGTGTTCCAACTGACATGGTCGTGTGGCCGGCCGTGTACCCCCATCGATTTATCCCGAAAACAACCCGAGAACTGCACGGGTTCTAGGACACGCCTGTGTCCTTGCCCGTGTCTACCTCAACACGTCTGGGCTCTAGGTTGTGTACACGGTCTCGACACTCGACACTTCGTCGAGCGAAGTTCGTCGACCTCGCGATACGACCTTGGACACGCCCGTGTCCTAGGCCGTGTGCCTTGTCTCGACACATCGTCGAGAAAAATTCGTCGACTCCCCGGGACGAGTGTCGACACGGGTCGACACGCCCTGCGACACGCCCGTGTCGTAGGCCGTGTGCCATGTCTCGACACTTCGTCGAGCGCAGAGTGTCGACTTCACGGGCTGAGTGTCGACACGGGTCGACACGCCCTGCGACATGCCCGTGTCGCAGGCCGTGTGCCCAGTCTCGACACAATGTCGAGAGAAAAATGACGACTTCGCCGGCTGACTGTCGACACAAGCCTGACACGCCCTGGGACACGCCCGTGTCCCAGGCCGTATGCCTCCTGCCAGAACCCAAAACTGGCCCAAAACATCCCCCGTCGCTCTTTTGAGTTTCGGGGCGTTATATTAGACTACTCTTGTCTGGTGTTAGTTACACCTAGCAGTTTAGGGTTGATCCCAGGACTGCCCGAGGCATGCCCGATGAAGGGCTCTCAGGGGCACTAGGAACTACGATGGGCTGAATCCCAAAGCTCCCTTTCGCAAAGATATTTACTTTATTGATATATACCCATGATCCATATTGTACTCTCATTATTACTCTTGAGTGGTCCTAATGATTTAAGATGTTAATATAAGGGTGGCGGTCTTCCGTCGGCCTTTGTTATAATTACTATCCTAGGACTTGCACTCTATCTCTCGTAACTAAGGAATGACCTATAGTAGACCAACCAGTGTTTATTCTCCCAAAATAATTACCATCTCGATGTCTATTCTTATCCCCTTGCGGTCCTAGTAGTATATACCATCTGAGCTAGACGCAACCCATGACCTAATACCACCCGTAAAGTACGACTTCCAATTTCTTGGCCAAAGTGACTCTAACCATTTATCATGGGATGGTATGATATATGACATTGATTATGTGGAGTTTTCACTATTTTTCTAAGTCATAAAGACACTAAATTAAATCCATTAATTAAGTGGCCTATGTCACTTTATGCAAGAAGTACTATGTCAAATGATCCCCCTGGTCTAATAAATTTTCCTGATGATCATCTAAGCTAATTATGACTGGTTTCCAAGAATTGTAATTTTCCCATTTATATTTCCATTTAAATTTTATTTAAAGTTAAATCTATGAATTGGCCACTTTATAAATGAAGGAAAAGGTAGGAATTTTGCTCTCTGTTAACATGGTATCGGGCTCAATTGAGCTCGATGTCTCTCCTAGTCGATCTAGAAATTTAGTACGGTGAGAGGTAAAGTGAAACGGACCTGGAGTCAGGCTTGGTGGAGCATGCGGTGGCGGTGCTCCATGGCCGACTCTTGCTCCGGCGAACTAGCCCAATTCCTTGATTCTCCAGCAAAAAACAGTGCTCTAGATGTCGATCTCCACTCGCCTGAGCTCACTGAAGATGGTGGTGGGCTTGCTTTTAGCTAGGAGTGGCTGTGGGAGGAGTTGGAGTTAAGGGGGGTGGCCGATCAAGCTTTGGAACTTCCTCCTGGCCACCAGGTGTCTCCAAATCCCTCCAGCTTGCAGGAATAATGTTGAGGAGCTCAACCAGCTGCGTGGGTAGAGAGAAAGAGGGCCACATGGCCACCATATCTTATCTTCCCCATTTCTCTCTCCTCTTTTCCTCTAAAAAGTCCAAATTGCCCCCATGCATGCATTCTCTCTCCATTTTCTGAGGGGTAGGGGCAGTCCTTGACCTCTTGGGCTGTTCATGGGCCTTGACTAATGGGCTAAGCCCATGGGGAGTGGGTTTGGCTTATTCTTCCTTTCTTTAGGCCTTTTTGTTGACTTGCTGACTTTTGAGGTTGATTTGGTCAACATGGGGAGTGGGCTGACCATATTTGAAGGTCATGGACCCTATGGCATCACCCAACTTGGGTTGGGCCATGGTGGTGCCCCACTTGGACTATTTGGGCTTTTGGGAGTGTGTTTGACCAATTTAAGGTTTAGGGTTGACTTGGGCCAACTCTAGTAAATTGGTGGCCATGTGATATGGCTTATGGTTCCCTTAGGTTGGTGTTAGGGTTAGTGATGCAGTGGTGGAATCAATGTGTGGCTAGGACCCCAATTTGCACTGGTTTGACTTAGACTACCTTAGGCCCTATTGTGGGCCCCATGTGACTAAACCCTAACCCTATAGTTCAAACCTAGCCTAAACCCATGCCCCCCCCCCCCACATGCCCTAACCTAACCTAATTAGAGGGGTCTAATTGAAAGTGGAATGTTACACTGAAAACCCAAACTAATTTCTTGATGAAACCCAATATGGTCAGATGCTAGTCATTCCACACCTGATGACTTAACATCTTTCTTGTTATAAGCTGATTTGAGAATTATTCAACTGAGAATAGAAAGTCGTTGTATGAGCTAATCTAACATTAGTGATCATAGCACATTATTCCATATTTGATAATGTTGCAAATGACAGTGTGCCAAGTCATATGATGAGGTACATAATGGTCACTAATGAGTAAGATAATAACGTTTCATTTATTAAAATCAAAACTTGACTGGTCCTAGATAGACTGGATAGAGATGGTGATAGTGTTACTTCATTACTGCTATAAGTGCTAAGCTCATTTAGGTAGAGCTATTTTACTTTGATACGTCAATGTATATGTTTATGAATTCGTAGAGTCTGACTCATGAATTTTTTTGCAAGCACTGATGAAGATGGATGAGAGAAAGTGGATTTTGACTTGGATGAGGATGATCTACTCTCTGAGTATAATTGTTACATGTTTATCCATTGCCATTTTTTGTTTTTTCAGAATTATTTGTTATGGAGTAGCACATTTATATTCTTTGGGATGTTTTATATTATTGTTTAAAACTTATGTTTATATTTTATGTTAAATGTTTATATTTTATGTTAAATTGTGCTAACTCTTATGAAATGTGTAAAGTCGGAAACCTATTTTTGATACTCTCCACTTTCTACACTCTGAAACGTACACGTTATTTATCACAAATATAGGAGGAGATTGTTAGTGTATATTTGGATGAATAACGAGTTCGGAGGCATAACAGGTCAGTTCGGACACATTTTGATCTGATACCCGTAGAAACTCCCTGGGTTTGCCTATTTATACCCACCTATGAGCAACGGGTAGGTGATTCCACTTTGATCACCACTCGGATGCTTCGAGCAACACCCACACACTTTGCCAAAAAACCTAGTCAATTCTTTAACGGAATATCATTATGGGTCCGGTTTTAAGAAAAGTAAATAGTTGAGGGACCAAAATAAGCTAAAATAAAGTTTAGGGACTGATATCTTAAAGCATGTATAAAGGATTGATTTCACTGTTTTGCAGACGTGTTTCACAATAAATAATTCAATGGCATTACAAGGTACTGGGTCAGGATCCTGACAAGATATGATGGGTTTTGTGATATTATTTTATTGAGCAACTATTCATCTTCTTCATGGAAAAGAATTCCAAAGAAAAACGAACCATCTACCTAAAACCCCATCACCCCGACCATATTATCAGTCTTCCCGGGTCACGACCATCGCCATGGAACCCATACAGCCTCATACGCTTAGCCCGCCAGCCTTGAGCCCATGACACCCCATACTATCTGATCACACAACTTTGAGATCTCGCTAGAGTCATAGTCCAGATGTAAGCATATGGTTGCGGTCAATACACAATTTAAAAATGAAGAAGAAATGGGCATATGGGCATGACGGGCAGAGAGAGGATCCATGTGGTTTTTTTGGTAATTATTATGGGTAAACCTATTTTGGCTAGGTGCAAATCAATTTTATGATCAAACCAAAGATTTATATGTGCCAACCAAATTGTTATGTGCAAACCAAAATAAAATCTTTCTAAATTATTTAGAAAAATATGAACTAATAGTTTAACATCAATATCATAAATTTAATGTATTACAAAAAATTCAAATTCACCGTGGAAATCCATTTTTAGTGACAAATTTTGCTCTAATTGGTGCACCTGTCAAAAAATAATAATCAAAGATTGAAAGCATATATATACGTATATGTATTTATAATATCAATGTGTATGTTGTATAGTACCTGTAAGTCATGTACATTAATTGAAAAACATCGTAAATTAGAACATTAACTATTTTGGAACCTGCAATAGTACACATAACTTAGCATTAACGTAATATATTAATTAATTAAAAATATAAATAGGGTATATAAGTAAATTTGTACCATTTTCAGCAAGTTCTTCATGATACCTCCCCCATATCGAGATAGTTGGAGGTAGTGGGTACTCAGTCATACAAAATAATTTTCATGAATAAATCCCATGAATATTATTCTTCAAAGTACTGATGGTGGTGAATGCAATGATAAGAATGTGAGAGACTGAAACATGTTGAAATGTACTAATTTGATATTGTAGCAAGAAGCAATGATAAGTCCCATATCAAGCATTGTCTTCCACTTATCTAGAGGAGCAGAAGCAACCACACAATCTAGTGAATTTAACAACTTTAATGTTCTTGCTTTCCCAAAAAATTGCTCATATAACTCCTCTTTTTATTAAAACGCATGTGATAGTTCTTTACGTAATTGTAACCAATTATCCACAATTTCCAATTTATTGTTGATTGCACAATAGCCATAATTCTCATCGCCCAACACATCTACAACATCAATCATATAATTTGATATGTGTAGATGCATTTATTTACGAACGACTCTAAGTATTCCTTTTTCAGTCTTTGCTACCTTTTTTGTGACGTGTTTTGTAGTGTTTGTCAAGATCAATTGTTGACTCATCAAAGTATGTTCAAATAATATGCACAAATTATTTTTTGCTTTTAGAAAGACAATCACAATATCATTCATTAATGCAGTTTCTTTATCAATTACCAATACAGATGGCAAATTTTTTTTGGTCCAGAACATATCTAAAGCAGTCAAGAGCCCATGTATAACTTGCTTGAACTTCATTGGACAGGAATACAAAAGCAGTATAAAAGGAATTGTTGGTTGAAGTTACACCAATAATACATAATAAGGGTAATTTGTAACTGTTTGCCTTGTACGTACAATCTATCAAAAACACACTCAAAAACATTTTACATAATTTAACTACGGCAAGATGAGCAAAAAATATACTTTTCAGTTGATTACTCCCTGTATTAACTTGGTTAAAGCTAATGTAGACACTACTAGTAATGCATTTATATAAAAATTGAATTTGAGTGCCCCCATCCAATTCAGCTCTGTTACGACCCGTCTAAATAAAAGTCAGCGTGTGATTTAGGCGAGATGTAATGCCGCAAGCATGAGCGGAAGAAAAATTCATATATGTAAGGCGTGGGCTGAGATACTGATAATTAGTTTTAAAATAATTACTTTAGAGAGAAAATAGTTGTTTTATGCAGAAACTTTAAAATATGACAATGAGAATATTAGATACACATGAATTTTAATAAAACTCATGATACAAGTTCTAATACAGATTGTATGTCATGACAAACTCAGAGAAATGAACATGCAAATAAATGTTAAATTCTAGTAAATATATGATTTAGCCTAGCAATTGTCCATGATAACATAAATAATGATTGATCATAATTATTACATAAAAGAAATATCTTACAATAAATGAAATGAAACATAAACCTAAAACCTGACACGACAAGAAGATAAACATCTAGAAGCTGGAGCTTGATGCAGATCAAACTAAGAAAGCAGGCAACACAGGCATGGACGCTAAAGTAAATTCCAAAACAAAAAGAAAAAAGGCTCAGAAAATTAAAATAAATAGAAGCAAAATAAAATAAAGTACAAGTAGGGGAATCTGAAATATACTTATACCAATTTCATGAAGCAAAGTTAAAAAAACAGGCAAAAAAAGTGAGGCAAGCAAAAATAATTTGAATTATTAGCGTACTCCGGAGTATAACATAGGTTCAATCACGTAATGATATAAGTTGTAATCAGTGAAAGGTAAAGTATTTTTATTTGATGCATATGATTCTAATATAAGTTTAGAGGCAAGACTTGTCAAAAAATTTGTGTTTGCTATGGTCATTTATTGGTTCCCATTATAAGTCAAGTGGAAACTTGAGTCAAAGCGTCACATCAATTCAACACTATCTTTCAATGATTGCTTATGACATTAATGAATTAAAAGATTCATGATTTAGAGATTCCTAACATATAAAGACATGTTACCAATTTAACAATTCAGATATACAAGAGTATAATTTACAAAAATAAAAAATGGGTACATGAAATTAAATGATTTATAGATTGTGATTCTAACAAAAATGAATTTGCATCAAAGGAGAGAGAAATCAGTTCATTTAACAAACTTTATCCTAGTCTTACAATCAGGCAGGCATAAGAAACATGATTTAATAATAATAAAAACTAGATAGTGAGCTTTATATTTTTGCGGGTTCAAATATTCACGAGTAATAAGATTAATATGCATCATTTTTTAGGATAATAAGTATTCAATTAGATTAATCCATTCCAAGGCACGATTATCTTCCAAGTAAACATGTATATGAATCAAACATTTTATATAAAGCACAATTCATTTATTTGCTAGCAATAAATATTAACATTTATCTTTATAATAATTAATGCTCATGCTCAAAAAAATTACCAGTCTTCCAATTATCCATCTAATGAAACGCAATTCATCTAAGTGGAAATCCAATCAAAATCACTTTTATTCGCTAACTTATACCATTCTAAGTGTATCAAGACGTAATCTAACAATTTGACGATGTAAGTATTCAAATGTAAATTCACATAACATAAGGAATGGCACAATCGAGTTAAGCCAATGTTTTCAAGAGAGAGAGAGAGAGATGTTTTTCTACTTGCCTTAAATATGGCTGAATCTGACGGTGGTGGCTGAGGGGCGCAAGCAAAATTTCAGAAACCTTATTTCAGACCTGCCCAAGAACGACTAAAGCGATATAACAAAATATACTATGCTAGCGCATGCATTCTACGATGCAGAATTTAAACAAAGAGTGTTTAAGAGTGTTGAAGTTGGTGACCGGGCGGTCTGGCGGTCTGTCTTGGCGGGTTGGAGACCGCGTGGTCTGGCGGTTTCCCTTCAGCAGGTTGGTTGCTGTGCTGTTGTTGTTTGGTAGCCGGGCGGTCTGGCGGTTTGTCTCAGCCAGTTTGGAGACCAGACGGTCTAGCGGTCTACCCTGGCGATATCTCTTTCTCTCTGGTGGTAGCCGTGCGGTTAGCCCTTCTGTCTAACCGCGCGGCTTGTGCGGTTTGTTCTGTATAGTCCTGTAAATTTTTAGTCCCACATCTCTTATTTGTATTCTCTCATCTCTCCTTCATTCTATATAACGGAGGGCATACCTTTGTAATAGATATCTTTTTGGATAATAAAACTTTGTATTATTCAAAATTCTGGCTTGTTTTTTGCTACTTTAACATGGTATCAGAGGACTCGATTTTCTCCTCCTGATTCTGTGCGCCCTCTTTGCAATCGCGACCTATCTGCGCGGTTGCTTTTTCTTCTCGTGGCCTGTCCTCGTGGCCTGTTTCTTCCGCCTGCTTGCGCCCTGTTCGCGCGGCTTCTTCTCTCCTTGTCGTTGCCCTTTGTGTGCGCGACCTCTTTGTTTCTCCTTCTTCTTGCTGCGCCCTGTTTGCCTCCCAACGGACTTTTCTCTGTTCGTGTGGTGTCTCTTTATTCTGTTCGCGCTGGCTGATTTCTAGCCGCTCGAATTCTTTCCCTCTGCTTGCTTTTGCGGCTTGGTCGTAGTTTTTCTGGCCGCTGGTATCTATAATCGTGACCGCTGTAGATCTCTTTCTCCTAACCGCTGCGCTTTCACTCTATTTGTGCGGGTTCTTCCTTGTTTCGGCGGCCTCTCTGCCTTTCTTCCTTTAGCTGATCCTGCCTGTTAGTCGCCGCGACCTCCTGTTAAGTCGCGCGGCTTGTGCTTCCCTCTTCTTCCCCTTTGCCTTGCTCTGCACCTTGGTCGTGGCCCTTCTTGCCGCTGGTGTGCTGTCACCGTGACCGCTGCAGTTTTTTTATTCCTCCCTTCATGGCTTTCATATCCTCCTCAAAGCCGTTCGCCTCGGTGGTCACATCTTCTGGTAGTGCCCACGTTGTTACTCAAGGCAAATGGCTGATCGACACTGGTGCTACAAATTATATGACTGGCACTCTCCAGTGTTTTTCTCTCCTAGAAACACATGATCGGTTGCCCCCGGTTATTCTCGCTGACGGCTCTTCATCATCAGTCCATGGGACGGGGATAGTTCATGTCACTCCGTCTCTTCACTTGGCGGATACTCTATACATGCCCAAGTTCCCGTGCAACTTATTATCGGTTACCTCTCTATGCAAGCAATTACAGTGTTCCGTCACATTTACTTATACTTCTTACTCTTTTCAGGATCCGGACTCCCAACGGACGATTGCTACTGGGACTGAGAGTGGCAGTTTATACTTCCTGGACAACATTTCTGCTTTCTCCACCTTCTCCTCCACATCCACAGATATTCTCCAATGGCATCTCCGCCTTGGTCATGCTCCTCCACGTCTTCTTCGTCAACTTCTGCCCCAACTTCCTCCACACAGTCCTCCGCTCAACTGTGAGGCCTGTCATCTTGGCAAGCATCACCGCTCCTCCTTCCCTCCAAAGCACGTTCGTGGATCTACCCGTCCGTTTGATCTCATCCACTCCGATATTTGGTGTCCTTCTCCTACTCTTACCATTGGTCGAGGTAGTTCAAATTTTGTCACGTTCATTGATGATTTCTCTCGCTGTACGTGGGTGTATCTATTAAAAGATCGCTCCGAATTATTCTCTGTATGGACGTCCTTCTATATCATGATCAAAACTCAGTTTAATGTTTCTATCAAAGTTTTTCGATCTGATAATGCTAAAGAATATATCAGTCATGACTTTTCTACATTCTGCATGCAAAATGGGATTATTCATCAAACTAGTTGTGTCTATACTTCACAACAGAATGGTGTGGCAGAATGCAAAAACCATCACCTCCTTGATGTCGCTCGCACCTTGATGACACAGATGCATGTTCCTCGCTCATATTGGGGCTATGCTATTCTCCTTGCCTGCTACCTTATCAATCGCATTCCCTCCACGGTTCTCCACGGAAAAACCCCATTCTCCATTCTGTATCCGGGCAAGGAGCCGTTTCCTCTCCCTCTCCAAATCTTTGGATGCACTGCCTTTGTGCATGCCCCTTCGACCACCAGTGATAAGCTCTTCCCTCTCTCCACCAAATGTGTCTTTCTAGGGTACTCCACCACTCAGAAAGGCTATTGTTGCTTTGATCCCGTCCTTCGTAAGCAGTTTGTCTCTGCTGACGTCACCTTCTTCGAGAATACCTCCTACTTCTCGGATGACTCCTCTCCTCTTCTCCCAGCTTCTGATTCTCCTGTCGTTCCCTTCGTTCCCTCGTCTCCTACTACGATCTCCACCCCTACACCGTCTCCACCCACTCCTCTTTCTCCACCACCGTCTCCCTCATCTCCGCCACCGTCTCCCTCATCTCCGCCGCCGTCGCTCTCTACTCCCGGGCCAGCTTTCTCTGCCACGGATGCTCCGGATGTCGAGGGACCCGCTAACCTGGATCTTCCTATAGCTCTTCGCAAAGGGGTGCGGACGTGTACCCTACACCCCCTTGCTGTTGTTGTTTCATATGATCGTCTTACCCCTTCTCGCAGGGCATTTGCACTGGCTATCTCTGCCACTGCCACACCCCGCTCCTACCAGGAGGCCCTTGCTATTCCTCATTGGAAGCTGGCCATGGATGAGGAAATGGCGACCCTAACTGAGCGGGGTACATGGACTCTTGTTCCTCCTCCCTTCGGTACTGATGTTGTTGGCTGTCGCTGGGTCTTTGTGGTCAAATTTGGCCCAGATGGCACTGTGGATCGGTATAAGGCTCGCCTTGTTGCTAAGGGCTTTACCCAGACTTATGGGGTTGATTACTTTGACACCTTCTCCCCCGTGGCTCGTCTCAGCACTATCCAGGTCCTTCTCTCTGTGGCGGTAAATAGGGATTGACCGATTTCTTAGCTGGATGTCAAGAATGCATTCCTTTATGGTGATCTTTAGGAGGCCGTCTACATGGAGCAACCTCCTGGGTATGTTGCTCAGGGGGAGACATGAGTATGTCGGCTGAAGAAGTCAATATATGGCCTCATGCAGAGCCCTCGAGCTTGGTTTGACAAGTTCAGCGGCATCGTGGCAGCCGTTGGTTTTGCAGGAAGCTCTGCCGATCACTCTCGAAGCTGGTTGTTCTTGCTGTGTACGTCGATGATATTCTTCTCAATGGCGATGACCAGGACGGGGTAGCCCTGACAAAGCGACATCTTCGTCAACATCTGATCACAAAAGATATGGGCTCTCTAAAGTACTTTCTGGGGATCAAAATCTCTCGGAAGCCCGACTCCTTAGTTCTCTCTCAGCGTAAGTATGCCCTTGATCTTTTAAAAGAGGCAGGATTGACTGGAGCAAAACCTGCCCGATGCCCCATGGCAATTGGAGAAGACAAAACCTGGACAGGTGATTTGCCTCCTCTTTCAGATAGTTCGCAGTACAGGCGTCTGGTTGGCATGCTCATATATCTCACAGTGACCAGGCCCGCCATTTCCTATGTTGTGGGCAAGGTGAGTCAATTCATGCAAACACCTAGGGAGTGTCATCTACAGTCCGCCTTGCGGATCTTGGAGTATGTCAAAGCAGCGCCTGGGAAAGGATTACTTTTTCAGAAGAATGGTCATCTAAGGGTTGAAGCATACTCAGATGCAAGTTATGCTGATGACAAAGGGGATCACAAGTCAACCTCAGGTTTTTGCACCTTTGTTGGGGGGAATCTGGTGAGCTGGAAGAGAAAGAAGCAGTCTGTTGTCTCCAGATCCAGTACAAAAGCTGAGTATCGCAGTATGGCGTCAACCACTTGTGAGTTAAAATGGCTGCGGGCTCTCATGCTAGATTTAGGAGAGGTCTACAACCATCCTCTACTTATGTTCTGTGATAACAAGACTGCCATATACATCTCCAAAAATCCGGTCTTCCATGAAAGAACAAATCACATTGAGGTCAACTATCATTTCATTTGTGAAGAGATCTTAAAGGAACAAATTTGCACTCTCTTTATCACTTCTGATAAAGAGCTGGCTGATATCTTCACCAAGCCAGTTTCCGCCTCGTTTCTTCATATTTGTGACAAGCTGGGCATGATCGATATATATGCTCCAACTTGAGGGGGAGTGTTGAAGTTGGTGATCGGGCAGTCTGGCGGTCTGTCTTGGCAGGTTGGAGACCGCGCGGTATGGCGGTTTCCCTTCAGCAGGTTTGTTGTTGTACTGTTGCTGTTTGGTAGCCGGGCGGTCTGGCGGTTTGTCTTAGCCAGCTTGGAGACCGGATGGTCTAGCGGTCTACCCTGGCGATCTCTCTTTCTCTCTGGTGGTAGCTGTGCGGTTAGCCCTTCTGTCTAACCGCGCGGCTTGTGCGGTTTGTTCTGTATAGTCCTGTAAATTTTTAGTCTCACATCTCTTATTTGTATTCTCTCATCTCTCCTCCATTCTATATAAGGGAGGGCATACCTTTGTAATAGATATCTTTTTGGATAATAAAACTTTGTATTATTCAAAATTCTGGCTTGTTTTTTGCTACTTTAACAAACAGATTTACCTCCCTCAAAAGTTAAGGGAGAAGATTACCAAGCAGAAATATAGACTTGGAGGCACTTAGGCTAGGAGAAATCCTAAATCAGAGAGTGCTTGAGCAATCCTGCTGATAACTTTTGAGGAACGATGCTGGAAATCACAATATTACGGGGTTAAATGATTATAAGAGGACACAAATACAGATCACAGTAAATACGTTATTTGAGGCATAATTAATTCTAAAATAAATACAAGGAAATATGTAAAAGATAGGTGAAAGAGAAAGTCCGTACCCAAGGAAGCCAAATTCGAGCTCAATAAGTGGAAGGAAGGAAACTCTAAGCATCCTTGTTGCAAATCCTGACCAAGACGGAGAAGACGTAGCGAAATTTGGGCTGCCAGAGGAAGGGGATTGCTGGCCTTGAGGTGGAGGGGAAAGAGACTGCAACTGGCTTGGGGAGGAAAGAACAATTAACCCTGAGGAGGGTAAACACTATTGTTGGCATGAGGAAGAAGAGTTGTTGCCCTTACTAATTGAAGAAGAGGAAGGGAAGAGGGGAAGGACCATTGGCCTAGGTAAATCAAAGGAGGAGGCAAAAGACGAGCAGCGTAGCAACTACCAGCACATGAGGCAGGATCGGGATGGGTGCGGTATAAATGGGAGCACCGGGAAGAGGCCGGCGCGACGCTAGCGGGATACATGAAAATGAAGGGGGGGGGGGGGGGTAGGCTATTAGAAGAGAAAACCTTAAGATCCTAATTTACAAAAATGTCGTTAATATTAATATGATTTTTCTTTTAAAAAAAACTTAGGTTGTTGCAAGCTCTCTGCATCTTTGCCCTTTTATTGTAAACTATTCGCATTATCGTGGTGTTTATCTTATCTCTTTTTTTTCAAAGCCGATAATATTTTCCCAAGTTTGACTCTGACAGAATATATGTTTGCCATAATTTTTTCTCACTTTCATCCAGTTTACATGCATAGGAATGAACTTCAAGATGAACCATTACATTGTTGTGTGTTCCACACTTTACTTCTAGAGTCAACTTATTTACACATGCATTTTTTTACCTTTAAGAGAGAACGTACATCCACACCTCTTCATGACACTTCTTCGCACATTTTTCTTCATCCATTCTTTACCTCGCTATTTCTCATGATACTAACCTGCTTTGTCACATCCCAATATAACTTTAGGATTGAGGCTACTAGAATGCTTACCGACACCTTGAATTGTCATAACAAATCCTAATCCCCTTGCCATTTTTTTGAGCCCAAGATATTAACTCCTTCTTAGATTCAAAACATTATGATGTAACAAAATGAATTCCAACATCAATCTGTGTTTGTTAAGATGATTACATGTCAACAATTTCTTATTTTTCATACTCATTTAATCTACAAAAAAAATCCAAACTTAAACCTAAAAACAACACATGTAACATATAAGCATTCAAAAGCTAGAGAAGATCATACATAATGTAAAATGCCAAAACGAGGGGGGAATTTTTGGAACAAAGTCTATCAAAATGGGGATGAAAATCTCTGGAATAACCAAAGCCCGAAATCAAAGAAAATTAAAGCATAAAAATGGGAGAAACATGGATAACCAAAGCTCTAAAAACAAAAGAGTAGATGTCATTACTTAAGTTGTCACTGTGGAGAACTGCAGGTGGTGGAGGATGAAGCGCCAAGGATCTGTGGAGTTGATGCAGAGAGGTACAACACCTAATTAGGTATTGAACAACGTTAGGGAAGATAGGGACGAAGACGAACAATGTTAGGGAAGACCAAAGTTGGCGGAGAGGAGTCGTTCCCTCCTGTTGACAGGGACGAAGACAAACAACAACAGATGAGCAACATGTGCCAACGAGAGAGGTGTTCCAGGCGTGGTTTAGGGTTTTGTGGGATTCATTCCAGGCGGGAATGGGAGAGGCATGATGTGGGAAGTTGTTTGCCCCAATCCTTTTTAGGATAAATTACTTAATAGTTATTTAATATTTTTTTATAACTTGGTTTGCATCTATCCCGAATAGGTTTGCCCATAACAATTACCCTTTTATGGAAAAATAGATCCGGGGAAAATGTAAATGTCGTGTCAAACAAAAAAATTTGATCCAAAAGATAAACATTTAGGAGCAGGGGTGTAAAATGCCAATTTTAAAAAATCGGCCTGCAAATTGCAAAAATAAAATAATTCGGGGGCGCAAAGTGCCAAAAAACTCATATGATAGCTTTAAAAACAGAAGCAAACATGTGATATCCTGGGCTAAGGACGAGAATCGTTACCATACGATGAAGAGGAGTCTATTATAGAAAAGGTGGAAAATCCCAAGCTTTGTGTTTCCTCTCTCTACGGTTAGATCACATGTTTGCCTTCATTTTTAAAATTATCACCTCCGCCCTAGTTTCTTCCCTTCCCTTGTTTCTTATAGTTCGACATTCTCTAGTAGCGAAGCAAGTATATTGTCTAGTTTTCTTCTTCGTAGATATTAGTGGATTTTGGAAGATGGTGGTGTTATCTTCTTGAATTTTGATGGTGGATTCTTTATTTAGCTTTAGCTTCATTTGACACGGTGTTTCATGTTTGTGTTTGGAGTAAACGTCGCCAGACAGCGGGAAAATAAACGGGTTGTCGACAGCGCTTGCTCTGTTTGCTCCTGCAAACAAGCATAAAATGTTAGGTTGCTCGAAGCATCCCAGGTGATGGTCAAAGTGGAACCCTCTCCGCATTGCCCCTAGCTTAGGTTTATACCCTTGGAGTATCTACGGGTATCAGATATCCCTATATCTGAGCCGACCCATTAAGCCTTCGAACTCGTTATATGTTCGAATATAAAATAATAGAAAAGCTTTGCAAAAGCACCGTTGAAAGTCATTTTAAGAGTAACTAAACACCCAGAGGGGAAGGGTGAATATATTTCTTTGGAATCTTTTAATCCTTTTGAAAGTAGATCTAAATGTGTGTTTAAGTTAGTTGACTAGCTTTCAAGAATACAAACAACACACATAAATTTATAGTGGTTCCCCTATCTACGGTACGTCCGCTTTACCTCTTCACCTATCTAGCAGTGAGCTAGATTCGGCCAACTCCTCTAGTACTCAGATCAAACAGATCATACACCTCAAATCCCTTCCCTGGATCTTACAACTCGGAGTGCTCACCACTCCTACAACTCAAACAGCTCACAGTCCTACCTCAGAGACAAACACTTGTCTCCTACCTCAGGCTAAACTGTTGGGTACATTGGTCAAATGTACCTGATTTGAAGAAGCCTCACCCAACTCAATGATATACATCATAATGTATTTGATGTATGTTTGAGTTATTTGTGCAGGTTAAGAAATCACTGGACTGAAGCAAAAAGTTTCTAAGTCCATGTGTCGACACCCAGAGGGAAAGTGTCGACACTCAAGAAGACTTGTGTCGACACCCAGACAAGCAGTGTCGACACTTGGAATCATTGTGTCGACACCTGGGAAGCAGAGTCGACACCAGACAGAAAGTGTCGACACTTGGAGCTGTGTCGACACTCAGTGAAGAAAAGTGCAGACAGAAAGTGTCGACACAAGGAGCTGTGTCGACACCCAGTGAAGCTGTGTCTACACCAGAAAGTGTCGACACTTGGAGCTGTGTCGACACTCAGCAAAAGTCTGCAGAGTCTAAGTACAAGTGTCGACACTCAACACAATGTGTCGACACTCAACAGAAGAGTCAACATTTGAAGTATGTGTCGACACCCAGAACAATGTGTCGACACACGGCTAAAGACTCAACACTTGAAGAAAGTATCGACACAAGGAGCTGTGTCGACACTTAGCAAAGAACAGAAAGAACTACAAATTATTCTAAGTACAAGTGTCGACACTATGGGAATGTGTCGACACTCAGCTGAAGTCTCAACAACAAGAAGGTATGTCAACACAAGGAGCTGTGTCGACACTCAACAAGATTCAACATAGAAGACTATGTGTCGACACCAAGAGACACTCGACAGATTCAATACAAGAAGATGTGTTGACACAAAGGAGATGTGTCGACACATAGAAGAATTCAGCAAAAGCTAGAAGAACAAGTACTTGTGTCGACACTCAATTTCAGTGTCGACACATGAAGAAGAATCTGTGTCGAGATATATAAGGATATGTGTCGACACCTTGTAGACTTGTGTCGACACTTACAAAGCATGTGTCGACACTTGGTCTATAAGTGTCGACACTTAAAGACAGAAAGTCTCGACACTTACTGACTGTTAGAGATTTTCAAGAAGTGACTGGTTGACATGACAGCTACCGATCCAGCCGGTCTACAGCAACTGTCAGAGATGTCAGAAGTCAGTTATGAACCAGACCAGCCGGTTACCATGAAGAAGGCCTATAAATAGGCATCCACAGTTTACAGAAACTGTTGTTGTTGAAGTTGTTGAAAGAGTTGATCAAGTGATTAACAAGTAGTACAGATTATTCAAGTAATCAGAAAAGTAGTACACAGAGTATCAACACAAGAAGATCTTGCAGTCCAACTGCAGATCTAAGAAGTTGGAGAGAGAGGGCTCCATCCAAGAAATCAGCCTTTGGAACTAGGCTGAGAAGAAGGATTCAGATTCAGTCTGGATCTTAAGTGGCAGAGGTCAAGGAACAACTGCAGAGGATTCAGCCTTATTCAGTTCTACTCAAGAAGCTTTGAAGAAAGCTAAGTCAGGGTGAATCCAGCTGAGTTCTTCCAAGAACTCATCAAGAATCTCTCAACTCCCCTCCTTTAATTCTGAGTTGTAGAGTTATTATTTGTATTACATTTGTAACTTGTAGGATCCATTGGATCTGAGTGATTGTAAGCCTATATTTATAAAGGCTGAGGGTAGGGCTTGTTAGCCTGAGTGTAGGAGATAGAGATCTCTGAGTGTAGGCCTTGTTGGCTGAGTGTAGGCCTTGATTGGCTGAGTGTAGGCTTTGGGATAAAGCTGAGTTGTAAGGCTTTGGGCCTGAGGTAGGAACCAATTTGGGTTCTGAGACAGTGGAGGAGTTTGGCCGAATCTAGTACACTGCTAGATAGGCGAAGGGGAAAGTGGATGTACCCATATCTTGGGGAACCACTATAAATCACTGTGTGTTGTGCTGTGAATGTGCTGTGGATTAGCTGTGTATGTTTGATTATTGCTGATTGCTGTAATAAACTAGTTAGAAATCTGTGATATAACTGTTTTGGCTGCCAACAAAGTTAGAAAAGGATTAGGTCACCTATTCACCCCCCCCCCCCCCCTCTAGGTGTTTAGGTACCATATCTTTCAAGTGGTATCAGAGCCAGGTTACTCAAAACAAGGACTAACAGTCTGAGGAGATCCTGTTTGGCAGATTCAGTGTAAGGCAATTCACAGATTCAAGAAATTCAAGAACATCAAGAAACATGGGTTCTTATGAGAATCACAAGGAATTGGGTTCCATGAAATTACCCATATGCAGGAAAGAGATCTTTGGGATCTGGAAAGAGAGGGTAAGGCTATTTATGGAAGCCTCTGACCCTAGAATCTACATTACAGTTAAGGAAGGGCCTTATGTGTCAATGAAGATTTCAGTATTGGATGCAAATCAGAGGACTCCAAAGGATTTCTCTGAGATGACTAAGGATGAAATTGTCCTAGCCACCATGGACAAGAGGGCACAGAACATAATAGTGAGTGCCATTGATGATGCCACTTTTCAGAACTTAATTCACTGTAAGACAGCAAAAGAGATGTGGGATACTCTCATTGTCTATATGGAAGGTTCTGAAGAAGTTAAGCAAGATAGGAAGTCCTTGCTAAATCAGGAGTATGAGTGCTTTAGGCAAGGAAAGAGTGATAGCATCACTGAGTGCTATAAGAAATTTTATAGAATAGTTAATGAACTCATGTCTTATGGAAGAGAGTTCACTAACTATGAACTAAATGACAAGTTCTTAAGGTCCCTAACCAAAGATTGGGACACCAAGATCTGTGCCATAAGAAAAATGGCTAAGTTGGGGGAAATTCCACCTCCCACGCTGTTTGGCAAGCTATTGTCATATGAGATGCAGTTAACAGTGAGAAAAGAGGAGGAGAAATCAACAAGGACTGAGCACAAAGAAAGAACTGTTGCTTTCAAGACAGAAGTTCCCAGAAAGTGCAGGAATAAGTCTTCAACTCACCTCCAGAGGTAGTTGAATCAGAGTCTGATGAGTCTGACAGCACAAAGTCTAAGAGTAGTGAAAGTGATGAAGACTTTGCTGCTTTCACTAGACACTTTCAGAAGTTTTTGAAAAAGAAACAATGGAGGTCAAGGCCTTCTACATCACAAGGAAAGGAAGACTCTTATCAGAAAAAGAGGTCTTCAAAGAATGACAAGAAAAGGACAAAATCAAGCAAGGCAACTAGTTCAAAGATTGTTTGCTATTGCTGCAATAGACAGGGCCATGTTATTGCAGATTGTCCAGAGAAGAGAAAGGAATCTGGTGACAGGAAAAAGACTTACTTCAAAGGGAAGAAGAAAAGTCTTTTGTTGCTAAGAAGGAGAAGACTCTATCAGATATATCTTCTTCAGAAACTGAGTCTGAGGTTGAAGCCTACATAGGGCTGTATGCAGAAGAAGAAGAGGAAGAATTCATGCAGATCTTGGAATCCATTTATGAACAAGAAGACAGTCATTGCCAAGGGCTAATGGCTTTGACAGAGAGTGCCAAAATCCTGGAGCAGCCAGGACCCAGTCAGGTACAAAGTTCAAGTTTAAATTCAGTTTCTTGTTCTAGTTCAGAATCAGATTTTTCTTCATCAAGTGATGAGAATATATCTGAGTCTGAGGAAGATATTCATCAGCTCATAGATGAATATAAGGTACTGTTGCAAGCCTACAAGAAAAGCAAGGCCCTAGCCAAAAGTCAGGCAAAGGAGATTGCAGATCTCAAGGCTGTTGCAACAGATTTTGAGAAACAATTTGATCAAAAACTGAATGAGGTAGCCAGGCTGAAACACATTAATGTGATTCAGATGGGAACTATCACCTATAAGAATGATCAAATTAAGAGACTGGAGATCAATCTTCAGAAAGAAAGAGAGCTTGTTGCTAGGTTTTCAAAACCTAAATCAGTGCTACCTTTAATTGATGAATTTGTTCATCATAAAGGCAAGGCTGGACTGGGTTTGTTAGACCTGCAGGGACTGAGCAGTCCAAGTCTAAGTCCAAGGGCAAAGCCCCAACATACAACAAACCTGTTGTAGTCAAAACAGCCAAGGTAGTACCTAAGCAAAGGTACAACAAGTTTGAATGCTGGTGCTGTGGCAAGATTGGCCATTTTGCAATGGACTGTTGGTACAATGCCAGTGCCAAGGTGAGTAGCAAGCTACCTGGTGGAAAGCCGGTAGGTAGCTTTGTCAAGTTACAGACTAACAAGTACCAAGGACCCAAGATTGCTTTGGGTTCTAAGGTCCATTAATCTGTTTTGCAGGTAAGTCCAAGTGGTCATACCCCTACATGGTACTTGGACAGTGGATGTTCCAGACATATGACTGGAACTAGGGGACTACTGAAGGACTACATTCCAATCAAAAATGGTCCTAAAGTGACCTTTGGTGGTTCTGAAAAAGGAATCATCAAAGGGTTTGGTAACATTTCTTCAAACTTGGTTACCATTACTCAAGTGGCTTATGTTAAAGGGTTAAAACACAACCTAATAAGTATAAGTCAGTTAAGTGATGTAGGGTATGACATCTCATTTGTTAAAAATGGTTGTCATATCAAGAGGTCAAGTGATCAAGAGATCATCTTGACAGGTTATAGGAAGAGAAATGTCTACTGCCTAGACATTATGATTGAGAACAATGGTTCTCCAGTTTGTCTTGTAGCTGATGAGACAGTCTCTCATTGTGTCAAATGGCACAAGAGGCTGGCCCATCTTAATTACAAGACAATTAGCAAACTCTTTAGTAAAGAGTTAGTGAGGAATGGTCCTCAAGTTAAGTGTGTTAAAGATGGCATTTGCTCAGCTTGTCAAAAGGGCAAGCAGACTAAATCCACTTTTAGAAGCATAGATAACAAAGATGTTGTGAGGTGTTTGTACCTCTTGCATTTGGATCTCTTTGGTCCAATGACAGTTCACAGCTTAGGTAGGAAGGTCTATACCCTTGTAGTTGTAGATGACTACTCAAGGTTTTCCTGGGTGTTCTTCTTAAGACAGAAATCTGAAACACCTAGTGTCTTCTACAGCTTTGTCAAGCAAATTCAGAATGAACTTAATAGTACTGTGGTCAAAATTAGAAGTGACCATGGTACTGAGTTTCAATCTGAAAGCATGACAAAACTATATGAAGACTTTGGGATATTTCAAGAATTCTCTTCACCTAGAACACCTCAGCAAAATGGCATTGCTGAAAGGAAAAATAGGACCTTGATAGAGGCTGGTAGAACCCTACTAAGTGATACATCACTACCAGAGTATTTTGTGGCTGAAGCAGTTAACAGTGCATGCCATGTTATAAATAGGGCTACCATCACTAAAGGGCTAAACAAGACCCCCTATGAAGTTGTGAAAGGCAGGAAACCAAATCTATCCTACTTCAGGATCTTTGGTTGCAAATGCTTCATACTTAACAATGGGAAGTCTTACATAACTAAGTTTGCTGCCAAGTCCCAAGAGGGAATTTTTGTTGGGTACAGCAATAATAGTAAGGCTTATAGAGTCTACAACTTGACTACACAAGTTGTAGAAGAATCAGTGCATGTAGTTTTTGATGAGACTAAACTTATTAATAACGAGTTGTCTAGCAATGTATGCAGCCCCACAGGTTTGACAAAGACAATGGACAAGCTGACTATAGAAGAAGTGCCTGCTGCAAGACAGCAAGGAGAGGAGAGTAGCTGCTGTCCAGGGGGAGAACTACATGTGCCAATTGCTGAAGAAATCCAAGGAATACAGCATGATGCAGATGCTGAAGTGGTTCAACCTGAAGTGAGGATGCCTCCAGCCCACAGGCATCTTAGAGATCATCCAGTAGAGCTGATTATTGGAGATCCAAGACAAGGAGTACAAACCAGGAGTAGAAATATGAATGCTGCAATCTATTCCAGCTTTTTGTCTCAAGTTGAACCTAAAAGATTTGAAGAAGCAATACAAGATCCACAATGGACTGAAGCAATGCAAGAAGAGCTTAATCAGTTCAAGAGGTGCAAGGTCTGGGAATTGGTTCCTAAACCTAAAAACCACAATATAATAGGAGTTAAGTGGATCTACAGGAATAAGATGGATGAACAAGGAGTCATCATTAAGAATAAGGCTAGACTGGTTGCTAAAGGATATAGGCAAGAAGAAGGTATTGATTTTGATCAAACCTTTGCTCCAGTAGCTAGACTGGAAGCCATAAGAATGTTCTTGGCCTATGCAACCTATCAAGGATTCAAGGTATACCAAATGGATGTCAAGTCAGCATTCCTAAATGGTAATTTGAAAGAAGAAGTCTATGTGGAGCAGCCTTCAGGTTTTGTTGATCCAACTCTACCTCATTATGTCTATAGACTTAGGAAAGCTTTATATGGGTTAAAGCAAGCCCCTAGGGCTTGGTATGAAACCCTATCTAGTTTCCTCATCGAGAACAAGTTCTCAAGGGGGAAAATAGATAAGACTCTATTCCTTAGGGAATCTAGAGGCAATGTCATACTAGTCCAAATATATGTAGATGACATTATATTTGGGTCTACTGAAAGCAGCCTTTGCAAAAAGTTTGCAAAACTTATGCAAGGTCAGTTTGAAATGAGTAGTATGGGAGAGCTGAAGTTTTTCTTGGGTCTCCAAGTTAAACAGACTGAGAGTGGTTTGTCCATTTGTCAGTCAAAGTTCACCCTAGAACTCATAAGGAAGTATGGTATGGATTCATCCAGTACCATGAAGACTCCTATGGGGTCAAGTATGTCTCTTAGCAAGGATGATGCAGGGAAACCTGTAGATGAAACCTTGTATAGAGGGATAGTTGGCTCCCTATTATACTTGACTGCTAGTAGACCAGACATCATGTATGCTACATGTGTTTGTGCAAGGTATCAAGCCTGCCCTAAAGAGTCTCACTTGACTGCTGTCAAGAGAATTTTGAGATATCTAAAGGGCACTCCCTATCTAGGCCTCTGGTACCCTAGGAATGGAGACTTTGATCTAACAGGTTATTCAGATGCAGACTTTGCAGGATGCAAAGAGGATAGAAAGAGCACTACTGGAACCTGTCAATTCCTAGGTGGAAGACTAATTTCATGGAGTAGCAAAAAGCAGACTAGTGTGGCTATCTCCACAGCTGAGTCAGAATATGTGGCTGCAGGAAGTTGTTGTGCTCGACTTCTGTGGATTCAACATCAGCTAGAGTACTATGGATTTCAGGTAAGTAGAACTCCACTTTACTGTGATTCTACAAGTGCTATTTCAATAGCTAATAACCCTGTATCTCATAGTAGAACAAAACATATTGAGATTAAATATCACTTTCTTAGAGAACATGTAGAAAGAGAAGATATTTCACTTGAATATGTTAAAACAGATGAACAAGTAGCTGATATTTTACTAAGCCACTAGAAGAAGCTAAGTTCAATAGATTCAAAATTGAACTAGGTATGATAAACTTAGACTAAGTTTACAGAATAGAAAATTGGTTAAGTAAAAAGGTGTCGACACATAGACAAGTCTATGTCGACACAGAATAGTGGTGTCGACACTTCAGGAAAAACGTGTCGACACATCTAGGAATGTGGTGTCGACACTTCAGAATGTTAGTGTCGACACATGTCAGGTAGGTGTCGACACATCCAATATGGTGTCGACACTTATGTTTTACTCAGAATTTTCTAAGTAAAGTCTCGACGATGTGTCGAGTTATGTTGTGTCGACACATAACCAAGTGTCGACACATAATATCTGTTGACTAAACTTGTGTCGACACATGTGTGTCGAGACATTATAAGTCAGTGTCGACACTTATTGCCAGTGTCGACACATGTTTAGCTAGCTGTCCCGCCTGTTCATCTTCAAAATCAGAAAGGTATAAATAGGGTTCTGTCTTTGTTTGTCGACACGCTTTCAAAGTTTCGAGACCATAACTCCTGTGTCGACACCTCTCTTTTCTCAAGACTAATTCTCCAAACCATAATGGCTCCTAAGCTTGAGGAGAACGTGAACGAGGGCTATGAGCTAGTGCGCGGCGCGTTCGACGACGCAGATCAAGAAATCAAATCGGTGATAACCCTAGTCGCCAATTCTGGACTAGAATACTTGGTTTCAGAACCAACAAAGATTTGGAAGAAGGAAGTGCTAGAATTCCTTACTGGAGCTGCAGTTGATGAATCTGGATACATAATCAAATCCAGAGTTCATGGATCCAAGGTCAAGATTTCACCAAAAAGTCTGAGGAAGGTACTCCAGCTACCTAAGACTCAAGCTGAAGAAGAAGTAACTGCCTCCAAGATTAGGGAAGCTTTAGTTTGGTGTGGACTTGATCCCAAACTGAAGATAGGTTCTGTGTTTAATAGGAAAGGCATGAACAACCAAAGAAAGTTCATGTCAGAGATTGTGGGAAAGGTTATCCTCAGTAAGCCAGGAGGGCATGACAGGGTGTCAGCCTACATGTTAAATGTCATGACCAGAATAATATTCACCCTAAGAATAGATTGGTCTATGATAGTTTATGAGAAAATAAAGGAAAGTCTGAAAAAGCCCAACCTGGGCAGGATTATCAATCTCTACCTAGCTGGTACCATACCAGAGGTAATGAGCTCTGCTGCTGGAAGTAAGATCAATCACATGAGGAAGATGGATCAAAGGATCTTTTCTAGATGGGAAAGGGTGTTGTCAAAGGACATGCCTACCCCTGAGAAGCCAGTTACAGAGAAAGTCACTCCTCCTAGGAAGAAAAGGAAAACTGCTGTTGTGGCACAAGAGTCCTCAAGCAGTTCTGAGAGTGAAGAACAGGTGGTGTTCACACCTGATGAGCAAGAGGAAGAGACAGTAGTAAAGACTCCTGCTCCTCAAGAGACTGTTGAGATCCAGGGGGAGCTGCCTCCAGCTAGCCCCATCCATAGGGATCACAGTCAGGGGGAGCTTCCAGGTGTAGAAGAACCCTCTACACTGGAGAGTGAACAAGCCACCTCCATTATACAAGAGGTACTCTCTGAACTACACACTTTAGATTTTTCTATAGTAGATTCTGATTTGTCTGATGTCCATCAGCAAACTCAGCTAAACAGTCAAGTACCAGATGTTATTTTAGAAGACAAATCTGCTGAACAAGAAGTGGTACCTGAATCAGTGGTTGAAGAGCAAAGACTGTCTCTAGCTCCATCTCCACCTGAATATACAATGGAGGATTTATTCCTAAATCTAGATCAAGAAGATTTTGATATGGATAAGGATGCTGTTGTTGAAGATAAGAGTGCTGCTGCTGAGGGGTAGCACATGGAAGTTCTGGAAGAGCCTATTAGGCAAGAACCTGAGAAGGCCACTGCTGTGCAAGCTGACAAACCTCCAAGCCCTAAGGAAAGGGTTAAAATAGCCAGCACTTCAGAATCTGAAGAAGATGAGGCTACAAAGGCTAAGAGGAAGAAATTATATGTCTTCAAAAGGAGAAGCCAGAGTTATAAAAAGTCCTTGCAATCCATTGCCCCACAGCCTATAGTTCAACAAGCTCCAACAGTTGATTATAGTGCTTTGATGATTGCCATGCAGATCAAGTTGGATGAGCAAAGGAAGGCAATAGAGTCTTATGTGGATGAAGGGCACAAGTCCCTACAGTTTGATCTTGCACAAGATATAAAATCTATAAGGTTTGAAATGAACCTGAACAAAAAGGAAATGACTGACTGCTTCCACAAGGGTGGGAATGCAGTAGTCTATTTGGCAACTCACCAGGAGAAGATCAAGGCTCAGGTAGATGATATAGCATTAAAGCAAGGATATGTGCTGGAGAATCAGTTAAGAATGAATGATAATTTGACTGCCTCCCATAATGCTATAGTCGCTGAGTTGAAGAATAAGACTGTTGAACCTTCAACATCTACTGTTGTTGCTAAGGCTGACTTTGATAAGGTCTTTCAAGCTGAGATTTCTGCTGTCAAGACTGCAATTACAGATTCCCAGAAGGCCATCTCTGAACAGCTCACTAAGCTCAGACCTTACTTTAAAGAGGGAATCATGTATTTGGATAGTCAGATAAGGTTTCAAAAGGATGATGTCAGAGACCATATGACCAGAGAAGTCATAAAGGGGGAGAGAGTATTAGTCAAAGCTAGCTCTGACCATGCCAAATGGATATCTAACTCCATCAGAGCTACACTGGGCTATCCTCCACTTTTTGATGATGATAATGTGGCTGAATCAGGAATACAAACTGCATATCTTGGAGGTGAGCAACAAGAAGTAGCTCAAGTGATATATCCACCTCCAGATTTTGACATGGTTCAAGCAGATGTCAGCACAATGTATAGCCCAACTGAGGGCAAGGCCAATGTTCATATTGAGAAGGTTGTTCAACCTATTTCTGAAGCTCTGCAAGAGGCTCTGAACAAAGAAGAAGAGACAAGGTTGTCTAAAAAGAGGTTTAGGGAACAAGCAGAACAAAAGCCAGATTTTGAACAATGGAGCCCTACCTCTAGAAATATAATTCTAACTGCCTGGAAAGCTGCTAAAGACAACATGAATGACAGGAACAAATGGTTCTCTGAGGCAGAATGGAGGAAACATGAAATAAGGCAGGAGGTTATAGTACAATTCAGAAGAAAGGCTAAGATGGGAAAGCTACCTCCTACTGCTGTGGAGCCTAGCAAGTACTTCCCCAAGCAATATCACTACTTTGAGAGGCAGAAAATCAAAGCAGAAGAGCTGAAAAAGAAGGACTTAAAAGGAAAGAAGCCTGCTGCTGTTGAACCTGCTGAAGCCCCTGTCAAAGCTCAAGTTCAAGCTGGAAAGGGAATAGTTATCAAAGAACCTGATCAGAAATAGATTAGGAATTAAACTTGAAGCTTGTTGAAATCTGTTGAATGTAAAACATTTTTGTAAACCATTAAAGGTGTATTAAAAATGTTAGAACAATATATGATAAATATATTTCATGGTTGTTCTGAGAAGTATCTATTTCTTAATTGTTCTGAAATGATGAATGTGTATACATGTGTGTATTTCTACATGTTTATGTTTACCCTGCTGTTTATAATCTGCTGTACATCATTTTGTAATTTTAATTATGGATGGTGTATATCATTGACTAAGGGTTATGACTTCTCCAAATAGGGGGAGATTGTTGGGTACATTGGTCAAATGTACCTGATTTGAAGAAGCCTCACCCAACTCAATGATATACATCATAATGTATTTGATGTATGTTTGAGTTATTTGTGCAGGTTAAGAAATCACTGTACTGAAGCAAAAAGTTTCTAAGTCTATGTGTCGACACTGAGAGGGAAAGTGTCGACACTCAAGAAGACTTGTGTCGACACCCAGACAAGCAGTGTCGACACTTGGAGTCATTGTGTCGACACCTGGGAAGCAGAGTCGACACCAGACAGAAAGTGTCGACACTTGGAGCTGTGTCGACACTCAGTGAAGAAAAGTGCAGACAGAAAGTGTCGACACAAGGAGCTGTGTCGACACCCAGTGAAGCTGTGTCTACACCAGAAAGTGTCGACACTTGGAGCTGTGTCGACACTCAGCAAAAGTCTGCAGAGTCAAGTACAAGTGTCGACACTCAACACAATGTGTCGACACTCAACAGAAGAGTCAACATTTGAAGTATGTGTCGACACCTAGAACAATGTGTCGACACACGGCTAAAGACTCAACACTTGAAGAAAGTATCGACACAAGGAGCTGTGTCGACACTTAGCAAAGAACAGAAAGAACTACAAATTATTCTAAGTACAAGTGTCGACACTATGGGAATGTATCGACACTCAGCTGAAGTCTCAACAACAAGAAGGTATGTCAATACAAGGAGCTGTGTCGACACTCAGCAAGATTCAACATAGAAGACTATGTGTTGACACCAAGAGACACTCGACAGATTCAACACAAGAAGATGTGTCGACACAAAGGAGATGTGTCGACACATAGAAGAATTCAGCAAAAGCTAGAAGAACAAGTACTTGTGTCGACACTCAATTTCAGTGTCGACACATGAAGAAGAATCTGTGTCGAGACATATAAGGATATGTGTCGACACCTTGTAGACTTGTGTCGACACTTACAAAGCATGTGTCGACACTTGGTCTATAAGTGTCGACACTTAAAGACAGAAAGTCTCGACACTTACTGACTGTTAGAGATTTTCAAGAAGTGACTGGTTGACATGACAGCTACCGATCCAGCCGGTCTACAGCAACTGTCAGAGATGTCAGAAGTCAGTTATGAACCAGACCAGCCGGTTACCATGAAGAAGGCCTATAAATAGGCATCCACAGTTTACAGAAACTGTTGTTGTTGAAGTTGTTGAAAGAGTTGATCAAGTGATTAACAAGTAGTACAGATTATTCAAGTAATCAGAAAAGTAGTACATAGAGTATCAACACAAGAAGATCTTGCAGTCCAACTGCAGATCTAAGAAGTTGGAGAGAGAGGGCTCCATCCAAGAAATCAGCCTTTGGAACTAGGCTGAGAAGAAGGATTCAGATTCAGTCTGGATCTTAAGTGGCAGAGGTCAAGGAACAATTGCAGAGGATTCAGCCTTATTCAGTTCTACTCAAGAAGCTTTGAAGAAAGCTAAGTCAGGGTGAATCCAGCTGAGTTCTTCCAAGAACTCATCAAGAATCTCTCAACTCCCCTCCTTTAATTCTGAGTTGTAGAGTTATTATTTGTATTACATTTGTAACTTGTAGGATCCATTGGATCTGAGTGATTGTAAGCCTATATTTATAAAGGCTGAGGGTAGGGCTTGTTAGCCTGAGTGTAGGAGATAGAGATCTCTGAGTGTAGGCCTTGTTGGCTGAGTGTAGGCCTTGATTGGCTGAGTGTAGGCTTTGGGATAAAGCTGAGTTGTAAGGCTTTGGGCCTGAGGTAGGAACAAATTTGGGTTCTGAGACAGTGGAGAAGTTTGGCCGAATCTAGTACACTGCTAGATAGGCGAAGGGGGAAAGTGGATGTACCCATATCTTGGGGAACCACTATAAATCACTGTGTGCTGTGTTGTGAATGTGCTGTGGATTAGCTGTGTATGTTTGATTATTGCTGATTGCTGTAATAAACTAGTTAGAAATCTGTGATATAACTGTTTTGGCTGCCAACAAAGTTAGAAAAGGATTAGGTCACATATTCACCCCCCCCCCTCCAGGTGTTTAGGTACCATATCTTTCATAAACAGCCCAACAACTCAAAGTATTCCAACTCCTACAACTCAGAGATCCAGTTGGTCTCCTACCTCAGATCTTCACAAGATCCTACCTCAGGCACAAGCCCTAACTCAGATCCTTCCCAGGACCCTACAACTTAGAGTGTTTCACACTCCTACACTCAAACAGCTCACAGTCCTACACTCAACCTTTATAAGATAGGCCCACAACTCAGATCAAAATGAGATCTTACAAGATTGAATAAAGGATTGAGAAATTAGACTCAACAGAAAAATCTCTGAGTATTCTTCTTCTTTGTGTAACATCCGTTTTTCTGAAGCGAAAATTTATTTCAATCGCAGGGTCGGATTGCGAATGTTTTTTATCGAGCTAGCGCGTCATCGAGGTACGATTTTAGTACGAGAAAATCTTGAGAATTTATTAGTGGATTAGTTTAGAGTCGTGATATTATTTTTTCGACGCGGTATTATTTGGTAGAGCGAGAGCAGACTTTTTAGATTTCCTTTAAGGATTAAGAGGAAATGACGTTTTTGTAATTAAGGAGAAATATCAAATCCCTCTCAATTTTTAGGGGTGCCAGTTAAAAATGTAGAAAATCGGGGTGCCGAAAAGAGAGATTCGAACGAAGATCGGAAATAAAAAAAACACAACACAAACACAAAGATATACAGAGGTTCACCCAAAACCGGGCTACGTCCTCTCTCACCTTCTCCCCTTCCTTCCTATATTCACCAAGCAAAATACAGGTTACAAAGTTACAAGGATCAAACCGATCCTACCTCGCACCTCTCTATTTGGACAAGAAACGAAAGGAGCACCGCCGCCGGAAAACACCTCTCTAAGGGATCTCCAAAAAGGTGCTTCCAAAACTCCTCGGCCGAAACCACTTAGAAAACACATAACCCTAAAATTCGGGTTGCACGCCTATAAATAGGCCACGGAAGCGGAAATCGGATATCCGTACACCCGGATATCATATATCCGAAATTTGGTTCGTGGGCGTTGCCCCCGAAGCCCCACCCACTGACCGGGACCGCCGTCGGGGGCTCGCCGCCCCCGGACCCCCGCGTTTACTGGAACTTCAGCCATCAGAGAGGGTCACGCTCCGACATCTCTAAGCTCGCGTGGGCTAACCCGGTGTGAGAAACAAGAGAGTCAGAAGTGTTCCCCAACTCCAACACAAATGCCCCCCCCCCCCCCCCCCCCGCACTCACCGACGGTTTTAAAAACCGCACCTAATGAAACCGCTTCAGCCGCCCGTTGATGAAGCCGCAAACCCGTAACCCTATTTTTACGATAAACCGACGCACACCTCTCCCGTTCCAGTACTCCATCTCCCGGTTGAAGCCCTACATCCAAGAACCGGCCGTTGTTTTTCTTCCTCCTTTAAGTCAAAAATCAAGATTTCCTCTAAGGTAACCCTAGTGTTATTGTTTTGCATTTGATCCCAGTGTGAGATAATTTTTGGTCACCCTAATGTGAAATTTTAGATTAGTAACATGTGTGTGGGTGGTTTATCTCCTATAGAAATTTCTAAAGCCTTCAACGATACTCCCCAAGTGAAGCAAATTATCATTTGACCCTCCGTTTACGTGTTCATTCAGGTTGTGAACCGTTTCTCCTTAGTTTCAGTCAATTTGTGTTTAAGCTCTCCCATAGTTTGTTTGGAATATGATTAGGTTGCAGTTCAACATCACCAAGCGTAACCGATGATGATTTGCCTTCATTTCAGAATTAGTAATCCCACCATTAGAGAAGTGGTGAATATCGTTCCTTTGTTATAACATAATTTTCCCTAATGTTTTAGAGAGGGACATGAGTATATTATTTTGCTCTTGTAGGTCCTTGAGGGTAAAAAACACCTTATTACTATGATATTAATTAGTGTTCCAAACTTGACTGATAGTGAAGTATGCCGCCACGTCAAGTGTATGAGCGTCGCAATATCACTGTAAGAAACTCAAATTCCTTTTGGCAAGACATATCTATAGACTGCATTATAAAAGTGCGTGTAATTCCGTGCAAAATCTTATAACTGCATAAGAATAGTTAGTTCGATTTGGAAAAATGGAAAATGTAGAAATGATTCAAATAACTAGTTGTATGTGCATAACCTATTCCAAATCGCTTAACAGTTAGTTCACAAGTTAGTGCCAAATACGGAACTTTTACACGTAAATACACATGAATACAAATATGTCATATTAAGAGCATGCATACCACTTTTAGCCAACCATAATAATTTGATGAACAGCCTCTAGTACACAAAAAATGTCACCAGCAGAGTAGTACTCATTCAAAGATGATCAGTAAGCGCGTATGAGTGCCCTCTCGTGCTTGATAGAGGCGCACTATCTTTCTCATAGGGTGTTGTGTACATTGTGGGCCTCAGAGTTGTGGGAGATGGTTTCCCTTTAGAACATTAGTAGATTCGAGTCTCTGTCCGCGTGACACTAGAACACTTGAGTTCGTTAGTTGGACTCGGATCGTTAGTATGCAGTTGCGAGTTAGGAACTGCACTACTTAGAGCTTAAAATAGAAGTACAAACATGACCCACCTAGAACTCAAGAATAAACGTACGTTAGAAAATACTTAGACAACCAACATCAGAACTTGAGTAAATGTGTGAGAGTGCGCAAACATAAAACAGAACATTTATTTTACTAGTAATATATTGCCGGAGCATGCATAACATACTAGCATAAGTTATTTTGTATTATAAAACTGATTTTAAAAACATGCATTCATTTTTAAATAATTTTAATATCACAAGGAGGAATGTTTTTTCTTACTCTCCTGTTGGGCTGACCCATTTTTGGGCATGTTTTTATAGGGGACCCATGTGGGAAGTTGCGCTTTGGATGAGCATTTGTTGCGGAGTCCATCATGTAGTTGGTTTTCTTTCAATATTTCCTTCCAGTACATGATATTTAGTTCATGGACTTGATGTAATATTAATGATTAAGATTTTCTTGTATCAGACTTGTTGTAAAACTTTCATATATGCAATTAATTGTTTCCTATTCTTTCTTTTAGTAGGTCAGTAAAATCACTAAGATGAGGTACACTTTTAACCTTAGATTCTTATACAACTTCTGCTGTAAGCTTTCATTTCAGTTCTTTTAATTATGCATGTTATGTACTAGTTTTAATACTATTTCTTGGTTTCTTCATATCGCTGACCCGGCCAGACGGTTGATTTGTTGTTAACTGGGATGGGGTGTTACAAATTGGTATCAGAGCCAGATTTAGGATCCCATGACCTAAAAAATTCACAGAGCCATAAGATTTCGTCTCAATTACTCATTCGACGGTAGTGTCATCGAGTTTTATCTAATTCTCAGTTGTGCATGCATTTAAGTTTGCCCTTATTAGTAGATCCTTTATTGTATTCCTCTCAGGAATAAATATTTCTTTTCTCATGTGTTATAGGAACCGCGCACTAGTGAGGTCGGCGAGCCTTCTTGCAAGAATACTACACCTGAGATAGCCATGGATGATAATAGTGCCCCAGCAGCGCCTCCAGCACCTACAACACTAGCAGCATCAGTAGTTCCAGACCCAACAGATATGGCCGCTATTATTGCTAGAGCGATGGCCTTAGCCATGGTGGAATTCAAAAATGCACTGCCTGCTACAGATCCAGCCGCACTTCCAGTGCCAGCTGTAGGGAATTTCGGGTTGGAGCGTTATTTGAGGAACCTCCGCGATCTTCACCACTCCAACTACACTGGAGAATAAACACCAATGGAGACTAATGATTGGCTTATTAAGACTCATGAAGTGCTTGAGGTGATGGAGTGCCCAGAGAACAAGAAGGTTCCGTTAGCGGGTTTTCTCCTGCAAGGAGAGGCCAATCAATGGTGGACCAAACAATCGGTGGACGACCCCGCTCATAAGTGCTTTAGTGTAACATTTGTCTTTACCTAGATTTCCTTATTCTTTAGCATAATGGTTTATGTTTACCAATGTTGTCAGGTCGTACCGTAGACATGTTTACCTGGAATGACTTCTCGTTAGTGATAGCTAGCTGGTTTGTTCCCCCGTCTGAGCGCTGAAGTCTACAGGAGAAGTACCTTAAGCTGATCCAGGGGGACAAGACAATGGTGATTTATGAACAAGAGTTGACCCAACTGTCTCGTTATGCGGGCATGATGCAGGGGGATGAGAACGAGAAGTGCAGCTTTGTAGAAGATTTACGTGATTCACCGAGGCAGCCGTTGATGACAATGGTCAATGCAGATTATAAGAGTTTAGTCGACACTGCCATAAAGTTAGAAGCTGATCAGCAAAAGGTACAAAAGTGCAACAGTTTTCATTCAAAATGACCTCAGGATGCGACTCAGCAGCAACATAACAATAATAGCCAGGGCAGAAACTAGAACAAGAAGCAGAGGTCAGGAGCCCAGAAAGGTGATCAGACTGGGACCAAGATCATGGATTACCCCCTTTTCCCGAAGTGTTATCGACACCATCTAGGAGACTGTTTGGCAACCGCAGGGGTTTGTTAGAAATGTTAGCAACCAGGACACATAGTCCGTTACTGTCTGGGAACTTCTAGGAATCAGGAAATTTAGTTTAAGTGTAGGATTATTATTTATGTACTCCTCTTTATTTGCCTTAGTCTGTTTTATTGTAACCCTCTCTTGTAGTCAAAATTTGAGGTTGGTGGTGTAAGTCCCTCCCCCCAAACCTTAGACTGGGTCGGGTTGGAGACGGGTCTTACCGCCCAAGATGACCACCCTATGTTATCCAGGTGGCAACAACGCACTTATCAAGCATAGAATGATCGCCCTGTCAGGCTATGGAAACTCATCACATCAGATCACAGTGAAAGTAACTCAGAAATCAATTTATATATATAACAAAGGTCGTAGCCATAAGTTTATACATGCGGCCCATCAGGCTAAAGAAAACTATAACACTTTCTATGCTTCTATCAAGCTAAGGGCTCACATCTCTAAGGACTGGAGATGAGACTGGTGTTTCTGCTCGTTCTGGCACTATGGTAGGTATACTATCATGCGCTATCCGGGCCTTGCGCAGCTCCATCACCTGTGAATGGTTATTTAAATAACTATTAGTCATAGGATTAAGTGGATTCACACCTCATTTCCATGATTCCTAAACTTGGGTACGAGAGTGAGCCTTAACAAAATCAACAATAGCCAAAGCAAAAGAGAATTAGTACAACATTTCATATATAAGCTAGGAGCAACCATTAAAAAGAGGTGCATTATAGTATAATTGGAATAGCATCAGTATTCTATATCAGTTATAACAAATGCTCCACTAGCGATCAGAACATTAAGTATTCACAACCTATATTCATACAGCAGGTATTCAAAGTTACGCACACATCACAGTCAGTCAAAGCCGCACACACACCGCAGGCATTCAAAGTCGCTCACACACCGCATGCATTCAAAGTCGCGCACACACCGCAGGCATTCAAAGCCGCGCACACCCACTATGTCTACATAGTATGGCCCGCTTCTGTTCCAGCAGGGTAGCGAGCCCCGCGGGCCTCACCGATATGGCCGTTGGTGATAGTGGCCAGTCCTGCCACTTCTGGGGGTGGTCGTACTGCACAGCCCCAGGCCCAAACGTACAACCCTGTGTACTATTGGATGTTAGCGACATCCGACGATATGACATTTTAGCCGACCAGTAGAGGAAAAACCCAACAAGGAAAAATAACGGTCGGTCACCCGTGGTACCCATCTCCCATGTCGCCTTGAGTCGTCGACCTTCCCACACAAGTATGAACGGTCTGTAAAAGGGACTGACCCGCCACAATTCACCGCAAGCAATTTACAAACAATCAAACAATCAATTTTTGCTAGCACATACTGGGTCTGTGACGGTCTGTCCTATTATGCTTCAATCTTCAGGCAGTAACGCTCAACTCAACTTTCGATAAGGAGCATGAGAGCACTTTGTTTGGGGCTAAACCTAGAGGAACACCTCAACTCCGGTTATCCTTTACTAAGGCTCGACCCTAACAGATGGCTGCTCGTCACAGTAGGACCCGTGCTGATAATAGTAAATTGCAGTAATGAAAATGCGGTAATTAAAGCTGCTGATAGTATAAGCTGTATAATTGGAGTGCTTGAATGAAATGTGACCAGTACGAAATTGGAGTGGTACTGAAACAAAAGTACTGAATTGAACTTTACCAGTACGGGATTGGAGTAGAACTGAATTGAAAGTACTGAATTGAACTTGACCAGTACAAAATTGGAGTAGTACTGAGATGAAAGTACTAAATTGAACTTGACCAGTATGAGACTGGAGTAAAACTGAATTTAAAGTACTGAATTGAACTTGATCAGTACGAAACGGGAGTAGTACTGAAGTAAAAGTACTGAATTGAACTTGACCAGTACGGGACTGGAGTAGAACTGAATTTAAAGTACTGAAATGAAATAAATAAAGGAACTGGACCAGTGCAAGACTGAAATAGTCATAAAGAAAATGATTAGTAGTTCAATCACTACATTTAGGAGGCTTCAGTTCCATCTCCGTTCTCATGAGGTATTTTCAGTTTCTTCTCTATTCTGAGGAGGCATACACAATTTCTTCTCCGTTCTCAGGAGCTGTATTCAGTCCCTTTTTAGTTTTCAAGATTTCATTGGGCTACACCCATTATTAAGATCTGGTATCTAATTCAGTTGCGTCTTTTAAACTTGGCTTAATAAGACTTATATTTAGGGATTACAAACTTAATATAATAACTTGCTTCTCGTTATAAAGAATTACAGAGGGCTAATTATCTGCAAGAGATTTAACACCATCTCTTAACCTCAATTGCTCGCATTAGGGCGAATCAAGTCTCTATGTTAAGCCCAATATCATTTTCTTCCAATTTAAACCTCTTTTTGTATCAAAGAGTTGAGAATTTAGGAAAACCAGAACTCAAGGTTGAATTCACCAAAACATAAACCTCAAGAATTCCTCGAGTTATTTTGAGATTTGATTGAGCTTCAATAATTCATTAAGCCTTGAATAAACCTTTTAAAATAAAAAAAAAAATAAGTCGTATCTCAAATCACGAAACTACGGTAGTGAGTTTAAATAATAAATACACATTGCTCAAAATACTTTTATCGCTTTGAGGTCTTACATAGCCTCTAACATTATTTAAAATAGGCTCGAGTTAAATCAATTCATTAAAATGCCAGGAATGCCTCACAATTTCTCATATATGTCCAAACCATGTATTTAACCCCAGAAATTTCTTATAAAGATATAAGATATTTTTAATTGGAGGATTTTGTATATAACAATCTTTAAATTAATCTCGAGAACGATTTAAAATCTAAAAAATAGCAGGATTGCTCGAAAATTTCTCAAATTTCATCATGACATGTCTTTAGTAAATATAAATCATCCATGTGATTTTGCGAGATTTTTATCTGAAAAATTGGCCTCTATTTTTCATAGGTGAAACCAACACTTTAAATGCTTGAAAAATACCAAAGCATAACTGTTGGGTATTTCATCCACATGAACCCAGATTTGATGAAGTCACCCTGGAACTAAGATGAATTAAGTTGTATTTGATGCTTGGTTTGAGCTATATGTTTGCAGGAGTTTCACTGGAAAGTGTAGGCCAATGTCAGCCCACAGTGGGTCACCAAACACAGGAACTGTGCAATGTAATCCCTCATTGCATATTCCAAGGTGTTGACTCATGTGTGGTCTCTCTATTGGGATACACTTCATATTCAAGCTATTGGACTATGGGAAAGACATTGGAAGTTGGCTACTCTAGAAGAATCAATTTTTCCAACATCAGAAAATTTCTAAGTGTTTTACTCAAGTAGAGCTTTCACCTACTCGAGTAGTCTGGGTATAAGTTACTCGAGTAAAGGAATCTTGTACTCGAGTAGACATAGTCATATACTCGAGTAGCTAAGTCACCTACTCGAGTAGACCAAGTCATATACTCGAGTAGCATGCTTATATACTCGAGTAGATTACTCGTTATACCCGAGTACCATAAGGTTTTTCTCATCTAAATTTCTCTAAGTCATATACTCGAGTAAGTATACTCACATACTCGAGTAGATAGAAACATACTCGAGTAGTTCATTTTACCTACACGAGTAGTTCATGTGTCACCCGTGTACCTTGCTATTTCCCTACTCCAGAATTTTTCTAAGTCTTTTACTCGAGTAGAACTTTCACCTACTCGAGTAGATTACTTTCTCTCGAGTAGTTTAGTTCAACTACTCGAGTAGTTGCCAGCAGACCTCTTCAGAATTTTTCTAAGTATTCCACTCGAGTAGTACTTCTTGTACTCGAGTAGGTTATGTAATATACTCGAGTAGCTCTTCCAGTACTCGAGTAGATCCTCTATATACTCGAGTAGGTCCCTTCACATACTCGAGTAGTTCTGTCTGCCTACTCGAGTAGTTGATCTCTATATACTCGAGTAGTCTTTTTATACATACCCGAGTATGTTTCCCATCATATACTCAAGTAGTTATTCAACTACTCGAGTAGTTATTGACTTACTCGAGTAGTTATTGACTTACTCATGTAGTTGGCAAAATCTTTCCGAAATATTTCTAAGTCATTTTTCTGACGGGATTTTTCAAATCACGCGACATGATTGGTCTACGTGTACATCGTTATGACCGATTATGACCGTTAGTCTCTCATATATAAGGTCTTATCAGAAAATGACAAACCCTAAGTATTCTCAAAGCTTTCTTATAATTTCTTTTTCGAGAAATATTCTTCAGCCGCCTCCTCTCTGACTTTCGCGAAACGGAAGCCGTCGCCGCCGCCTTCTTCTCCAGCCAAAGCTTCTACTTTCAGAGGATTATTCTGAAGAAAAGTTACAGATCGAGATCGACTTCACTGATCATATTCTCTCTCGATTTCTGTAAAAGCGAGTAGATCCAGATCGAGGCCGAGAACTTCCTCACCGATTTCTGAAAGTGCTACAAAGTTGAAAAGAAGAAGATCCTGGTCGTTTCCTTCAGATCTGAGTGATTTACTGTTTGTATTCTTGTAAACGCTTTATTAATCTTGTAGGAGAAATCTTCTCCGAGTGTAGGAGTTTTTCACTCCAAGTTTGTAGGAAGTGTTATCTTCCGAGGTGTAGATCCTTTTTGTTTGGATCGAGTTTGTAGGAACTTTGTTCCGAGGGTAGGATCGGTTTTTGATCCAAGATAGTGGAGTAGCCGAGTCTAGTTGATTGCAAGATCGGTGAGGGAAAGTGGATGTACCCAAGGTTGGGGAACCACTATACATCTTGTGTCGTCTGTGATATTGGTAGATATTTCTGTGCAGTGCTCTAATTATTTTTTATTCCGCAAAAGACGCACAAATCACCTATTCACCCCCCTCTAGGTGATTTAGGTCGACAACAGTTTTCTTTCAATTGGTATCAAAGCGAGGTTGATCGTTAAAAGGTTAATACCTTGATCAGATCCAGATCTGTTGTCTGAAAGATTCTACCATAAAATGGACAAGGGCAAAGATTTCGCCAAGCTTCCTCTGTGCAACAAAAACAACTTTCCCATGTGGAAAGAAAGGATAAAATTTTTCATGGAAGCTGTGGATCCAAGGATCTTCATGATCATTGAAGAAGGTCCTTACGTTCCCATGACTATGTCCATTATCGACCCTACCAAGAAAGTACCCAAAAAGCTAATGGATCTCGACAAAGACAAGATTGCACTTGTCTCTCTCGACAAGAAAGCTAAGAACATTATAGCAAGTGCAGTCGATGACTCGATGCTGCAGAATTTGATTTACTGTCAATCAGCTAAGGAGATGTGGCACTCCTTAGTCACTTTGATGGAAGGGACTGAAGAAGTAAGAGATAATCGGAGATCCCTTCTCAATCAAAAATATGAAGCGTTCCGACAAGGGAACAAGGAAACAATTGCCGACACCTTTGAGAACTTCTTCAAGATTGTAAATGGCCTAAGGGTGTATGGTCGTGTCTTCACAAACGGAGAACTGAACGACAAATTCTTGAGATCCCTAACCAAGGAATGGGATAACAATGTATGTGCCATCAGGGAGTTCGGGAAGCTAGCTGAAATGGACCCGCAAAATCTCTTTGGAAAGCTTATGTCCTATGAACTCCAAATCAATACAAGAAAAGCTGAAGAAGAGAAGGGCAGGTCTGCTCTAAAGGAGAAATTTGTCGCTCTAAAGGCAGACACCTCCAGAAAGACTAAGGCTGCCTCCCCCGCTCCAGCTCCAGAAGTTGATGAAGAAGAAGAAACATCAGAGCCTAGCACCTCAGGCTCTGAACTATCTGAAGGAGAGTTCTCCTTGCTCTCAAGGCAATTCAAGAAGTTTCTTAATAAAAAGAAACAATGGAAAGGCAAGGATGCCTCACACAGAAGATCGCGGCGCGATGACGATCGACAAAGAAAAGGCTCAAGCAGCGACGACAGGTATAACACTAAACAGAACAAATACGTTTCAACTGACATCATTTGCTACTGTTATAATAAGCCAGGTCACGTCATTGCTGACTGCCCTCACAAGAAGAAGGAGGGTGGCAGAAGGGAAGACAAGAAATCCTCACACAACAGGAAGAGGAAAGAGAAGAGCCTCATAGCCAAAAGGAGCAAGACTCTTAGCGACTCCGACTCCTCAGAGTCAAGCGAAGAAGAAGAAGCTTACTTTGGGCTAATGGCTCAAACAGATGATGAACAAGAGCCCCAGTTCACTGGGAAGGTAAACTCTCACACCCCTCTCTCAAAGTTTGAAGTCTCTGAACATGATTGCGAGAGTAGCTCCTCTGACGATGAGTCAGAATTGATGGCCCAGTATAAGGAGTTAATCATGGCTTACGACAAATGTCGTCGAGTCGTGAAGACTCAGGCTAAAGAGATCAAATCTCTAAAAGCCAAAGAGAGCAACTTGAGAGAGAAAGTCGCAAAGACTGACTCCCTAGAGGAAAACTTCAATAATACTATTGAAGAATATAACAAGCCTCTTGAGCACCTTGACCTGAAGGAGAAGATCATCAAAGGGTTGGAAGCAGAACTTGCGGCTGAAAGGAAACTTGTTGAGAGTTTCTCTAAGCCCAAGACAGTTCTTCCATGCGTTGCTGAATTCTCAGCAAAGGCCAAGGGAGCTGGACTAGGCCATGAAGAAGCTCCTAGTAAATCCTCTAGGAGAAACAAGAATCAACGGAAAAATAAGGCCGCCAAAAAGGCCTAGGCCGAAGAAAAGGGAAAAGCCCCTCAAAATCAAACCACATTCAGAAAGGTCATCTTTCCAACAAATGAGTTTGACTTTGACTCATCATACGGGCACTTTGTTAGGCCTACTTATGTAGAGCCAAAGTCCCGCTATCAAGGATGGGCTCAACCCTGAAACTTTGGCGAAAGTGTCTTTAAGGCACCTTATGAAGAAGTTGTTCTTCAGAGCTATGGCCCTTTCAATCATGGGCATAACTTCAAGAACGCACCAAAGACAAAGCCTATTGTATAGAAGCCCATAAAGGAGAAGAAGTCATATGATTGCCATCATCATGAGTCATCTTCCTCTAAGAATACTACCCCTGCTAGACCAAAGATCCAAAAGGTCAAGCAGGAGATCTTGAGGCAAATGTACAACAGATTGGACTGTTGGTGCTGTGGCAAGGTTGGTCACTTCGCCATAGATTGCTGGTTCAATTCCAGAAATGCTGCAACCCCTCATGTCAGCAATATGAGAAAGACCACTCATAATGCCAACACTCGTAGGGAGAGCACTCTAACCCGAGACCAAGGACCCAAACGTGTTTGGGTTCCTAAGGCGAATTGATTGTGATTGCAGGGATGTCCAAAGGCCAACAAAATGCCTATCTGGTACTTGGACAGCGGATGCTCTCGGCATATGACCTGGACGAGAAGCCTCATTCAGAACTTTACTCCAGTCGTGAACGGACCAAAGGTCATCTTTGGAGATTCAGACCGTGGAATTACTAGAGGCTATGGTATGATTACTAACGGCAATGTATCCTTCTCGGATGTGACCTATGTTGAAGGATTGGAACACAATCTCATTAGCATAAGCCAACTCTGCGATAAAGGATACATAGTTGAGTTCCATGCTGATAAGTGCTTGATAAAATCCGTTGACAATATGGAAACGATTCTATCCGGCACTCGAAGCAGGAATATTTTCTGTTTAAATTTCATCTGTATAGATTCCTCCACACCAGTGTGTCTTTTGGCAAAAGATAGTGCGTCTCTTGGTGACCAATGGCACAAGAGACTAGCACATATTAATTTCAAAACAATTAATAAATTATTTTCAATGAACTTGGTACGTGATGCCCCAAATGTCAAATGCGTCAAAGACAGACCTTGTCATGCATGCGTAAAAGGCAAGCAAACAAGGGCTACCTTTAAAAGCACTGTTGGCAAAGACTCTAACAGATGTCTCCATCTATTGTACATGGACTTGTTTGGTCCACTACAGATTAGAAGTTTGCGAGGCAAGGAATATACATTGGTAATTATTGATGACTACTCGCGCTTTGCGTGGGTGTTCTTTCTGAAACACAAGTCAGATACATTCGATATCTTTATCAATTTTGTCAGGCAAGTCCAGAATGAATACAACTGCTCCATAGTCAAAATCAGAAGTGACAACGGAACAGAGTTCAAATCTGGGGCCATGACAGAATTCTGTGAAAGCTTAGGTATCTTTCATGAGTTTTCCTCTCCTCGTACTCCACAACAAAATGGAGTGGCTGAGAGAAGGAACAGAACACTCATAGAGGCCTGTAGGACCATGTTGAGTGATGCTTCACTACCGGAGTACTTCTGGGCTGAGGCCGTCAACATTGCATGCCACGTGCAAAATCGAGCACTCATAAACAAAGACCACAATAAGACTCCTTACGAACTTCTGAAAGGCAGAAAACTAACAGTCTCTTACTTTAGAATCTTTGGCTGCAAATGCTTCGTACTTAACAATGGCAAGTATCATACCACTAAGTTCAGCGAAAAGAGCTTTGAAGGTATTTTTATAGGATATAGTAGTCATAGTAAGGCATACATGATTTTCAATAGAAAAACCCTGGTGGTGGAAGAATCGATACATGTTGTATTTGATGAGACGAGCTTGCTGCAAAGCAATCCGTCTAGTGTGCTCATTGAAGATGCAGGTGAAAAGCTGAAAGAAACTAGCTTGGATGATCCGTCCGAAGAAGAAGGCGAGAAGTTCATTAAGATCACCACTCCCACTCCTATTGGAGAGGCTGATGATCAAAATGAAGAAGTCATCCAGGATGAAGAAATCACTCCGGTGCTTGAAGATAATCCAGATGCAAGGACTCTAGAGCTCAGACATCTGAAAGATCACCCCATGGACTAGATCATAGGAGATCCCCGGGATGGTGTCAGAACTCGGAGAGGTACAACTAATGAGAATCTTAATTTGAGTTTTCTCTCACAGGTTGAACCAAAGAAATTTGAGGAAGCAAACTCAGACGCATCATGGATAATGGCAATGGAAGGAGAGCTAAATCAGTTCAAGCACTGCAATGTGTGGATGCTGGTTCCAAGACCCAAGGGAAAGAACATCATTGGAACAAAATGGGTCTTCAGGAACAAGATGGATGAAGACGGGACTATCATAAAGAATAAGGCCAGACTCGTCGCTAAAGGCTATCGTCAAGAAGAAGGAATCGACTTCGACCAGACATATGCTCTAGTGGCCAGACTGGAGGCAATAAGGTTGTTCCTAGCATATGCTGCCTTCAAAGGCTTCATCGTCTATCAGATGGACGTGAAGTCGGCCTTCCTGAATTGTAACTTAAAGGAGGAAGTGTATGTGGAACAACCTCCAGGTTTCGTTGATCCTAACTTTCTCGATCATGTCTATTTTCTGCACAAGGCCCTATATGGTCTGAAACAAGCTCCTCGAGCTTGGTATGAAACAATGTCTACCTTTCTACTTGAGAATAAGTTCACAAGGGGAAAGATAGACAAGACATTATTTCTTAGGGAAATAAAAGGCAAGATTTTGCTAGTGCAAATATATGTCGACGACATTATCTTTGTCTCTACAGATAACAACCTCTACAAAAAGTTCTCAAAACTTATGCAAGGGAAATTTGAAATGAGCAGTATGGGCGAGTTGAAGTATTTCTTAGTGCTTCAAGTGAAACAATCTGAAGATGGAATTTTCATCTCACAGACCAAATTCACCAAAGAGCTAATTAAGAAATTCGGAATGGAGAACGCAACCTCTATGAGGACTCCAATGGGCTCAACTATGTCTCTGGACAAGGATGAAAAAGGGAAACCTTTTGATGAAACCAAGTACAGAAGCATAATTGGATCCTTGCTCTACCTTACTGCCAGTAGGCCTGACATAATGTTCTCAACATGTGTCTGTGCTAGATTTCAGGTGAACTCTAAGGAATCTCATTACGCTGCTGCAAAGCGGATCTTGAGATACCTTAAAGGCACACCAAATCTTGGCTTATGGTACCCAAGAAGTAATGACAGCGAACTAATTGGATTTTCAGATGTAGATTTTGCAGGTAGCAAAGACGACCGGAAAAGCACCTCAGGGACTTGCCAATTCTTCGGAAGAAGGCTAATTTCCTGGAGTAGCAAGAAGTAGAACTGTGTCACAATCTCAACGGCCGAGTCAGAGTATATCTCTACAGGCAGTTGTTGCGCACAGTTGCTATGGATAAAGAATCAGTTCGAGGACTACAACATGCAGTTCAAGGATATTCCCTTGTACTGTGACTCCTCCAGCGCAATTGCAATAGCCAACAATCCAGTCTCCCACAGCCGGACAAAGCATATCGAGCTAAGGTACCACTTCATCCGGGAACATGTGGAGCATGGAGACATATATCTCTAATATGTGCCTACAGATAGGCAAGTTGCAGATATCTTCACAAAGCCGCTGGACGAGACCAAGTTCTCGTTCTTCAAGACAGAGCTTGGGATGCTCAACAAAGAGGACTAAAGAAGGCTGAATGACTAAGAAGCAAGTAATTGCAAAGGGTTAGTCAAAATCTACTCTTTCTCAACTTTTTCAAAATTCAACTCGAGAAGCATGAGACATACTCGAGTATCTAAATACCTACTCGAGTATATGAATGAACCTACTCGAGTATGTGTACTGACCTACTCGAGTATCTAAAGACCTACTCGAGTAAGTTTCTCACCTACTCGAGTACGTCAATACCTACTCGAGTAAGTCTCTCACCTACTCGAGTAAGTCCTTATCTACTCGAGTAGTTTTCTCACATACTCGAGTAACTCCAGTCGACATACTCGAGTAACTCCAGTCGACCTACTCGAGTAGCTCCTTTACCTACTCGAGTAGCCTCTCTCTCTCTCGTGTCCTGATTCCCAGTTTTTCAAAAATTGTTCTATTCGCCACCCAAGGCTATATGTCGCCTCTTTCTTTAACTTAATTAGCGGAAATTTAAGAGTTATATATATATGAAATTCTGAAACATCAAACCTACTCGATATCATTTTTATCTCTCGAGTACCCCCCCCCCCCCCCCCGTCTCTTCGCCTACCCTGCCGACTCGCCTCCGCCGAAGTTGCAGAGTTCTCTCTCTCTAATTTCCTCCAGGCATTCGCTTCCATGGCGACTTCTCACAAGATCGGCGTCGGCTCCGAACTCGTCACCGACGGTATTGCAGAGCTTTCCGACGATTTCCACAACCTCCTCATTCTTCTCGACACCGCCGGCCTCTCCTTCATCCTCCAAGAACCCTGTCGCGTTCTCTTCCCCGAAGTTGCAGAATTCTTCTCAAATCTCAAGGTTCGACGCAATGGCAAAGTCCTAAAATCTACAGTAAAGGGTTTGAAACTAAAGTTCACCAAGACCTCTATCTCGCAACTTCTCCGTTTACCGATTGTTGATGAAGAAGATCACCTAGTTGCTGAGGATTCCGATAGGACAGCCCTTTTCTGTGGTTTTTCCACTGATGCTCAATACTTCAAAAGGTTAGATATGAACGCAGAAGGCAAATTCCTCGTTGATGTTATTGGAAAAAATTTACTGTGCAAGACTCACTCCATCCGAGACATTCCCTCATACTTCTTCGATATAATACAAGCCATTGTCTGTCGCAAGAAATACCAATTTGGTATGCTGATTTTGGACAAGATAAAGGACAGCATGAAATCCCCCAACTACGCAAGAATTATATCTCTGCTCCTTCATGAAACAAATCCTGAAGTATTCAACTTCTCAAAAGGGACTCCACTTCACCACATGAAGAAGGTCTCCATCTCTTCAATTCAGAGATGGGATCTCAAGCTCAAGAACTCTGCCCAAGCTGCAAAGGTCTCAGCAATCCCAGTAGTTCCAGCTGTAGAGGACAAGACTCCATCTCCCTCTCCTCATCATGTGGCCAACTCCTCTGGTGCACCAAGTGAGGGGGAGCCTGCTCCATCTAGCCCAGTCAGGCAACCCTCTCCTCAGCCAGAGATTCCATCCCTACCTCATACTCCAAAGAGTCCAGCCACTTCCTCAGATCAAGTACCTCAAGACACTCTTCTGTCCACAGCTGCTGTCATAGATGCCATGATTGCAGAGCTTACTGAAGATGTGCTTCCCCCTCCTCCTTTATCACCTCCAGCTCCAACCACTGAACATCGCAAGGACTTGTCTCCAGCACAGTCTCCTGCCCATTCTCCAGCCAGATCTCCAACACCTTCTCCTCCTCCTCCAGCAGATAAGCCAGACACCATTTTTATTTCTGATGAGCCTTCTCCTGAGCCAGCTGAGGCCCCTCTCAGAAACCTCGATTTCTCCTTCCCCCATGATACAAAAGAATTGGATGCTGTCATTCCTACCACCAGAGTTCTCAGCTCAGTGCTTATTGAAGAAATAGCTCCTTGGGTAACTCCTCCTATCCCTACTGCTGCTCCCTCTACTGCTGCTGCTACAGTTTCCTCCTCCTCAGATCTGCTGCAAAGTCTTTCCATTCTTCTTCAAGAATAAAGACATCATTTTGACATCTCTCTAAAGGTGGTCACTGACAAGGTCACTGCTCTTGAGACTGAGATGAGCAGAGGTTTTGCTGAAATTCAGCATAACACTGACAAGCTAAAGTACCTGTTCCAACTTGGTGGCAAAGCTCTTGACCATACTATCACTAGTATTGGCAATGTCATGGAACAAGGTGTAACCCTGGCCAACAATCAGATTGAGCTAGACAAGAGGACTGAAGCCAACAAGATGAAGATATGTGAAGAAGTTGGCACTTTCAAAGATGACACCATAGCGACAGTATCTATTGAAATCAGAAAGGGGGAGGGTTTGATAAAAGAACTCAAAGAACAGGTAGAAAAATCTACTGCTCAGAAGACAGTTGAATGGGAAGCTCATGTAAAGACCATTCATGATGATGTGCTTGCCCAGATACAGAGTGTCAAATTTCACACCTATGACACTGCTGTCTAAATGCACAATCAGATCTTGCCAGATCTTACAGTTGACCCAAACATCATTCCCCATCATCTCAATCCTCTAGCCATAGATGTCTCTACTCCTGCTGTTCCTCAACAACCTACCTTCTCCCCCAGGCCTGGAGACTCAGTTGCTCCTCCAGACACTTATGTTCCAGGCTGGGAAGAAGAAGATCCTGCTGATATATTCCTTCAAGCCCCTCCAGAGATCAGAATCCACAAGAAGAAAAGGAAATATGGTGAAGGTCCCTCTGCCAACAGGACAGCTCCTTCTAAGGCCCCTGAACATGCTGAAGCCTGGTCTCCAACTTCAAATTCTCTCATCTTGGACACACTCAGGTTGGTCATGGATCACAATGAGAATAGAAACATGTACTACAGTTCCCAGGAATGAGAGTTATATGAGAAGTCTATGCTGAAAAGGAAGATCCATGATAGAGAATTTGGGAGAAATAACCCTGCTGCTCCTCCAAGGCCTCCTAAATACTTCCCAAAGCCATTCAGCTACCTAAGGAGACAACAAGAGAAGATGGATAAGCAGCAATCCCAAGCCCAAACCTAAAAGATGATGAGAAATTGAAATGACAAATTATAGACTTGATGTTTTTGGAAACTTACATATATATACAATTCTTCATTACTGTCTAATTATCGTTTCCATTATCCTTTGCTTACCTGCTCATATTTTTATACTTAGTTTCTTTTATGTCCATAATTCACCTTAGTGTAAAGGGTTCTGACTTCAACAAATAGGGGGAGATTGTTGGGTATTTCATCCACATGAACCCAGATTTGATGAAGTCACCCTGGAACTAAGATGAATTAAGTTGTATTTGATGCTTGGTTTGAGCTATATGTTTGCAGGAGTTTCACTGGGAAGTGTAGGCCAATGTCAGCCCACAGTGGGTCACCAAACACAGGAACTGTGCAATGTAATCCCTCATTGCATATTCCAAGGTGTTGACTCATGTGTGGTCTCTCTATTGGGATACACTTCATATTCAAGCTATTGGACTATGGGAAAGGCATTGGAAGTTGGCTACTCTAGAAGAATCAGTTTTTCCAACATCAGAAAATTTCTAAGTGTTTTACTCGAGTAGAGCTTTCACCTACTCGAGTAGTCTGAGTATAAGTTACTCGAGTAAAGGAATCTTGTACTCGAGTAAATATAGTCATATACTCGAGTAGATAAGTCACCTATTCGAGTAGACCAAGTCATATACTCGAGTAGCATGCTTATATACTCGAGTAGATTACTCGTTATACCCGAGTACCATAAGGTTTTTCTCATCTAAATTTCTCTAAGTCATATACTCGAGTAAGTATACTCACATACTCGAGTAGATAGAAACATACTCGAGTAGTTCATTTTACCTACTCGAGTAGTTCATGTGTCACCCGTGTACCTTGCTATTTCCCTACTCCAGAATTTTTCTAAGTCTTTTACTCGAGTAGAACTTTCACCTACTCGAGTAGATTACTTTCTCTCGAGTAGTTTAGTTCAACTACTCGAGTAGTTGCCAGCAGACCTCTTTAAAATTTTTCTAAGTATTCCACTCGAGTAGTACTTCTTGTACTCGAGTAGGTTATGTAATATACTCGAGTAGCTCTTCCAGTACTCGAGTAGATCCTCTATATACTTGAGTAGGTCCCTTAACATACTCGAGTAGTTCTGTCTGCCTATTCGAGTAGTTGATCTCTATATACTCGAGTAGTCTTTTTATACATACCTGAGTATGTTTCCCATCATATACTCGAGTAATTATTCAACTACTCGAGTAGTTATTGACTTACTCGTGTAGTTGGTCAAATCTTTCCGAAATTTTTCTAAGTCATTTTTCTGACGGGATTTTTCAAATCACGCGACATGATTGGTCCACGTGTACATCATTATGACCGTTAGTCTCTCCTATATAAGGTCTTATCAAAAAATGACAAACCCTAAGTATTCTCAAAGCTTTCTTGTAATTTCTTTTTCGAGAAATATTCTTCAGCCGCCTCCTCTCTGACTTTCGAGAAACGGAAGCCGCCGCCGCCGCCTTCTTCTCCGGCCAAAGCTTCTACTTTCAGAGGATTATTCTGAAGAAAAGTTACAGATCGAGATCGACTTCACTGATCATATTCTCTCTCGATTTTTGTAAAAGCGAGTAGATCCAGATCGAGGCCGAGAACTTCTTCACCGATTTCTGAAAGTGCTACAAAGTTGAAAAGAAGAAGATCCTGGCCGTTTCCTTCAGATCTGAGTGATTTACTGTTTGTATTCTTGTAAACTCTTTATTAATCTTGTAGGAGAAATCTTCTCCAAGTGTAGGAGTTTTTCACTCTGAGTTTGTAGGAAATGTTATCTTCCGAGGTGTAGATCCGTTTTGTTTGGATCGAGTTTGTAGGAACTTTGTTCCGGGTAGGATCGGTTTTTGATCCGAGATAGTGGAGTAGCCGAGTCTAGTTGATTGCTAGATCGGTGAGGGAAAGTGGATGTACCCAAGGTTGGGGAACCACTATACATCTTGTGTCGTCTGCGATATTGGTAGATATTTCTATGCAGTGCTCTAATTATTTTTTATTCCGCAAAAGACGCACAAACCACCTATTCACCCCCTCTAGGTGATTTAGGTCGACAACAGTTTTCTTTCAATAACTAAAAATCTCCAAATTTTTATAAAGCATGTATAAGGGCTCCAACTATCATTGAAAATTTTATCAGATTTTTAGGAGCATTTTAGGTCCCCCAAATTAGCCAAATAAACACTAGTTTAATTTTTAAAAATACTAAATTGCGTCTAAAAAATCTTTAATTTTTATGAGGTGTAGCTAACACTAAGCGGGACATTTTTTATTCTCAACACTTTTATCAGAGCCCTATTTTGCACTCCATAAAATAAAAATCCTTTAAATTATAATATTATAAAAATATATAAAATTATAAACATTTATAATTTTTTTTCTCTAACAGAACCACATCGCCTGTACGAAAACCGCCCTTACGGGCCTTCCCTTCCACCGGCCGGCCGTCAGCCGGGCATGACTCCACCCCCGACCGAGTCGCCGGTGGTGGGCGATCCCTCCGGCTGTAGTCCGGCGGCCTGCCGCCGCCGACCACCACCGACCAAAACCAACCAAATCACCTTTGTTAGAGGGATGGTGGCGTCGCGGCGGCGCTCCGGCCACCGGAGGCTACATGCGATGCATCCAAAAGTTTGAGAGGGAGGAGAGGAGATGATTTCCACCTTTTTTGGAGTCTCTGACGGCTTCCGGCGAGATCCGCCATTAGAGGTGCCAAGGTGGTGGTGGAGCTCGGCTTCTCTTCCTCCGACGAGGTGGAGCTCCAACATGGGGGAGGGGTGGCTCGTTTTGAGCTTGGGAGAGGGAGAGTTGTTCTGGAGGGGACGGTCTTTATATAGGGGAATATGAGAGCTTCCTCCTTCATCTTCCTGGTGTGGGATTATTCCTATTGAAGAAGTTGGGCTCCTTAAAGTAAGCGTAGGGCAGCAGACAGCCCCTAATAGGGTGGTTGTACCACCTAGAAGTAGGGTAAGGCTTTTAAGCATGTAGGGGTTTGGTTCTTGGCCAATAGAAAGAAAGGGGAGAGAGAGAGAGGGCTTGGGCTTATCCTCTTCCCCTTGTATTGGCTGAACCTAGGGCCCATTATGAGCTTAAATTGGGCCCATGGTGGTATTGGCATATGACTTCATATAAGAGTTTAAATTCTTTTAAAAAATATTGAATTTTTGAGATGTTTGACCAAAGTCAACCATGAGATAGGTCCCTCATGTGGGTCAAAGTAAATGTAGGTGTAAGTCGTCAAGTGGCGTGCCAAAGTTGGAGTATTTTAGTAATTTCAGCGTGTGCATGCTTTTCGGTGCACCGTAAAGCTCATTTTGACTGATGTTGACCCGACGTTGTCGAAATCGAGCGTAACTAATTATGTTGATCTCGTATCAACCACATGAGTCCAACGCAACTAACTGGGGTCAAATCTGAGTTTATTTGCTCGATATTCGGAAATTGCGCGTCATAGCGCGCTATGGAACTCAAAACGGTCATATTCGTCATTAGCCTTTGGAAGACGACATAACGAGTTCCAATGCATTCATATCGACTATACGAATCCATAGGAACTAACAGAAATCAGATCGGAGTTCTCTAGCTTGAAAACCAAAAATCTCGTTTTTGCGACGTGCTACGAGGAACGGTCATATCCACCATATGACCCAAGAACTCAACGAAACAAGTTCTAACGCACTCGTATTAACTATATGAGGCCATAGGAACTGACGGAACTCGAATCGGAGTTCTCTAGCTCAATATACAAATTTCTCGTATTTGCGACGTTCTACGAGTAACGGTCATATTCACCATATGACCTCGGTTTGCAACGAAACGAGTTGGGTTGCACCCGTACCGGTTATATGAGTCCAAAGCAACAAACAGAACTCCTACCTCTTTTATGCTTTTGGTAGAGGTTCGGGTCACTTTTATTGGGTCCACTAGGGTTCTAGTGACCCAATAAAAGTTAGGATGTTACAATCCAATAAAAATAAGAGGATTTTCGTCCCCGAAAATTTGCTTAAAGTAGGGGGTAAGCACAACATATCTGGGAAAAGAGCCAGGGTGCTTTCTCTGACGAGGGTCTCTAATTCCCACATGTCCTTGTCTCGTCCGCAGTTCAATCACATGATGTTGACCATTGGTAATGTCTTGTTTTGCAGGGTTTTCACCTTGAAGTACATTATCTTCATTGATTTTAACTGGATGGATATGTCCAACTGCAGTGGTACTGGCAACATAGGAAGATGTTGATCTAGTTGTCGAAGAACTCGCATCAATGAAGATATAAGGAAATCAACATGAAGATTTCCCAATTGTGGGGCAGAGCTAATCGACACGCAACTAGGCTAACACGCTCTATCACCTGATAGGGGCCCCGATAGCGGGGATCCAGATTCTACTTCTTCAACCGGGGAGATACCGTGTATGGGCTTGATTTTTCAAAAAATATCATTCCTTTCATGCTAAACTCCACCGGTCGATACTACGCATCATAATACTTATCCTGCCGCCTTGCGCTTCCTGCATCCGATCTGGATTAGTCGTATCATTGTCGTAGTGTCATCAATATAAGACACTCACATAGCTTCAGGGTCCTCATCCTGGGCCCAAGACAATGGGTTCCGGCAACGTCTTCCATACAATGCCTCGTACGGGCCATCCTAAAATTGGCCTGAAATATATTATTATAAGAAAATTTCCACCAGTGGTAGCAACGGTTCCCGAGTCTTGCTATGCTCTATTGAGCATAGTCGAAGAAGATCCTCCATTGTCTGATTCGTCCTTTCTGCCTGACTATATGTCTGGGGGTGGAAAGCTATGTTGAAAGCTAATTTTGGCTCCCAAGTAAATCTGCACCCTTCTACACTATTTTGAAGAAAAACGCCCATTACGGTCAAACACGATGGACTTTGGCACTCCATGGAATCGGACAACCTGCTCTTATGAAAAGCCTGTCCAAGTCATCCACATCATCACTCTGACGGTTCAGGATGAATCAAGTCACATTTGTAAGTCGATCCACAACGACCTATATGGAGTCATTTCTAGCACAATGCTACCGCACCCTACTCCAGATGTTGGGCCGAGTAGTTCAGCTCATGCGGCTTCAATTACCAAGGTGCATAAGCGATTACCTTGTCGCAACTCCTAACCCATTCAAGGATGCATTAGTGTAAATATGGAACCCTTTGGTTCCTGAGGGCATCGTAAGAATCGGGGTAGCAATCAAGCTATTCTTCAATCTGCAGTCCCGTACTCTGATATCCATTGAAACATGGTGTCTGGAGCTGTCTGTCTTGGTTCTCAAGTAGAACGAAGATTATCATGAGGTAGTTCCGGAATGGTTCGAACACCTTGTAATTGGTCAAATAACCCATATATTCCAGCAGTGGTTAGGTATTTTGCATAATGAGCATGTTTACCCCTTTATATCAATGCACAAAACATCATTAACTAGATAAGAGAACAACGAGGATGATTAGAAATATACACCAATTACCACGTCCGAGGATGGTCCTTGTTACAAATCTAGAACATAAGCCTCTAGTGGTGCGGCTCTGCCATTCCTTGACTGGTCCTTATACTTGGCTAGCCTTTATGGCCTCCTCGTCCTCGTTCTCTATTCACAACCACGGTTCCCTGCACCGCTCTTAATCTTGGCCAACTCATGGCCTGCAGACAGAAATCTCAAATGTGTTCGGGCTAATGATACAAGATGCAATTTCCTGTGAAGGGAACATCTCTTTGCCATATTGATGTTGGCTGGGGTGTTGATCGGGATGTATGTTATGTTACTAGCGGGGGTGGTAGTGCTTGCACTGGCTGCTGTCGGGGCTGGAATACTTGTCGATATGGTTGGTGGAGATGACTCTTTCTCCGATCTCGAGACTATCGTTGAGGGGAACGCATCCCTCTCTTGTCCTCAAGTGGCCTCTACATGCCTTCTTCGTTGCTGCGTGACTGTCACCTGGTCCATTTTCAAAGAGGCATCGTGGGTGGAAATGTTGTGAAAAGAGATCTGGGCAATCATAATCAAAGCCTGTCAGAGGTCATCGCGCAATCCTCGATAAAACCTAGCGGCCTTGTCTTCATCTGTTACTGCATGCATCCCCACAAGACATGCTAAGTTGATAAATTCTCTCTGGTACTGTCTTATTACCATGACGAATCTGTAGGGAATGCCCCTACAACTCTACTTGATCTACTTCAAGTATTAAGTGTTCTAAAAATACTTTAAAGATTTCTCCCCATAAGATAGTATGGAGCGGGCGTGTATTTATAGTGGAACAAATAACTGCCCGCCTCTAATCATAGGCAAATCCCTCAAGTAGGGTCACCACCATGGGAAACTGCAAATACTCTTGTGCATCTCATCCCTTCTAGCAGTTCCTCGACTCCTTCTATCCATTCCTCTGTCTGCATCACCATCTCAATACCTCGATAAATAGGTCTTAACTCTAGATAAGGTCGTTAATGAAAGTCCACCTAGTGTCAACAAAGTTCACCTATGGGGGGGAATAGGTGACGAGCAAAGCTTTTGCGGAATTTACGAATGTACCTGCACAATAAAAATAAAAAGCACAGCACACAGAATACACAGGCAATTTATAGTGGTTCCCCGACTTGGGTACATCCACTTTCCCCCTTCGACCTATCTCCCAACAAGGGACGACTCAGTCACTTCTCCAACAGGATTGAAATCCAATCCTTGCACTAACGGAAGGAACTCTTCCACACGTAGGAGTCAACACTCCCACAAACCGGGTTGCACCCAACCCTTACAACACGGAACAATCGTTCCTTTACAACAAAAGTAAAATAGAATGTACACGAGATACAAACTTCGTTTGGAGACTAGGGTGTTCCTCTTCGTTCGACAACGTGTTCGTGAAGTCAACGAAGAGTCTACAACCTTAGATCTCTCTTGGAGAGGATCTCCCCAGAACCGGCGGCGGCAATACAAACGGCGGCTTGGTTCGGGATCGGCGGCGACGACGATGTGCGGCTGCACTTCTTTAGAGATCCAAACTTCGTAGCGAAGCTAGCTAGGTCTACCAACGGTCACACTAGGATCAATCGTCTCGATCGATTCGGATGGGGAAGACTTTCCCGATCTACAAATCGAGAGACAAGAGATCTCCGGTTAGACACGTGAGACGCTGAGCTTAGCTAGGCTTCTATCAACCGGAGATCTGGAAGAAAACACGATCACGACCGGCGATCTACACTCTCGCGCGGCGACGGAGGCGGCGGCGGAAACTCGCGAACTGGGTCAAGTCGCGGCTCTGCTTTGTATATCTTTTTCCGTCAAATTACTGTTCAGAAATACCCGTGTATTTATACACTGTAGATACTAACAATATGACTGTTGTGGGTCCCACAAGTAGAAACCCGAAATCCGGTTCAAAATAGTCCAGCGGCAGAATCCGGTCCAGCAGTATCCAGAGAAAACGCCAAGTAAAATTCGTCGAGAATCATTGGTGATTCTCGACGAATCGGCGAGAATCAGTTAACGATTCTCGACGATTCGTCGAGAATCACTATTGATTCTCGACGATTCCCTTGTTGATTCTCAACGATTTTCACTTGGTATTCATGACCTGCTCAGCGACGGGTTCGGCGAGAATCATTAGTGATTCTCGCCGAATCTTACTTGGCACCATTTTGAGGTAGCCGGAAGGAGTCGGCGAGAATCACTAATGATTCTCGACGATTCGGCGAGAATCACTAGTGATTCTCGCCGAATCGGCGAGAATCACTTGGTGATTCTCGTCGACTTTTACTTGGACGAATTTTTGTCTTTCCACCCAGGAGCTGCCCCTTGACCCATCCTTTCTCCTTGTCTTCTCTTGCGTAAACACGGCCCTGTACTTGAAAGTAAGTGCACTCCAATAGAGAGAGTACACGTAGGCCAACACACTGATCTGCTCAACGAGGGATTACGTCGTGCAGACCCGTGTATATTGACCTACTGCACCCTGACATTGGTGTGCACTTAGCGTGGAAGAACTGCAAGCACAACTTAAGAAGTTTCATCAAATACATTGTGAATTCATCTTAGCCTGACAGGTGGCTTCCTCAAATCCAGGTGATTGTGGATACAATACCCAACAGTTAACATGTCCGACCCATGAATGATTTGTTACTGCTGCTGTCCAATAACAGTCTGAAACATGCCTAATAAGGCTGCGAGGGTTTGTCCCAATTCTGTCTCAGCAAGGGGATTGCGGGAGCAGATGTTAGAGTCATAGGGTGGTGTTGATTTCTTGAGGAAGATCCTCTGTTACTTGACTCCTATATCTGGAGGCGTCAGGAGTTTCAAGGTATGGGGAATTTGCAAAACTAACCAAAGCGGAAACAAGTGTGCACAGGTACGAAAACGTGCAGTTAAGAATCCTTAAATTTAACCTTATCGGGTCCACCAGGCTTCCGTTGCATGGTTCGTCCCGAACAAAGGAACGAAGCGAGGGACGGAAGGATTCTGAGACTTCCCACATGGACGGATCGTGAATGCTTTGATCCAATTATAAGTCCCTCCCCCCAGACCTTAGACCGGGTCGGGTCGGAGACAGGCCTTACCGCCCAAGACGGCCACCCTACACTATCTAGGTGGCAACAACCCACTTATCAAGCGTAGAATGATCGCCCTATCAGGCTATGGAAACTCATCACATCATATCAGATCACAGCGGAAGTAACTCAGAAATCAATTTATATATATAACAAAGGTCGTAACCATAAGTTTATACATGCGGCCCATCAGGATAAAGAAAACTACAACACTTTTTATTCTTCTACCAAGCTAAGGGCTCACATCTCTAAGGACTGGAGATGAGACTGGTGTTTCTGCTCATTCTGGCTCTATGGTATGTATACTGTCATGCGCTATCTGGGCCTTGCGCAGCTCCATCACCTGTGAATGGTTATTTAAATAATCGTTAGTCATAGTACTAAGTGGATTCACACCTCCTTCCCATGATCCCTAAATGTGTGGACGAGAGTTATCCTTAACATAATCAACAATAGCCGAAGCAAAAGAGAATTAGTACAACATTTCATATATAAGCTAGGAGTAACCATTAAAAAGAGGTGCATTATAGTATAACTGGAATAACATCAGTATTCTATATCAGTTATAACAAATGCTCCACTAGCAATCAACACATTAAGTATTCACAACCTGTATTCATACAGCATGTATTCAAAGTTGCGCACACATCACAGTCAGTGAAAGCCATGAACACAGCACAGGCATTCAAAGCCGCACACACACCGCAGGCATTCAAAGCCGAAAAAAACTACAGACATTCAAAGCCGCGCACACCCACTATGTCGACATAATATGGACTGCTTCTGTTCCAGCAGGGTAGCAAGCCCCGCGGGCCTCACAGATGTGGTCGTCAATGACAGTGGCCAGTCCTGCCACTTCTGGGGGTGGTCGTACTGTACAGCCCCAGGCCCAAATGTACAACCCTGTGTACTATTGGATGTTAGCGACATCCAGCGATACGACATTTTGGCCGACCAGTGGAGGAAAACCCAACGGGGAAAAATAACGGTCGGTCACCTGTGGTACCCATCTCCCCAGTCGTCTTGAGCCGTCGACCTTCCCGCACCGGTACGAACGGTATGCGAAAGGGACTGACCCGCCACAATTCACCGCAAGCAATTTACAAACAATCAAATAGTCAATTTTTGTTAGCACGTACTGGGTTTGTGAAGGTCTGCCCTATTATGCTTCAATCTTCAGGCAGTAACGCTCAGCTCAACTTTTGATAAGGAGCATAAGAGTACTTTATTTGGGGCTAAACTTGGAGGAACACCTAAACTCTGGTTATCGTCAACTAAGGCTCGACCCTAACAGATAGTTGCTCGTCAGAGCAGGACCGGTGCTGATAATAGTAAATTGCAGTAATGAAAATGCGGTAATTAAAGCATCTGATAATATAAGCTGCATAATTAGAGTGCTGGGATGAAATGTGACCAGTACGAAACTATAGTAATACTGAAACAAAAGTACTGAATTGAACTTGACTAGTACGGGACTAGAGTAGAACTGAATTGGAAGTACTGAATTGAACTTAACTAGTACAAAACTGAAGTAGTACTGAAACGAAAGTACTGAATTGAACTTGACCAGTATGGGACTGGAATAGAAATGAATTGAAAGTACTAAATTAATTTGATCAGTACAAAACTGGACTAGTAATGAATTTAAAGTACTGAATTGAATTTGACCAGTACGGGACTGGAGTAGAACTGAATTGAAAGTACTGAAATGAAATAAATAAAGGAACTGGATCAGTGCAAGACTGGAATAATCATAAAGAAAAAGGTTAGTAGTCCAATCACTCCATCCAGGAGGCTTCAGTTTCATCTCCGTTCTCATGAGGTATTTTCAGTTTCTTCTCCGTTCTCAGGAGGCATACACAATTTCTTCTCCGTTCTCAGGAGCTGTATTCAGTCCCTTTTTAATTTTCAAGATTTCCGTGTGTTACACCCATTATTAAGATCTGATATCTAGTTCAGTTGCGTCTTTTAAATATGGCTTAATCAGACTTATATTTAGGGATTACAACCTTAATATAATAACTTGCTTCTCGTCATAAAGAATTACTGAGGGCTAATTATCCACAAGAGGTTTAACGTCATCTCTTAACCTCAATTGCTCGCATTAAGGCGAATCAAGTCTCTATGCTAAGCTAAATATCATTTTCTTCTGATGTAAATCTCTTTTTGTATCAAAGAGTTGAGAATTTAGGAAAACCAGAACTCGAGGTTGAATTCATCAAAACATAAACCTCAAGAGTTTCTCGAGTTATTTTGAGATTTGATTGAGTTTTAATAATTCACTAAGCCTCGAATAAACCCTTATTTTTAAAAAATAAGTCGTATCTCAAATCACCAAACTACGACAGTGTGTTTAAATAATAAATACGCATTGCTCAAAATAATTTTATCACTTCGAGGTCTTATATAGCCTCTAACATTATTTAAAGCAGCTTCGAGTTAAATCAATTCATTAAAATGTCAGGAATGCCTCACAATTTCTCATATATGTCCAAACCATGTATTTAACCACAGAAATTTCTTATAAAGATATAAGATATTTTTAATCGGAGGATTTTGTATATAGCAATCTTTAAATTAAACTTGAGCACGATTTAAAATCTAAAAAATAGTAGGATTGCCCGAAAATTTCTCAAATTTCATCGTGTCATGCCTTTAGTAAATATAAATCATCCATGAGATTTTGCGAGATTTTTATCTGAAAAATTGTCCTCTATTTTTCATAGGTGAGAACCAACACTTTAAATGCTTGAAAAATACCAAAGCATAACTAAAAATCTCCAAATTTTTATAAATCATGTATAAGGGCTCCAACTATCACTGAGAATTTTATCAGATTTTTAGGAGCATTTTAGGTTCCCCAAATTAGCCAAAAAACACTATTTTAATTTTTAAAAATACCAAATAGTGTCTGAAAAATCTTCAATTTTTATGAGATGTAGCTGACACCAAGCGGGACATTTTTTTATGCTCAACACTTTTATATCAGATCCCTATTTTGCACTCCAAGAAATAAAAATCCTTTAATTTATAATATTATAAAAAAATATAAAAATATAAATATTTATAATTTTTTTTCTCTAACAGAACCGCATCGCCTATACGAAAACCGCCCTTACGGGCCATCCCTGCAACCGGCCGGCCGCCAGCCGGGCATGACTCCGCCCCCGACCGACTCGCCGGGGGTGGGCGATCCCTCCGGCTGTGGTCCGACATCCTGCCGCCGCCGGCCGCCGCCGGCCAAAACTAACCAAATCACCTCCATTAGAGGGATGGTGGCGCCGCGGCGGCGCTCCGGCCACCGGAGGCTAAATGCGACGCGTCCAAAAGTTTGAGAGGGACAATAAGAGATGATTTCCACCTTTTTTGGAGTCTCCGACGGATTCCGGCGAGATCCGCCATTAGAGGTGCCAAGGTGGTGGTGGAGCTCGGCTTCTCTTCCTCCGGCGAGGTGGAGCTCCGGCATGGGGGAGGGGTGGCTCGTTTTGAGCTTGGGAGAGGGGCGAGTTGTTCTAGAGGGGGGGGTGGTCTTTATATAGGGGAATAAGAGAGCTTCCTCCTTCACCTTCTTGGTGTAGGATTATTCCTATTGAAGAAGTTGGGCTCCTTACAGCTGGTGTGGGGCAGCTGGCAGCCCCTAATAGGGTGGTTGTACCACCTAGAAGTAGGGCAAGGCTTTTAGGCATATGGGGGTTTGGTTCTTGGCCAATAAAAGGAAAGGGGAAGAGAGAGAGATAGAGAGAGAGAGAGAGGGCTTGGGCTTATCCTCTTCCCCTTGTATTGGCTGAACCTAGGGACCATTATGAGCTTGAATTTTTGAGATGTTTGACCAAAGTCAACCATGAGATCGGTCCCTCATGTGAGTCAAAGTCAAAGTAGGTCTAAGTCGTCAAGTGGCGTGCAAAAGTTGGAGAATTTTTCTAATATCAGCGTGTGCATGCTTTTTGGTGCACCGTAAAGCTCATTTTGACTGATGTTGACCCGACGTCGTCGAAATCGAGCGTAACTAATTTTGTTGATCTTGTATCGACCACACGAGTCCAACACAACTAACTGGGGTCAAATCCGAGTTTATTTGCTCGATATTCGGAAATTGCGCGTCATAGAGCGCTATGGAACTCAAAACGGTCATATTCATCGTTAGGCTTCAGATTATAACGCAACGAGTTCTAAATGTGTTTATATCGACTATATGAATCCATAAGAACTAACAGAAGTCAAATTAGAGTTCTCTAGCTTGAAAATCAAAAATCTCATTTTTGCGACGTGCTACGAGGAACGGTCATATCCACCATATGACCCAAGAACTCAACGAAACAAGTTCCAACGCAATCGTATTGACTATACAAGGCCATAGGAACTGACGGAACTCGAATCAGAGTTCTCTTGCTCAATATCCAAATTTCTCGTATTTGCGACGTTCTACGAAGAACGGTCATATTCACCATATGACCTCGGTTTGCAACGAAATGAGTTTGGTTGCACCCCTACCGGTTATACGAGTCCAAAGCAACAAACAGAACTCCTACCTCTTTTAGGCTTTTGGTAGAGGTTCGGGTCCCCTTTATTGGGTCCACTAGGGTTCTAGTGACCCAATAAAAGTCGGGATGTTACAGGTGGCACGAGTAAAGCCAACAAAGGAAAATCACAAATGGGTACTGACACGAGATTAGTTCCGGGATGTGGACCAGTGCAGCCTAGAGCTTATGGCCTTGGCCAACAGGAAGCAAAGGAGCAGGAGGATGTGGTTATAGGTACCTGTTATAGTATGACGGTCTTATAGAAAATTAATTAAATCCTCCTTTGTGACATTGTAAATTTTTTGTGTTTAATCATTCATGTAGGTATTCTTATAATACATAATGTACCCTCCAAGGTTCTCTTTGACATGGGCGCTTCACACTCGTTCATAGTAGAATATTTAGTGCATAGGCTGGGATTAGAAATCTATCCAGAGGCATTACCGTTAGAGGTCATGATGCTCAATGGATCTTTCTTGCAGATCAGAGATAAGTGTAGGGTACCAGTACAATTCGGAGAAGCGGAGATTGTTGTGGAAGCCTTGATACTCCCCATCGTGGGTTTCGATTTGATTGTGGGAATGAACTGGTTATCGGCTGTGAACACTAAAATAGATTGGAGAAATAAGCTGATACAGTTTGAAGGACCAAACAAATTGTTGTTATTTTCCAGGGCTTGAGTCGCTAAACTAATTATCTCGTCCGTTAAGGCGGTTAGATGCATTAGCAAGGGTTGTGAAACCTATTTAGTGTTGATGAATGCAGAAGCCAATGCTGATTTATCAAGTGTTCCCGTGGTCCAGGAATTTCCTGACGTCTTTCTAGAAGAATTGCATGGTGCCCCTCCTACTAGAGAGATTAACTTTCAAATCGATCTTGTAACTGAAGCGTCACCAATGTCTAAGTCTCCATATCGTATGGCCCTCAGAGAACTCGTAGAGTTGAAGGTCCAGTTGCAAGAGTTGCTCGATCTGGGTTTCATTTGCCCCAACACTTCGCCTTGGGGTGCACCAGTTTTATTTGTGAAGAAGAAGGATGGTAGTCTGAGGTTGTGCATTGACTACCGCGAGCTGAACAAGTTGACAGTGAAGAATAAGTATCTTATCCCCAGGATTGACGACCTGTTTGATCAGGTTGAGGGTCCTTGTATGTTTTCTAAGTTATACCTCAGATCAGGCTATCATCTGTTGAAGATCCGAGAAGCAGACATTCAGAAGATGACGTTCAGGACCAGATATGAACATTATGAGTTCATGGTTATGCCGTTTGGGCTGACGTATGCCCCGTCGGCTTTTATGGACTTGATGAACAGATTTTTCCGAGAATTCTTAGACCGTTTTGTTATTGTATTCATAGATGATATTTTAGTGTATTCCAGGAGTGCAGAAGATCACGTCTCCCACCTCAGGATTGTTTTAGGGACGCTCGGAAGGAATCAGTTGTATGTAAAATTTTCTAAGTGTGAATTTTGGCTGTCAGAGGTTGCATTTTTAGGACATGTTAACAGTTAGAGAGGCATGTCCATTGACCCGAAGAAGATAGAAGCTATAAGGGAATGACCGAGACCGAGGGCAGTCACGGAGGTCCGCAGCTTTTTGGGTTTGGCAGGTTATTACAGGAGGTTTATAAAAGACTTCTCGAAGATAGCCTTACCACTGACTTCGCTTACCAGGAAGGGTAAATCATTTAGTTGGACAATGGAGTGCGAGATGACGTTTGAGGAGCTGAAGACCAGTGATGAGTTGTAAATATACGTATTTTCACGTACAATAAATAAGTCGTTTTAGTTTCTTTTTATTATTTTTAGTTATTTTTTTTTAATAAATTGCTTCTTTTTTGTAAATATTTTCTAACTTAGTTGTAAATTTATTTTCTAAAATTTTTCAGAAAATTGTCAAAATAGCATAGTACACGCCCGTGTACTTCAAGTCATGCCCGTGACCTGGGCGTGTACCTTTGATTCCAGTGAAATTAGCGGCCCGCAAAGAAAAAAATCGTGTCACGGCCAAGTACACGCCCATGTCCAATGTGACACGCCCGTGACCAAGCCCCGTGCCACGCCCTCGATGATTCCGCGCCCGAAGATCGTCGAACCCACTGACACGTCTGTGTCAAGATGCGACACGGGCATGACTTCTCCACATGGCCCAAACAAGACGTCGCTGGTGACTTATTGACACGACGTCATCCCTAGTTCAACCTTCCCGACACGCCCATGATGCACGCCTGTGTCAGTAGAGTCACGCCCGTGACAACCACGTGTACAGCCGCAAAGTCAAATCAGTCATCAGTTCTCTGGATCACATCATGAATAGTGCTTACATGCCCCCCTACACGCCCGTGACCTAGGGCGTGTACTTTGAAATTTTTGCCTATAAATAGGAAGTTGTTGTATGAGCTGTTGTTCCTTTTTTTGAACCATTTTGCCTTAGGGAGGTGCTGCTCTAATGCATTCCAAAGTTATGTAAGGGAAATTTCTCCCCCTCTCTTTAGATTATGTTTTTAGCTTTAGTTGTAATCCGCCTTTTACTTAATAAAATACGTTTTTTTCTCTCCTTATCTGGTTTTGGAATGCATCTGAGCACCCTACTAAAGCAATCTTATTTTGTTTTATCTTTATTTTTTTGTTCTTTAAAATGGGTGTGTGTGTGTGTGTGTCTGAGTATAAATTCTTGTTTTTATGGTTTAGTTAATTTTACTTAGCTTAGTTTAGACTTAGGATTTTTCTGCACTCTTCATGTTCATCCTTATGGAACTATAAAAATGGTTATAAAAGTGGTTTTGATTTTTTTACTTACTCTTTTGTTTTTATTTTTGTAAAACTTTTCGTTCTTTTACCTTTTCTTCAACTTTTTAAGCGTTTTTATAGAGTTATAAGAATGGATAGGTGTCGTTTTAATTTTTCAAACACCTTTATTTTGCTTTTATTTCAAAAACCGTTTTGCTCATTTAATTTTTCTGTCTTCCTTTTTATGCATTTCTATCACATTCTACCGGTAGAAATGTATTTGTTTTAATTTTTCGAGCACTTTGATTTCCCCTTTATTTGCAAAACTTTTTGTTCCTTTAATTTTTATTTTTTCTTTTTATGCATTTCTACTACATTCTAGTTGTAGAAATAGGTGTGTTTTAATTTTTGTTTTTGTAGAGTGTGTGCGTTTTCATTTCTGTAGAGTGTGTGCGTGTGTGCATTTATTTCCTCTTACTCGTTTGAGTAGGACTCACTTTAATTTCCCGCCTACTCGTTTGAGTAGGACTTGTCTTTTGCTTCTTTCATTTCTCGCCTACTCGTTTGAGCAGGACTTGCAATTCACCGCTTTCTTTCCTGCTTTATTTTACTGCTTTCATTTTCAGCTTTCATTTACTGCTTTCATTTTATCACTTTCTTTCCGCAAGCCGTCCTCATTCCGATGAGCGGCTAACCGCTCTTAGCCCTCAGTATCGAAGAGTATTGAGACAGATAAAATCGCTTTAAATAATTAAAGGACCTCTTTTTCACATTAATTAAATTTCTTAAGGTTTGCACCAGGTTTATGACGCGTAGAACCACATATCGATGTGTGAGCTCTATTTTCGTATTCCTTATGCTAGTTAGCCGAGAGGCCGTGCGTATGTATCGATCACTCCTTAGTAAATGGAATTTCGCACTAACCCTCGAGAGAGGAGGTGCGGAATTCTACCAGATTGGGTTCCCCACCCAATAGTGAGGTTCTTAGCGTAATGCGGGCATTAAGAGGAATCTTTCGTCGGACGAGAACTCGGTCGACTAGTCTTAATGTTTAGGTGAGCGATAGTCCTAGAGATAGATGAGCTCATTTTTGTGGAATCTCCACGGCCAAGTCTCCGCCTTAATTAATTTGAAATTTAGGATCTCTTTATATTAAAAGTTTATTTTAGTTCAAATTCTTTTTGATACCGTTGCGCTAAGTTATTCATCGGCTCCATTTTAATTCTTTTATTTTCTGTTTATATATATATATATATATATATATATATATATATATATATATATATAATAATATCCCGACAAGATAAGTTTCGGTAAAATAATAGTCTCCTCCAGGGAAGAGTAGAAATAATCAACCCGTCTCAGAGAACAATACGACCCTAATATTACTCACCGGAATATCCTGTACTACACGCGATAGGTGCACTTGCCTCCTTTCATTAAAACTCGATTTCAACTGTGTAATATCCAAATAATAAATCTGCACGCCTCGTCTTCCTAAATAAAACCAAATCCGCTTTTTCTAAATAAACCGCCCGGGGTGCCGCGTGTCCTAAATTGTTTTTGGAGTTTTAACCCCATCAACCAGGCTGGTGACCCCCCGATTTTGAGTTTACCATCAGGGTCAGATGGATTTCAGATATATAGCGACGCCTCAGGTCAAGGTTTGGGTTGTGTGCTTATGCAACACGGTAAGGTTATAGCCTTCGCCTCCAAACAGTTAAAGGTTCATGAGAAGAATTATCCCCTGCATGACTTGGAGATAGCAGCAGTCATCCACGCTCTAAAGATTTGGAGGCACTATCTCTATGGGGTCCGTTGTGAGATTTTCACTGATCACAAAAGTCTCAAGTACATTTTCGACCAGTAAGAGCTCAATATGAGGCAGCGCATATGGTTAAAGTTTCTATCAGACTATGAGGTAGACATTCAGTACCACCCAGGGAAGGTGAACATGGTAGCTGATGCACTTAGTCTTAGAGGATCGAGTTATTTTCTCCTTACTCGGCAAGAGGAGCTTGTGCGAGAGTTGGAAATGCTATAAATCAGTGTTGTACCACTTTCAAAGGTTGGATCTGCAAGATTGGGTTGGATGGAGATCACTTGCGACATCAAGGATAGGATCGGGACAGCTCTACCCTTAGATCCTAAGATGTCAGAGATTTGGGATTTGACCTAGGCAGGTCAGCATGAAAAGTTCAGTATACTTGAGAATTTACTACTGCACGACGGCAGGGTGTGCATGCCAGATGTTAGCCACCTTTGGGAAGACATACTGTTTGAAACCCATAATTCTAGATATTCAATACATCCTGGTAGCCCAAAATGTATGTTGATCTGAAGAAGATAGTGTGGTGGTCGGGCTTGAAGGGTAACGTTGCTGAATATGTTGGGAAGTGCAAAACTTGTAAGTTAGTTAAAGCTGAATGTCAGAGACCAGCAGGTAAGTTATAGCCACTACCCATTCTAGAATGGAACTTCGAGGACATCTTGATGGATTTTTTTTATCGTCTTCCCAAGTCGCAGAGTGAGAATGATTCCTTATGGGTTATAGTTGACCGTCTCTCTAAAGTTGCCCATTTCATACCTAATAGGAGGACCGATCAGGGTCCTAGATTGGCGCAGCTGTATGTGGATGAGATTGTGCGACTTCACGGTGTTCCCAAGACCATAGTTTTAGATAGAGATGGTAGATTTACTTCTAAGGAGTGGAGATACGTTCAGGAGTGGAGATACGTTCAGGAGTGGTTGGGCACTATGCTGCATTTCAGTACCGCCTTCCATCCTCAGACCGATGGACAGACTGAATGTACAAATAGAACCTTGGAAGATTTGCACCAGATATGCATTTTGGACTTTGGAGGGAAGTAGGAGAAGTACGTTACTCTAGTCGAGTTCTCCTACAACAACAGTTATCAGGAAAGTATTGAGATGCCACCGTTCGAGGCTCTTTATGGTAGGCGTTGTCGGACATCGTTGTGTTGGGCTGAAAGTGAAGAAAGATCTACCATCAGGGAATCATGGATTGACAAGACCACTGATCGTATCAAACTCATTCAGGAACGTATGAAGATAGCTCAGGATCGCCAAGCCAAGTATTATGACCAGAGGCACAAGATAGTGGAATTTAGTGTTGGTGATTATGTTTACTTGAAGGTTAGACTTGTCAGAGGAGTCTCTCAAATCAAGCGATTGAAAAAATTGAGTCGCAGATTCGTTGGTCCTTTCGAGGTACTAGAGCGTATTGGTGAGGTTGCGTACAGATTGGCTTTGCCCGAGAAAATAAGTGGTCTACATGATGTATTCCACGTTTCCTACCTGAGGAAAGCAGTTAGAGATCCTATCCAGATAATCAATACCGAGGAAGCACAAATTAAATCAAATCTTAGAATCAGTGTTAAACCTGTCAGAATAGTAGACTCAAGAATTCAGAAGCTCAAGAGTCGAGAGATCCTGACAAGATAATTTTCGGTAAAATAATAGTCCACTCCAGGGAAGAGTAGAAATAATCAACCCGTCCCCGAGAACAATACGACCCTAATATTCCTCACTGGAATATCCTGTACTACACGCGATAGGTGCACTTGCCTCCTTTAGTTAAAACTCGATTTCAACTGTTTTATATCCAAATAATAAATCTGCACGCCCCGTTTTTCTAAATAAAACCAAATCCTCTTTTTCTAAATAAACCGGCCTGGGCGCCGCGTGTCCTAAATTTTTTTTGGAGTTTTAACCCCATCAACCAGGTTGGTGACCCCCTGATTTTGAGTTTACCATTAGGGTCAGATGGATTTCAGATATATAGCAATGCCTCAGGTCAAGGTTTGGGTTGTGTGCTTATGCAACATGGTAAGGTTATAGCCTTCGCCTCCAAACAGTTAAAGGTTCATGAGAAGAATTATCCCCTGCATGACTTGGAGCTAGCAACAGTCATCCACGCTCTAAAGATTTGGAGGCACTATCTCTATGGGGTTCGTTGTGAGATTTTCACTGATCACAAAAGTCTCAAGTACATTTTCGACCAGTAAGAGCTCAATATGAGGCAACGCATATGGTTAAAGTTTCTATCATACTATGAGGTAGATATTCAGTACCACCCGAGGAAGGTGAACGTGGTAGCTGATGCACTTAGTCGCAGATGATCGAGTTATTTTCTCCTTACTCAACAAGATGAGTTTGTGCGAGAGTTGGAAAGGATATAAATCAGTGTTGTACCGCTGTAAAAGGTTGGATCTGCAAGATTGGGTTGGATGGAGATCACTTGAGACATCAAGGATAGGATCGGGACAGCTCTACCCTTAGATCCTAAAATGCCAGAGATTTGGGATTTGACCCAGGCAGGTCAGAAGGAAAAGTTTAATATACTTGAGAATTTACTACTGCACGACGACAGGGGGTGCATGCCAGATGTTAGCCACCTTTGGGAGGACATACTATTTGAAACCCATAATTCTAGATATTCAATACATCCTGGTAGCACAAAATGTATGCTGATCTGAAGAAGATAGTGTGGTGGTCGGGCTTGAAGGGTGACGTTGCTGAATATGTTGGGAAGTGCAAAACTTGCAAGTTAGTCAAAGCTGAATGTCAGAGACCAGGAGGTAAGTTACAACCACTACCCATTCTAGAATGGAACTTCGAGGACATCTCGATGGATTTTGTTCATGGTCTTCCCAGGTCGCAGAGTGAGAATGATTCCTTATGAGGTTATAGTTGACCGTCTATCTAAAGTTGCCCATTTCATACCTAATAGGAAGACCGATCAGGGTCCTAGATTAGCGTAGCTGTATGTGGATGAGATTGTTCGAACTTCACGGTGTTCCCAAGACCATAGTTTCAGATAGAGATGGTAGATTTACTTCTAAGGAGTGGAGATATGTTCAGGAGTGGTTGGACACTAAGCTGCATTTCAGTACCGCCTTCCATCCTCAGACCGATCGACAGACTGAATATACAAATAGAACCTTGGAAGATTTGCTCAGGATATGCATTTTGGACTTTGGAGGGAAGTAGGAGAAGTACGTTACTTTAGTCGAGTTCTCCTACAACAACAGTTATCAGGCAAGTATTGGGATGCCATCCGTTCGAGGCTCTTTATGGTAGGCGTTGTCGGACATCGTTGTGTTGGGCTGAAAGTGAAGAAAGATCTACCATCAGGGAATCATGGATTGACAAGACCACTGATCGTATCAAGATCATTCAGGAACGTATGAAGATAGCTCAGGATCGTCAAGCCAAGTATTATGATCCAGAGGCACAAGATAGTGGAATTTAGTGTTGGTGATTATGTTTACTTGAAGGTTAGACCTGTCAGAGGAGTCTCTCAAATCAAGCAGGTTGAAGAAATTGAGTCGCAGATTCGTTGGTCCTTTCGAGGTACTAGAGCGTATTGGTGAGGTTGCATACAGATTGGCTTTGCCCGAGAAAATAAGTGGTCTACATGATGTATTCCACGTTTCCTACCTGAGGAAAGCAGTTAGAGATCCTATCCAGATAATCAATACCGAGGAAGCACGAATTGAATCAAATCTTAGAATCAGTGTTAAACCTGTCAGAATAGTAGACTCAAGAATTCAAAAGCTCAAGAGTAGAGAGATCCCGACACGATTGTTTTAGGTAAAATAATAGTCCCCTCCAGGAAAGAGTAGAAATAATCAACACATCCCCGAGAATAATACGACCCTAATATTCCTCACCGGAATATCATGTACTACACGTGATAGGTGCACTTGCCTCCTTTCGTTAAAACTCGATTTCAACTGTTTTATATCCAAATAATAAATCTGCATGCCCCGTCTTCCTAAATAAAACAAAATCCGCTCTTTCTATATAAATCGCCTGGGGCGCCGCGTGTCCTAAAACTTTTTTGGAGTTTTAACCCCATCAACTAGGCTGGTGACCCCCCGATTTTGAGTTTACCATCAGGGTCAGATGGATTTCAGATATATAGCGATGCCTCAGGTCAAGGTTTGGGTTGTGTGCTTATGCAACATGGTAAGGTTATAGCCTTTGCCTCCAAACAGTTAAAGGTTCATGAGAACAACTATCTCCTGCATGATCTTGGAGCTAGCAGCAGTCATCCACGCTCTGAAGATTTGGAGGCACTATCTCTATGGGGTCCGTTGTTAGATTTTCACTGATCAAAAAAGTCTCAAGTACATTTTCGACCAGTAAGAGCTCAATATGAGGCAGCGCATATGGTTAAAGTTTCTATCAGATTATGAGGTAGATATTCAGTACCACCTAGGGAAGGTGAACGTGGTAGCTGATGCACTTAGTCGCAGAGGATCGAGTTATTTTCTCCTTACTCAGCAAGAGGAGCTTGTGCGAGAGTTGGAAATGGCTATAAATCAGTGTTGTACCGCTTTCAAAGGTTGGATCTGCAAGATTGGGTTGGATGGAGATCACTTTCGACATCAAGGATAGGATCGGGACAGCTCTACCCTTAGATCCTAATATGTCAGAGATTTAGGATTTGACCCAGGCAGGTCAGAAAGGAAAAGTTCAGTATACTTGAGAATTTACTACTGCACAACGGCAGGGTGTGCATGTCAGATGTTAGCCACCTTTGGGAGGACATACTGTTTGAAACCCATAATTCTAGATATTTGATACATCCTGGTAGCACAAAATGTATTGCTGATCTGAAGAAGATAGTGTGGTGGTCGGGCTTGAAGGGTGACATTGCTGAATATGTTGGGAAGTGCAAAACTTGTAAGTTAGTCAAAGCTGAATGTCAGAGACCAGGAGGTATGTTGAAGACAAAATTGACCTCTGTGGAGTTCGGGGTCCCTAGGAAGTGGTGACCTCACACCTACTACACCCGAAGGAACGTCACGGACCAAACATCAAGAAGCTAGAAACAGACCCTCGGCTCTAGAGCGGAGGTCCCACCTCACACCCGGAAGACCATTGAGGTCTTCCCCTCCCTAGCCAATGCTTGAGCTAGGGTGCCTTGAAGGATGAAGAGAGAATGAAGAAGTGATGATCTCCAAGGCACCCCTAAGAGGTCTATTTATAGTTTTTCCAACCCCACGGACCGAAATGACCGAAATGCCCCTAGGACAAAAAGACTTTGGGCCAATAGAAAGCAGCCACGCTGGGGGGTAAAGGGGGTAACTCCCCCCGAGGGCAAGACGGTAAAAGCATGGGGGGCAAGGGAGAGACCCCAACCTTTGGCCGATCTCACCCCGCCAGGCCGCCAGGCCGCAGAGCAGGGGGGCAGGGGCGAGACCCCGGCATCCCGGCCGATCTCGCACCACGCAGGCCGCCAAGCAAGAAAGGGCACGGGAGAGACCCCGCCCCCTGGCCGGTCTCGCCCCGCCAGGCCGCCAAGCAGGAGAGGGCAGGGGCGAGACCCCGGCCTCGGCCGGTCTCGCCCCGCCAGGCCGCCAGGCCGCGGAGCAGGGGGGGTAGGGGTGAGACCCCTGTTGGAGTTACCATGGTGATCTGGAAGTGATCAAACATGTAATCTCACTGCCAACGCGATATGAGTCTGCAGGGTCGCACATAAGAGATGTGGAGAAGTTGGATGATTGACTGTGTTGGTAAAGGTTACCAATCACCGACCTGAATGGGGTTTTGGGCAAAGTGTTGCCTTAAAGAAGAGTCGGGTTGGGCAAGGTATCGCCTTGGAGGATTGGTGCTCGGATTCTCACCGATCGACGAGAATCGTCGAGAAGTGTTCTCTGATTCTCGCCGATCGACGAGAATCGTCGACTCTGTTCGACGTGTATCGTCGGTGATTCTCGACGATCGACGAGAATCGTCAGCCTACGATTCGACGTGAATCGTCGGGCATTCTCGCCGATTGATTCTCGCCGAATCTGCTGGTGATTCCCGCCGACCGATTCTCACCGACTGGTTCTCACCGATCCTAGCCGATACTCGCCGATTCTTAGTGATTCTCGACGATCGATTTTCACCGATCGGCTGGTGATTCTCGCCGATTCTGGAACCCTTATTCTTGGGTGGTCTGCGGATAGCGATGTTTCTAAGTCTTCTATGCCTTTGGTATAAAAGGGGCACTCAGGGTTTTCGGGATTACATCTTCTGATCGATTAGAAACCCGCGACGAAAGAGTTCCGTTCCGCGATCGTTCCGCCAATCCCGAATCCCGCCGCCGACGGAAGGGTTCCGCCGCTGTGTTCGCTCCGTCGACCTCCTCCTCTCCGGCGATCGTCGCTGGTGTTGCTCTTCCTGGCGCGGACCTAGCAGTCCGTGGAATAGCAAGGTACGGTCATCGTTCTTCCCGATCTTCCGTGCGACGGAAAGCTCGGTGTTCTCCCGCTCGTGTGGATTTCTGCAGAGACGTGGACATTATTCCACGTGCAACTCGCCACCAGCAGGAATCAAAGTTTGGAGCATCTCCGTTGAGTTGTGACTCAACGCCACCGAGGTATTTTTTTTGCCTAGATGTATGTTAACTTCTTGATTCAACTATTATGGTCTGATCCCATTTCTTCTGGGTTTTCTTGATGTTTTTACTTTCCGCTGCGTGCACAAGTGTTGTGCCATCCTCATATAGAAACCCAACAACCCCGACCCCCGGCCGGTCTCGCCCCGCCAGGCCGCCAAGCAGGAGAGGGCAAGGGCGAGACCCCGACCCCGGCCAGTCTCGCCCCGCCAGGCCGCCAGGCAGGAAGGGGCAGGGCAAGACTTCGGCCCCCGGCCGGTCCCGCCGCTCCCACCTCGCACTTATTAGGACGGGGCGGGTGCTAGCCAACTTGTCGCACCCGCCCTCCAAAAGAGGGCCACTGGGGGGAGGCAGATTTTTCCTCCCCCTACTAGTATATTCCAAGAGCTATGGCCAAAATTGGCCATCCAATAGCTCAAACCACCCCAAAAGCTTAAAATCCAAAACCTGCAAATGCGGGGTTGTACACAATCCCCGCTCTTTTCGAGGTTGGCACAAGCTCGGAAAGAAACGTCCAACCCAACGTATTCGCTGAGTGTAATTTTCTTGCGCGCCTCTCCGGGGATTCAACCTGTCATGCCAGCTGATGGGAGCCTGGGTGACGAGACCCCCTCCGGGTAAGAAGTACTTGACCCCTCGGAGGGGTCAATCTACCCTACCAGCCAGATGAGAGCCTGGTAGCGGAATCCATCTCGAGGTGAGACCTACCCCACCCTCCGAGAGATCAACCTGCCCTGCCAGCTAGATGAGAGCCTGACAGCGGAATCCATCTCGAGTTGAGACCTACCCCACCCTCCGAGAGATCAACCTGCCCTGTCAGCTAGATGAGAGCCTGACAGCGGAATCCATCTCGAGGTGAGACCTACCAACCCTCCGAGAGATCAACCTGCCCTGCCAGCTTAGATGAGAGCCTGACAGCAGAAATCCATCTTGAGGTGAGACCTACCCCACCCTCCGAGAGATCAACCTGGCCTACCAGCTAGATGAGAGACTTGCAGCGGAATCCATCTCGAGGTGAGACCTACCCCACCCTCCGAGAGATCAACCCGCCCTTGCCAGCTAGATGAGAGCTTGACAGCGGAATCCATCTCGAGGTGAGACCTACCCCACCCTCCTAGAGATCAACCTGCCCTGCCAGCTAGATGAGAGCCTGACAGCGGAATCCATCTAGAGGTGGGACCTAGCCCACCCTACGAGAGATCAACCTGCCCTGTCAGCTAGATGAGAGCCTTGGCAGCGGAATCCATCTTGAAGGTGAGACCTACCCAGCCCTTCGAGAGATCAACCTGCCCTGTCAGCTTGATTAAAGCCTGACAGCGGAGACCTACCCCACCCTCTGAGAGATCAACCTGCCCTCGGCCAGCTAGATGAGAGCCTGACAGAGGAATCCATCTCGAGGTGAGACCTACCCCACCCTCCGAGAGATCAACCTGCCCCGCCAGCTAGATGAGAGCCTGACAACAGCGGAATCCATCTCGGGGTGAGACCTACCCACCCTCCGAGAGATCAACCTGCCCTGTCAGCTAGATGAGAGCCTAACAACAGAATCCATCTCTAGGTGAGACAACTAAGGCATCCACGAGAGGTACCACCGGCCCTGCCCAGCTAGTGAGAGCCTGGGCAGCGGGACCGTCTCGGAGCAAAAGGGCTAGGTATCTCAATCAAACCTTACCAAATCCTACATCCTCGAACAGGGGAAAATAGATGGGTTACATGACCCCCCCCCCCCCCCCGACTCAGTTGGTCGGGGGTTGGACTCATTACAACATAAGATACATACAGGACTCTGCCGAGGCGAGGCTTCCTCAGGGGGTCTGGGCCCGGTCGTCGTCATTCGCTTCCTTCTCACCGGACACTTCCATCCTGCTCAGGCTTTCCATGATCCTTTCCATCTCCTCCGCCCTGGCCAACCAAGTGATGGTGTTGATGGCTGTGACGTAGCACTGCCTTGCCATCCTGGAGTCTCCCTTGACTCTGACCTGGATCCCTCCCGAGCTGAACTTGAGGCATTGGTGGAAAGAAGATGGCACGCAACGGAAGGCGCTGATGAGGGGCCTTCCGAAGATGGCGTTGTAGCTGCTTGGAGCGTCAATAATGACGAACCGGCAGTTCCTTGAAGCCCCTCCCAACTTTACTTGGAGTCCTGCTCCGCCTTCGACCTCCTTCCTCTCTCCTGAAAATCCGAATAGGGGTCCGTCCGAGGCCAACACCCTCTTTAGCTTTACCTTCATCTCGTCAAACGCCTTCTTGAAAACGACGTTGACGGGGCTTCCATTGTCAACCAAGATTCGGGAGATGGTGTATCCATCGATGGCCGTCTGGATGACCAGTGCATCGCAAAATGAATCCTCATGATCCGGCAGGTCCTCCACCGAGAAGGTGATCTTCTTCTTCGGGGGCGGTGTCTGAGATGTTGAGGTGATGCTCCGTCGGTACATGACATGGAGGCTTGCCTTCCGAGTGGCCTCAATCCCCACTCCACCATGGATCACCGCTATACCACCTCGGGGTCCGACATAGACCTGGTCCTCACACACATAATCCCCCCCTTCTCTGGGCAGAACCTCTTCAACCCGCACTGGTGGTTGTGGCTGGGAAGGGCCTCTCGCCCCCCTCACTTCCAGGAACTCGGGGCAGGTAGCTGTGGCGTGCCCCTCCACCTAGTGGAAGTCACAGTACAGGTAAACCTACCCGGACCCTTCTCCTTCCCTGGTGGTTCCTCCTATCCCTTCGACCAATCTCCATCGCTTGCTGTGGTGGGGGTAGGAGCTGCCTAGGGGCTTGCCTCTGGAAGTTGAACCTCCCTTGGCCCACATGGAAGTTCCTCCAATCTTGGATGTAACCTCTTCCTGGACCCTGAACGGGTCCTCCTTGCTGCCTCCAACCTGGTTCTGGGCCCTCCTGAGCTCTCCGCTCCTCTCTCCTTCTTCCTTCCCGAAGTCTCGAGCCATCTTGCTCCTTTGACTCGATCTCTGTTAGATTTGCCAACTTCTTGACAAATGCCGGGTTGGCCGCCTCCATGGCTATCTCCTCGGCTGCCCTTTCCATCAGCTCCTCAAAGGAAAGGGGGGCCTTTCGAGTCAGGCTCATCTGGAAGAACCCCTCGTGCAACCCCACCGTGAATGCCATCTGGATTACATACCCTAGCATCTCTTAGACCTCCAGGATCTCCTCTTGGAACCTGTCTACGTAACGGGCCAGCGATTCCTCGGCCCCCTACCTTATCAGGAAGATGGACTCAGGACTCCTCTTCTATTTCTTGGAGGTGGAGAAGCGAAGCTGAAAGCTCCGGCTCAAGTCCTCGAACCAATAGATCGACCTCGGAGGAAGTTAATGGAACCAGTCCCTTGCCTTCTCCTTCAACATGATCGCAAAGAGACGACACTTGAAGGCATCCGTCATCGGCCTGATGCAGACGACATCCTCGAACCACTGCACATGTTGGACGGGGTCATCCTTCCCGGTATAGTAAGTCATGTCTGGCTCCCTAAAACCCTTGGGAACGGGAGCTGAGATGATCAGCTCGCTGAAGGGTGACCCCATAAGGGGTGGTCTCGCTACTTCTACTCGTGCGAACTGCTCGCCTGGGAGGTTGACACTCGTTGGGCTGGAGAACAACTCTCGGCCGGTAAGGTCTCTCTCGACCCCATCTCCCATCCTCTCCTTCCCTGGCCTTCTTCCTGGTGCACTTCCTTCTCCCCCCGCTGGCGTCATCTCACCAAGACCCCTGGGAGTCAACTCGTCGAGAGGGGGGGAGCTAGCTCCTGGGGGGTCGGAGCTGCCACCCTAAGGAGCAATGCTTCGTAGCATCTTCATGATGCCCTGGATGGAGGCCATGAACTCTTGCCTCCCCACAAAGGGTCCTGGGCTGGGGAGTTCGCTGAGATCATCACTACCTCCTTGACCTCCAGTCATGACACTCTCCCGAGATCTTTTATGCTGGTCACTCTCCACGCTCACTGCACCAAAGTGTTGAATCCAAAATTGACCTCTGTGGAGTTCGGGGTCCCTAGGAAGGGGTGACCTCACACCTACTACACCCGGAGAAACATCACAGACCAAATATCAAGAAGCTAGAACAAACCCTCAGCTCTAGCGCAGAGGTCCCACCTCACACCCGGAAAACCTTTGAGGTCTCCCCCTCCCTAGCCAATGCTTGAGCTAGGGTACCTTGAAGGATGAAGAGAGAATGAAGAAGTGATGATCTCCAAGGCACCCCTAAGGGTCTTTTTATAGTTTTTCCAACCCCACGGACCGAAACAACCGAAATGCCCCTAGGGCCAAAAGACTTTGGGCTAATAGAAAGCAGCCACGCCGGGGGGGTAAAGGGGTAACTCCCCACCCACCCCCCACCCACCCGAGGGCAAGACAGTAAAAGCATGGGGGGCAAGGGCGAGACCCCGGCCTCTGGCCGGTCTCACCCCGCCAGGCTGCCAGGCCGCGGAGCAGGGGGGTAGGGGCGAGACCCCGGCCTCCCGGCCGGTCTCGCACCGCCAGGCCGCCAAGCAAGAAAGGGCAGGGGCGAGACCCCGTCCCCCGGCCGGTCTCGCCCCGCTAGGCTGCCAAGCAGGAGACGGTAGGGGCGAGACCCCGGCCCCGGCCGGTCTCACCCCGCCAGGCCGCCAGGCTGCGGAGCAAGGGGGCAGGGGCGAGACCCCGGCCCCCGGCCGGTCTCGCCCCACCAGGCTGCCAAGCAGGAGAGGGCAGGGCGAGACCCCCGCCCCTGGCCGGTCTCGCCCCGCCAGGCAGGAAGGGGCAGGGGCGAGACTTCGGCCCCCGACCGGTCCCGCTGCTCCCACCTCGCACTTATCAGGATGGGCAGGTTCTAGCCAACTTTTCGCACCCGCCCCCCAAAAGAGGGCCACTAGGGGGAAGCAGATTTTTCCTCCCCCTACTAGTATATTCTAAGAGCTAGGCCAAAATTGGCCACCAAGAGCTCAAACCACTACAAAAGCTTAAAATCCAAAACCTGCGAATACGGGGTTGTACAAGGTAAGTTACAGCCACTACCCATTCTAGAATGGAACTTCGAGGACATCTCGATGGATTTTGTTCATGGTCTTCCCAAGTCGCAGAGTGAGAATGATTTCTTATGAGTTATAGTTGATCGTCTCTCTAAAGTTGCCCATTTCATACCTAATAGGAGGACCGATCAATGTCCTAGATTGGCGCAGCTGTATGTGGATGAGATTGTTTGACTTCACGGTGTTCTCAAGACCATAATTTTAGATAGAGATGGTATATTTACTTCTAAGGAGTGGAGATACGTTCAGGAGTGGTTGGGCACTAAGCTGCATTTCAGTTCCGCCTTCCATCCTCAGACCGATGGACAGACTGAATGTACAAATAGAACCTTGGAAGATTTGCTTCAGATATGCATTTTGGACTTTGGAGGGAAGTAGGAGAAGTACGTTTGTAACGCCCCGAAACTCAAAGGAGAAAAAGGGGGACGTTTTGGGCCAGTTTGGGTTCTGGCAGCAGGCACACGGCCTGGGACACGGGCGTGTCTCAAGCGTGTGTCGACACTTAGCTGCGAAGTCGTCGAGATTCTCTCGACAATTCGCTGAGAATGGGCAACGGCCTGCGACACGGGCGTGTGCAGGGCGTGTCGATGTCGACACTTAGCCGCGGAGTCGTCGAGATTTACTCGACGATTCGTCGAGAATGAGCACACGGCCCGTGACACGGGCGTGTCGCAGGGCGTGTCGACCCGTGTCGACGATCGTCCCGGGGAGTCGTCGAGATTCACTCGACGATCGTCGAGACAAGGCACACGGCCTAGGACACGGGCGTGTCCAAGGCCGTGTCATCAAGTCGTCGATCTTCACGCGACGAAATGTCGAGACCGTGTACACGGCCTGGGGTCCAGGCGTGTCAAAGTGACACGGGCAAGGACACGGGCGTACCCGTGCAGTGCAAAAAGGGGAAAAATCATGGGGTACACGGCCGGCCTCACGGCCGTGTCAGCTGGAACACGGGCGTGTCAGCTCGAACACGGGCGTGTTCGATACCCGTGTGAGGTTCCAGGTGATTCGATTTTGACGGCGAATGCGGCACACGGCCCTGGACACGGGCGTGTGCCAGGCCGTGTTCGGTCCAGATTGGGCATTTCAGCCCCGAATCAAAGCCGTTCGTTTCCTTATGTTGAGATCCAACGGCTGGGGGTTGTTCAGGGATATACCCGCTTAGAAAACCCTTACTTTTCTTCACTTATCATCTCTCTAAATCCTTAGAGAGAGAGGAGAGCCAAGGGTATAGATCCCGCCATTGAGGAGCTAGCTCCGAGGAGCCGACTCCGGATCCACGGAGGCAACGCTAGTGCGGTTGTTTTCATCCGATTATTTTCAATGGCGCCAAAGAGGAACGCAAGGGTGATCCTCATCTTGAGCATGAATAGCTCTCTTTCTTAGCATAGGAAGCCCGCTCTCGCGAGTTTGCGGAGAGTTGGAGGCGTTCCTTCGGGTAGATATGTGAAGTCCCCGTTGTTTAGAGTCCGTATGCGAGAACGGACATAGGCATGATGTGTGAAGCCTACCCGGACATGTTGGTCTGGATCGGTGATGTTGCATTGCATAATGCCGGAGAAGACTCCGTGCTATTGGTTGTTTTTCGGGTTTTCTACGTGGTAGATTGCAGCAGGGAGCCTTGGGGACTAACCCAAAGGTGCACCCGGAAAACTGGGCGGATACGAGATCTTGCCAACTTGTGGCCTGAGAGCCAACTTGAACATAACCGGGTTATGTGACTTGTGATGGGAATGGGACTCGGTGGAAGTTTGAGCGCAAATGGCTTAAATTGTCGTTGCGACGTGAGCACGGGTTAGATGGAACCGTACCCATTCTATGAAAGAGACCTAAAGGCACGTGGCACTCCGTTGGCATAGCCGGCGGTCAATGGCTTAAATTGTCATGACCCAGGCCAGGAAGACAAATTGCTCATAGGTTTGGCTAAGTGGCGGTGGTGAGTGAATGTTAATGGCTTTAATTGACGTGACATCGACCGGTTCATCGAGAATGTGCCCTGAGTGCACGGGGCGTGTGGCCGTGCGAGCCAACGTCTGTGATGAAATGACTATTGTTATAAATTGCTCGCTTAGATGAAATGCAGGGAAGGAGCATCGCCGCCCCGAGTTGGGGGCGGGATCATTATAATTTGGTCAGCATTGCTGACCGTTGCCTTGTTTTGCCACCGTGCGGTGGTTTGTTGCTTGCAGGTGCAGCTGGACCAAGCGGTCAATAGCGGGCTAAAGCCCTTTTTGCGAAGCCGGCCCTCGAAGGCCCAAGTGGAAGTGTTTACTGTTTTATTCATGTATGACCGGCCTGCGTGCCGTGGTTTGTAATACATGTAATATTCAAGTGAAACATTTTGTAAGGCCTTAAGGCTTGTTTTGGGTATTTTGTATAACATTCCTATTCTGTATTAGTGGACATTCGTGCTTGTATGCTGGGTTCTTGGTTACAACTTTTATAAACTGCTTCCGCTAGAATGCTCTGTGTAGGATGTTGAGATTGGTTGGATGGTTTCCATAAGTAACCACCCGGTCTGTCTGTGGCATACGGCGTCGGGCCCCGGCCGGACCTACTGCTTTATGCTATGTGACGGATATGGGGTGTTACAACGTTACTCTAGTCGAGTTCTCCTGCAATAATAGTTATCAGGCAAGTATTGGGATGCCATCGTTCGAGGCTCTTTATGGTAGGCGTTGTCGGACATCGTTGTGTTGGGCTGAAAGTGAAGAAAGATCTACCATCAGGGAATCATGGATTGACAAGACCACTGATCGTATCAAGCTAATTCAGGAACGTATGAAGATAGCTCAGGATCGCCAAGCCAAGTATTATGACTAGAGGCACAAGATAGTGGAATTTAGTGTTGGTGATTATGTTTACTTGAAGGTTAGACCTGCCAGAGGAGTCTCTCAAATCAAGCGGTTGAAGAAATTGAGTCGCAGATTCGTTGGTCATTTCGAGGTACTAGAGCGTATTGGTGAGGTTGCGTACAGATTGGCTTTGTCCGAGAAAATAAGTGGTCTACATGATGTATTCCACGTTTCCTACCTGAGGAAAGCAGTTAGAGATCCTATCCAGATAATCAATACTGAGGAAGCACAAATTGAATCAAATCTTAGAATCAGTGTTAAACCTGTCAGAATAGTAGACTCAAGAATTCAGAAGCTCAATAGTAGAGAGATTCCGTTTATAAAAGTTCTTTGGATGAACTGTGGCCGGCCGAAGTATACTTGGGAAAGAGAAAATGAGCTTCAGAGCAATGAAAACTATGCTTTCCTTTTTGAATCAGGTATGTTTGTAATTTTTGAGGACAAAAATTGTCTTAGGAGGGAAGGTTTGTAACATCCGTTTTTCTGACGCGAAAATTTATTTAAATCACAGGGTCGGATCTCAAATATTTTTGATCGAGCCAGCGCGCCGTCGAGGTACGATTTTAGTCCGAAGAAATCTTGAGAAATTATTAGTGGATTAGTTTGGCGTTGAGTTATTCTTTTTTCGACGCGGTATTATTTGGTAGAGTGAGAGCGGACTTTTTAGATTTCCTTTAAGGGTTAAGAGAAAATGACGTTTTTTGTAATTAAGAGAAATATCAAATCCCACTCAATTTTTAGGGGTGCCGGTTCAACCCCCCCCCCCCCCCCCCCCCACTCACCGACGATTTTAAAAACCACACCTAATGAAATCGCTTCAGCCGCCCGTAACCAATTTTTACGACAAACCGCCGCACGCCTCTCCCATTCTGACACTCCATCTCCCCGTTGAAGCCCTAGATCCAAGAATCGGCTGTTGTTTCTCTTCCTCCTTCAAATCAGAAATCAAGATTTCCTCCAGTAGGTAACCCGAGTGTCATTGTTTTGCGTTCGATCTCAGTGTGAGATAATTTTTGGTCACCCTAATGTGAAATTTTAGATTAGTAACATGTGTGTGGGTGATTTATCTCCTACAAAAATTTCTGAAGCCTTCAGCGAGACTCCCCAAGTGAAGCAACTTATCGTTTGACCCTCCGTTTTCGTATTCATTCAGGTTTTGAACTGTTTCTCCTTAGTTTCACTCAATCTGTGTTTAAGCTCTCTCATAGTTTGTTTGGAATATGATTGGGTTGCAGTTCAACATCACCAAGCGTAGCCGAGGACGATTTGCCTTCGTTTTAGAATTTGTAATCCCACCATTAGAGAAGTGGTGAACATTGTTCCTTTGTTATAACATAATTTTCCCTAATATTTTAGAGAGGGACATGAGTATATTATTTTGCTCTTGTAGGTCCTTGAGGGTAAAACCTACCTTGTTACTGAGAGATTAATTAGTGTTCCAAACTTGACCGATAGTGAAGTATGCTGCCACGTCAAGTGTATGAGCGTTGCAATACAACTGTAAGAAACTCTAATTTATTTCGGCTAGACATATCTATAGACTGCATTATAAAAGTGCGTGTAATTTCGTGCAAAATCTTATAAATGTATAAAAATAATTAGTTCGATTTGGAAAAATGGAAAATGTAGAAATGATTGAAACAACTAGTTGTTTGCGCATAACCAATTTCAAATCTCTTAACAGTTAGTTCACATGTTAGTGCCTAATACGGAACTTCTACACGTAAATACACATGTATACGAATATGTCATATTAAGAGCATGCATACCACTTTTAGCCAATCATAGTAATTTGATGAACGGCCTCTAGTACACAAAAAAAATATCACCAGCAGAGTAGTACTAGTTCAAAGATGATTAGTAAGCACGTATGAGTCCCCCTCTTGTGCTTGATAGAGGTGCACTATCTTTCTCATAGGGCGTAGTGTACCTTATGGGCCTCAGAGTTGTGGGAGATGATTTTTGTAACACCCTCATCCGTCATATGAAATATAACAGAAAGTCCGGTCGGGGCCCAACGCCACATTACACAGACAGTTAGTGGCGTTACGTATTAGTACCAAATTATCGCCAAAGAAACACGTGTACTAACTCAAAGCATTCTAGCGGAAACTTTTAAACAGTTATAAGAACTCAAACCAAAGCATGAATGTCCACTAAAACCCAAAGTAGGAATAATAGTACAAATACACCAAAACTTTGGCCTTATGGCCTTACAAGAGTTTACTTAAACAATAAATGTCTTCCATAAATCGGCACGCAGGCCGGTCACACATGAGCATAAAAAGTAAACATTCGCTTTGGCCTTCAAGGGCCGGCATAGCAACCAGGGCTTCAGCCCGCTACTTGCCACTAGGCTCCGCAGTACCAACAATCAACATTCCACCGTAGCGGTGACAAACAAAAGCAATGATCAGCTAAAGCTGACCAAATTATAACGACCACACCCCTTACATGGGGTGGCGGTGCTCATTCCCTGCAATTTATTAGTATAGCCAAACATTAAATTGAAAGTACAACATCAACACGATTCACCACAGGTGTAGGCCCGCACGGCCTCACACCCTGTGCTCTCAGAGCACTTACTCGGTGAACCCGATTCGAACCCAGCTCGTTCCGCAGTCCACCACTGCCCCCAGGACGGCAAACAACGTGAGCATTAAAGTCCTTTCAGTCGAAGCCTAGACTCGTTCTCTAAGCCATCGGCAAGTCCCATGTACCTTAGTTCGCTTTAACCGAACCACTTGGAGTGGGTAAGGATCCACCAGCCCATTGCTCACCTAGCCATGACCATTTAACCATCGGCGCGAGACAATTTTCACTGAATCACAAAGTATCGATCATGCAATAATACATATCCCGTCTATGTATAAGGCTGGCTCTCAGGCCACCAATACGGTAGAACTTCGCTTCTGCCCAGAATTTCGGGTGCACCTTGGAGTTAATCCCCAAGACTTCCTGCAGCAATCTACCACGTAGAAACCCAAAAAACATACGGCACAGAGTCTTCTCCGGCAATCAATGCATAATGAAAACATCACTAATTCAGACCAACTTGTTCGGGTAGGATTCACACACCATGCCTATGTCCGTACTTCGATTCCGGACTCTATATGCAAGATTACGGGGACTATTCATGTCCACCCGAAGGAAATACCACACACTCACCGCACACTCGCGAGAGCGGGTTTCCTATGCAAAAAGGAAGAGGACTTCACATATCCAAGAAGAGAATCATTACCTTAAAGGTTCGTTTCGGCCCCATGGAAAACTAGCTGGATGAAAAGCACCGCAACGGCCTCGCCTCCGCGGATCTGGACTCGGTTTGCGATTCGGAGCTCCGAAGATGCACCGACGCCCAGATTTCTCCTTCTCCTTCTTCCTTGCTCTCCCCTCTCTTTAACACTTTAGAAAGAGAAAGCCTTAAGAGAAATGAGGGTTTCATCCCTACTCCCGACCTTATAACAGCAACGACAAATCTGGACCCTTGGATCCCATTTGAAGGAAATGAACGACCACGATTCGCACCTAAAATCACTTTCCTGGGTCGAACACTGTTTGTGACACGCCCGTGTGAAAGGCCGTGTACCTCAAGCAACGTAAGAAATTGTCGCGTCCCGACCAGGACACGGGCTTAGACACGCTCGTGTCAACATTTGACACGCTCGTGTCAACATTTGACACGCCCGTGTCAACATTTGACACGCCCGTGTCAACATTTGACACGCCCTTTGACACGCCCGTGTCAACATTTGACACGCCCTTTGACACGCCCGTGTCAACATTTGACACGCCCGTGTCAACATTTGACACGCCCCGTGACACGGGCGTGTGCTGATTGACACGGGCGTGTGCTGATTGACACGGGCCCATATCAATCAGCACATGCCCATATCACGGGGCGTGTTCCTCAATCGATACAGGAACTGTAACGTCCCGAACAGGACACGGTTTCTCAAAACGCCCGTGTCAACTTTTGACACGCCCGTGTCGACCAGTACACGCCTGTGTTCCAGGTGCCGTGTTCCTTACCCGACACAACTCGGCTTACACAGAGCAGGACACGACTCTGGACACACCCGTGTCTCAGGCCGTGTGCCCGACCTCCAAGGATCGTTGAATGCATTTCGTACGACCACACGAAAAATCATTGAACTCGTAGCAGGATACGACCATGGACACGCTCGTGTCCCAGACCGTGTGACCCTTATCAGGCCCCATATTGGCCTTAAGACGCTACCATATCATTTTGAGTTTGGGGCATTACAATTTCCCTTGAGACCATTAGTAGATTCAAGTCTGTATCCGCGTGACACTAGAACACCTGAGTTCGCTAGTTGGACTTGGATCGTTAGTTTGCAGTTGCACGTTAGGAACTACTCTGCTTAGAGCTTGAAATAGAAGTGCAAACATGACCCACCTAGAACTTAAGAATAGACCGTACGTTAGAAAATACTTAGACAACCAACGTCGGAACTTAAGTAAACGTGTGAGAGTATGCAAACATAAAAGATAACATTTATGTTACTAGAAATATCATGCCTGAGCATGCATAACATACTAACATAAGTTATTCTGTATTATAAAATTGGTTTTAAAAGCGTACATTTGTTTTTAAATAATTTTAGTGTCACTAGGAGGAATGATTTTTCTTACTCTCTCGTTGGGCTTACCCATTTTGGGCATCTTTTTACAGGGAACCCAGGTGGGAAGTTACGCTTAGCATGAGCATTTGTTGTGGAGTCCATCATGTAGTTAGTTTTCTTTCAGTATTTCCTTCCAGTACTTGATATTTAGTTCACGAACTTGATGTAATATTAATAATTAAGATTTTCTTGTACCAAACTATCCGCGTGTGTTGTCTATCTCTCGGGCTTGCTGCTGTGATCTGTCTGACCGTGCGGGCTGTTCCTTTCTCACCCGCATCTTGGTCGCGGTCATCAGCTCTTCTCCTCTCTTTTGTTCGCTCGGCCTTTTTAGTCCGCGCGACCTCTTCCCCGCTGTGCCTTTGACCGCCTTCTCGCCGCTGCTGTGATCTGCCTGACCGTGCGGTGTTATTCCTTGCTTACCCGCATCTTGGTCGCGATCACCTCCTCTTCTCCTCTCTGCTGTTCGCCGCTTTTCAGTCCGCGCGACCTCTTCCCCCTGTGCCTTTGCCTGTTTCAAACCGCTACTATTCGCGCGGCTTCGTCTGTTTTTCTAACCGCTTCAGTTCGCGCGGCTTCTTCTGCTTGCCGGTTTCTATGACTACCTCCGGTCTCACCACTACTCCTGCAGCTCCTTCTCCTCCTCCTCCTTCGGGCAACCTTGGCACTCTGTCCAAGCTTGTTGGCTCCAACTATCCCGATTGGAGTGTTTCTTTCACACTTTCTCCTTCGTTCTCAACGCAAGCGTCATCACCTCACCGATGACCCTCCTCCTTCGCACCTCTCCTGAGTTTGATGACTGGGATGCGAGTGATGCTCTTGTTCGCACCTGGCTGGCCAACAGCCTTTCTGATGAGTGCCTTCCCGTCATTCGCCATGATGAGACGGTCAAGGCTGCCTGGCTTCACCTCGCTGCTCTCTATTCTAAGGGGGGCCAGACGTCCCGCATTTATACTCTCTATGCGGACCTCTTCGCTCGCCCTTCCATGTCCCCCGCTGCGGCTTACCAGCAGGTTCAGGCTCTTGGGCTGAAATCCTCCAGAATCGCCCCTTCTCCGCGGACTTGGCCGACCAGCACAAACACTTCCAGGAACTCCTGTTGTTTGTTATCTTCTTCGTCTTCCCGACTCTTATGATATGATCCGCCAGCAGATCTTGGGTGAGGCGGAATCTCCTACTTTGGATGCCACTGCGGCTCGCATTGCCGCCGTTACTTCGCTCCTCCAACGGCCTCTGACTATGGCCTCCCCCCCTTCCCAGGACTCCTTTGCTCACCAAGCTCAGCGGGGGGGCCCTAGTGGCCGTGGCTCCTCTGGCGGACGGGGTTCCTCCCGGTTCTTCTGCTCTCACTGTGGTCGTACTGGCCATTCTATTGACCGCTGCTGGCAAGATAACATTGTCCTCATCTTCGCCCTTACCGGTGATGCTCCTTCTTCGGCCTCCGCCTCTTCTAGGCGTCTGCCTCTGTGGCCACGACGTCAGGTAGTGCCCACGTCGATTACCCAAGGTTAAATGGCTGATTGACTCCGGTGCCACCAATCAGATATTGACGGGCAACCCTCATTGCTTCTCCCGTCTTGAGACCCATGACCGCTTACCCCCAGTTCGTGAATATGGCGGATACAGGTTCCCCGTCTCCGGTTCATGGAACGGGCATGGTTCAACTCACTCCTTCGCTTTGCTTGGAGGATACCCTCTATGTCCCGAAGTTCCCGTGCAATTTGTTATCAGTTACTACTTTAGAAGTGCGGCAACTTCAGTGAATGACTCCGTTTTATTCACTCCCACTGACGCATTTGTACTTTTCAGGACCCGAGAACCCAGCGGACGATTCTGTCTGACTGGGACTGAGAGCGGCGGCCTCTACTTCCTCGACGATGTTTCAAGGCTCTTTCTGCCTACTCCTCCTCCACCGATCTCCTTCAGTGGCATCTTCGTACTTGGACATCCTCCTCCTCGGCTCATTCGTCAGCTTCTGCCCCACTTACCTCCCACTGAGAAGTTCTCCGCTTAACTGTGATGCGTGTCAGCTTGGCAAACATCATCGCTCCTCCTTCCACCGAAGCAAGGCCGTGGCTCCTCTCGCATTTTTGATCTTAGTTCAGATTTTCTTTGATGTATGGGCGTCAAGTGCTCCTAAGTCCCTTCACTGTTGGCAGACGCAGTTCCTATTTTGTCACTTTTATCGACTGATTTTACCTAAGACGATGTACCTAGGTGTATCTATTAAAGGATCGCTTCACTCGAGCACATTTTCTGTACTTGGCAATCTTTTTACTTTGATGATTAAGAATCAATTTGCTATTTCTACTGTAAGGTCCTTCATTCGACGCTTCTTGATAATGCCAAGAAATATCTGTCTCATGAGCTTCTCCGCTTTCTTTCACCAACACGGCCTCATTCATCAAACGACTTGTGATAGTTACACCTCCCAACAGAATGGGGTGGCGGAGCGTAAAAACCGTCACCTGCTTGATGTTGCGCGTACTCTCATGACGTTGAGTGATGTGTACGTCCCTCGCTCCTACTGGGGCTAACGCTGTGCTTCTCGCTTGCTATCTCATCAATCGCATTCCCTCCACGGTCCTCCACGGCCGGACTCCCTTCTCCCTTCTCTACCCCCACCAGGAACCCTTTCCTCTTCCTCTCCGTGTCTTTGGCTGTACGGCCTTTGTTCACGCTCCCTCCGCTACCCGCGACAAGCTTTCCCCCCGTTCCACCAAGTGTGTCTTTTTATAGGGGTACTCTACCACTCAAAAAGGCTGGGAAGTTGCTGCTTTGACCCCCTTCTCCGCATGAGCAGTTTGTCTCCGCAGATGTGACTTTTTTTCGAAAATGCTTCCTATTTCTCTCCTTCCTCTTCTCTTCCTTCTGATATCTCCGTTTCTTCCACACCTCTTCACGTTTTCCCACCTTCGTCTACTCCTCCACCCACTCCTTCCCAGTCCGTCTCACCACCCACCCCTCCACCCTCCTCTCCGATGCCGTCTCTCTCTAGTCCCGGGCCAGCCTTCTCCGCCACGGAACGCTCCGGTCGCTGACGCTCCTGTCGCCGACGCTCCCGATGATCTGGAATGATTCCCAAGATTGCCCTTCGCAAAGGGGTGCGGGCGTGTACTCAACAACCCGCTCACGGCTGTTGTTTCTTATGATCAGCTTTCGCAGGTCGTTTGCCTTGGCTATCTCTGCTACTTCTACTCCCCGTACCTACCAGGAGGCTCTCGCTCTCCCTCATTGGAAGTCTGCCATGGATGAGGAGATGGCTACTCTTACTGAACGGGGTACCTGGACTCTGGTTCCTCCTCCCGTGGGCACTGATGTGGTTGGCTGTCGCTGGGTCTTTGTTGTGAAGTTTCGCCCCGATGGCACTGTGGATCGCTACAAAGCCCGGCTGAGGTGGCCAAGGGCTTTTAACTCGGACTTATGGCGTTGATTACTTTGATACCTTCTCTCCGTTGCTCGCCTCAGCACCATCCGGGTTCTCTTTTTCTGTGGCCGTTAACCGGGCTGGGCTATTTCCCAGCTTGATGTGAAGAATGCCTTTCTCTATGGCGATCTTCAGGAGGACGTTCTATATGGAGCAACCTCCTGGGTATGTCTGCTCAGGGGGAGACACGTGTACTAGTCATTTGAAGAAGGCCATTTACGGCCTAAAGCAGAGCCCTCGAGCATGGTTCGAAAAATTCAGTGGTATTGTGGCAACCATCGGCTTTCAAAGGAGTTCGGCCGATCACTCCTTGTTCATTCGCAAAACGGCCTCGGGGCTGGTAGTTTTAGCCGTATATGTGGATGATATTCTCCTTACTGGTGATGACCAAGATGGGTGGACTTGACGAAGAAGCACCTCCGTCAGCACTTGGTCACGAAGGATATGGGCTCTCCAAAATACTTTTTGGGGATAGAAATCTCTCGGAAGCCTGACTCCTTGGTTCTCTCTCAACGGAAGTATGCCCTTGATCTTCTTCAAGAAGCAGGCTTGACAGGTGCCAAACCAGCTCATCTTCCCATGGCTGTTGGAGAGGACAAAACGTGGACGGATGACTCGCCTCCTCTATCTGATGTCACACGGTACAGACGTTTGGTAGGCAAACTCATCTATCTCACGGTGACTAGACCCGACATCGCCTACGCTGTAGGAAAGGTCAGTCAGTTTATGCAAGCTCCCAGGGAATGTCATCTTCAGTCCGCCCTGAAGATTTTAGAGTATATCAAAGCAGCACCGGGCAGGGGGTTACTCTTTCAGAAGAATGGCCATTGAGGGTTGAGGCCTACTCAGATTCCAGTTACGCAGATGACAAAGGCGACCGTAAATCCACGTCAGGTTTTTGTACCTTTGTTGGAGGAAATCTCGTAAGTTGGAAGAGCAAGAAACAGTCTGTTGTTTCCAGATCCAGTGCCGAAGTAGAATACCGGAGTATGACGTCAACTACATTTGAGTTAAGTGGTTGCGGGCTCTCATGCTTGACCTGGGCGAGGTATATGATTGTCCTTCCCTATGTTCTGTGACAATAAGGCCGCTATACACATATCCAGGAATCCGGTCTTTCATGAGAGAACGAAGCATATAGAGGTTGACTGTCACTTCATTCGGGAGGAGATCTTGAAGAAACAGATTTGTACTCCTTTTGTCACCTCTGACAAGGAGTTGGCAGATATCTTCACCAAGCCGGTTTCTACTTCCTTCTTCCGCATTTGTGACAAGCTGGGCATGATTGATATCTATGCTCCAGCTTGAGGGGGAGTGTTAAAGTATTAGACCGGGCGGCTTAGCGGTCTGTTCCAGCTTTGGTGACCGGGCTCTGGCGGTCTATCTGGTGCCTGGAGACCGGGCGGTCTATCGGTCTACCTCTGCGGCCTGTTCTATCCTGCTGGAGTTGCCGAGCGGTTAGCCCATCTGTCTAACCGCGCGGCCTATGCGGTCTCCATTAGTCTAGCCGCCCAGTACTGTAAATGTTTAGTCCCACATTGTTTGTACTCTCTTTCTTATCTCCTCCATTCTATATAAGGAGGCCATACCTTTGTAAATGATATCTTTTTTGGATAATAAAATTTCAATTATTCAAAAGTTTATTCGCTTGTCTTCTACTTTTCGCCAGCAGGACACGTGTGTGTGGGACCGCATATTTGGGCTTTCCCCATCGCGTTCCAGGTCTGGGTGTTGACCCCGGTGGGCCCCCTTGTGGCGGAATATCCCCGCGGTCCTGTGGTTGGGGTTAAGTCCCACATTGCCTGCAGCAGGCGATCCTTTGTGTTTATGTACCCCCGTCCCCCCTTACCATTACCTCGGGGTTTTGGGAAGATGTGTGGTGACGGGTGGTTTCCACAACAACCAACGTCGGAACTTAAGTAAACGTGTGAGAGTATGCAAACATAAAACATAACATTTATGTTACTAGAAATATCATGCCTGAGCATGCATAACATACTAACATAAGTTATTCTGTATTATAAAATTGGTTTTAAAAGCGTACATTTGTTTTTAAATAAGTTTAGTGTCACTAGGAGGAATGATTTTTCTTACTCTCTCGTTGGGCTTACCCATTTTGGGCATCTTTTTACAGGGAACCCAGGTGGGAAGTTGCGCTTAGCATGAGCATTTGTTGTGGAGTCCATCATGTAGTTAGTTTTCTTTCAGTATTTCCTTCCAGTACTTGATATTTAGTTCACGAACTTGATGTAATATTAATAATTAAGATTTTCTTGTACCAAACTTGTTGTAAAACTTTCAGATATGCAGTTAATTGTTTCTTATTCATTCTTTTAGTGGCTCTATGAAATCACCAGGATGAGGTGCACTTTTAACCTTAGATTCTTATACAACTTTCGATGTAAGCTTTCATTTCAGTTCTTTCAATTATGTCTGCTATGCACTAGTTTTAATAATGTTTCTTGGTTTTTTCATATCGCTGACCTGGCCGGACGGCTAATTTGTTGTTAACTGGGATGAGGTGTTACACTTTGGTTGAATCAGCAGACAACCCTTCTTCAACACATCTACATGAAGATGATTCTTCAAGTTTGATACAGCCTGTACTGTGTTGTATCTAGAAGAGTTTTTCTTCTTCAAGCTTGAGAAGGATCTTCTTTGTGTAGAGTTGCATGCTTGAAGATGACGAGAATTTTTTTCTACTATGCCGACCGACTTTTGTGAAATTAGGGTTTCGAAAGTTCTTTCAAAAGTTCCAACAAAAGTCTGTTTATGAATATCACCCACTTCGCTTTTATACATCGACATCAACAATGACTATTTCCCCCTTTGGAAAGCGGCATGACCAGCTTTAATGGTTGATTCATTCCAAGATAGCATTGTCCCACCATTACGACGATCTTTATCTTTTAGGATTTGCGTCGATTTGAATTAAGGATGACGACATCAGATTTGACGCGACACCAATGACTTAGAATATTTTCTGAATATGTACAGGCGTTGAGAGATTTCATAAGACTCGACGATTCTGAGTTTTTACAGTTAACTTCAGAAGTGTTGAGTGAATGACTTTCACTTGACGCATTTGTACTTAGCCAAATTCTGTCTGATGCTGAGGCGTTGAGTGAAGGCTCTTCACTCGATGCATTAGTACTTTAACACTTATACTGAGAAGGCTTGGAGTGTAAGTCCTTCACTCAACGCATTTTTACTTAGTCAGATTTTCTTTGAGAAGGCGTCAAGTGTAAGTCCTTCACTCGACGCATTTGTACTTAGACTGATTTTCCTAAGACGACGTCGAGTGTAAGTCCTTCACTCGACACATTTGTACTTAGCAATCTTTCTTTGAGATGTCGTCGACTGTAAGTCCTTCATTCGACGCTTTTGTAGTTAGACATATTTCAGAGCTTCTCCACCAGGGCTTTGAGTGATAGTTCAACTGTCAACGCTTTATGGTCTCATGCGTTGAGTGATGTGTAGTCACTCAACGCTTTTGTATTTAATAATTTTTCTTACTCTCTCGTTAGGCTGACCCATTTTGGGCATCTTTTTATAGGGAACTCAGGTGGGAAGTTGCGCTTAGCATGAGCGTTTGTTGTGGAGTCCATCATATAGTTAGTTTTCTTTCAGTATTTCCTTCCAGTACTTGATATTTAGTTCACGAACTTGATGTAATATTAATGATTAAGATTTTCTTGTACAAAACTTGTTGTAAAACTTTCGGATATGCAGTTAATTGTTTCCTATTCATTCTTTTAGTGGCTCTGTGAAATCACCAGGATGAGGTGCACTTTTAACCTTAGATTCTTATACAACTTCCGATGTAAGCTTTCATTTCAGTTCTTTCAATTATGTCTGTTATGTACTAGTTTTAATAATGTTTCTTGCTTTCTTCATATCGCTGACCCGACCGGACAACTAATTTGTTGTTAACTGGGATGGGGTGTTACACTTTGGTTAAATCAGCATACAACCCTTCTTCAACACATCTGCATGAAGATGATTCAATTTTGATACAACTTGTACTGTGTTGTATCTAGAAGAGTTCTTCTTCTTCAAGCTTGAGAAGGATCTTCTTTGTGCAGAGTTGCATGCTTGAGGATGACGAAAATTTTTTTCTGCTATGCCGACCGACTTTTGTGAAATTAGGGTTTCAAAAGTTCCAACAAAAGTCTGTTTACCAATGTCACCCACTTCACTTTTATACGTCGGCACCAACAATGACTATTTCCCCCTTTGGAAAGTGACATGACCAGCTTTAATGGTTGATTCATTCCAAGATAGCATTGTCCCACCATTACGACGATCTTTATCTTTTAGGATTTGCGTCGATTTGAATTAAGGATGACGACATCAGATTTGACGCGGCGTCAATGACTTAGAATATTTTCTGAATATGCATAGGCATTGAGAGATTTCATAAGACTCGACGATTCTGAGTTTTTACAGTTAACTTCAGAAGTGTTGAGTGAATGACTTTCACTAGACGTATTTGTACTTAGCCAAATTCTGTCTGATGCTGAGGCGTTGAGTGAAGGCTCTTCACTCGATGCATTAGTACTTTAACACTTATACTGAGAAGGCTTGGAGTGTAAGTCCTTCACTCAACGCATTTTTACTTAGTCAGATTTTCTTTGAGAAGGCATCAAATGTAAGTCCTTCACTCGACGCATTTGTACTTAGACTGATTTTCCTAAGACGACGTCGAGTGTAAGTCCTTCACTCGACACATTTGTACTTAACAATCTTTCTTTGAGATGACGTCGACTGTAAGTCCTTCATTCGACGCTTTTGTAGTTAGACATATTTCAGCGCTTCTCCACTGGGGCTTTGAGTGATAGTTCAACTGTCAACGCTTTATGGTCTCATGCGTTGAGTGATGTGTAGTCACTCAACGCTTTTGTATTTAATATTTTTTCTTACTCTCTCGTTAGGCTGACCCATTTTGGGCATCTTTTTATAGGGAACTCAGGTGGGAAGTTGCGCTTAGCATGAGCGTTTGTTGTGGAGTCCATCATATAGTTAGTTTTCTTTCAGTATTTCCTTCCAGTACTTGATATTTAGTTCACGAACTTGATGTAATATTAATGATTAAGATTTTCTTGTACAAAACTTGTTGTAAAATTTTCGGATATGCAGTTAATTGTTTCCTATTCATTCTTTTAGTGGCTCTGTGAAATCACCAGGATGAGGTGCACTTTTAACCTTAGATTCTTATACAACTTCCGATGTAAGCTTTCATTTCAGTTCTTTCAATTATGCCTGCTATGTACTAGTTTTAATAATATTTCTTGTTTTCTTCATATCGCTGACCCGGCCGGACAACTGATTTGTTGTTAACTGGGATGGGGTGTTACACTTTGGTTGAATCGGCAGACAACCCTTCTTCAACACATCTGCATGAAGATGATTCTTCAAGTTTGATACAGCCTGTACCGTGTTGTATCTAGAAGAGTTCTTCTTCTTCAAGCTTGAGAAGGATCTTCTTTGTGCAGAGTTGCATGCTTGAAGATGACGAAATTTTTTTTCTGCTATGCCGACCGACTTTTGTGAAATTAGGGTTTCGAAAGTTCTTTCAAAAGTTCCAACAAAAGTCTGTTTACCAATGTCACCCACTTCACTTTTATACGTCGGCACCAACAATGACTATTTCCCCCTTTGGAAAGCGGCATGACCGGCTTTAATGGTTGATTCATTCCAAGATAGCATTGTCCCACCATTACGACGATCTTTATCTTTTAGTGCACGATTTGCGTCGATTTGAATTAAGGATGATGACAGCAGATTTGACGCGACGCCAATGACTTAGAATATTTTCTGAATATGTATAGGCGTTGAGAGATTTCATAAGACTCGATGATTCTGATTTTTTACAGTTAAATCCAGAAGTGTTGAGTGAATGACTTTCACTCGACTCATTTGCACTTAGCCAAATTCTGTCTGATGCTGAGGCGTTGAGTGAAAGCTCTTCACTCGATGCATTAGTACTTTAACACTAATACAGAAAAGGCTTGGAGTGTAAGTCCTTCACTCAACGCATTTTTACTTAGTCAGATTTTCCTTGAGAAGGCGTCAAGTGTAAGTCCTTCACTCAACGCATTTGTACTTGGACTGATTTTCCTAAGACAACGTCGAGTGTAAGTCCTTCACTCGACACATTTGTACTTAGCAGTCTTTCTTTGAGATGACGTCGAGTGTAAGTCCTTCATTCGACGCATTTGTAGTTAGATTTCAGAGCTTCTCCACTGGGGCTTTGAGTGATAGTTCAACTGTCAACGCTTGATAGTCTCAAGCGTTGAGTTATGTGTAGTCACTCAACGCTTTTGTATTTTGTAATTTTCCTGACTTCCTAGACCAAAGTGACTTCTTTCCAGCTATACTCCCGATACCCTCAGTCTGTCTAATCACATTATTACCAATATCCTACACATGTAGACTTAGACATATATCAAATACAGGTTTGTGTGTATTATGGACTTGTGTGTCTACTTCAAATCTGGGATATTGTGGTCAGTATACCCAACAAGCGTTTCCAGCCCCGCCTCGCCCCTCCAGTCCCAACCCACCCTTTTCAACCGCCGGTTGCGCCCGCCACCGTCACGCCAAATGAGACCTTAAGATCATGGTGCTCTCCTCAACCACGCTCACAATGAAATAGTCGATAGGTTCTGTTCTTAACTATGCTCACAGAAAACAATTTGTCAAAAACTAGACAAAAATCAAAGTTTGTTGAATTTGAATCAAGCTGTATCCAACCAGATTCTATCAAACTGTTAGTTTGATAGCCTTCTCCATCAAGTTTATTGTGTTGGGCTGCCGCTGTTGGTTAAAACTTAGGTTGGAAAATTTAATCGAGGGCTTTAGGGTTTCGAATTTGGACCGAATCGAACCATGCATATTTGATTTGGTTTTCATTCGAGCTATGTAAAAATCAAGACTATTCGGTTCGGTTTCGCTTAAAATCAAAAAGAGTCATTTACAGATCCAACGAGCGAGCAAAAAATGATCTTCCGAGAGAGCATAAATGAAATGTTATCCCGGGAAAATAATATCTAGCGAGCAAAAATGATATCCCGGGCTTAGCTAAAACAATATCTTGAAAAAACAAAAATGATATCCCACATAAGCAAAATTAGACTTCATTTGGCTCGGCGGTGGCGGGCACAATCAGCGGGCAGAATCGAGCTTGGAGACTGAAGAAGGGAGGCAGGGATCGAAATAGAGATTTCAGGAGGCTTTTCCTAGAGGCTGCGGAAGCAGATGCGACAAACACTACTAACCATCGCTTATTTTGCCGCTACGCGGGCGTCAAAATAAATGAAGAGCATTGTTAAGTGCACTGCAGTTTTGGCTATGTGCACCACAAAGTCACTTAATTCATGACCCAAACTCCTTCCTAAATTTATTACTAAGGGCACTCACTATTTGTGCACCGCAATTTCTTCTCTCAACCCTAGCCCCGTGAAGACGATTCCGCCTGGCCGTGCCCTCCGCCGCTTCAACCCTCGCCTCCAGCGCCGACTCCTGCTGCGTTTTCCGTGATCGACGCTGCTTCCGCCGCTTCGACGTCGCTGCTTCCGCCGCTGCTTCGGCCCTAGCACACGTCGCCGCTTCAACTTCGCTGTCTTCTTCTTCCGCCCTCCGTCGCTGCTTCAACCCTCGCCTTGCCCCTCCGCCGTTTCTTCTGCCGGCCAGACACACCAATCTGTCTTGTTCATTTCCTTCAGAGTTAGGAGAAAAATTAATTCCTTTAATCTGTTTCAGCCAGCATTTCAAAAACCGAAACTTTTTTGATCTGGCGCATGGTAAGTTGAAGTACAACTTCTCCAGAAAAATGGCTGAATCAAAAGTCATCATTATGGCTAAACACTCTTTCTATGAAGCAGATTTTTGTTTGTTTTGTTTCCCCTTCTACTGTCATAAGAAAAATTTCAACAGATAATGGAATATCAATATTTCTAGGAAAGATGATAAGCAACGCATAATTCAAAGTGAAGGGCAGCAAAATTCCAGAAACTAAGCTCGCGCTGTCATCAGAGAGACATAAACTAAAGCAGGACAGTTCTTATTATAAAGAAAAGTAAGAACAATCTGCCAAATAGGCTTCCCCACATCAAGGCCGCTCAGCTCATCACAAAGCAATTGAGAACAGTTTTTGTAAAAATCCATATTATTTTTTGATCGTTGGTTTTCCAAATTTGGATATAATCTATGTTTTGTCCTATTTATCATTTATTTTTATAAAAAAATATTGTGATCAATTAATACATTAAGTTAATCTTGTTAGTTTGCTATTAACAAAAATGCGCTGCACATAACAATTATGTGTGCACCTATCGTAGTGCGGTGCTTTTAATAAAAATGTGGACATAGCGAAAACTATAGTGCACTTAACAATGCTCTAAATGAAATGAGCTCACATAATTTATATTTATAAAATACATTTTTGTGCGGACCGTCGTACTTTCCTGCTTTGATTGGCCGGTTCTCCGGGAGTTTTCTACTTTTCTTCTCCGGAGGAGAAAAAATTTCCCAAATTTAGAGCAGAAAATAGATGCCATATTTATTTTTAAAAGCTCTTTTGCAAATTCTGTCAGAATCACGGTCGGAATACAGAAAATTTCGCCGCAAAGTTGCGGTGGAAATACAAAGCCAGCCTCAACTGCTTGGAGGCGCCGGAAAGCGTTCACAGAGAACTCTCCTCCAAACCTAGCCTAACTGTCACGTGCTCCTTCCTACCATTTATTGATCTTCTTTCTTCCGACACCCTGCTCAAGTCCAAGAGCTGAGCCCTCTTTATTCCATTGGTAGTTGACAAAGGTCAGGATCGACGTGGATCATCCGCATAAGGTATCAAAAACGGAACTCTAATCTTCCTCTAGCTACCGGATATTTATTCTTATGAACTCTCGAATGATCCCGTTCTTTCTGAAGATCCTCAGTTTTTGGTGATCTTCAGTTGTTCTTTCTTGTGTTTATTACGATCTTTTTAGTTAAGCGGAGCCTTAATAAGAAGAGGGGAGTCAATATCTGTGTCAATGCTTTTTATGATGCAAATGGTGCTCCTAGATTTAAGTTACTAGTTCTTTTTTGGAATGAAATTATCCTCAACACGAGATCAGGAAATGCCTCTTATTCGTTAATGCAATTTCAAAATGCATTAGTAGTTAGTTTTTTGTAATTATTTCACCTGAAAGAAATATTGATGTATGATGGCTCATGCATAGTTCTTTCTTGTGTTTATTATGATCTTTTTAGTTAAGTGAAGCCTTAATACGAAGAGGTGAACCAATTTCTGTGTTAATGCTTTTTATGATGCAAATGGTGCTCCTAGATTTAAGTTACTATTTCTTTTTTGGTATGAAAGTCTCCTCAACACAAGATTAGGGAATGCCTGTTATTCGTTAATGCAATTTCAAAATGAAATAGTAGGAATTTAACTTGCCTTTTGTTCGATTTTTGTAATTATTTCACATGAAAGAAAAATTGATGTATGGTGGCTCATGCATAGTTCTTTCTCGTGTTTATTATGATCTTTTTAGTTAAGCGGAGCCTTAGTATGAAGAAGTGAGCCAATATCCGTGTCCATGCTTTTTATGACGCAAATGGAGCTCTTAGATTTAAGTTAATATTTCTTTTTTGTTAGACCACTTCTCGTTCGGAGGATGATAGACCACTTCTCACGAAGCTATGTATTTGGCACTATGTGCAGTGAAGAGAGTGCACGTGCTTTGGAGACTTGGCGGACTTCTGCTTGCACTCAGACACTGGAACAGAGGAGACTGGCGGTTGGCTGGTGAATGATGAACGCTGGACGTGCTGCGGGCAGATTGCTTGCTGCAGTGGGAGGAGCGCGCACGGAGCAGAGCGCTTGGAGTCGCACAAAGATGGACGAAGATGGACGAAGATGGACGAAGATGGACAAAGATCTTCGAACGATCTTCAAAGTACTCAAAGGTGTTCGAGGGCGGCTTCGAAGATCGAGGGGAATCCCGAACGAGAACCTGAGCACGTAGGGGGAGAAATAGAGGAAAGAAAAGGTGACAATGAGGGGAGGCCTGAGGTCTTACAATAGAGAGGTCAAGAGTGCTTCCTCAGTTTTACTATCTCTATCTTAAAGTGTCCATTTATAGTCCTATTTTTCTAAGTATCAGAAAGGAATGGTTGCAAAAAGATGCCTCCTTCCTTTAACCCACCCTTCGTCGCTGGCTTCCTTTTCTACTCTGCGATGACTTTTTTGAATTCTGACAAGTTCGTCCTACTTTGAATATAATTCGACGCGCTCTGATGAGTGCCTTCAATTTGACTTCCTCTTTTTCTGTAAACGTCAAATACAGTTCAACGCGTGGCTTATTTTATGCACACCTTCTGGTTTCTGCTTTGACTAAAAAGAGCTGTGATATGAATACAATTCGACAAAAGCCTTCTCACTTAGCTCGGCCGACGATCGAAGATTCTTGTTCTGTTAGTAATAAGTAGGGTTCTGGGACCGCTTGTAGAATGATAGTCGGTGATCGACATTCAGGTATTCTGGTCGACGAACGAGTCCTCGATTGGCGAACGCCCGATCGACGATTCTGAACGAACTTAGTCAATTCTTCACAGATCTTCGCAACTTTTTCCGGTTTCTCCCGATTGATTTCTTCTGCATAGCTTATCAACTTATACAAGTTGTATTATCATTAATTATAAATGGTTTTGTACCATCCAATTAAAAGAGATTTTTTACCAATAATCTCCTCCTATTTGATGAGTTCAAAACATCAAGAAAAAATGATTAAACTTATATAAAAAAGTAATTTCATATTCAGTATCTACGCCCCATGAATCATTTACTAACTAATGATTATTTTGGCTCCCCCTATCTTCTTGTCCAGATACATCTCCCCTGAAACATATGCTTATATCCCGAATCATTTTCTTGTACATTGTAAAAAACGATTAGCAGCGACTAAAGCAGCTAAGAAGCGGCTAAAAACAACGACTAAATAAAGAAAATTTTATTGCTCCCCAAAGCTTAAGTTACATAAGTATGCCCCCCTATTTATAGGGAGAAAAGAAAGAAAGAGAATACAACAGGCGATGTGAGACTAAAAACAAGAAACAACGAACTGTGCGGTTAAACAATTCTAACCGCCCAAACCATAATCCTTCAGTCTCCTAACCGTATGATCTCAACTGCGGATAAAACTCCAGACACAGACCACAACAGCAGACCGCCTGTTCGCCAAGACAATCCAGGACAAGACTGCCTGAACTCGGACATCAATACTGCCGGGGCGCTAAGGCTAATCGCCAGGTCGCCAAGGTCCGACCATTACAACAGTTTGTCCGCCACGCCTGTCCGCCAAGACTGTCCGTCATGCCTGTTCGCCAAGACCGTCCGCCAAATCGCTAAGGGCAGGCATCCACTTCTAACCGCTAATCCGCAAACGGCAAACCGCCAAGACAAAAAGAGTTTTTACACTCCCCCTCAAGTTGGAGCATATATGTCAACCATGCCCAACTTGTCATAAACGTCTGAAAGAGAAGTGGACACTGATTTTGTAAAGATATCTATTTAGGATTTAGGGTTTAGAGTTTTTTGTCAGAAGTGACAAACGGAGTGCAGATCTGATTTTTCAATATTTCTTCTGTAATAAAGTGACAGTCTGCTTCAATATGCTTCGTCTTTTTTTGTAAAATAGGATTTTTAGATATGTAGATAACAGTTTTGTTGTCACAGAACATTGGAAGAGGATAATCATAAACATCTCTCAAGTCATGCATACGTGCTCGTAACCACTTCAACTCGCAAGTTGTTGAAGCCATGCTTCTGTACTCAGCTTCATCACTCGACCTAAAAACAACCGACTGCTTCTTGCTTTTCCATCTAACCAGATTTCCTCCTAAAAAGGTGTAATAATCAGATGTAAACTTCCTATCTTCTTTATTATCAGCATAACTGACATCAGAGTAGGCTTCAATACTCAGATGATTATGTTTTTAAAACAATAACCCCTTTATAGGAGATTCTTTCACATACTCCAAGATCTTCAAAGCTGAACGAAGATGACATTCCCTGGGTGCCTGCATAAATTGGCTCACCTTTCTTACTGCATAGCAGATGTCTGGTCTAGTGATAATCAGATAGATAAGTTTTCCCACCAGTCGTCTGTACCTGGTACTGTCTGGAAGAAGTGAAGAATACTCAGTCCAACTCTTGTCATCTTCAACTGCCATTGGACACCGAACAAGTCTTGCTCTAAGAAGACCGGTTTCTTTTAATAGATCCAACGCATACTTTTGTTGAGTGAGAACTACAGAATCAGGTTTTCGTGAGATTTCTATTCCCAGAAAGTACTTCAGAGACCCCATATCTTTAGTAACAAAATATTGTCGAAGATGTTTCTTCGCTAGATCTATCCACATAAATAACAAGAACAACCAGTCCTTTAGAAGTTCTGCGTATGAAAAAAGAATGATTTGCAGAACTCCGAGCAAAACCAATAACAGAGATAACCTTGCTGAATTTGTCAAACCAGACTCGTGGACTTTGTTTTAGGCCATATATTTCCTTTTACAACTTGCATACCTGAGACTCCCCCTTAACAACATATACAGGAGGTTGCTCCATATATACCACCTCTTGCAGATCACCATAAAGGAAGATATTTTTGACATCCAACTGAAACATCTCCCAGTCCTTGTTAACAACCACTGAGAAAAGTACACAGATTGTGCTAATGCGAGCAACCGAGGAGATGTTGTCAAAGAAATCTACGCCATATGTCTCAATGTCTGAGTAAAGCATTTGACAACTAGCCTAGATTTATAGCGGTCTATAGTACCATCAGGATGATACTTGATAACAAAGACCCACCGACAACCAACCACATCCACTCCTAAAGGAGTAGGGACAAGAGTCCAAGTACTCCTCTCGGTTAAGGTCTTTATTTTTTCATCCATAACAACCTTCCAATGAGAAATGACAAGAGGCTCTTGATATGTGGCCGAGGTGATAGTAGTAGAGATAGCGAGAGCAAAACACTTTCCAACCAGGGATAGACGAGCACAAGAGACCGCATCATCAATGGAATGCTTCGTGCATGTCCGAACTCCCTTCCGTAGGGCAATGAAAAGATCAAGATCTGTCTTAGTGTCAGTATCAGATCCACCTATTGGAGATGCAGCTGCCTCGGGAACTGGCAAAGATTGCTCCAAAGGAAAAGAAGCAGTATTGATAAAAAGAGACGGTGTAAGCAAAATATGTGTGGGAAGAAGTGACTCAGGCAAAGGTGCTGAGACAATAGGTATAAAAGATGGCTCAGACAAAGATGCTGAGACAATAGGTATAGAAGATGAAACATCAGATGGCAAGAGAGAAGAAGTCGGAGGAAAGTACAACGTATCTTCAAAAAATGTGACATTAGCAGAAACATACTGTTTGCGGTGACGATGATCAAAGCATCAATACCCTTTCTGAGTTGGACAATAACCAAAAAAGATACACTTAACAGAGCGAGTAAAAAGTTTGTCACGACCAGAAGAAAGTATATGGACAAACGCCGTACAACCAAAAACACACAGAGGTAAAGGAAAGGGGATGACTACTCGATACAGGACAGAGAACAAGGTCTTGCCCTGAAAAACCGACGAGAGAATGCGGTTTATGAGATAACACGAGAGGAGAACAACATGACCCCAATAAGATTGTGGAACATTCATTTGTATGAGAAGATTACGAGCAACATCCAGGAGATACGATTCTTGCTTTCCACAATGCCATTTTATTGAAAAGTATAAGGACAAGTAGTTTGATGAATTAAACCCTGACTTGCGCAACCAAAAATTGATGACTGAGATACTCCTTAGCATTATTAGTACGAAGAACTTTAATAGGTATATTAGACTGTGTGCGTATCTCATTATAAAAGGTAATAAAGACAAAGTAAAGTTCATATCGCTTTTTATGAGGTATAACCAAGTACACATGGAGTAATCATCAATGAAGGTAACAAAATACATACTACCTCTACCAATAGTGCTTGTAGGAGAGGGACCCCAGATATCAGAGTGAACTAGGTCAAAAAGACGGGAAGAACTACGCCCTTGTTTTGCTAGGAAAGGAAGAGTGGTGGTGTTTGCCAAGCTGACAATCTTCACAATTCAGAGAGGAGTCACATTGAGGTAGATCTGGAAGAAGTTGGTAGATGGGGCGAGGAGGAGGATGTCCAAGACAAAGATGCCATTGCAGAAGAGAAGTAGAAACAGAGAGAGCATTGACATTATCAAGGAAGAAAATGCCACCGCTTTCAGTTCCAGTAGCAATTATCTCCTCGGAGTGAGGAATCTAAAACTCACAGGTTCTGGTCGTAAAGGTAACCGTGCAATTTAGCTGTTTGCAGAGTGCTGAAACATAAAGTAAATTGCACAAAAATTGAGAACATAGCGAGTATCCTCAAGCTGGAGAGATGGAGTAACTTGAACACGACCAGTCCCACAGACAGAAGACGAAGAACCATCCGCAATAAAAAACAGAGGTAACCAGTTATTTTTGTTCAAATGAGAGAAGATAAGAGGATTGCCCGTCATATGTGTGGTAGCTCCAAAGTCAATGAGCCACTTATGCTCAGTAGCCATATGAGCACGTCCCGAAGATGAGGCAAGAAATGTGGATAGAGAAGAAGAAGTAAAAAACGGAGGCTCCATAAAAAGAAGAGGCAAGCCGCGTGGTTAAAGTAGAGAAGCCGCGCAGTTAAAGAAGAGATTCCACGCGGTTAAACAAGAGAAGCCACGCAGTTAAACAAGAGAAGCCGTGCGGTTAAACAAGAGAAGCTGCGCAGTTAAGGGGAGGGAGGGAAACCGCGATGAAGGAAACTGCGACAAAAGAGAAGAAGAGGAGATCGCGGTTAAGAAAAAGAAACTGCAAAAAAGAAGAGGAGACCGCGCGAATGGAAGGAACCACACGGTTAAAGAGAAGTTGCAGAGAGAAGAAGAGGAGATCGCGGTAAAGAAAAGAAACCACATAAAATAAAAAAGAAGAGGAGACCGCGCGAACAAAAGAAAACCGCCCAAACAAGGCTAAAACTAGACTCAGCGAGAGGTTAGAAGTCCGCAGAGACCGCAAAAGGGCGACAAAAAACTGCGGTTAAGAAGAGACCACGGTAATCTCATGTGAAGAAATGTGAAAAACCAACCCGACCCTTGAGGCTCCGAGTGAAACGAGAATGCCGAGACCCAATCCGGGAAGAGAAAGGACAAGCGACTAAAAACTCAAGAGACAGTGTCAAGACCCGTCTAATAACAATCATCAGAGTGCGTTACGGGCGGGTCGTGATGCCACAAACATGGACAAAAGAAAATTCATGTCTGTTTGGCAGGTTAAAATTTAAACGTAGATCTAAAAAAAATAATTTTGAAGATGGGAAGAAAAAGAAACCATTTGTTTTGTTTTATGCGCGGAAGCTTAAATGAAAAAATGATGCACATGCACTTTGATAAAATCTCCTGATACATACACAACACTGATATAAGAGTAAATGCAATGACTAAAATAGTAAACATGCCATTAATTTATATATGCGTTACATCAATGCAAGTCTTGCAGTTGTCCAAGAAACAGAAGAAAATGACTGTTAATACTAGTACATTATAATCAAATCTGACAGTAAATGAAACAAATACATAGAACCTGGCTACGCTACAACAACACAAAATAAACCTCTAGGAAAAACAGGAACTCAGCACTACACAGCTCAGGAAGCAGACAACGCAGTCACAAAAGCTAATACAAATCCAAACAAGAAGGAAAATACCTCAGAACTTAGAATAAAAACAATGAGCAGGTTAATTAATTAAAACATGAGCAAAATTAAACATACATAATTGAGTACCATTTTATCTTGCAGTAAAACTAGTAAAAGTACAAACAACAGAGTCAACAGAAATTCCTGAAATTAGTTAGCCTACTACGGAGTTTAGCCTAAAATTGTTCAAGTATTATTGTAAGCTGTAATCGATGAAGTGTTGTAGGTGTTCCCGTGGGCGCACATGGTTCACACTCAGATCCGTGTAAGTCTTGTTGGAAACGTAATCCTGCTTGCCGTGACCATGCCAACAGATAGTGCCCGGTTAGGCCCTACATTTGAAGTATATACAAGGCTAATAGTGCCTTGGTTGCCCCATGGTTGGCGAGACAGTCGTCGGCTGTTGAGCCTTCCCAGCCCAAGAAGAAAAAGAAGAAGGGAAAGGCGGTCCAGCGAGACTTGCCCCGCGAGAACAGGAGCCCGCCTACCTCGACCCCAAGCCGCGCGGACGATCCCTCTCCACGGAAGGTATGTCTGATTCGCCAATTATTGAAAACACTAGTCGCTCTGTTGCTGACGCGATATTTCTCGCAGGAAACGGTTCCCGACGTCGTCAAGTCCCCGCGGGAATCTCTGGACCCATCATCTCGCCCCCTCGAGGACCAACCGCGGGTCTCGGAGGTGGCCCCTCCGCCTGACCCGAGAACTGCAGGTAACTTTTTCATCCTCGCTCTTAACTCACATCTCAGAACGCTGAATTGTCTTCCCGCAGCGCCAGCTTCCGCCCAGCCGGGTCTCGCTACCCGGGAGAACGAAGCAAGGGCTGCAAATCAGCCTGCCCTCGCGGTTGATTCCTCCCTACCGGCGGGAGGAATGATCGCCGAATCTTCCGCAGCTCCGTTGGATGCCAGCCATCCCGCGGTAGAAGAGACCTCCCCCCCCGCTTCCGGCCAAGCCGGGATCACCACTCGCAAAATCTACCCCCCGGGAAAAGGAAAGCCGATCCACCTACTCTTTGGGACTGAGGGGGGGGGGGGGGGGGGGCTGAGCCTTCTCGCCTGCCATCGACCGGGGGTTCTCGCCACGCTGCAGGTATGCGGTACGTTTATCACGATTATCCTTTAGTTCTCGTCATAACTGAAATTTTTGTCAGGGGATCTGGGCTCGCGGTCTGGAGCTGACGCAGAGGAAGAAGAAGAAGAAGACAGAGAGGGGGAAGACGACGAGAGCTCCCCCTTCCCTTCATCTGACGAGATGGAGGAGATCTTGACCAGCGCCAGGAGCGCTAAAAGACGGGGGAAGAAGGTTGTCGCCGTCCTGTCGAAGCTTATCCGGCGAGAGCGGGCCCATAATTCCGCGGCGAGAGAGTTCCGCCAGTCAGTGGAGAAGAGGCTGGAGGCTCTGGAGCGAGACTACCTCATCGACGAGATGGATCGGCCAGGAGGGCCTACCGCCGGATCTTCTCCTGAAAGGTGCATCGCGCGAGTCCGAGACCTGTCTCGCCGGATCAACCTAGGATGCACCGTCCTATCGTCCTACTTCAACCCGCAAGCGCCACCAAGGACCAGGCTGCAGGAGCAAGGACGATGGTGGTGGGAGCCTTATTGATTCGCGAGACCTCACCCCTCCTTGCCCCGGCCTTCCCCTTCTCCAATGTACCCCGTTAATTGTCTCAATTGATAAATCTGCTATTAACGTTGCTACTCTCTATTCAGCTCTCGCTTGTCGAGAGTAATAATCATTGCTGTTATTATTATTGTTTCCTATTTAGTTTTCGCTTGGCGAGAGCAACCTGGCCTCCCGTTTATTCTCATTTTGTATTTAGCTCTCGCGCTAATCACCTGTCAGTCAGTCACTGTCAGACTCGGGCGGGAAAACGAAGCGCCGCCGACTTAAGGCGTGCCGGCTGTACCCCCGCCGCATTTTTGGAAAAAAGTCATGATGATCACGGTTTCCTATAAATAGGGAAGTTCACCTACCATATTCATTTCTCTGACCCAAATCCTCTCTTTTCCCTTGTCGCTTTCGCGGCTTGCCAAAAGCTCTCGCTCGCTTTCGCATCTTCTTCCCATTCTCGCACAGCTCTCGCTCTCGCCTCCCTCCTAAAGGCCTCGCCTACAACTTCAACACGATGCCGGGCGGAAGCGAGGGTCGTTCAAATTGTGCGGAAGCTTTCCAGAAGCACCTGTTTCCTTCCTGTACCCTTACCATGGACGAGTTCTACTTGACCCAGACTCGCTAGGGTCCCGCCGGCTTCACCGCGCGGAACCCCGACAACCACGATAAGGTAAACACCGCGGGGGAGGGGGAGCTCGCCATACCCCTTGAGCACTTCGAGGTGGGCTTCCGCCTCCTGCTGTGGCCCGAGATGCGCCAGGCCCTCCGGTATTACAGAGTGGTTCCCGCACAACTGAATCCGAACTCGGTCGCGATCCTGGTGGCCTTCATCTGCTACATGCGATCCGAGAGGATCGAATTCAGCCTTCCAATCTTCCGGAAGTTGTTCACCTTCCGCGCCAAAGGAGGGGTGGTTTTCTTTTCAGAACAACTGCTCAAGACCATCGGTCTCGCCAATAAGCACCACCACTAGGGCGAGAGGTTTATCTTTGTTTCCGACGACTTCGGGAACGTGCCTCTCGCGCCCATCCAATATGAGGACGCCGCCTACAAGCCGCCTTCCTTGGGCTCGCGCGAGAGCGCCCTCCTTGATTTCTTCGGAACCAAGGACTTCGACGTCCTCTTCCTCCGGCGAGACGTTGATTCACTCCTCCCCGTGCCCCCGGGCGAAGGTAAGGTCTCGCCTTTGTCTCGTTATTCCCTTCTTATCGTTAGAACTGAGTGTTGTCGCTTTCGCAGGAGAGCGTGAGATCCCCCTACGCCAACCCTTTGACGAGGCTCGCGCTGCCGGGAGCCAAACTGCGAAAGACCCGCTGGCTCTCGCAAAGGCCGCGACGCAAGCTTGCCGGGACGAGCCGGCCTCGCTTCCTTCGACTGGCACCGGGAAGCGAAAGCCCGGCGCCCCTCTGCCCCCACCGATCAAGAGGCCCAAGATAACTGACGCCGAGAAGGGCAAAGCCATTGTGGTGCCGCCCTCTCAACCTCTCGCCGCGGGCTGCTCTTTTGAAGAGATCCTGCAGGTCGTCATTGAGATCGCGACCACCAGGGGTGGCGCTGAGGCCCCTGCCGAGAACCCTTCGGCCCCAGGTGAAGTGGAAGGCGAGGGAGCCGCCGCCGAGACCTCCGGCCAGCCTTCGTCTGGAGAGGTGCCGCGGGGCCACCGTAATTTTGGTCTCGGCATGAAGTGCCTGGACGCGGAAAAGAAGTCGCTGTTACAGTGGGACCCTGACGTCAACCGCGTCTCAATCTCATCTCTTCTCCCCAGCTGGGCGGAGCGGGATGAGGTCACCAGCGAGGCCTGCGCCTTGGGCTACTGCCTCTATAGCCGGGAGGACGCCAGTGTCTATGACGGGATGACCACCAGGCTCCTGGCTTATGACTCCACTCGCGCTCTGATGCGCGGGCTGGAGCTTGCGCATATGTGTGCTCGCCGGAGCATCACCATCGACCGCAACTTCCAGGACATGTTCAAGGCCAGGGAGGGCGCGGTGGCTGAGGCGGCTTCTTTGAAGAAGGAGCTAGAAGACGCCAAGCAACTGCTGTCATCTCGCCTGGTGGAAGAGGTAAGCGAGACCTTTCTCGGCACTTGCTCTCGCCACTACAGATTTCCACTATTCTTTTCCTTCCATGCTAACTTCTCGCCGTACCGGATTCCGCTCAAGCCGCGGCGCTTCGCGAGGAGCTGTCCCAGGCGAGATACGAGAACGTCCTCCTGAGCGACCAGATCTTGCGCCTGGAGGCGAATGCGCCCCCTCCTCTGGATGAAAGACTGAAGAGCCGCTACTACTCCGTCTATGATATCGACAAGCTCCTCTAGGCCAACGCGCAAGCTACCGTCAAGCTGACCTTGGAGACACTGCGAGATGTCGGATGCCTGGACGGGAGGGGCAAGATCATTACCGCTCAACAGCTCGTCCCCTGGCTCTTCGAGCCTGTCCCGAAGCCCCCGGGCGCGCCTGATACCCCGCCCTCGGATGTCCCGAAATCCCCTCCCGCGGGTGGCGAGACATCCGGGGAGAGCTCGGGCAAGAGCTCCAGTGGGAGCTCAAGAGGGAGCTCTGAGGGGTACAGCTTGTCTCCCTGAGGGGCCTTCCTTTTTTCCTTTCCTTTTGTTGTACTGAGCGAGAATGCTCTAGATGTGTAATTACATTAAATATATTGCAAATGTTTTGTATGCAGTCCTTTTCTTTTTTATTGCAAACGCGCTTGATACCATAGTTCTGGCCGAGTGCCTCTTAAGCACGCTTCCGCCGAGTCCCTTGGCCTCCCTAGGATAGTCTCCCTTAGCGACGGATAGGCGGGAACCTATCAAAAGAGCCCAGGGCTCAGACATTTTGCTCCTGCGCTCTGCCTAAAACAGTCTATCGGGAACGTCACTCGTGGGCCCTTCGAGACGAGGCCGTCCCCCCTTTAGCTTACGCGAACCGTTCCAAGCTTTCACATAACGCTTCCCCGTCTAAGAATATTATGAGCCTTCCCGCCGAGAACCTCCTTTGGCGAGATCTCCTTGACGGGGGTCTCCCTGCCGAGATCAGTTCTCGCCGAGACCTCTCCTATCTTCACCTCTTTCCATTTCGTGTTCCGGGTGCGTTTCCTGCCTTGCCCAAACCAAACTGATCCCCCACAGGCGAGCCTTCAGACCTGCCAGTTAGATGAGAGCCTGCGCAGCGGGTCTACCTGGAGCCGAGCCGAGCTCGGGGTATCGATGACGTTCTCAAACCAACCAAACCTATCCCCCACAGGCGAGCCTTCAGACCTGCCAGCTAGATGAGAGCCTGCACAGCGGGTCTACCTGGGGCCGAGCCGAGCTCGGGGTGCCGATGACGTTCTCAAACCAACCAAACCTATCTCCCACAGGCGAGCCTTCGGACCTGCCAGCTAGATGAGAGCCTGCGCAGCGGGTCTACCTGGGGCCGAGCCGAGCTCGGGTTGCCGATGACGTTCTCAAACCAACCAAACCTATCCCCCACATGCGAGCCTTCGGACCTGCCAGCTAGATGAGAGCCTGCGCAGCGGGTTTACCTGGGGCCGAGCCGAGCTCGGGGTGCCGATGACGTTCTCAAACCAACCAAACCTATACCCCACAGGCGAGCCTTCAGACCTGCCAGCTAGATGAGAGCCTGCGCAGCGGGTCTACCTCAAACCAACAAACCTATCCCCCACAGGGGCGAGCCGAGCTCGGGGTGCCGATGACGTTCTAAAACCAACCAAACCTATCCCCCACAGGCGAGCCTTCGGACCTGCCAGCTAGATGAGATCCTGCACAGCGAGTCTACCTGGGGCCGAGCCGAGCTCGGGGTGCCGATGACGTTCTCAAACCAACCAAACCTATCCCCCACAGGCGAGCCTTCGGACCTGCCAGCTAGATGAGAGCCTGCGCAGCGGGTATACCTGGAGCCGAGCCGAGCTCGGGGTGCCGATGACGTTCTCAAAACAACCAAACCTATCCCCCACAGGCGAGCCTTCGGACCTGACAGCTAGATGAGAGCCTGCGCAGCGCCCTGGGGCCGAACCGAGCTCGGGGTATTTATAAAACACATAATTACATCTAATTATAAAAATTTCACGATAGTCAAGAGAAGATTAACTGATGCAGTAAAAATAAGTTTATTTTTGAGATACATGGTTACATCCTTCCCCTTTCATGGGTAGAAGCGTTTTAGGTCATCACCGCTCCAGGTGTGACTTAAGGCCCTCCCCTCCACGTCCTGGAGGTAGTAGACTCCTGTTCCGAGGACTTCCTTTACTATGTACGGTCCTTCCCAGTTCGGGTTGATCTTGCCCACGGGAGCCGACCTCCCTGCCGCGTCAACCTTTCTCAGCACTAGATCTCCTTCAGTAAACTGCTTGACCCTGACATGCTTATCAAAATACTTGACCATCCGCCGCTTGATCTTTTCTTGTCTGATAGCTGCCATGTCTCGCAGTTCTTCCACCATATCTAGCGAGAGGCATTGCCCCTCCGCATTCTCCAACCTCCAAGTCTCATCTCCTTCGCCCGCGGCTGTGACCCGCGGGGACCGAACCTCGAACTCCACTGGTAGGACTGCCTCACACCCATGAGAAAGCTTGAAGGGGGTCTCACCGGTGGCCGTGTTCGGGGTCGTTCGCAAGGCCCACAGGACCGAGGGGAGCTGCTCCACCCAGTTTCCCTTTAAGTTCTCCACCTTTTTATTTAGTAGGTTCACAATGATTTTATTCGCCGCTTCCACCTGGCCGTTGCTCCGGGGGTGGTGGACAGAGACGAATCTGAGGTCTATCCCCAATTGGGCGCAGGAGCTGATGAACTCTTCACTGGCAAACTGGGGGCCGTTATCTGTCACTATTGCTTGAGGCAGCCCGTGTCTGCATATGATCTCCCCCTAGACGAAGTTCCTTATGACTTGCGAGGTGACCTTGACCAAGGCTTTAACCTCCAGCCACTTTGAGAAATAATCGACCATGACCAAGAAGAATCTCCTCTGTCCACTAGCCGGAGGAAAAGGTCCTACCAAATTCATTCCCCAGATGGCGAACGGCCACGGTGCCGTGATGCATCAGAGCCTTTGGGCTGCTAAGAGCTGAAGGGGGCGCAGAGCTGACATTTCTGACATCTCCTTGCAAACTCCGCGACATCCTTCCTGAGGGTGGGCCAGAAGTACCCCTGCCTGACCACCCTTGCCTCCAACGTCCTCCCTCCAGAATGACTGCCGCACTCGCCCGAGTGCACCTCCCCCAAGATCCTCGGGATCTCTTCTTCGGTCACACATCTGTCCAGGAGTCCTGACAACATCTTACGATGCAGGCCCCCTTCTATCATTAGGTAGTGAGCTGCCTTGCGCTTGAAGTTTCTCCCATCCTTGGTCCCCTCAGGAAGTCCACCGGTGGTTAGGAAGGTCACCAATGGATCCACCCACGAGGGTCGCCGATCTACCATCATCAACTCTCCTTCCTCGATAGCTGGTCGAAACAGCTCCGTCAAGGTCCCTCCTCCCCGATGTCCAAACTTAGCCAATCGATCGGCAGCTGTACTTTCTTCCCTTGGGACATGTTGGATTGAGAATGACCGGAATCCACCGATGATCGCCCTTACCTTGGAGAGGTATTTGATGAGGGTAGGCTCTCGAGCTTCAAACTCTCCCCGGATCTGCGACGCTACTACCTTTGAGTCCGTGAAAGCTTCCACATCCTGAATCTCCAGTTCCTTTGCCAAGCGAAGGTCGGCGATCACGACCTCATACTCCGCTTGATTGTTGGTCACCGGGAAATGGTAAGCCACCGCCTGCTCTATCGCGACTCCCTGGGGGCTGATCAGCACCACTCCTCCCCCGAGGGAATGCTTTCCCGAGGCCCCATCGACCATCATCTTCCATGCTTCCCGTGGCTGCTGCTCTCCCTCTTCGACTTCAACAACATAATCTGCTAGGAAGTCCGCCACTGCCTGCGCCTTGATAGAGAGTCTTGGAACAAAAGAGATGTCGAACTCGCTTAGCTCAATAGACCACTTAGCAAGTCTCCCCGAGTGCTCTACTCCTTAGAAGATCTTGCGAAGAGGATGGTCGGTCACCACCCTAATCGAATGTGCTTGAAAGTATGGCCGGAGTTTCCTTGCAGAGATGACCAAAGCGTAAGCTAGCTTTTCGAGGATGGGGTAGCGGAGCTCTGCCTTCTTCAGTATCCGGCTGACGTAGTAGATGGGTAGTTGTTTCTTTCCTTCTTCCCTCACTAGGACGGAGCTTACCGCCTCCGCTCCTACTCCAAGGTACAAGGTCGGGTCCTCCCCTTCTTTTAGACTCTGAAGTAGAGGAGCCTGAGAGAGCTGTCTCTTCAGCCCTTGGAAAGCTTATTCGCACTCGGCGGTCCACTCAAACCTTTGATTCCCTCGCAGCACCTTAAAGAATGAAGAAAACTTGTCTCCTGCCCTGGAGAGGAACCTGCTCAGCCCAGCCAGCTTGCCTGTCAAGCGCTGGACTTCCTTGGCATCGTGAGGTGACTCCAAATCCAGGATGACCTTTACCTTGTCCGGGTTGGGCTCCACCCCTGCCGGAGTTAAGAGATGCCCGAGGAACTTCCTGCGGCTGGCCCCGAAGACACACTTCAAGGGGTTCAACCTCATCTTGAACCTCCTTAGGGTGGCGAATGTCTCTTCTAGATCTTTCAGGTGCGACTTCACGCACTTGCTTTTGATCATTAGGTTGTCAACGTAGACCTCCAAGTTTCTCCCCCTTTGATCTCGAAAGACCCGATCCATCATGCGTTGGTATGTAGCCCCTACGTTCTTTAACACAAAGGACATCATTTTGTAACTGAAGCACCCCTCCCTCGTGATGAAGGAAACATCCTTGACATCGGGAGGGTGCATCCGGATCTGGTGATAACCCGAAAAAGCATCCAAAAAGCTCATGATAGAAAAACCGACGGCTGAATCAACCAGCGCGTCGATCCGAGGCAGGGGGTAACAATCCTTAGGGCATGATTTATTTAACAAAGAAAAGTCAATACACATTCTCAATTTACCACTCCCTTTTTAAACCATTACAACATTCGAGATCCAGCCCGGATACTAGATCTCTGAGATGAAGCCGGCCTCCAGGAGCTTCCTGACATCCTCGCGGATGGGCTCCTCCAGCTTGGTGGCGATGACTCTCATCTTCTGGCGTATGGGGCGAGTGCGAGGATCCAAGTTCAGGCGATGACAGACCACGTCCGCGTCGATGCCTGGCATGTCTGCCGTGCTCCAAGCGAAGATGTCGACGTTGCTTTGAATGCAAGTCCGCACTCGCTCCCGGGCCTCGGGACTCAAACCCCCGCTGACCCGCACCTTTTATACCTGCGCTGCGCTGGAGAAGACCTCCATCTCCACCACTTCCTCGGCCGGCTCCAGCCGCGACTGCTCCCAGCCGACCGTTGCCTCTTCCTCCAGCTCCAGCTCTCCCCTTTCTACCTCCTCCTCGATCTCTATTGCCTCCTCCAGCGACTCCTGCTGCTGCTCAACTTCTACGCCCCTCCGGGCCTCTCCCTCAGTTCCTCCTGCTTCCTGTTCTTCTACCTCCATCACTCCTTCCGGGCTCTCCTGCTCCTCGTCCCCCTGGACCTCCTGCACATCTCCTCCCTGCTGCTTCTCAGTCTCCTCTCCTCCGACTTCCTCTTTACGCGCCGCCATCTCCACCTCCAACTCCTCTGCCTCTGCCATCCACGATATGGTGTTTACTGCCGTAACGTAGCACTGTCTCGCCACCTTCGGGTCCCATCTTACCCTGACCTGCACCCCTCCATTGTTGAACTTGAGGCACTGATGAAACGAGGAGGGGACGCAGCGAAAGGCGCTGATGAGGGGGGCCCAAAGATGACGTTATAGCTGCTTGGGGCATCCACGATCACGAACCTGCAGTTCCGTGATACGCCCCCCAACTTCACGTGCAGCCCTACTCCCCCTTCCACTTCCTTCGTCTCTCCGGAGAACCCGAACAACGGCCCGTCCGAGGCCAAGATCCTTTTCCCTTCCACCCTCATCTCATCGAAGGACTTCTTGAAGATGACATTTACTGAGCTCTCGTTATCCACCAGTATCCTTAAAACTGTGAATTTCTCCACCGCCGTCTGGATCACCAGGGCATCACAGAACGGATCCTCATTGTCTGGCATGTCCGCTGACGAGAAAGTGATTTTTTCTTCCGGTGGGGGAGCCTGGGAGGTAGAGGCGACCCCCCTTCAGTACATGGTTTGCAGGCTCCCCTTGCGGGTTGCCTCAATCCCCACTCCTCCGTGAATCACCCCGATTCCTCCTCGGGTCCCCACATCTACCCGATCTTCACACCTATCGTCCATCTCCCTCGGTTGCACTTCTACGATCCTCACCGACGGATCCTGCCTCCCTGCTCCTCTGGCTTCCCTCATTTTCAAGAACTCAGGGCAGGTGGCCGTTGCGTGGCCCTCCTCCTGGTGGAAGTCACAAAAGAGCAACGCCACCCCACCACTTCTTCCTTCTCCTCTTCCTCTTCTTCCTCCTCCTCGAGCTCCTCTCCCCGCTCCTCTTCCTCTGCCCACTTCCATGGCCTCTTGCGGTTGCGGGACACGACCCCTTGGCTCCTGCCTCCACGCTGGTTGGTCGAACCTCCTAGGTTCCCGTAGGTTATCTCTCCCATGATAGCCTCCTCCTTGGCCCTGGGGGCGACCCTCCTGGGGCCTCCAACCCAACCGGTTGTTAGGCTCCCGGGCCCCCCATCCCTGCTGCTGTCCCTGTCTACGGGGCTCTTCCCTCCTCCTTTCTTCTCTCTGTTCCCTCTGCTCCCTTGGCTCCTTCTGCCTTCCCGCTGTAGGTTCCTTCACACCATCCTCCGCCAGGCTGGCCAACTTCCTGGCGAATGCTGGGTTTGCTCTCTCGAAGTCTATCTCCTTTGCCGCCCTCTCCATGAGCTCCTCAAAGGAGAGGGGGGGGGGGGCACTCTCTTTAACTCCATACTGAAAAATCCCGGCCTCAGCCCCAGGGTGAAGGAGAGCATCAATGCGTACCCTGGGACCTCCTGGACCAGGAGGATCTCTTCTTGGAACCAGTCGACATAGTGGACCAATGTCTCATCCGGCTTCTGCCTCATTGCAAACAGACATTCCGCCTCCTTCCGCTTCTTCGATGTTGAGAACCTCAATAGAAAACTCCTTCGCAGATCCTCAAAGCAGTAGATCGACCTCGCTGGCAACTGATGGAACCAATCCCGAGCTTTCTCTTTCAACGTGATGGCAAATAGCCCGCACTTGAAGGCATCCGTCATCTGCCTTATCGATACGACGTCTTCAAACCACTGCACGTGCTGTACAGGGTCATCCTTCCCCGAGTAGTAGGACATATCAGGCTCCCGGAACCCCTGCGGTACCGGAGCCGAGATGATGAGCTCGCTGAACGGGCTCTCGCCTCCTGCCTGGCGAGCGGGCACGTCCCGCGGCCTCGGCTGGCTGGCCCGATCTGCGAGACCGTGCCCAGGGAAAAGATCTCACACTGCTGCCTCCCTCTCGCCCAAATCTGTCAATGCCTCCTTACCCGGGCGCTGGCTCTGGCCTGGGAAGAGCTCCGACGCCGCCACGTCTCTCTCGCCAGCCTCCGCCGGGACCTCCTTTCCCGGGCGCTGTCCAGGGGCGTTCTCGCCTAGGAGCGGGACCTCCTCTATCGGAACCTGAGGTGTGGCCCACTCGCTTCTGGCCGAGAAGGCCAAGCTGATCGTCTGCAAGACTTCTCGTCTGAATTCATCCAGCATCTTCCTTGTCGCCTCTTCTCCCCGGGAGGGGGAACCTCCTGAACCAGATCCTTCACCTTCACCCCCAGCCATGGGACAAAACTTAAGGCTTTCTTGTATCTGCTGCTTTCCACGCTCACCGCACTAGAACTGTTGACGCCAAAAATGACCTCAACGGAAGTTCAAAAACAGGGGTGCAGCCAACACCTACTTCTCTCAAGCCTCAACCCTCGACTAGCTGCAAAGGACCTAAGCCTCAACTCTCGCCGAGTGAGGCCCGGAAGATCTCTGAGAGCTTCCCCTCCAAAGCCAAAAGCCGGGCTAGGAGCTCCTCAGAAAGCACTGGAAGTTGGAAGATAATGAAAAGCCTCGCTTTCCAAAGAGCCCTTATGGGTCTATTTATAGTCTTTGCTGCCCTGAGATTACTGAAATGCCCCTAGTTGATCTGCCAATAGCCGAATCCCGCTGTTTCCTTGAGGGTACGGGGGTAATTTCACCCGAGGGTAATTTGGTCATTTTACCCAAGGCCCTAGGCCTCACTCGGCGAGAGCTCTGAACCGAGAGACTTTTGTCCAAAGCCCGGCGCAAGCGGTCTCGCCTGCCTATAGGCGAGAGCTTCTTTAAGACGATCTGGGTGCTAGCGCAAGCGTTCCCGCGTTGGCTTCGTTCGACGATTTGGCTGCGCTCGACGATCGACGGGCACGGGGCGCCTTGCAGGCGAGAGCTCCTTTGAGACGGGAGCTTGGCGCTTAGCGCAAGCGCTCCCGCCTATTTGGGCGAGAACTTCTCTGGCTAGCCTAATTGTGACCATTGCGCCTCCTGGTCTGACTCAGCGAATATGGGGTTGTACACCGATGCTTTGTTTGCATTATGTTGACAAAAAAGGAGGTTAATAGAACGCTTTCTCGGTATTGTGCATGTTCAAAAGACAACAACATTGACACTTAAATCTGGAATTGAATCCTTGCTAATGGAGCATTCATTAAATTTATCTCAAATTCGTGAGCAAGGATATGATGGAGCTAGTAATATGAGTGGTGAGATAAATGGTCTTAAAAGTTTAATTTTGAGTGAAAATCCATGTACATACTACATTCATTGTTTTGTTCATCAACTTCAGTTAACACAAGTTGCGGTTGCTAAGATTAATGATGACTGTCAATGGTTTTTTGAAGCAATTGTAACATTATTAAATGTGATTGGAGTTTCTTGTAAGCGAAATGAAATGCTTAGAGAAAGCCAAGTCCAAAAAGTTGCCAATGCACTAGAAGATGGTGAGTTGAAAACAGGATCAGGTTTAAATCAGGAGCTTCGTTTGAGTCGGCCTGGTGACACTCATTGGGGATCACATCACATAACATTAGTGCATATTATTTCATTATATCCTGATATGGTTGCTACACTTGTGAAAATTGGGAAGAGTGGAACAAATGATTGGGTGAAGGCACATGGTGTGTTGTATGCATTAGAATTATTTGACTTTGTTTTAATGGTTCACGTAATGACCACTATATTTAGGTATACTCATGAGTTAAATCTAGCTTTGCAAATAAAGGATCAAGACATTGTGTTATTTTTTGTTGATTTAACAAAAAAAGTGTTGCAAACTTTAAGAGATGATGGATGAGACACACTATTCAATAAGATCTTTTTTTTGTGACAAACATAATATTCATATTCCCAATATGTATGATCAGTACATACCTCGAGGAAGATCAAAACGGTTTGTTGAAGACTACAAATATTTGCATCATTATCGAGTTCAAATATTCTTAAAAGTCATCGGTCTACAACTAAAAGAGCTTAACAATCGGTTTGATGAAGTGAGTATGGAGTTGCTTTATTTTATGGCTTGTTTGAATCCCATTAACTCGTTTGTTTTGACAAACAAAAAATGTTAAGACTTGCGGATTTTTATCCTGATGATTTTTCAATTTTGAAGTTGTTTAATTTAGATTTTCAACTCGACAACTTTATTGTCAACATGAGAAGCGATGAGAGATTTTCTGATTTGAAGGATCTTGGATATCTCTCTACGAAGCTTGTTGAAACCGATAAATATGTTGCTTATCAACCAATCTACAAGCTTTTGAAATTTGTATTGATTCTTCCAGTGACAACTGCAAGTGTGGAAAGAGTATTTTCAGGCACGAACTATGTGATGAACAGGTTGCACAATAGTATGGGCGATCAAATGTTAAATGATTGTCTAGTTACTTTTATTGAGAAAGACGCATTTTTGGAAGTCCGTTATGATGTTATCGATCATTTTCAAAAAATGAAGACTCGTCGTGATCAAGTGTAATTTTTTTGTTATTTTTTGTATTCTTCAATTTAGTAAATTGAAGGTTATTTTGTATGAATTTAAAATATCAACTATTAAACATGAGCTAGTTATTTCATTTAAAAAAATTTGTGCCCCCCGGTCGGGCCTCACTTCAGTCGACTGAATCCGACTGAATATATCGCGCGGATTGTCGAAAAAGCCCTCGTCGCTTAATCTTTGTTTCTTCTCCTCACTCCCTGCTTTCTCTTCCTCCTCGCCTACTTGATCGCTTCTCCTCCTCCTCGCTTCTCCTCTTTACGCCAGTGTCGTTCTTCTATTCGTTGGGGTACATCGCTAGCTTCTCCTTCGTTCTCCACGCCGACTTCTCGCTTAGGGTAAGCCTGAAATTTAGATCTACGCTACACATCATTGATTTCGCGAGGCGATAAGCCTGATGTTTTTTGTGATTTCTGATTTTCATTTTTGATTTCGTTTTTGACTTCTGCCTTGGATTTCAAGGTCGCCTCTGATTTTGTATTTGCTGCAGCGGATCGTCGACTCTCAACTCCCTCAGGGCATCGTCGACTCTACACTCCCTCAGGGCATCGTCGACTCTACACTCCCTCAGGGCATCGTCGACTCTCCACTCTCTCAGGGCATCGTCAACTCCAACTTCTTCGCAATAGCTTGAAATAATCAGTGTGTTTACTCCTCTCTCCAATTTTCTGATTTTATTTTTGCTGCATACTATGATCTTCCCTTTTCCTAGGTTGTGTTTGCTGCATACTCCGATTTAATTTGCCAAAGCTTAATGGTAGAAGATTTTTCTAATTTATCTTGCTTTAATCATCGCTTTCTTCTTTAATTTCTACCAACAATCATGAACGTATTTTTTGATGGTTAATAACTTTTTTGGATGGATTCTATTTGTACATCATCTTTGGGTTAAAGAAGTGTAAGATGTTGGCTTGACAAGGCATAAATGTTCTATAAATTTTATTCATCTTTCTGTTTGAGAGAATCCGTAGTTTATAGAAATAATCAAGCAACATAGGAATAACTCAAACGTACGTGATAGTGTAAATAACAAAACAAATTCTATACTAATATTGGTGAAATATTGACTTCTATAAATGTTTGGTGTGCTTCTCAACGTTGGATGTTGTTTTACTGATGTTTCCCAATTTTGTGCTAGGCCATCGTCAATGCCTTGTCGTGCTTCCTCCTTTCTAGTTTATACAACAGATCGACCCACAGATCCAAGCTCCTTTGTAAGCAATTCTCTCCACCTTCCTCCAGTTGAAATTCAGATTTATTGTTGTTAAATAAAGTTTACCTTCCAAAACGCCCGTGCCAATTTTCATTTCTTTTAAGTATCTTATGTTTTCATTTCTCTTGTATAAGCTTTTTTCCCTTTATTTGCATTAATTTGATTAGCAAGCCTTGAATTAGAAATGTTAATCATTCCTTCAAAGCTTATCAGGCTCGTGAAAAGTAAAATACATGTGGACATATTTCTGAAAAGTTTTTTGGACATTTGAATTTGTTGTGATGTTTGAATGAAATCAATCTCTTCTTTCAAATTTTGTAGTAGGCCATTTTGCATTTTGGATATGCTAATATTGCTATAGTACATGTAGCAGCATAGTGCAACAACATCTAAGAACTACTGCAATTTCTGTAATGATTTCAAAACTATGATAAATGTTGACATGCTGCAAATATTGAATTAGTATATGTGTTCATATGTTTTGCTTTGATTTTAAATTTACATGTGTTCATATGAGAAAAAGAGTTTGGAAAAAAGGTTTGTCTTTGCATACTTCATTATAATGGTGTTTGCTATGATTACAGTCATCAAATGTCATATCGGTTGAGTTGTTATATGATGGTGGTGTATATAAGTTTTTATGTGCTTTAGCGTTGAGAATTTGTCTAATTTTGTGTGATGTGCATAAGCCTATTAAATGCAAACTAACACCTAAAATTTGACATCTTTGCCTATTTATGATTGACATGTACTGGTTCATTAGCTAATATTAGTGTTTCAAAGTTTATCACATTGTTATTATATCATACTGAAAGAAATTGTACCTAATCACCTAGAGGGGGGGGGGGTGAATAGGTGACTTTAATATTTTTAAACTTTTAGGCAGAATTAATCACAGAATTCACAGAACTTTAAACAGCATACACAGAATCAGTCACACACAGAGTACACATAATTTTATAGTGGTTTCCCAAGGTCTGGGTACATCCACTTTCCCCCTTCGCCTATCTAGTAGTGTACTAGATTCGGCCAAACTTCTTCACTACTCCTCAGATCCTCAGATCTTACAGCTCAGAACCCTAAACAGGTTCCTACAACTCAGAGTGATCCCACTCCTACAACTCAGGCACACAGCCCTACCACTCAGTCTTCACAAAGACCTACACTCAGCCTTCAACAAAGCCTACACTCAGAGAAATGAATCTCCTACACTCAGGCACACAGACCCTACCACTCAGCCTTTATAATTTCAGGCTTACAACTCAGATCCCTTAGGATCCTACAAGAAATTAAAATTACAAAGTATATACCCACAACTCAGAATGAGAGAGAAGAGTTGACTGGTTTCTTGAATAGTTCTTGAATGAACTTTGCTGAGATCAACCTCTCTTGGCTTTTTTCAAAGCTTTTTGAATTAGAACACAGTAGGGTTGATTCTCTATGCAGATGATCTTCAATCACTGCTGACTTAAGAATCAGATCTCAATCTGAAACTTTCTTCACAGCCTGGTTCAACAACTGTCTTCTTAGAAGGAGCTCTCTCTCTCCAACTTCTTAGATCTTCACTTGAAGGTCTTCTTCTTGTTGTGTTGTTAGATCTTCAATGAATTGCTTGATGTTCTTAATCTGTCTCTCTTTTTTCTGTCAAGGAGAAGAATCTTTATATAGACTTTCTCCAAGGAGACCGACTGATCCGGTTTCTAACAACTTTCTGACAGCTCTGACAGTTGCAGTAGACCGGCTGGAATGGCAGCTGTCAAGTCATCCAGTCACTTCTTGAATTTTCTGTAACTGTCTGAAAGTGTCGAGACAGTCAGTCTTTAAGTGTCGACACTGATAGACTAAGTGTCGACACAAGTAAACTAAGTGTCGACACTAGCTTTCATGGTGTCGACACAACTCCTTGTGTTGTAGAAATTACTTCTCGACACTGCTTTTTCAGAATGTGTCGACACTGATCCTGTGTGTCGACATAAGTACTTCTTCTTTGATACTTTGTTGATTTCTGCTAAGTGTCGACACAACTCTTTTGTGTCGACACATCTTATTGTGTTGATACTTTTGCTGAGTGTCGACACATCTCCTTGTGTCGACACATTCTTCTTGTGTTGAGACTTTTGCTGAGTGTCGACACATCTCCTTTGTGTCGGCACTTGTACTTAGACTTTGTTGAAATTTGCTGAGTGTCGACACAGCCTCATAGTGTCGACACTTGTACTTGAACTTTGTTGAAGTTTTGCTGAGTGTCGACACAACCTCCTAGTGTCGACACTCTTGATGTCGACAAAGTTCCTCCGGGTGTCGACACTGCTTTAAGTGTCGACACAGCTTCTCTGGACATTTCTTCATTGTGTGTCGACACAGCCTGTATGTGTCGACGCTTTCCTTCTGGTGTCGACTCTGCATTCCTGGTGTCAACACAATTACTCCAAGTGTCGACACTGCTTCTCTAGGTGTCGACACTGCTTCTCTAGGTGTCGACACACGCCTTCTTAAGTGTCGACATTTTTCTTCTGGGTGTCGACACATGGACTTAGAAACTTTTCATGCTTTCCCTACAATTACTTAACCTGCACAACTAAACTCAAAGCACATCAAATACATCTTGATGTATATCATTGAGTAGGGTGAGGCTTCTTCAAATCAGGTACATTTATTCCAATGTACCCAACAATCTCCCCCTATTTGGAGAAGTCATAACCCTTAATCAATGATATACACAATACATAACAAATTCACAGTATGATGTAAAACAATAATATATGACAGGGTAAGTACATAAACATGTATAAACAAAACATGTATACACAAATATCTCAGAACAGTAATGTAATAGATTTAACACATATCACATTGTTCTAACAACTTCAACATTTTCATTATTCAAAAATTTACAGAGAGTTTAAAAACAAATGATTACAAATTGTAAACTTAAGAAAATTTCTATCCTAAGGCTGCTCAGGCTCTTTGATCACAATGCCCTTTCTTGATTGTATCTTTGCTTGGACAGGAGCTTCAGTATCATCAGCAGAAGCAAGCTTCTTTCCCTTAAGATCTTTCTTTTTTAATTCTTCAGCCTTTATCTTTTGCCTTTCAAAATAATGATAAGCCTTAGGGAAGTACTTGCTAGGCTCCTGTGCAGTAGGAGGTAGATTTCCCAACTTAGCCTTTCTTCTATATTGAACAATAGCCTCTTGCCTGTTCTCATGTTTCCTCCACTCCAGTTCAGAATACCACTTGCCTCTATCCTGGACATTGTCCTTAGCAGCCTTCCATGCAGTCAAGATGATATTCCTGGAAGTGGGGCTCCATTGTTCAAAATCAGGCCTTAGTTCAACTTGCTCTCTGAATCTTTTCTTAGACAATTGTGCTTCTTGTTCTTTTAGCAAAGCCTCTTGTTCTTTCAGTATTGCCTCTGACACAGGCTGAACTACTTTCTCTATGATGACATTCTGATTTCCCTCAGGAGGACTGTACATAGTCTGGATCTCTTGATGTATCATGTCAAAGTCTGGTGGAGGGTATATCACTTGAGCTACTTCAGCTTGCTCACCTCCAAGGTATGCAAGATTGATTCCAGACTCTGCAACATTGTCATCATCACATAAGGGTGGATATCCAAGGGTGGCTCTGATAGAATTTGAAATCCATTTGGCATGATCAGAGCCTGCCTTGACTAATACCCTCTCCCCCTTTATGACTTCTCTTTCAATGTGATCCCTAAGATCATCTTTCTGAAACCTTATCTGTGCATTCAGATACACTACTAGAAAATAGACTTTTGGCCAGGGCAGATTTCCCTGGCAAAAAGTCCAAAACCGTGGCTAAAAAGTTTTAGCCACGGTCTAGCCACGGGAAAATTCCGTGGCTAAAGTCGGCGTGGCTAAAAGCTTTAAGCCACGAATTGGCCGTAGCAAATAGTATTAGGCATGGTAAAAAAAGCCGTGTCAAATAAGACAACTATTAGCCACGGTATGGAACCCTGGCTAAAAGTGAACTCATCATTTTTAAAAAAAATTATTTGCCACAGTTACAAGCCGTGACAAATACTAATTTATGTTTTTTTTTAAAAAACACATTCAAAATACTATAATGCTAGCCATATGCTCCCCTCATTGTAATCACTATATTTTGAAATGAGGGATCAGCATGAAAAAGGTGATGAATGGGAGATGCTAATTTTAATAAATCCTATGATTTTAATGTGTCTCATAAGAGGAAGGGAGGCACACCAATTATATGAAGTTGCTTGGCGAAATAAAAATATTCAGTGTCATAATCACTCTATTTTGAAATTGATGCTATAATAAAGCAGAATAACTTTAAAACCATATAATTCAATTAAACTTAAAAATGTTTAAATGTAAATTCCAAATCAGTAGTTCAGCCAGCCAATTTTTGAAAAGTACAAGTTTGCTACCATCATCCTTGCCAACAAGCACACATCCCTTGTGACTTCTGGAGTAACTCTAGGATTTCCTGCATCAACGGGAGCGGTAATTGAAAATTAGCACCTCAGAACACTTTACAGAATGAAAACAGTAGGTATAATTGATGTTACAAGTTGGAAGGTCAACCCTTTATAGGCTAGAAACCATATCCTTCATCTTTGACTTTTAATAATCCTACATTGAAGTAACTACTTTCTTACAAATACTTTACAGCTAACAACAACTACACTAATAGTCCAAGAAACGTATAACACTTAACTACTTTCTTATAAATTTCTTGCTAGGATTTGAAATCATGTCATGGTAGCATGGTGCACAGGTGCAATTGGTAAGAGTTTTTCTTACAGAAATGTACCTCTTTGATAAGCTTGAGATTGACTGAGTGACAGGACTTTCACCGAAACTTGCACAACTTCATTCAATGTTTTGGGGATTGAAGGTTTAATTGAACATGTAGTTGTAATTACTACCATTTCTTCTCTTGTTAAGACAGCAATAGCATTACCTTTGTCATGATCCAACATTCTATTAGCAGAAATATAGTGAAGAGCTGGTTTTGGGGTGCGAAAATCTCGTGGGTACAAGAGAGAGGAGGGTGAGGGAGAGAACATCAGAATAAATCACATTACCAAACATAATTTCTGCAGGATTAGCTTTAATGTAAATACCTAAAGTCAAATGAGAGTTCTGGGAAATGATGCATTGATCCTTTACAGATTCCTGGGTACCAGTAATGCTTTTATTATCAATACCTGCAGTTCGAGCCACTTTCCAGGTCGATTGCATCATAAGAGTCTCAATTGTAGATACTTACTTCAATATATATAAAAAACTTTAGTCTAGATAAATGTAGCTACATCAAGTGCTAAAGGAAGTAACACTGGCATCTGGATGCAAATAAAATTTAAGTTCCCAAGCTATGAGTTGATATAGAAATTTGCTTGGATCAAGAATTTATTAAAAACTGTTCGAATGAACATAGATTTGAAACTAAAAGAACCTATACAAGAGCCCAATGAGAAACACTTGGATTAATAGCAAATGACTCCTTGTTTTAGCAACTTACAACATAAAATATCATCAAAAACTTCCAGTTCAAAGAGCATGCATGTAATTCAGTAGACAAGGAGCAATGATATGTTCTTGAAGGAAATTTCATGGATCTCCTGAATGATAAGAACAAAAATCAAGTGAAATGCAATAAAGATGATGAAATAGAATAGAAGAATAATAGAACCTTGTAGTTTTCATTAAGTAAGTGCATGTACCTTCACTTTCAGGAGGCCTTGATTAAAGAAATCTGAACCTGCATTGAAAATGATGGATTATAAAAATTTTTAATTGGAGTACTCTCCATTACAGATCCCAACTAGTTAAAGTATGTGCAATGATGACCAAGTCCATGATAAAATTTGGAACTTGGCATTAAAAACAATCCAAAGATCAGTGATAAAGCCAGTCTTATGATCACATGTCAAAGAAGTTGTTTGGGTTGACCTCAACTCGCAGTCCACCAACATGGATAGTATGTTGAGCCAAAAGGAAGAGAAAGCATGCCCAAAGAAAACTGAACTACACAATGCTTCATTATCATAAACATCAGTAGATGTAATATTGGGAAAAGCAGCTGAGGACAAATTAGTGGGTATAAACTTTCTCAATTCCAACACGATATGTTTCATCTGAAATAACGAGAATCACCTGTTTGCACAGATTTAAGTTAAGGAAGTCTTGCAGAATTTGATTTTGAAAAACATCAGATTTAACCTGTGGTATAACAATACAAATGGAGATTAAAAAATTTTGTGCGAAATCATGGATCCAACACCAAGTCTAACGAAGAGCATATTTTACCCACCAAACTTTAAGGAAGACCAAAGAGGAGTGCGAAGAAGTTCAAAGATGATAACAAAATTTCGAAATGTGATTCTTCTCTTTCTGAATATGTCTCGATGGATGGCAAACACACATAAATAAATATAACATATTCATCGAAGGAACAAGAAATGCATAGAAATACAAAATTTGATCGGGCCCATCTACAACTACTTTATTATACTTTGGATCACTTGGTTTTCTAACTATAAACTTCATTACCTGACCAATTAATCATGTAATGCAGTTGCACAAGTAATGGCACTCAAACGGTTACTATAATGCCAATATTACCAAAAAGAAAACACTAGCTTGAGCTAAACAGCCTAAAAAATCAAAAATATACCTTCTCGACAGCAAGTGGATCTTCTCATCATCAGTCATCCGCTCCATAGAATTCCTCCATTTCATGTCTGTCATCATATTCTCTCACGCATCCTCAATCCTCTCAACATCGTCATCATCCAAAAAACATCTAGAAGAGAGAATACCATTTGTTCTAGCATAAGAATAGCCTCTTCATTGAAAATGTGCTGCATCCTGAGGTCCATTCTTACTGCCAGCATTCTATCCCACAAGAAGTTGTAGATATTAAGAAAATTTCCATCATAAGGTTGATCCAAAAACATAGGAGATAATCATCTGTCTTCTGCAAGACAGACATAGGCCTTATCAACTGAGATTCACGCTCAGCCATCCTATCTTGAAAATTTCCAGTATTTATTAATTTAGAAAATAAATAACAAGATGTACTCACCAAAGAGACCAAGCTTGAATATCACAAACTTCTTGAAGGTGCCACTAAAGATACCAAGCTTGTAATATCACCAACTTCTTACCCATATAAAGCATAATTCATTGTGAGCGGGGGAGCATAGAATTTGCATTGAGCGCATTTCAAACCATTTTTTGCATGTTGGTCCAAAAAATCTTTTCCCACTTTTTTTGTACATTTCAACCCTAACATTCATGTTCTCATTCTTTTCACTCATTTTCCCAATTTTTATCATGCAGTATCAGTTAATGTATAAGCATAAATAATTAATGGTGATGAATCTAATAACTAGTGAAAATATTCTCATTGGGTTCCTAGATGAAGTATTTAATTCTCTACCAACAATATGAGTAGGTTCACATAAGGATGCACTTGGTTATTTAACCAAAAACCTCTACCAGATATTGATGAGATAGAATTGAAAACTCAAACATAATATTTTAAAATGTACTCATAAATCATGTATCTCTATCAATATAATTATTAAACATAAATTGAAGAACTTAGGTAAAAATATGAATAATTTGGAATTAAAAGAGAATGTGGTGAATTGCTTACAGTGATTTCAAGTGAATAAGCCTTGCAATTTCTGATGTAAGTTCCCCTTGAAGACAAATATCTCACAAATTACTACAAGAGAAGGAAAAAATTAGCAAAAGAAGAATAGATTATAAAGCCAAATGACAACTAAATATCTGTTTGGCGCTGCGGTGGCAGACACCAAATCATCTTTGAAGGAAGTTCTAGAGTCCACTTGTTGAGCCCAACCTTCAACCATTAAGAATGAAAATGACTTGAAAAACAATGAAAGTAAACAAAATCCTAAACTCCAAAAATCCTAATCGCTGAAATAGTGTGACAAAATAAAAAAAACAAGCATCTTGATTATCTTACATCACAGTTATAACTCAAAAATATGGCATAATACCCATTCTAGCACATGGATGATAGTAAAAAGTAAAACATGGTGGGAGTTTGTCTGACAGATCGACCCATATTCCATGCCCAAGCTTTCAGATTCATAAAATGGATATGTGATCGGACGAAGAGAAACATGCTCGAACCATGGGCATCCTTGTTCTCCCTGCCCTGCACTTGGTACACTGAAGCCTCGGTTCCAAACAGAAGCCCTCCTGGAATTTTTCCTGACTTAGTCCGATGAATTCCACGGCGCCCTAATGGGATTTCGCATGAATGGAGATAGAGCAGTAGGGAAAGAAGAAGTTGAAGGAAGATGTACTCGTCTTGAATAGAGTCCAGGGTATATCGAGAACAATGACAGGAAGAAGAACTATAACATGGTGCATTCGCTCTTAGTCATCCTTGCGATAAGCTTTGATGCTACTTGGAAAATGCATCAACGACAAGAGTGGGGCTATGGTGTTCTAGCATCAGCAATGGCATTGGTGAAAGGCTTCAATATTCTTCGCCAGTAGAGAGGGGGAGGGCTTTGATGGTGGCGAGGTTTCAGAGTGCATCGAAACCTCCAGAGGATTTGAATCCCCCTGGTCCCCGCTAATGGAGCATTCTAGGGCAGCCACACTTGCCCTTTCCATTTCGCCATCACCCAAGGCGTGGCATCGCAGGCGAGTTCTTCCTGTTGTCGCCCTCCCCCCTCCTGAGTCCCACCTTCTTCTTGGCGCGTTTTAGGGATCCGGGGTTTGCTCCCTTCGGCGCCATGGTCGCTAAGCTCGTGGCGTTGCCGGCGAGTGCTTCCAGATTTGCTCTCCCCACATCTCCCTCTCCTCTTGGAGCGCTCTTGGGCATCGGGTTCTTCCTCAGGGTTGCAGGTGGACTTAGGTTTTGAAAGCATCGATGGTTGTGCAGCAAGAGGAGAATGAGAAAGATTTCCAGGAAGAAATGATGAGGGCGCCAAAAATGAAAAATGTCATGGCATATGTGTTTTATTTGCCAAAAAATAAATAAACAAAAGTAAATATTCTATTTTTTGCCACAGTTATAATGTTTCATGGCTAATACATCAGTATTAACCACGCTTTTTGGAACCCTGGCTAAAATATAACTATTAGCCACACTTATTGCAATCGTGGCTAATAACAATGTATTAACTACGATTTTTTGACCCTGACAAAAAAAAGTGTAGCTATAACTCATTTTTCTAGTAGTGATAGTTGACTCCATCTTTGTAGAAAGGTTTCAACCTTTGAAGCTTTTCAGTTATTAGCTTCTGGGAATCTTGAAGTGCAGAAGTAACAATAGTGATACCTTCTTGTAAGGCTTTATCAAATTCTGCCTTAGCTGTAGTCAGGGCTGCAGTATGGGCAGAAGCTATATTCTTCATTTCTGTGACTATGACATTATGAGAAGCTGTCAAATTATCATTCATCCTTAGCTGGTTCTCCAGGACATAGCCTTGCTTCACTGCCATATCATCTACTTGTGTTTTGATCTTCTCCTGATGAGTGGCCAGATAGACTACTGCATTTCCTCCCTTATGGAAGCAGTCAGTCATTTCTTTCTTGTTCAGATTCATTTCAAATCTGATTGACTTGATGTCTTGGGCCAGATCAAATTGCAGTGACTTATGCCCTTCATCTATATACTTTTCTATAGCTTGCCTTTGCTCATCCAGCTTTATTTGCAATGCCACCATCAGTGAACTATAGTCAGTAGATGGTGCAGGCTGTGGTGCAATTGTTTGTAAAGCCTTTTTGTAAGTCTGGCTTCTTCTTTTGAAGACCTGAAACTTCCTCTTCTTGGCTCTAACAGCCTCTTTATCTTCAGAAGCAGATGTGCTAGCTATATCTACTCTTTCCTTTGGGCTAGGAGGTAAATCCTTCCTAGGTAACTCCTCAGCATTCTGTTGCATCTCAGGTTCTTGTCTTGCTGTCTCTTCTTGAGACCTAACTTGCTCCCCCTGAAGATCTACCTGCCCCCACTCAACAGCTGCTTTTTCCACTTCAAAGTCAGTCTGTATTAAGTCTGGGAACAACTCTTCCAGTGTAAACTCTTGTTGAGGTTAACTTGGTGAATCTCTTTGCTCAGAAGCATCTAATACTTCTTTATCAGCTACAGATGTGTCCTCCATGACAACAACCTGAGGTTGACTAAGAATCTGAGGTTGCTGATTAACATCAGATAATGTGTCAGTCATAACTTCATTCTCAATAGGAAAATCTAATTGGTTGATTTCAGTTATTACCTCAAGTATAGTTTGGGTAGCCCTTTCACTCTCTAAGGGAGTTGGCTCATCCACCAGTAGAGGCTCCCCCTGGAGTGGATCCAGGTGAACTGGGCTAGTTGAGGGTAGCTCCCCCTGCCTCTGAGCTTCTTCTTGTCTTGCTGGAGACTTTCCAGCATTCCTTCCCTCTTCATCAGAAATAAATTCTACATGTTCTTCTGAGCTACTTGATGATTCAGGGGCCACTATGGCTTTCTTCTTCTTCTTCCTCTGAGATGTGTCCTTTTCTGGAGTTGGCAGCTCCTTGGTCAATACTCTATCCCACCTAGAGAAGATTCTTAAATGCATTCTCCTCATGTGGTTTATTTTTGAACCAGCAGCTTGGTTCATCACTTCTGGTATGCTCCCTGATAGGTAAAGACTTAGAATTCTACCCATATTGGGTTTCTTTAGGCTTTCTTTAATCTTATCAAACAATACTGTAGACCAATCAGAACTCAGTTTGAATATAATCCTTGTCATAAGATTGAACATATGAGCAGATATCCTATCATGTCCACCAGACTTGCTCAGTATGACCTTGCCAACAATCTCAGATAAAAACTTGCCTTGCATATTCATTCCTTTTCTATTGAACACAGATCCTATCTTCAGGTTATAGTCCAAACCACACCATGTCAATGCTTCTCTTGTCTTAGAAGCAGAAACATCTTCTTCTTCCTTTGTCCTTGGTAGTTGAAGAACTTTTCTTAGACTTTTAGGAGAGACCTTCACCTTTTCCCCGTGAACTCTTGACTTAATCTTGAGTCCTGATTCATCTAGTGTTGCTGCATTCAAAAACTCCAGGACCTCCTTCTTCCAGATCTTGATCGGTTCTGAAATAAGAAATTCTAACCCAGTCTCTGCTACTAGGGTTACCACTCCTTTGATTTCAGGTTCCGCCTCATCAAAAACGTGTCGCACGAGTTCATATCCTTCGTTAATGTTCTCTTCTAGCTTGGGCGCCATTAGGGTTTGAAGAATTTCGAATTTAGAGAACAAAGACGTCGACACACAAGTTTGATCTCGAAACTCTGGTGTGCGTGTCGACAAACAATGGGGAAATCCTATTTATACCTTTCTTGAATCGAAGAAGAAAGGGCGCGTCAAAATACTTAAATTGTGTCGACACTGTTGAAAAGTGTCGACACTTACTGCGAATGTCTCGACAACAATGTGTCGACACAAGTATAGTCGTCAGAATATATGTGTCGACACTTATATATGTGTCGACACAACTCAGCTCGACACTTAGTCGAGACTATACTAGTCTAATTCTGTGTAAAGCTTAAGTGTCGACACCACTCTGGATGTGTCGACACCTACACTGCATGTGTCGACACTAAATCTCTGAAGTATCGACACAGACTTTCTAGATGTGTCGACACCATTTCTATGAAATGTCGACACCACTTCTATGTGTCGACACAGACAACTCTGTGTGTCGACACCTTTTTACTTAGCCAATTTATGTAAACTATTCTAAGTTTATCATCCCTAATTCAATTTTGAATTTATTGAATTTGGTTTCATCTAAGGGCTTAGTATACATATCAGCTAACTGATTATCTGTCTTAACATATTCTAAGGAAATATCTCCTTTTTCCACATGTTCTATTAGAAAATGGTATTTTATTTCTATGTGCTTAGTCCTACTATGGGAGACAGGATTATTTGCAATAAAATGACACTAGTAGAATCACAAAATAGAGGTGTTCTACTTACTTGAATACCATAATCTTCAAGCTGATGTTGTATCCATAGAAGTTGAGCACAACAACTTCCTGCAGCCACATACTCTGATTCTGCTGTGGAGATAGCCACACTTGTTTGTTTCTTGCTACTCCATGATATCAGCCTTCCACCTAGAAATTGACAGGTACCTGTTGTACTTTTCCTATCTTTCTTGCAGCCTGCAAAATCTGCATCTGAATAACCTGTCAGTACAAAGTCTCCATTCCTAGGGTACCAAAGGCCCAGATAAGGTGTGCCCTTAAGATATCTCAGAATTCTTTTGACTGCTGTCAAATGAGATTCTTTAGGGCAAACTTGGTACCTAGCACAGACACATGTAGCATACATGATATCTGGTCTACTTGCAGTCAAATACAATAGGAAGCCAACTATCCCTCTATACAAAGTTTCATCTACAGGTTTCCCTGCATCATCTTTGCATAAAGACATTGTTGACCACATAGGAGTTTTCATGGTAGTGAATGATTCCATACCATACTTCCTTATCAATTCTAGGGTGAACTTAGACTGGCATATGGATAAACCATCCTCAGTCTGTCTAACTTGGAGACCCAATAAGAACTTAAGTTCCCCCATACTGCTCATTTCAAATTGTCCTTGCATAAGTTTTGCAAACTTTCTGCAAAGACTACTTTCTGTAGACTCTAATATGATGTCATCTACATATATTTGGACTAAGATTATCTTGCCTCTGGATTCCTTAAGAAATAGAGTCTTGTCTATTTTCCCCCTTGAGAATTTGTTCTCAATGAGGAAACTAGACAGAGTTTCATACCAAGCCCTAGGGGCTTGTTTTAACCCATACATAACCTTCCTAAGTCTATAAACATAATTAGGTTTAGTAGAATCAACAAAAACCCGATGGCTGTTTCACATAGACTTATTCCTTCAGATTTCCATTCAGAAAAACTGACTTAACATTCATTTGGTATACCTTGAACCCTTGGAATGTTGCATAGGCAAGGAACATCCTTATTGCTTCCAGTCTGGCTACTGGAGCAAAGGTTTGATCAAAATCAATACCTTCTTCCTGCCTATATCCTTTAGCAACCAGTTTTGCTTTGTTCTTTATAATTACTTCATGTTCATCCAACTTGTTCCTAAAGATCCACTTAGTCCCAATAATATTGTGGTCTTTTGGTTTAGGAACTAACTTCCAGACATTGCATCTTTTGAACTGGTTCAGCTTCTCTTGCATAGCCTCAATCCAATGAGGGTGTAGGATGGTTTCTTCAAATTTCTTTGACTCTACTTGGGATAGAAAACTGGAGTAAAGTACTGAACTTAGATTTCTGCTCCTTGTTTGTACCCCTTGTCTGAGATCACCAATAATTTGATTGGCTGGATGATCTTTTAAATGTCTGTTAGCTGGAGGCAGCCTGTCTTCAGGTTGTACTCCTTCAGCTTCTTCAACTTACTGCACCTCTTGGTCTTCTTCTGCATCAGGTGCATCTAGTACTCCCCCTGGACAACAGCCACTATCATCCACATGCTGACTTGCAGTAGATCCTTCTTCAATAGTAAGCTTGTCCATCTTCTCAGTCACACATGTAGAGCTGCAAACACTTTTAGACAATTCATTGTTAATGAGTCTAGGTTCATCAAACACTACATGTACTGACTCTTCTACAACTTGAGTAGTCAAGTTGTAAACCCTATAAGCCTTACTGTTGTTGTTGTACCCAACAAAGATCCCCTCTTGGGATTTGGCAGCAAAATTGGTTAAATAAGACTTATCATTGTTAAGTATATAACATTTACAACCAAAGATTCTGAAATACGATAGATTTGGTTTTCTGTCTTTCACAATCTCATAGGGGGTCTTATTGTGGCTTTTGGTGATAGTAGCCCTATTAATTACATGACATGCAGTGTTTACTGCCTCAGTTCAGAAATATTCAGGGAGAGATGTGTCACTTAATAGGGTTCTACCAGCATCAATCAAGGTTCTATTTTTCCTTTCAGCAATGCTATTTTGCTGAGGAGTTTTTGCTGAAGAAAATTCCTGAAATATTCCAAATTCTTCACACAGTTTTGTCATACTGTCAGACTGAAATTCAGTACCATGGTCACTTCTGATTTTGACCACTGTACTGTCCAATTCATTCTGAATTTGTTTAACAAAACTGTATAAGATACTTGGAGTTTCAGATTTCTGTCTAAGGAAGAACACCCAGGAAAATCTTGAGTAGTCATCTACAACCACAAATGTGTAGACCTTCCTACCTAGGCTGTGAACTAGCATAGGACCAAAAAGATCCATATGCAAGAGGTATAAGCACCTCACAACATCTTTGTTCTCAATGCTATTAAAGGTGGATCTGTTCTGCTTGCCCTTTTGACAAGCTGAGCATATCACATCCTTAATACACTTAACCTGAGAACCATTCCTCACTAACTCTTTACTATAGAGTTGACCAATTGTCTTATAGTTAAGATGGGCTAGCCTCTTGTGCCATTTGACACAATGAGGGACTTTCTCATCAGCTACAAGACACACAGGAGAAACATTGTTCTCACACATAATGTCTAGACAATAGACATTTCTCTTCCTATAACCTGTCAGAATGATCTTTTGATCATTTGATCTCCTGATATGACAACCATCTTTGACAAATGAGATGTCATATCCTAAATCACTCAGCTGACTTATACTAATGTGGTTGTGTTTCAAACCTTTAACATAAGCCACTTGAGTAATTGTAGTAAGGTTGGTAGAAATGTTACCAAAGCCTTTGATGATTCCTTTTTTAGAATCACCAAAGGTAACCTTAGGACCATCCTTGATTGGTGTATAGTCCTTTAGCAATCCCCTAGTTTCAGTCATGTGCCTGAAACATCCACTGTCCAAGTATCATATTGGGGCATGGTCACTTGGACTTACCTGCAAAACAGATTAGTTAACCTTAGAACCCAAAAAATTCTTGGGTCCTTGGTGCTGGTTAGTTTGCCTTTTAACAAAACTACCTGTAGATCTTCTAACAGGTAGTTTGCTACTCTCATTGACACTTGAATTGTGCCAACAGTCTATGACAAAGTGGCCTACCTTGCCACAACAGCAGCACTCAAATCTGTTGTACCTTTGTTTAGGTACAACCCTGACTGTTTTATCTACAGCAGGCTGCTTGTTGAGTACTGGGGCTTTGCCCTTAGACTTAGACTTTACAGTCCTGGCAGGTTTTGTAAACCCTAATCCAGTTTTACCCTTATGAGGTACAACCTCATCTATCAAAGGTAGAACAGATTTTGGTTTAGAAAACCTTGCTACAATATCTCTCTCTTTCTGAAGACTAATCTCCAGATTTCTAATTTGATCATTTTTAAATGTTATAGTCCCCATCTGAATAACAGTAATGTGTTTCAGTCTGGCTATTTCATTTAATTTCTGATCAAGCAACTTGTCAAAATCTGTTGCAGCAACTTTAAGACTGGCAGTTTCCTTAGCCTGACTCTTGGCCAAGGATTTGCTTTTCTTTAAAGCTTGCAACACTACCCTATATTCATCAATCAACTGATGAATGTCTCCTTCAGATTCAGATCCACTAACATCACTTGATGCTGATGTATCTGAATCTGACTCAGTACTAGAAATTGAACTAGCAGAACAATTTTATACCTAACTTGGTCCAGGCTGATCCTGGATTTTGTCTCCTTCTGATAAGGCCATCAGTCCCTGACACTGATTGTCCTCATGCTCATATATAGAGTTCATTAACTGGATGAACTCATCTTCCTCTTCTTCAGCAAACAGTCTAATATAAGCTTCAGCTTCTGAATCAGTTTCTGAAGAAGACATATCTGACAGACTTTTGTCCTTCTTAGCAACAAATGACCTTTCCTTTTTGCCATTGATCTGAGTCTTCTTCTTATCAGTTGACTCTTTCCTCTTCTCTGGACAGTCAGCAACAACATGTCCCTGTCTGTTACAACAATAACAAACTATCTTTGAAGATGTAGTTTTACTTGACTTGGACTTTCTCCTGTCATTCTTTGATGACTTCTGTGAAGTGGATGACTTATACCTTCACTGTTTCTTCTTTAGAAACTTCTGAAAATGTCTAGTGAAAGCTGCAAAGTCTTCATCACTCTCACTGCTTTCAGAATTCTTGCTTTCTGACTCATCTGCCCTCAGCAACTTGGAGGTGGAGATGGAGACCTTTTATATTTCCTAGTGGCCTGTCTTGAGAATCTTTCTTTATGCTCATCTTGTAGTCATCTTTTCCTTACCATTAACTGTCATATGATAACTCCAAACAATGTTGGAATAGTCCTTACCATTTCCCTTATGAACAAATCTTAGTTCCCAGTCTGAGGGATTCAAGAACTTATCATTCAGCATAATTGCTGAATTCTTTTTCAGAATTAACTCATTAACTATCCTATAGATTTCTTGTACTTTCATCAGACCTTCCTTGGCTCTCACTCTTGATAACAAAGACTTCATGTCTTGTCTTACCCTTATGAACTTTGACTATCAGTGTGTCCCATTTCCTTTGATGTTTTAAATTAAATTCTAGGCCATCATCTATTGTCATAATATTCTGAGCCCTCTTGCTTCCAGAATAATCTCATCTTTAATCTCTGTCTAACCTGATTTGCTCCAGAACTTCTTTCATTGGCAAATGCCCTTCTTTGACTGTGAATAAATTCTAGGGTCAGAGGCTCTAAAATGTCCTTTCTTTCCAAATGCAGATTCCTTTCTGAGATTGACAACTTCATGGATCCCAACACTTTGTGATTCTCAGTGGAACCCATTTTCTTGTTTCTTGATTATACTGAATCTGCCAACAGGATCTTTACTCAGACTGTTATGTCCTTTTTGAGTAACCTCGCTTTGATACCACTTGAAAGAAATTGTACCTAATCACCTAGAGGGCGGGGGGGGGGGGGGGGGGGGTGAATAGGTGACCTTAATCTTTTTAAACTTTTAGGCAGAATTAATCACAGAATTCACAGAACTTTAAACAGCATACACAGAATCAGTCACACACAGAGTACACACAGTTTTATAGTGGTTCCCCAAGGTCTGGGTACATCCACTTTCCCCCTTCGCCTATCTAGTAGTGTACTAGATTCGGCCAAGATTTTTCACTACTCCTCAGATACTCAGATCTTACAGCTCAAAACCCAAAACAGGTTCCTACAACTCAGAGTGATCCCACTCCTACAACTCAGGCACACAGCCCTACTGTACAACCCCGTAGCCGGGCGAGTGGGACCCTCCCCAAATGTCAGCCTAGGGGCGTGTTATGGGCGACGAGTTGGTGCGACCCCGTTCGGAGACGTGTGGATCCTCGTGCGTGCGTGCGGAAGTTTTATGTGCTCGTGCTTAGAGTTTATATATATATATATATATATATATATAATATTATATATATATAATATTATATAATATATAGATATTGTTATATTATATAAGAAGGATGGGATAGGACAAGAGGGGGAGGGGGTTCAGCAGGGGGCAGCAGGTTTCGCAGGGGGCGATGGATTTGAGGTGGGGCTCGGGTAAAACAGGAAGGGGGAAAAAACAAATAAAGAAAAAAAGAAAAAGGAGAGAGAGAAAGCGGGGGGGACAGCGGCAAGCAGAAAAAAAAAAGAAAGAGATGCAGGGAGAAATCGGGGAAGCCCTAGCCCGGATCCGGAGCCCAGCCGCCGCCTGCAGTGGCAACCCGAGCCGCTCCTCCCTCTCTCTCCCGTCGGCCTGGAGTAGCAGCCGCCCGCGCCCTCCCTCTCTCACCCTCGGCAAAGCAAGGCAGCCGCCGCCGCCGCCCCCATTTCCCGCTCTCCCCCGTCGCCGGCCAAGCAACGCCGCCGCCGCCTCCTTCCCCCTCTCACTCTCGGCCCGGAGCAGCAAGGGGGCGCCCGCGCCCTCCCTCTTTCACCCTCGGCAAAGCAAGGCCGCCTCCGCCGCCGCCCCCATTTCCCGCTCTCCCCCGTCGCCGGCAAGACAACGCCGCCGCCGCCCCCTCCCTCTCTCACTCTCGGCTTGGAGCAGCAAGGGGCCGCTGCCCCCTCTATCTCTCTCCGGCCACCGCCCAAGCTAGGGCACGGCGGGTTGTACCTCTCTCTCTCTCGCCGCCGCCGCCGCCTGTAGTGGCAACCCGGGCTCCCACCTCCTCTCTCTCGCCGTCGGCCTACAGTAGTTGCAGCCCGAGCCCCGCATCCCTCTCTTTTTCTCGGCCGGGAGCAGCACACTTCGACCTTCCCCTCTCCCGGCAGCAAGCTCAGTCTGGAGCGAGGCTCGGCCAGGAGCGAGGCTCGGCCAGGAGCGAGGCTCGGCCTGGAGCGAGGCTCGGCCTGGAGCGAGGCTCGGCCTGGAGCGAGGCTCGGCCTGGAGCAAGACTCGGCCTGGAGCAAGGCTCGGCCTAGAGTGGGGATCGAACGCCGACGCGGCCGCATGCAGTGAGATCGACTCGGAGCTTCTCTCCCGACCCCGCCGCCAAGCACGCGACAAGGGTAACGATGTTTCAACTTGGGCATGTGAAGCCCTCAGTTTTCATATTTGCACGGAAGCCCCTCTCCACCAACGGGTGGGGGGAAGGGAGCTCCCCGACGGGTTGACGTGTACGTCCCCGCAGTTAATTGCATTAGTACCCGGAAGCGTGAGTACGGGTTTAGGCATGCTGTGTGAAGCCCATCCGGACGTGTGAGCCGGATTGGTGATGTTCTGGGGTTCCCGGAGAAGACTCCGAGGAAGTTGTTTATTTAGCCGCTTGCAGGGAATGCGCTCCGTAGCCCCATAAAAGGGGGTGTGCGCAATATGTTTGGTCCGCTTATGTTGGCCGACTGATGACTAGCTGGCCGCCGCTCGTCGAGACGTTGACGTACAGGTGTTGCAGTACCAGGCGGGGAGTAGCGGGCTTAAGCCCAAACTTGTGCCGGCCCTCGAAGGCCTTTTTGTTTATATTTCCGGCCTGCGTGCCGAGTATGGAATTTATATTCCTGTAATATTCTTTTATATCTGTGATGCTCTGAGAATGTAGCTTACTCCTCCTGTCTTGGGCGAGCGGCGTGTTCGTGAACCGCTCCCCCCGTGTGGGCCCCGAGGTATAGATGCCGGGAAGCCCCCTGATGGCCCGTTGCCATCCTTTCAGAGTAGCGGAGTTCCGCTATTAGCGGCCCAATTGGGGCTGCGTAGAGTAGGGCTGCTGGGCGGTTTTGTGCCAATAGTAAGGCGGGCGGGGAACATTTTACTTAGACCCGAGGTGGCACCTCTAGTTTGGGAGTGGATCTCGAGATCCTCCTTGGATGTTCCGGTCGGCCAAGAGAGCCCTCCGAAGGTGCCTTAGCTCAGCCCTTGGTTTGGGAGGGGAAGAGTTAGTTAGTCTTCCGGGTATGCGGCGGGTCCTCCACGCTGAGACCTTGGGTCTGTCCCTTGTGTTCCTAATCTTGTGCCTAGATCGTTTGCTTGAGGGTAGTAGGTGCGCGGTCACCCCTTCCCCAAGGGTCGAACTCCACGTGAGACCGATTTTCCGGTTTCAACATTTTGGTGCGGTGAGCGTGGAAAGTGACCAGCACAGAAGAACTCAGGCGAACATCATGGCTATAGAAGTGGAACCAGGTGACGACCACGGTCATGCGTTGACACTTTGTGTGTAAGGTCCTCATACTCAGAGTAGTCCCCTCCCATAGCTGTTGTTTGAATCCCATAGCATTTGGAGTAGGATTTGCACCTATTTGAAGCACTTCTACCTGTGAAAACCCGTGTGTCCCCACTTATTGCATCAACGAGAAACCTGGAGGTTATTATCTTCAAGATCGAGTAAGAGAGCAGCTGAGAGGTATTGTGAGCCGGGGTGACCGGAAAGGATTCCCTCCCTAACGGTAATATGTTATCTCTTCTCTGTAATTCAGTGGCGGTCAATTTTTCCCTTTATTACCGATTCGCCTCGAGCTTCTGAGGGCTTCAAGGGTTAGCCTCGCGATCGACTCCGGAAGCCAAACGTCCAACCCATTCCTTTTAAATAGCCTAGTTCGGACGATGGGACGGTGTCACGGGACTTTAAGCGCTATTGTAAGACCGAGCCTCTGCACTGACGGCCGAGATCAGCTCCCCCCTTGCACGTCGGCCTATGTCCTCCCGATCGCACCTCTCCTCCGACTAGAGGAATTATCAGGAACGAGCCTAGACGCTAACCTCCCAGATTTGATAAAAGACCGATCTCTCCAAGCAATCACAAGTGGCATGGCGGAAAGTGATCTTTGTCATTAGATCAGGATACGAAACGTCCAACCTGTTCCTTCTAAATAGCCCAGTTCGGATGATGGGACGATGCCTCGGGACTCTAAGCGCTATTGTAAGACCGAGCCTCTGCACTGACGGCCGAGATCAGCTCCCCCCTTGCACGTCGGCCTATGTCCCCCCGATTGCATCTCTCTTCCGATTGGAGGAATTATTAGGAACAGGCTCGGTCGCCAGCTTCCCGATTTGGCGACTTCCAGATCGTCTCTCTTATGTATAGAATGCGTCCTCCATTTGTAAAAGCATCGGTGCAATTGACTCTCCAGCACCTCTTAAGTAGATAAGATGTCTCCATCTCGAGCAAAGTCAAGTCGTGGTAGTTTTGGACCCCGAGCAGATCCCGCTGCCAGACTCTCACCTAGCTGGCAGGGCCGGAAGTCACTCGGTGTCATCCGTGGGCCTCGAGCAGATCCCGCTGTCAGACTCTCACCTAGCTGGCAGAGCCGGAAGTCACTCGATGGCGGTAGTTTTGGACCCCGAGCAGATCCCGCTGTCAGGCTCTCACCTAGCTGGCAGGGCCGGAAGTCACTCGGTGTCATCCGTGGGCCTCGAGAAGATCCCGCTGTCAGGCTCTCACCTAGCTGACAGGGCCGGAAGTCACTCGATGACGGTAGTTTTGGACCCCGAGCAGATCCCGCTGTCAGGCTCTCACCTAGCTGGCAGGGCCGGAAGTCACTCGGTGTCATCCGTGGGCCTCGAGCAGATCCCGCTCTCAGGCTCTCACCTAGCTGGCAGGGCCGGAAGCCACTCGATGGCGGTTGTTTTGGACCCCGAGCAGATCCCGCTGTCAGGCTCTCACCTAGCTGGAAGGGCCGGAAGTCACTCGGTGTCATCCGTGGGCCTCGAGCAGATCCCGCTGTCAGGCTCTCACCTAGCTGGCAGGGTCGGAAGTCACTCGATGACGGTAGTAGTGGACCCCGGGTAGACTCGCTGTCAGGCTCTCATTAGCTGGCAGGGCTGTAGGCGCACCTGGGGGGAAAGGGTTGGTTCGTGGAGACTTTTTGCAGGACCCCGAGTGATGCTCGGCCCCGGGTAGACTCGCTGTCAGGCTCCCACTAGCTGGCGGGGCTGAAGGCACACCTGGGGGGTAAGGGACCCCGAGTGTTGCTCGGCCCCGGGTGGACTCGCTGTCAGGCTCTCATTAGCTGGCAGGGCTGTAGGCACACCTGGGGGGAAAGGATTGGTTCTTGGAGGTTTTTGCAGGACCCCGAGTGCTGCTCGGCCCCGGGTAGACTCGCTGTCAGGCTCTCACTAGCTGGCAGGGCTGTAGGCACACCTGGGGGGAAAGGACTAGCTCAGCGTGTACAAGAGGATACAGAGGATACAGCTTTGTTGTTTCACGATATCGCGAGAAATTATGTACTTGTTGTAAGTAGTGGTATAAGATCAATTCTATAGCAGTGAGCCAAAGGGTATCGAGCGATTCAAAAGAGCAACAAGGTCGTGGAGAGATCGATGCTTCATACGCAGATTTCAGTTTCTCTCAAATTTTTTTTTTTGGGTCGGCTCCCACTCGCCGGATACGTTGGGTAGGATGATTCTTTCCGAGCTTGTGCCAAGCTCGAAAAGAGCGGGGATTGTGTACAACCCCGTAGCCGGGCGAGTGGGACCCTCCCCAAATGTCAGCCTAGGGGCGTGTTATGGGCGACGAGTTGGTGCGACCCCGTTCGGAGACGTGTGGATCCTCGTGCGTGCGTGCGGAAGTTTTATGTGCTCGTGCTTAGAGTTTATATATATATATATATATATATATTATATATATATAATATTATATAATATATAGATATTGTTATATTATATAAGAAGGATGGGATAGGACAAGAGGGGGAGGGGGTTCAGCAGGGGGCAGCAGGTTTCGCAGGGGGCGATGGATTTGAGGTGGGGCTCGGGTAAAACAAGAAGGGGGAAAAACAAATAAAGAAAAAAAGAAAAAGGAGAGAGAGAAAGCGGGGGGGACAGCGGCAAGCAGAAAAAAAAAAAGAAAGAGATGCAGGGAGAAATCGGGGAAGCCCTAGCCCGGATCCGGAGCCCAGCCGCCGCCTGCAGTGGCAACCCGAGCCGCTCCTCCCTCTCTCTCCCGTCGGCCTGGAGTAGCAGCCGCCCGCGCCCTCCCTCTCTCACCCTCGGCAAAGCAAGGCAGCCGCCGCCGCCGCCCCCATTTCCCGCTCTCCCCTGTCGCCGGCCAAGCAACGCCGCCGCCGCCTCCTTCCCCTCTCACTCTCGGCCCGGAGCAGCAAGGGGGCGCCCGCGCCCTCCCTCTCTCACCCTCGGCAAAGCAAGGCCGCCTCCGCCGCCGCCCCCATTTCCCGCTCTCCCCCTGTCGCCGGCAAGACAACGCCGCCGCCGCCCCCTCCCTCTCTCACTCTCGGCTTGGAGCAGCAAGGGGCCGCCGCCCCCTCTATCTCTCTCCGGCCACCGCCCAAGCTAGGGCACGACGGGTTGTACCTCTCTCTCTCTCGCCGCCGCCGCCGCCTGTAGTGGCAACCCGGGCTCCCACCTCCTCTCTATCGCCGTCGGCCTACAGTAGTTGCAGCCCGAGCCCCGCATCCCTCTCTTTTTCTCGGCCGGGAGCAGCACACTTCGACCTTCCCCTCTCCCGGCAGCAAGCTCAGTCTGGAGCGAGGCTCGGCCAGGAGCGAGGCTCGGCCTGGAGCGAGGCTCGGCCTGGAGCGAGGCTCGGCCTGGAGCGAGGCTCGGCCTGGAGCAAGACTCGGCCTGGAGCAAGGCTCGGCCTAGAGTGGGGATCGAACGCCGACGCGGCCGCATGCAGTGAGATCGACTCGGAGCTTCTCTCCCCACCCCGCCGCCAAGCACGCGACAAGGGTAACGATGTTTCAACTTGGGCATGTGAAGCCCTCAGTTTTCATATTTGCACGGAAGCCCCTCTCCACCAACGGGTGGGGGGAAGGGAGCTCCCCGACGGGTTGACGTGTACGTCCCCGCAGTTAATTGCATCAGTACCCGGAAGCGTGAGTACGGGTTTAGGCATGCTGTGTGAAGCCCATCCGGACGTGTGAGCCGGATTGGTGATGTTCTGGGGTTCCCGGAGAAGACTCCGAGGAAGTTGTTTATTTAGCCGCTTGCAGGGAATGCGCTCCGTAGCCCCATAAAAGGGGGTGTGCGCAATATGTTTGGTCCGCTTATGTTGGCCGACCGATGACTAGCTGGCCGCCGCTCGTCGAGACGTTGACGTACAGGTGTTGCAGTACCAGGCGGGGAGTAGCGGGCTTAAGCCCAAACTTGTGCCGGCCCTCGAAGGCCTTTTTGTTTATATTTCCGGCCTGCGTGCCGAGTATGGAATTTATATTCCTGTAATATTCTTTTATATCTGTGATGCTCTGAGAATGTAGCTTACTCCTCCTGTCTTGGGCGAGCGGCGTGTTCGTGAACCGCTCCCCCCGTGTGGGCCCCGAGGTATAGATGCCGGGAAGCCCCCTGATGGCCCGTTGCCATCCTTTCAGAGTAGCGGAGTTCCGCTATTAGCGGCCCAATTGGGGCTGCGTAGAGTAGGGCTGCTGGGCGGTTTTGTGCCAATAGTAAGGCGGGCGGGGAACATTTTACTTAGACCCGAGGTGGCACCTCTAGTTTGGGAGTGGATCTCGAGATCCTCCTTGGATGTTCCGGTCGGCCAAGAGAGCCCTCCGAAGGTGCCTTAGCTCAGCCCTTGGTTTGGGAGGGGAAGAGTTAGTTAGTCTTCCGGGTATGCGGCGGGTCCTCCACGCTGAGACCTTGGGTCTGTCCCTTGTGTACCTAATCTTGTGCCTAGATCGTTTGCTTGAGGGTAGTAGGTGCGCGGTCACCCCTTCCCCAAGGGTCGAACTCCACGTGAGACCGATTTTCCGGTTTCAACACCTACCACTCAGTCTTCACAAAGACCTACACTCAGCCTTCAACAAGGCCTACACTCAGAGAAATGAATCTCCTACACTCAAGCACACAGACCCAAGAATGACCTTAGGTCATGGAACAAACCTGAACAAGTTGTCACCGACAGGCTTCAGAGAAGTCCTTCAGGTTTGTTCCATGACCTAAGGTCATTCTTGGGCTGAGTTGTTTTAAGTATCTCATATTTTAGTGACACTCTGTCATATCATATATTGTCAAAAAAAATAAACGTGCCGGCTTAGTGGTTATCAAATAACATGTGAAATTATAGAAAAAAGGTACGATGATTCAATCTGAAATTTCGCAAGTGAGATGGGGTTCTTTACTTGTCTTAAGGAGAAACTGAAACTGTCGGTGACAGCTAAGCGGCGCAAACCAGACCGAAGACTCTATCTGAACCTGTGCAAGACCCAAAAATTAAGGAAACATTCGCCTTAACGAGACTTTCTACGCTTGACTAGGCATTGTAAACCGCACAACACATCACAAGAGGAGTTAGAAAATTTTACCTCCCTTAAGGATGAGGGGAGAGGAAACTACCACAAAGAACGCGGGGTTTCTAGTAGGGCTCAGGTTTGAGAAACCCTAAATCGGAGAGGGCTTGGAGCGAAGCCACCATTAGATCTGAAGAGCGGCACCAGAAACACAAGCAAGAATTGATGTTAGACGGATACTCGAAATGCGCAAGAGGGATCGACGTAATTTCATCGATCGGAGGGCAAAAATTTTGCAACAAAATTAGGGCAAAAATCTGAAAACAAGAGTTGGGCGGAGTTCCTTACCTAAGGAAATCGGATCTAGGCTCAAAGACCCATGTAGAGGAGTCTCGAGCGAAAACCTTAGAAGCCCCTCAAAGATCCACTGACCGGAATGGAAAGGAAAAGGATTGCCTGAGAGGGAAGATTCACCTGCTGCCCTCACTAGCTGAAGAAGGAGAAGAAGAAGCAGGGCTGGTGCTGAAACCGTCGGCCTGAGGAAGAGGAGCAGAAGGTGCAGTCGTCGATTCCGGGGTCTGCTGGCCAGAGGAAGTGAATAGGAAGAGGCATCAACCTACTTCAGAAGTTTCGTCCCGAAACTTTCCTGAGAATTCTCTGAATGAGGCCAAACAACGAAGATTCGGACGACACACACTCCAAACAAGAATTTGCAAATTAACGCATGTAACTAACTATGGAAGGCACTAAAATAACAAAGAAGTCAGGCACAAAGACTTACTAAGATCAAGAGAAGAGCTGCGGATACTTGCTGCGCATGTTAGACTCGAGTTCCCAAGTGTACTCCTCAGACCTGCTATGCACCCAAAGTACCTTCACCATATGAATGGTTCTCTTGCGAAGTTTGCGTTCTTGGTGTTCGGCGATCTTCGTGGGCTCGACTGAATAGGACAGATTGGCTTCAGGGATCACTGAAACCTCTTCCATGACGCGGGTAGGATCACGAATGTACTTCCGAAGCTGGTTAACATGGAAGACATTGTGAACACCGGACAACGAAGCATGCTACTCCAGACAATAAGCATATCCTCCGACACGCTCTGAAATAACATACAGTCCCACAAATCTTGGGCTAAGCTTATGATGACGGCTAAACCGTTTCACCCCAGGAGTTGGGGAAACCTTCAGGAATACTTGGTCACCCATGACAAACTCTAACGGACGGCGACGCTGATTAACATATTTCCTCTGCCTCTCGATGACACAACTAAGCTGAAGACGAGTCTTCTTTGCGGCTTCTTCCATTTCTTGAAGTAACTCAAGCCCCAAAATAACTTTCTCACCAACTTCTGACCAATAGAGCGGGGTCCTATAACGACGATCGTAGAGCGCTTCGAATGGGGCCATCTTGAGGCTTTTCTGGTAGCTATTTGAAAGATATGGTACCTAAACACCTAGAGGGGGGGGGGGTGAATAGGTGACCTAATCCTTTTCTAACTTTGTTGGCAGCCAAACAGTTATATCACAGATTTCTAACTACTTTTGCACAGCAAACAGCAATAACAAAACATACACAGCTAATCCACAGCACAATCACAGCACAGCACACAGTGTTTTATAGTGGTTCCCCAAGATATGGGTACATCCACTTTCCCCCTTCGCCTATCTAGCAGTGTACTAGATTCGGCCAAACTTCTCCACTGTCTCAGAACCCAAATTGGTTCCTACACCTCAGGCCCAAAGCCTTACAACTCAGCTTTATCCCAAAGCCTACACTCAGCCAATCAAGGCTTACACTCAGCCAACCAAGGCCTACACTCAGCCAACAAGGCCTACACTCAGAGATCTTAATCTCCTACCCTCAGGCTCACAAGCCCTACCCTCAGCCTTTATAAATATAGGCTTACAATTCACTCAGATCCAAAAGATCCTACAAGTTAAAATGAATTACAAATAATAACTCTACAACTCAGAATTAAAGGAGGGGAGTTGAGAGATTCTTGATGAGTTCTTGGAAGAACTCAGCTGGATTCACCCTGACTTAGCTTTCTTCAAAGCTTCTTGAGTAGAACTGAATAAGACTGAATCCTCCTGCAGTAGTTCCTTGACCTCTGCTACTTAAGATCCAGAATTGAATCTGAATCCTTCTTCTCAGCCTAGTTCTAGAGGCTGATTTCTTGGATGGAGCCCTCTCTCTCCAACTTCTTAGATCTGCAGTTGAACTGCTAGATCTTCTTGTGTTGATACTCTTTGTGCCACTTTAATAATTACTTCAACAAGGTGATCAACCTTAACAATAATCTGATCAACAACTTCAACAACTCTGAAACACAGTTTCTGTAAACTGTAGGTGCCTATTTATAGGCATTCTTCATGGTAACCGGCTGGTCCGGTCCATAACTGACTTCTGACATCTCTGACAGTTGCTGTAGACCGGCTGGAACGGCAGCTGTCAAGTCATCCAGTCACTTCTTGAAAATCTCTAACTGTCTGTAAGTGTCGAGACTTTCTGTCTTTAAGTGTCGACACTTATAGACCAAGTGTCGACACATGCTGTGTAAGTGTCGACACAAGTCTACAAGGTGTCGACACAACTTCTTGTATGTCTCGACACAGATTCTTTTTCATGTGTCGACACTGAAATTGAGTGTCGACACTGAAATTGAGTGTCGACACAAGTACTTGTTCTTCTAGCTTTTGCTGAATTCTTCTATGTGTCGACACATATCCTTTGTGTCGACACATCTTCTTGTGTTGAATCTGTCAAGTGTCGACACTGCTTCTTGGTGTCGACACATAGTCTTCTATGTTGAATCTTGCTGAGTGTCGACACAGCTCCTTGTGTCGACACACCTTCTTCTTGTTGAGACTTCAGCTGAGTGTCGACACATTCCCATAGTGTCGACACTTGTACTTAGAATAATTTGTTGTTCTTTGTGTTCTTTGCTAAGTGTCGACACAGCTCCTTGTGTCGACACTTTCTTCAAGTGTTGAGTCTTTAGCTAAGTGTCGACACATTGTGCTGGGTGTCGACACTTACTTCAAATGCTGACTCTTCTGTTGAGTGTCGACACATTGTGCTGGGTGTCGACACTTACTTCAAATACTGACTTTTCTGCTTAGTGTCGACACACTGTGTTGGGTGTCGACACTTTAACTTAGTCTCTGCAGACTTTTGCTGAGTGTCGACACAGCTCCAAGTGTCGACACTTTCTGGTGTAGACACAGCTTCACTGGGTGTCGACACAGCTCCTTGTGTCGACACTTTCTGTCTGCACTTTTCTTCACTGAGTGTCGACACAGCTCCAAGTGTCGACACTATCTGTCTGGTGTCGACTCTGCATCCCAGGTGTCGACACAATGACTCCAAGTGTCGACACTGCTTGTCTGGATGTCGACACAAGTCTTCTTAAGTGTCGACACTTTCCCTCTGGGTGTCGACACATGGACTTAGAAATTTTTTGCTTCAGTCCAGTGATTTCTTAACCTGCACAAGTAACTCAAACATACATCAAATACATTATGATGTATATCATTGAGTTGGGTGAGGCTTCTTCAAATCAGGTACATTTGACCAATGTACCCAACACTATTGTTATAAGCGAACTCGACCAACGGTAGGTGCTCATCCCACGCTCCATTGTAGTCCAGAATATAACACCGAAGCATGTCTTCAAGAATCTGATTAACCCTTTCGGTTTGACCATCAGTTGTTGGATGATAAACGGTGCTCATGCTGAGCTCGGTGCCCAAAGCTTGCTGGAAGCCCTTCTAGAAGTGCGATACAAATCTCGAGTCACGATCGTATACAATCCGCAGAGGAATCCCATGGAGTCTGACAATCTCTGCAACATAGATTCGAGCCATCTTCTCGGTGGAATGATCTTCCTTATACGGGATGAAGTGAATCACTTTAGTCATGCGATCTACTATGACCCAAATCGCGTCATGCCCCCTCGGAGTGCAGGGCAAACCCGTGATGAAGTCCATAAAGATATTTTCTCTCTTCCATTCAGGGATAGACAGAGGTTGTAAAAGGCCACCAGGACGGTAACGCTGGGCTTTCACCTTCTGGTATATCAGACATCGAGAGATGAAGCGAGCGATGTAACTTTTCATACCAGGCCACCACACGATCTGTTTCAAGTCATAATACATTTTATTATTCCCTGGATGACCAAACATGTGGGATTCGTGAGCTTCTCGGCAAATGCTATCAAACAATTCAGGGACATCAGAAATACATAGGCGACCTTAAAACGTAGAACATCGTCAGAGATGGAGAAATCCGGTAGAGTCCCAAGTTCAGCCCTTTTTTGGATGCGCTGGAGTGCAGGATCAGATGGCTGCAAATCTTTCACCCGCTCTACCCATAACGGACAAGGAATCTCTTCATGATCATCGGGTTCGATGGATATGCCTATCCGATCGAGGTCATCAACCATGACTACAAGAATACCTGTTATTTGCGCACAAATGGAAACAGAAGCATGTCTGCTCAACGCATCTGCCACTGAGTTGGCTTTACTAGGAACATACATAAGCTGCAAATCATAATCCGCTATGAATTCTAGCCAACGCCTCTGATGAAGATTGAGATCCTTCTGAATGAAAATATACTTTAAACTATATTGGTTGGAGAAGAAGTGACACTTCACGCCATAGAGATAATGACGCCAAAGCTTCAAAACAAACACCACTGTGACGAACTCCAGATCATCAGTGGGGTAGTTGCGTTCATGAACCTTTAACTGCGCTAGAATGTTCAAGGCGTTGGACGCCTTATAATAACATTTTTTTTAAAAAAATTTTGAATAGACTGCGGTTTTTATAAAAACCGCAGTCTAAAGTCATTAAAAAAAGATTTAGATTTTTTTTAATTTTTTTTTATTTTTTTAAATGACTTTAGACTGCGGTTTTTATAAAAACTGCAGTCTAAAGTCATTTAAAAAATAATTTTTTTTTAATTTTTTATTTTTTAAATGACTTTACACTGCGATTTTTATAAAAATCGCAGTATAAAGTAATTAAAAAAATAAAAAAAATTAAATTTTTTTTTAAAAAATATTTTTTTTATTTTTTAAATGACTTTAGACTGCGGTTTTATAAAAACCGCAGTCCAAAGCCATTAAAAAAAATAAATTTTTTTTTAAAAAATTATGTTTTTATTTTTTTAAATGACTTTAGACTGCGATTTTTATAACAACTGCAGTCTAAAGTCATTAAAAAAATAAAAATAAAAAATAAAAGAAAATTTAAATTGTTTTAAATTTTTTTATTTTTTAAACAACTTTAGACTGCGGTTTTTGTTTTTATAAAAAACAGCAGAATAAAGTCATTAAAAAAATATATTTTTTAATTTTTTATTATTTTTTAAAAAATTATTTTTTTTATTTTTTAAATGACTTCAGACTGCCATTTTTATAAAAACCGCATTCTAAAGTCATTAAAAATTTTTTTTTTAAAAAAATTTAAATTAAAATTTTTTAAATGACGATAACACGATCTTCTTTCATCAGGACACAACCCAAGCCAACTCCGGAAGCACCAGTATAAACTCAAAAGTCTAACCCCTCTGACGGAAGAGCTAAAATTGACGCTGAACACAAACGTTGCTTCAATTCAGAAAAAGCCTGCTCACACTGATCTGACCACTCGAACCTGACATGCTTTTGAGTTAGCTTTGTCAAAGGAGCAGCAAGAGAGGAGAAATCCTTGATGAAACGCCGGTAATAGCCAACCAAACCAAGGAAGCTGCGGATCTCAGCAGGGGTAGAAGGTCGCTTCCAGTCCATAACTGCGGAAACCTTGGCAGGATCAACGAAAAGTCCATCACCTGAAATGATGTGGCCCAAGAAAGCAACCCGTTCTAACCAGAACTCACATTTCGCCAGCCTGACCTAGACTTGATGTTGACGAATGATGGAGAGAGTAAGTCTGAGATGGGCTGCATGCTCCTCACGAGTCTTGGAGTAGACCAAAATATCGTCAATAAAAACGATGTTGAAATTATCCAGATACTCACAGAAGACACAGTTCATCATGTCCATGAAAGCGGAAGGGGCATTAGTCAACACAAAAGACATCACCAAGAATTCGAAATGTCCATACCGAGTCCGGAAGGCCGTCTTGGGAATGTCAGATTCCTTGATCTTCAACTGATGGTAACCCGATCTGAGATCTATCTTGGAGAAGACAGTACTGCCTTTAAGCTGATCAAACAGGTCATCCACGCGCGGAAGGAGATACTTATTCTTGATGGTTACCTTATTCAGATCTCGATAGTCGATGCACAATCTCATGGATCCATCCTTCTTTTTAACAAAGAGAACAGAGGCTCCCCAAGGAAAAGAGCTGGGTCGAATATACTCACGCTCAACCAACTCTTCAAACGACGATCTAAACTCCTTCAGTTCACGCGGTGCCATACAGTATGAAGCTTTAGATAAGGGGAGCGTTCCAGGCTCTACCTCAATAGAGAACTCTACATCTTGATCAGGAGGCATCCCAGGTAATTCGGCGGGGAACACGTTAGGAAACTCAGAAACAATCAGGATAGACTCGAGTTGAGGAGAGGTAGCGTCTGAATGCGAAGCATACACAAAGTAAGCATGACATCCTTGGCTAAGAAGCCGAGTGACACGCACAACAGAAATTACCTTCAGGTGGCTGAACATGAATGCTGTAGTCCTTGTTATCGATACTGAGATTGACCCTCTTTGCCACACAGTGCAGCTTCGCTCGATACGCGATCAGCCAATTCATACCCAAGATTACGTCAAACTCCGTCATATCCAGAACTATGAGGTCGGCTGCGACTTGCAGTTCACCAAGCAAGATCAGACAATTGAGGATGCCTCTAGTTGAGAGGTGTTGATGGCCGGGGACAAAAATCTCAAAAGGAACCTCAAGTGGCGAAGTATGCCAACTATGTAGGTCCACAATATGACTCGCAATAAAGGAGTGAGTTGCATCAGGATCAAATAAGATTTGCATTCACTTATTCTTGACCCTAAAACTCTCTAAAAGAAATCATAAACACGTTCGAGATTATTCGGTACATAGGGACGTCAAAACAAGAATGCAGGAAATTAAAACTCTTCACAAAGCGTACTAGAGATGACGTCGGTAGATGCGAGCGCCTCGCCCTGAGTGATGACGTTCAATACGACATTGCCCTTCTCTTGGGATCCAGGAATATCCTGCAGAGGCTGAGCGGAGATCGGACTTTCCTTCACGGTGCAATATTTGACAAAGTGTCCAACCTGCCCACATCTGAAGCAGGTATTCTGCTTGCGGCGACAGTCTTTCACCAAGTGACCCGACCTCTTGCAGTAAGCACAGACGGAGGAGGCAGAGGCAAGCGTCATCTGTGGCAGTTGTGCAGGAACAACTGTCTTCTGCTTCTTCAAGAAGAAACGACAGACTTGGGTGATATGTCCAACCTTATAGCAGAATGTCACGACCCGTCAGATAACATTTATCAGAATGTGCTACGGGCGGGTCGTGATGCCGCAGACATGAACAAAAGGAACTTCCATGTCTACTAGGCAGGAGCTGGAAATATGATATTAGTTTTAAAATGGTTATTTTGGAAAAAAGATTTTATTATTTTTATTTATGTATATGCGGAAGTTTCAAAGAAAAGTTAATGCGCATGCATTTTAATAACAAAGTCAATGTCACACAAAGTGTTGAGAAAAAAAATGTAAAGGTAATAAATCGCGGTGACAAATATGTCATAAATAAATGATCTGGTACATCAATGAAAATCCTAACAGTTGTCCACGATACAAAAGAAAATGACTGACAATAACTAGTACATGATAACAGATCTGACGGTAAAAGAAAACAATTACATAGAACCTGATGTAACAACTACAAAAGAGTAAAACCTTCGAGTAACCGGGTGCTGAACGAAGAGCAGCTCAGGGAGCAGGCGGCGCTGTCACGAACCCTAAGGCAAAATCCCAACAAAAGAAAAATGCCTCAGAACATGAAAACTGAAAGTAAGCATATAATAATCTGATGTATAAGTAGAGGTAACAAGAGAAATAAAAACAATTAACTGATGTTTAACGGTACTCTAGCCTACTCTGGTGTTAGTTTAAAATTCCATTCACACAATGACATGAGCGATACAATGAAAAGGGTTCGCGTCTCAATTTGATGCACATGATTCTAAAATAAGTGTAATTGCAAGACTTATCAGAGCGGTGCTTGCAATGACCATCTACTGGTTTCCGTTACCAGTTTGACGTGAACTCGATTCAAAGCATCACATCAAATCGACACCTCCTTTCAATGTTTGCCTATGACGAATAGTGAATTGAGGATTCATGTATTGGAGATTCTTAACACAGCTAAACAGGTCATAAGACACACGACCCTGATCTATAAGGGTATACATCTCATAATATAAGAGTAATAATAAATAAATTTCACGTTTGCAAGCGAGAGAGATTTCTCTACTTGCTTTCAGGTGAAGCTGAATGGATGGCGGCGGCTAGACGGTGCTGGCAGAAACGTAGGAGTCTTAGATCGACCAGCTTAAGATCACACAATCAAGATGACCTACGAAATTTTCTACGCTTGCATAGACATTATAAAAATTATAGATATGCATATGAGAGGTTTCTTAGAAATTGATGGGGAGCCATCAGATGCACCTGGAGGGATTCGCCGCAAGGCAGAACCCACATACATATATTTGCGCAGGAAGACTTGATCGGATCGCCGATCGGACTCCGCGGTTGCGTCCGGGACGTCGCCGCGAGTCAAAAAACTATATTACTTTATTTTTTTCAGTTTATTTTGATGTATTTTTATGGGCGAACCCACCGGCCAATCATAGCCGTTGATGGGGATGCCCAAGCCTCTCTTTTATTATAAATAGGATGTAGAGGGGCTGAATTCAGTCATTGTTGGATTTGGAGAAGAAGCATTCGCAGATTCCAGCGATCCCTCACCGGTGCCGACGCCGTGGAACCATAGGTGATGACTCCTAGGCCGCCAAACTCCCCCCCAAGGTACACCCTACCCCCACCATCATTTTCCACCCCTCCTCCTTCACTCCCGACCACCAAAAATCACCCGAACCTCCCCCCCGACACGGTCGGCTTGCAGCTCTAGTAGATCCAAAACCCGCCGGCCCTGTTTACCGCCGCCGACCTCAACCCAGCTCACCGCCGGCCTCCTCCAACCCTCCAGCCCGCAACCCCTCCTTCCCACCTCCAAACCGACCACTCCTTCCCCTCTACCGCCGGAACCACTCCCAACCCTAGCCGGCCACTCTTACTCAATCCCCTCTGTGGATCCACCATTCCAATATCCCCAAAATCCTAGATTAGTCTAGATCTAGGAATCTAGCCGCCCGATCCGTTATTTCCACCGCACAAACCTTTCATTTTTGCCCGGATCCGCTCCAAAACAGCGGATCTACCCACCCCGGCCCGGATCTATTCATTCGTGTCCGGATCCGCCATTTTACCATCCTTTATCACCGCTTTCCGCCGAGGGCAGCCACCGTCACCGTCGTCTCGCCACCGGTTCCACCTCCGATCGCCTGTCTTTACATCCGGCCTTCAAATCCTCCAGTGCCTCGGTTCAGTCCTCTATGTTGTGAGCATTTATGGTATTGTACTCTGTGACTTGACGTTTTCATTCGATGTTTATCTATATTGTGCTGAGATTATAGTTGTGTAGTAGTTATTTCCTTTTATGATAATAATTGTTTGTGGAATTATTCGCCGCACGCTTGCTTAGGCCCTCCGAGCGGATGAAGCCGTTGCCAAATTGCTAACAATTAATTATTTGTTTCTTTATTTCAATTATTTGCATGCCGTTATTAATTTCATTGCTTGTAATAATTTTCGTTGCCGACCGACTACCACCTTGCATGTAGCATTGTATTACTGTGTCACCCCTGCACCTGCACGTAAAGTTGTAGTTTCCGAGCACCACTAGCCTACCCCTACATCATTTTGGTATCAGAGGACAAAGTTAGGCCACTTGCATGCTCCGTAGTGGTAGGACTTTTAGAGTAAGCATGGTAGCACCACAGAACACCGAGGACCGAACGACGAGCTCGAATTCGGACGCCGCTTTTGCTGAGTTCCAACGCCTTGTCCTAGGTCACCTTGACACCGTAGGAGCCCTGTTCGACGATGTGCGTCATGATCTTGCCGAGGTGAACCTTCGTTTAGGACACTTAGAGGATGCCAGAGTCACCACGACACAACATGACGATTCACTTGAGGACGACCCTGACGTTCCTCCACGTTATGACCAGCGCCCAAGAGATGGTCAGCCTCCGGCAGACCGCTACCGTCGCGATTCTCATCACCGAGCCCCAGCCCCGCTGGCCAGGAGACATCTTGATCCAGCGCGTGAGAGGCCCCTACCTCCACGTGATGAGTACCGCATGCCGCGTAGACCTCATCTTGACCCCAGGGATCGAGGGCCTCCACTTGGCCACCGAGACCATCATCGTGATGAGTATTATCCTCCAGGTCGGAGAGGGCGTGGTCCCCCACCCGGTCGACATGACTACGCTCAGGATGATTACCCCGAGGATTACCATGATCCACGGAGAGATGGACGCTACTTAGATATCACTCGTCGTATTCGACTCGACGCCCCTTCGTTCGATGGTCGCCTAGATCCGAAAGCCTTTAGCGATTGGCTCTTGGACATGGACCACTACTTCGAGTGATATGACATGAGTGACGAGCGTTGTGTCCGCTTTGCGAAGATGAAGTTGATCGGGCAAGCTAAGGTATTCTGGATCAGTGTTGAGAGAGCTTTAGAGCGGGATGGTTACTATCCCATCGTCAGATGGGATGAGATGAAGGAGAGATTGAAGGAGAAGTACATCCTCGCGTCATACCGAGATCAGCTCTTTGAACAGCCGCAGAACTTACGGCAGGGGACGCTTACCGTCGCCAAGTACATGGCTCGCTTCGATGAGCTGATCGTCAGGAGTGACATCTCAGAGGAACCTATTGCCACTGCCCCCCGTTTCAAGGCGGGCCTTTGTTCCGATATTCGGAGAGAGTTGATTCCCCACCGCTTGGAGACTGTTGATCAGATATTCCAGCTCTCCCTCGAGTACGAGTAGTACCTTCGATTGTCTAGTACGAGGCAGTTCACTTTGCGGACTGATTCCTCGACTTTTAGGAAACCGGCTCCGCCCCAGACCACCACGGCTGTACCCTCACGTATTTCTACGGATGCGAAGGGTAAAGCCATAGCCACTGATGGCCAGCGATCTGGGGGCATTGATGTTTTAGATGTTCTGGCAGAGGCCGCGTGGCGGCGCAGTGCCCCACGCGGAACCTGCTAGTTGAGGAGGAGCAGGGTTTAGAGGACGAAGAGGAGGCCCCAGAGGAAGTTAAGGCCGAAGTTGAGGAAGGTTGGGAGAGTGACGCCGAGCGATCGCTAGAGATGGAAGTGATTAGACGCCTCCTGCACACCCTACGTGTGGATGAAGATTGGCGGCGCACTACCATCTTCTACACGTACTTTCCTAGTGCAAGCGGTCCCTGCAAGCTAGCTATTGATAGTGAGAGTTGCGTGAACATCGTCGCCCAGAAGGGGCTTGACCGTATGCAGGTGAAGGCCGAGCCTCACCCCCACCCATACTGTATTGTATGGGTCGACAAGACGGCGATCCAGGTCACCCGTGCTGCTTAGTCCCGATCACTATCGCGTCCTTTCAGGACAAGGTTTGGTGCGATGTCATTCCCATGGACGTCGCCCATGTGTTGCTTGGCCGCCCCTGACTATTCGATTGTGACGTCACGTGCTTCGGTCGCTCGAACACGTGTGTCTTTTATGATAAGGGGCGGAAGATTACGTTGACGCCCACCCAACCCCGAGATCGACCAAAGGGTGTGGTAGAGCCATCTGTGAGCACGAGCGCCTCGTGGCTACTGTATATTTTGAGGCGAGGTGAGTTCCTACGAGATAGCGCCGAGTCAGACGTCATTTATGTAGTTGCCGCTACCCAGGTTACTAAGGACACCCAGTTGACTACCCACCCGCGGTGCGTCCCCTTTTAGGTGAGTTTGCGGACATCATGCCAGACGAGCTCCCCGATGAGCTGCCTCCTCCACTGGACATTCAACATGCCATTGATTAGTCCCGGGAGCCTCCCTCTCAAACCTGCCCCATTACCGTATGCACCCGGATGAGCACACTGAGCTCAAATGGCCGGTTGACGAGCTTCTCCGAAAGCAGTTCATTCGTGAGAGTATGTGTCCTTGTGCGGTCCCCGCCCTTCTTACCCCTAAGAAGGACGGTAGTTGACGTATGTGCATCGATAGCCGCGCCATTAATAAAATCACGGTCAAGTATCGTTTCCCGATCCCACGACTTGATGACCTACTGGATACTATGTCCGGTGCCCAGATCTTCTCCAAGATCAACCTTCGTAGTGGGTACCATCAGATACGAGTTCGTGAGGGAGACGAGTGGAAGACCGCATTCAAGACCAAGGACGGTCTATATGAGTGGCTAGTTATGCCATTTGGGATGTCCAATGCCCCGAACACGTTTATGCGAGTTATGACGCAGGTGTTGCGGCCCTACATGGGCAAGTTTCTGCCTTTCTGGTGGTATACTTTGATGATATACTAGTTTATAGCCAGACGCAGGCTGCTCACCTCGATCATCTGAGACTTCTCTTTGACACTCTTCACCAAGAGAAACTGTATGTGAACCTGAAGAAGTGTGCATTCCTCTCCGAGGCGGTCCACTTTCTGGGCTTCATTATATCCTCTACTGGAGTCTCCGTGGACCCTGAGAATGTCAAATCTATTCGAGATTGGCCTGTGCCTAAGAATATCCACGAGGCGCGTAGCTTTCACGGACTTGGCACCTTCTATAGGAGGTTTGTCCCGGGGTTCAGCATGATCATGGCCCCCTTCACGAGCTGTCTCAAGAAGGGAGAGTTTCAGTGGAGCCCCGCAGCCACTAGGGCCTTCGAGGAAATTAATGAGAGGTTGACGACAGCTCCGGTCCTACGACTCCCGGATTTTAGCCGTGCTTTCGAGGTCGCCTGTGATGCGTCAGGTGTCGGTATAGGTGGCGTATTGAGTCAAGAGGGACACCCAGTTTCTTACTTTAGTGAGAGGCTGAATGAGGGTAAGAAAAAGTACTCGAACTACGATCGAGAATTTTATGCGATAGTCCAGTCTCTACGCTACTGGAGGCACTATCTCCTTCCTCGGGAGCAGTGGCAGACGCATAAACTTTTTTCAGTGTGGGCGTGCTTAAAAATTGCTTGATTCATACTATTAAACCACGTCAAAAACTATTTTTTCGAACAATGGGGTATTAGCTACGATTTAAACTGTGCCTAATACAGTTAGGTTTTTTAAAAAAAGGTATTAGCCACGGTTGATAGTTTAAACCGTGCTTATATAGGAATTTTTTTTAAAAAGTGAGTATTTGCCACGGTTTAAATCGTGGCAAATATCCTTAATTTTTAAAAATAGTGTATTTGCCACGGTTTAAATCGTGGCAAATACCCTTAATTTTTTTAAAAATAGAGTATTTGCTACGGTTTAAACCGTGGCAAAAACTATTAATTTTTTTAAAAAAAACGAGTGTGGGCGGCCGCCCACCCTCGCCCCAAGGTGGGTCCGCCCCTGCCCGGGAGTTCGTGTTGTACTCCAACCCCTAGGCCCTACGATACCTGGACTCGCAACGCAAGCTGGACCACCGACATGCTAAGTGGGTCGAGTATCTGCAGGATTTCCATTATGTCCTCAAACACTGCATCGGTGTTGAGAACAAGCCGGCTGATGCGTTGAGTCGTCGCGTATCCCTGTTGCAGACGATGACTGCGAGTGTCGAGGAACTTGATAGGTTGATGCTCGACTATCCGACGTGTCCTGATTTTGGCGGGATTTACACCACCCTATCCCGAGACAAGAGTTAGGCGGAGTTCCTTACCAAAGGAAACCAGATCTAGGTTTTGCCAGTGGATCCGCAATGTTCTCCTCAGTCGGCACTCTGCTAATGTTCACATCTGCTTGATCGACAATCTCTCGAATTAGATGGAACCGCCGAAGTATGTGCTTGCAGCGCTGGTGAGATTTAGGTTCCGAAGCAAGTGCAATTGCACCGTTGTTGTCCCAGTAGAGATCTACGGGATGAACAATGCTAGAAACTACATCTAACTCGCCGATGAATTTCCTAATCCATGCATCCTCCTTTGCTGTATTTGCAGTGGCAATATACTCGGTCTCAGTTGTAGAATCGACAACTATCTCCTGCTTGAAAATTTTCCAGCTAACAACACCTCCATTAAGACAAAACACAAACTTTGACTGAGACTTTGAATCTTCCCTGTCAGTCTGGAAGCTAGAAACCGGGGGTTACAACGAGCTGTTCCTCTCCACCAAATACCAAGAACGTATCCTTAGTCCTTCGCAAGTACTTCGAGATATTCTTAACGACAATCTAGCTACTTTCACCAGGATCAGACTGATACATACTAGTCATGCTCAAGGCATAAGAGATATCGGGTTTGATACATATCATTGCATGCATGATTGACCCAATTGCCGAAGCATATGGAATCAACTTCATGCGGTCCTTATATTCACAAGACTTAGGACACTGGTCCTTAGAGAGACTCACACCATGAGACATGGGTAGGAATCCTTTCTTGGACTCGAGCATGCTGAACCGTTTCAACACCTTGTCAATGTACGTACTTTGAGTCAAACCCAACAACTTCTTCGATTGTGGATGTATTTCCGAAGCTGGCTGACATGAAAGACATCCTGAACACCGGCTAAAGAAGCAGGTAGATGCAGACGGTAGTCAGATCCTCCAATACGTTCTGAGATGGCGTACGTGTAGAAGTTGAAATCTGAACCGCCATCAATGGTCAACCGATCCTTTCATCTCCAGGCGGCTTAGTATTATATTTCTGCATTGAAAATGTATTAGGAGTTAGTGTTGCATTTAATAAAAAAAACCCCTACCTGTTATCTGCTTTATTAAATGCTTTATAACCGGCACCAAGAGGCTATATAACCTCCATCTATTGTTTTGTAATTGTGCTGCTTAACATAATATAAAATTTGAATGCTTTTTCAGTGTTACATTTGAGTCTTCCTTTGTCCATGTCTTCTTCTTCCACCTGTAAAAGTTAAACAAAAATCAGAGTAAAAGTGATTATTTCCATCAGTGGTATCAGAGGCACCTTTTTTTCTTCCGACCTGTGAGATCTGTGCGTTTTCTTTTCCTTTCTTTTCATGGCCTCATCATCTAGCATATCATCCACACCCCTTTATACCCATTCCACCATTCCCATCTTTAATGGTGAACTATATGATTTTTGGAGTGACAAAATGAAGACTTTGCTAAGGTCTCATGATCTTTGGACCATAGTCAAGGATGGACCCCAACCTATTGTACAAGCTGCAATAGGAGCTGCTGCAGGAGATAGACCCACTTTCAACAAAGAAGAACTTCAAAAGGATGCCCTTGCTCTGCACCTTATACAACAAGGCATTACACCAACTATATATCCCAGAATTATGGGATCAAAATCTGCTCATGAGGCGTGGCAAAGACTCGAAGCTGAGTACAAGGGATCTCGAAAGGTAATCAAACTCAAACTATACTCTCTAAGGCGCAACTTTGATTTAGGGTCTGTTTGGCGCAGCTCTGGCGGCTGGAGAATCTCTTTTCCAGCCGCCAGAGCTGTTTTTTCTGTGTTTGGGACAGCTCCTTATGAAGAGCTTTTCGTAAATCTGGAGCTGTTTTGCAGCTTTTCGGAAATCCCTCCCTGCCCAGCTTCTGCTCCCGCAAAATAGCTTTCTCTCTCACAGGTTTTGGAATCTACCGGCCCCGACTTTTCCAATTCTTCCTGCAACTCGCGGGAGCCGACGAATCTCGCCGGAGCTGACACATCTCGCCGGAGCCGCCGCTCCCTCCTCCTCCCGCTCTCGCTCTATTTCTTCAAAGCGCACTTCTGTACAGAACACCCAAACACTCTGCAGCTTTTCAAAACTGCTCCCCAGAGATTTATTTTAAAACAGTTCTATCCAGACAACAGCTTTTCAATCCGCCAGAGCTGTCCCAAACAGACCCTTAATCACCATGACTGAAACTGAGACTGTGGAAGAGTTTTTTGCCGAAGTAATTAGCATCGTAAATCAGATTAGAATCCTGGGGGGGGGGGATAGAAGAACAACGGATTGTTGAAAAGATCTTGAGGTCACTTCCAAACACACACAAACACATAATCTCAGCTATATTAGAAGCCCATGATCTAGAAAATCTCACAGTGATTGATCTTATGGCCTCCCTGCAAACCCATCAAGATCTGCTAAACCATGATGAACCAATACTTGAAAAGACCTTTCAAACCCAGACACATACTCAAATGAAACAAGAAGTAGAGAGGAAGAAGAAAAATGATGCAAACAAAAACTACAAAAGCCCACAAAACTACAAAAGCCCACAAAACTCCAATAACCCAAGACATGACAGGTATTATAACCATAATCCCAAATGCATTATCTGTAAGAAACAGAATCACGAATCCAAGGACTGCTTCTGGAGATGCAAGTAGTGCAAAGTTCCTAATCACTCTGCTGACCGCTGTTGGCATAAAAGAAAAAGAAGAAGTTAAAGTATCAGAAACACAAACTGAGGAGTATCTATTTACCTGTAACACAACCGACGGGTCAGCATATCCATCTTTATGGTATATTGACAGTGGTTGCTCCAACCACATGATAAACAATAGGGACTACTTCTTAAATCTTGATGAAACTGGAAATCAGAAGTAGTTCTAGAAGATGGAAAAAAGAAGAGAATAAAAGGAAAATGAACCATTGCTGTAATCACACCACAAGGCGCCACTAAACTCATTGCAAATGTACAATTTGTGCCAACGCTCTCTCAAAATTTATTGAGTGCAGGACAACTCATGAACAAGGGGTTTAAAGTCATCTTCAACTTGAAAAGTTGTGACATTATTGAACCTCAGAGAAATTCAATCGTTGCCTCAGCCAAAATGAATGACAGCGATATCTTCACTCTAACTCTGAAACCGAATAAACACAAAAAAATGTTCTGTGTTGCCTCAGATTCACAGTCCAGTCAAGCCTTCTCTCTTTGGCATCATAGGCTTGGACATATATGTTTCCAATCCATTCAGAAAATACAAAATGAGAAACTTGTTGAGAGACTACCGGAAAAACAATTAGCATCACAAACTTGCTCTGCCTGTGCTGAAGCAAAAACCCATAGAACTCCTTTTACAAAAGTGTCCCTTAGAAGAAGCTGTGCACCACTTGACCTTCTTCACTTTAATTTATGGGGACCAACTCCTGTTACATCATTTGGAGGAAAGAGATACTATCTACTAATTGTGGTCAATTTCAGCAGATATATGTGGCTCTTTCACCTAGTCCAAAAATCTGAAGCATATCAATACTTCAAAAACTTCAAAAACCAAGTGAAAAACCAACTAGAAAGAAAGATAAAGACTACGAGAATAAATAGGGGAGGTGAGTTCCTCTCATCACAATTTAACAAACTATGTGAAAATGCTGGAATTCGAAGAGAGCTCACAACCCCCCCATACCCCTCAACAAAATGGAGTTGTTGAAAGACGCAACAAGACAGTAGTATAAATGGCCAGAACCATGATGATACATGCCTTCCGCCCTAAGATGCTGTGGGGAGAAGCAACTAACACAACCATCTATATCCTAAACAGAACACCCACCAAGACACTACCCCTTACAACCCCATATGAAATAATCTATAACATAAAACCTGTTGTGACTCACCTAAGAGTATTTGGTTGCATTGCCTATGCACACAAAAGTAAAGAAGGAAGAGACAAACTCTAAACAAGTGGACAAAATGTGTGTTTCTTGGCTATAACAGTGAAAGCAAAGGATATAGGTTACTTGAACCAAACAATAACAAAATAATTATCTCAAGGGATGTCACATTTCATGAACAATCCAAGTGGAACTGGGTATCAGATTCAAAAATACATAATCCTCACCCATGCTGTCGGTTGAGCTAAGGGTTTCTCCCAACCCCATCCATGACAACATACCAATACCTGAATCAGAACAAGAGAACTCAGATGATGAATCATCACAGCCCGTTAAAATCAAAACACTTGAAGATATATATTAGGCAACCGAGGAAGCATGCTTTGCAACAACACCAACCACCTTTAAAGAAGCATTTGCAGAAGAAGAATGGAGAACAACCATGCAGGAGGAGCTAGATGCAATAGAAAAAAACCACACATGGTCTATAGTAGACAGACCCCCCAACCGCAGCATAATTGGCCTCAAATGGGTCTTTAAAACAAAACTCAATGAAGATGGTAATTTGCACAAATATAAAACAAGATTGGTAGCAAAAGGTTTTGCACAGAAACCTGGTGCAGACTTTGAAGAGACATTTGCCCCCATAGCCAGAATGACAACAATTCGTTTGCTACTAGCCTTTCCAGCCCAAAATAATTTACCAATTTTTCAACTGGTGTTTCTTAATGGTAAAATAACCGAAGATGTGTATGTAAACCAGCCACCTGGCTTTAAAGTAAAAGGGCAGGAAGACAAAATTTACAAGCTTCACAAAGCCCTCTACGGGTTAAAACAAGCCCCCCGTGAATGACACCATAACATTAATGCCTATTTCATCAGTAAAAGATTTGTTCCTTGCCCTAACGAACCAACCTTATACATAAAGAATGAACAACATAGAAACATTTTTGTGAGCCTGTATGTAGATGATCTTTTTGTCACCGGTACCAACCTCAAGCTCATTGATGAGTTCAGAGAAAAGATGAAGGACAAATATGAAATGGCAGACCTTGGACACCTGAAATTTTTTCTGGGGCTACAAATCAAACATCTTGGGTGCGGATTTTTTGTATCACAGGAACTGTACACCCGAACACTTCTAAAGAAATTTCACATGGTGGAATGCAATTCCTCTGCAACCCCCATGTCATGCGCAGAGAAGCTTACTGCTAAGAAAGAGGAAGAAGAATCAACAGACAAAGAAGAATTCAGAAGCTTAATCGGGTCTCTCATATACCTTACAAACTCAAGGCCGGACATCGAAAACTCAGTCAACATCCTTGCCAGAAAGAAGCAAGAGGAACACTCATCGGCTACACCGACTCAGATTGGGCTGGCAATCTGGAAGACAGGCGTAACACAAGAGGTTTTGTCTTCTTTCTCGGTTCCATCCCTATCTCCTGGAACTCAAGGAAGCAGCAAACCGTAGCACTATCCACAACAGAAGCAGAGTTCATGGCTCTCAACGCTGCAGCATGTGAAGCCATCTGGCTTGACCAACTAAGGAAAGAGATATGCAAGAATAAAGAAGAAGAATAAATCAAAAATAAAGAAGAAGAAGAAGAAATCAAATAAAAAAAGGGAGTAAAAATCATCTGCGACAACACTTCAGACATTGCTTTGGCCAAAAACCCCGTTTTTCATGCTCGCAGTAAGCATATCGACATCCGATTTCACTTCATCAGAGAGATCGTCGAGAAGAAGATGGTTGAGCTGGAGTACTGCCCCTCACAACACCAGCTAGCTGATATAATGACCAAGCCATTACCAAGACATCGATTTATAGAGTTGCGGGAAAGGCTTGGAGTAAAGAACGGTCCAGATTTAAAGGGGGTGTAGAAGTTGAAATCTGAACCTCCATCAATGGTCAACCGATCCTTTCATCTCCAGGCGGCTTAGTATTATATTTTTGCATTGAAAATGTATTAGGAGTTAGTGTTGCATTTAATAAAAAAACCCCTACCTGTTATCTGCTTTATTAAATTCTTTGTAACCGGCACCGAGAGGCTATATAACCTCTATCTATTGTTCTGTAATTGTGTTGCTTAACATAATATAAAATTTGAATGCTTTTTCAGTGCAACATTTAAGTCTTCCTCTGTCCATGTCTTCTTCTTCCACCTGTAAAAGTTAAACAAAAACCAGAGTAAAAGTGTGATTATTTCCATCAGTACGGTCCCACGAATCTCAGGCTGAGCTTATGATGGCGACCGAACCGTTTCACCCCAGGAGTAGGAGAAACCTTCAAGAACACTTGATCGCACACAACAAACTCTAACGGACGACGACGCTGCTTAGCATATTTCCTCTGCCTCTCGATGACACGACTGAGTTGAAATCAGGCACTTCCTGATATCTCCTGTTCCCTTCCAAGTGCCCTTTTCCTCTTACGCCTCGAACATTTGGATGTGTCTGTTATGTTCACTCTCTCGGACCACCAAGTGACAAACTTGCCACCCGCGCCACCAAATGTATATTTATTGGATACTCTCGTACCCAAAAGGGGTATGTTTGCTACTCTCCCACAATCAACAAGGTGCTCGTCTCCGCGGATGTTACCTTTGCTGAAGATGAAAGCTTCTTCTCTCACACCACCACTCTACCACCTCAGACCACTATTCCTTGTCCGGCTGTCCCAGTCACATCATTGCCTCCTGCTTCTTCCGCTCCTCCAGTACCAACTTCACGACCTCTCCCTCCTCCACCTACCCGTGTCTACACTCGCCGTTCGTCCAGAATTGCAGCCCGATATCAGCCCCCTACTACGGATGCTCTTCTGCACCTTGACGATCAAGCACCACCCTCTACGGCTCATCCCATGGGAAACTATGTATCCCTACATCGCCTCTCTCCACCTCTTCGCACTTTTGCCCTCTCTCTCCACTACTTCCCTTCCTAACTCCTTGCAGGATGCTCTACAACATTCGGGCTGGCGTGCGGCCCTGGACGGCGAGATGACAGCTCTCTGGGCTAACTAGACTTGGGACCTTGTTCCTCTCCCTCATGGTCAATCTTGTGTTAGCTGCAAATGAGTCTTTACAATCAAACATGCTCCTGATGGAACAGTTGATCGTCTCAAAGCCCGTCTGGTGGCTCGGGGCTTCACTCAGCAACATGAACTCGATTACGACGAAACATTCTCTTCGGTGACAAAACTCAGTACTGTACGAGTTTTGATCTCTCTTCCTGTGCATCGCCAATGGCCTCTTCATCAATTGGATATCAAAAATGCTTTTCTTAATGACGATCTTCAAGAGACTGTGTATATACACCAGCCACCTGGGTTTGAGACCACGGAGGAGTCTCGTGTATGTCTTCTCCGGAAGTCTATATATGGTCTCAAACAATCCCCTCGCGCTTGGTTTGATAAGTTCAGTAAGGTGGTTCGCGAGATGGGATTCACTCAGAGTTCTGCTGATTTCTCTCTCTTTACTCGTCATCAAGCAACAGGGATAGTTGTTCTTCTTGTCTATGTTGATGACATTCTGATTACGGGAAACGACACCATCGGGATCCAGAAAATCAAACAACATATGAACTCCGTCTTTCAGACAAAAGATCTGGACAATCCGCGATTCTTCCTTGGACTTGAGGTTGCAAGGAGACCTGATGGACTAGTCTTATCTCAACGGAAGTACTGCATAGATCTTCTACAAAGTGCGAGCTACTCGGGATGCAAACCTAAAGATACTCCGATTGACATGAATCATCAGCTGTCGAATCAAGACTCTGGGAATGACCCGGTTCTAATCAATCCAGAGTGAGACGTGAATAGTCATCAATAAAGGTTACAAAATATCGATAACCAAAAAGACTGAGAAGTTTATAAGGACCTCAAATATCAAAATGAACTAAAAAAAACGGAGTACTACTCCGGTTACATACAGAAGGGAAAGAAATACGATACTGCTTGCCAAAAATACATGACTTACAAGAAAATTCCTGTAAAGAGATATCAGGAAGTGCCTTCTTGAGAATTTGAAGAGGAGCATGTCCAAAACGACGATGCCAGTTGACGGAGGGAACAACAAAGAGTGAAGTGGAAAGAGCGTACAGGAGATAAAACCCGTTTGACAGCCGTCCTCTACCAATGATAGTCTGTGTTTGACGATCCTGCATTACAAAAGAAGAAGGTGAAAAGATTAGGCAACAATCAAGATCTTGAGCAAGCCTACTAACAAACAGTAGGTTGAAGGGAGATCCCAGAACATGAAGGACCGAGATTAAGGAGAGAGTAGGAGTAAGGTGCAGATCAACAGCTCCAGACACATGAGTAGTATCGCCATTGGCCACAATGATAAACTTGGGATACTCAGTGTGCATGTACCGAGGAGGTTTCTGAGAGGTAATGTGATGGGTGGCTCCAGAGTCCAGAATCCACTGAGAGCTGTAGGAGAGACAGGAGATACCTTCAGTAGAAAAGGAAGCAACCGAGCCAGAGGAACGGTTGAGAATGCCTTGAAGCTGCAGCATCTGTAGGCGGAGGTCATTGATATCCTTCTGAGCAGTAGATGAGGGGTTGGCGGGAGAGGGGCCGACAGGAGCAGGAGTAACGACAACAGCAGGAGCAGTAAGATGAGGAGGCAAACCATGTTTGCGATGACAGGTAGCTTCAAGGTGGCCATCACGACCGCAGTAAGTACACTTGAGAGTAGAGCGTCCAGCACGTCCCCGACCACGAGACGTGAAGCGGCCTCCCCGAGTAGAAGATCCCCGATCAGAAGGAGTAGGGAGTAGGGGCTGCTGGAGCAAGGCCGGAGAAAAGGTGGCTGGGGTCTCGGGAGGTGGTGTAACCTTAAGCACCATGGAGCAAACATGAGACAAAGAGGGTGTAGTAGAAGAAGAGAGAATCTGGGCTCGGATGCTGTGAAGGTGGCTAGGAACACGGGCCATCATCATAGCGATCCCAACAGCGTCCTTCTGTGCCCGTTGAGTAGCAAGGTCTGCAGAGGGAGGTTGGTGTTGTATCCAGGCCTCTACCAGGGTTTTGGTCCGGGCAACAAAGGAAGTTAATTCGCCAGTGGTGCCTGGGTTCAGTGATTGAAGAGCGGAGATGATGTCAAAAAGGTGCTGTAAGCTATCCTGGGTAGAGTAGAGGGAGTGCAGTTCATCCCACATTTCCTTAGCTGCTTCGTAATACATTACCATGCGGTAAGATTCTGTGTTCATAGAGTTAAGCAACCATGATTGGATGCATCCGTCATCGCGAAGCCAGTCATCAGAGGGATCAACAGATTTGACCCGAGTAAGGTGATGGAGTAGACCCTTAGTTTGCAGAACACGTCGAACGGAATGAGCCCATTCGACATAGTTAGCCTTTCCGCTGAGAGAGATAGTGGTGATGCAAAGTTCATCACAGACCTCGAAAGGCAAGGTAGCAGCACAGGCGGGCAGAGAGGTAGCTGCAGTTGAGTCACTGGATGCCATGGAGGAGAGCGACAACGAATTGAAGCAGCTAGCGGCAGCGGACTGAAGTGGAGCCTGCAAGAAAGGGGGCGAGCAAGAAACCAGATTCTTGGAGTAGGTCGCGGCGACTAGGGCAGGTCGCGGTGAGCAGATCGCGGTGATCCGGACGGGCAGGTCGCAGCGACTAGGAAAAAGGGCCGAGGCGACCTAGAGCAGGTCGCGGTGACAAAGCAGATCGCTAGCCACTAAGAAGAAAGTCGCAACGACTAAGAGGAAGGTCGCGACGACAAGGAGAAGAGCACGACAAGGCGCGAGGTGATATAGGCTGCGGCGAACTGGAGCAGTCCGTAAAAAAAGAAGGTTCGCAGCGGACTGGAGGAGGAACCCGCAACGAACTGAAGCAAGAGCTCGCAGCGGACTGGAGCTCGCGAAGAAGAGAAGGGTCGCGGCGGACAAAAATAAAGGTTCGCGAGAAGAGAGCTCGCCACGGTTTGGGGCAGTCCGCGACAGGTTAAATCAGGAGGGCGCGGGCGAGAGGAGAGCTCGGACTGGACCAGAGTAGAAGCTCGCAGCGGACTGCAGCAAGAGCTGGCAGCGAACCGGGGAGGAGTAGCGGGTAGCGGACTGGGGAGACTGAGCGAGGAGCTCACAACAACGGACTAAGAGGAGGGTCCGCGAGAAAAGTGCTCGCAGCGGACTGATGAAGAATAGCGAGTAGACAGGGAGGAAGTGGACCCCACGAGACAGAGAAAAGAGGCTATAAGAAGCCCGAGGAGGGTGGAACCGCGGAGAGAAGAGGAAGCGGTTCCATAAAAGACAGGCCGCAGGAGCCAGGAGGCTAAGGGAGAGGAGCGGATAGAAACGCAGGCCGCAGACAGAATCGCAGGCCGCTGGCGAGTAGGGGTAGGCGGATAGAAGTCGGAGTCCGCAGGCCGCTGGCGATTAGGGGTGGGCGGATAGAGTTTTAGAGTCCGCAGAAGGGGACGAATGACTCTGATACCATGTAAGAAGACAGAAACAAGAGAGAGAAAATCACCCGTAATTGTATTATTCTCAAAGTATAGGAATACATACACTTATATAGAGGTAGATAGAGAGAGATATCTACATTTACAATGTGGGACTAAAGGAACTATACATGGGCCTCCCAAATGGGCTAATTCTATTTTATCTTTAACAGTTTTCATGCTTGTCACCTAGTCCTTGCCCCATTACAAAGAACTAGCTCTGTCAATCACCTCTCTCTATTTATATGGACCATCATCGAAACAACCATGTCTGAGCTCCAGGTTTTTATGCCACAACTCCTTATCACCCACCGTTGACACACTCCTTTTGACGGTGTTACAGAGTTTGATGCCTTGTTCCAATCCACCCATGGCCCCAATGAAAATCACCTTTGCTAGCTTGACATCTCTGTTTTCGACGACACCGACCCTTTAAGGTGGATTGCCTGTACAATAAATTTTTGAACAAGAGAGAACCCTGAAGATTAGAAGGTTCCTATATTCACCATTTACATGGAGTAATCCACTCTCCATTGGCTCTATTGAAGCTGCTAGACCAACCCGTCTTAAAAGTGGACACTATTAATGGAGGATCTTATTCATCGATATGATATCTGTCAAGCGAGTAGTGCTTTCGAGCGACTTGGGGGAATTTGACAATTAGAATCAGCCCCCTCCTACAAAAGAAAGCATGCCTCATTAGTATGATGGCACAAGTACTATCATCCTCCATGCCAATGAGAGGTAAGCATATAAGGTAGTGTCATTGTCTTTTTCATGTGACAAAACAGATTATGATTCAATTTTCTAGTGAATAGATTTTATTCTCCATAGGTGGACAATTTATTGAGGTGAACACTTTGTTGATGTGAAGGTTCGGGATTTTTATCTCCTGCATCTTTTATTTCTTCTGCAAATCAACTCATAGATTATTTTCACCATGCCTGGTGGACAATGTAGCGTGACCTCTCTTATAGACTTGATCGTTGCAATATTTATTCTCCATGCCAAGTCGGAATTACATGAGACCTCCATTATCAACTTAAGGAGTGCTGAACTATGCATTTGTACTCAGGACCAGAGATTATTGTATTTTCTGATATTATCATATATATAATGGAATATGGAGTTAGTGTAATTAATAAACAACAATTTATAATAACTTTTTCAATTTTGATATTGGAATATTTCTTTTGTGCAAAACAGAACTCTGAGAGGGAGTTAACACAATTAGTAGTAATGCGGAGTAACTGGGAGAGGAATGGTTCATAAAGCTGTGATCCCAATTTGTTGAGCTAAGTTTATTGATGTTATGAAACATTATACTTGTTAATGTCTTGAATATTTTGAACTTTATGCTTGAAAACTGCCATTCAGTGCAATGTTATTATAGCTTTTCATATAGCTTTTTCATAAGTCAATCTGGTTTGCTCAGATAGTTCTTATGAATTTTTTCAGATTGCATGCGTGCTAAAGAAATTTCTAACTTACCCAGAAATCAACATAGTTTTTGCAGCAGCATTGAATAATCCTTGAACCACATGTCATCATGTCTTGTTGTTGTTATCACCTTGGTTGTTTGGTGATGCACAGTGCAATGGATGGTTTTGAATGTTGGAGTATGTAAATTTATTCTCTGAAGGGTCACTAAACCTGAATTGCAATACTCTGATGTTTTGCGGGGTGATTTGGAAACCTATATCGTGTTTATCTTGAAAAAAGCCAAGCATCAGGAATCCCTGCTAGTGAGAAGATGCACAAAAATAGTGTGGTTATTTCTTCCCAGGGTGTTAATCCTCAAAAAACATTGAAACATATGGTATCTTTGAAGTCTCTAAGGCTAAGCCGTGACCATTCGGGAGAATTATTGTCTTTTGTAATAAAAGTTGCAGCTCTGGAGGCAGTAAGGAGGCTTTCAAAAAAAAGGTGTCCTATTTTATGGAAGTTTGTTCAGGCATTTCAAGTTCTTAGTTATCCACCACTTAAATGGCTACAGAGATGGGGTCCACTACGACTAATAATTAGAGGTGCACAGGTATGTTAAAGCGTATGAGCTGCAGAAACATAGAATCATAATTTAAATCTTTTTTTATTTCATATTCTTGACTTGAAACGGTTTATATACTAAATCAATGTAGTAGCATGTGTTTTATACATGGGAACATGCTCTTGGATTTATGTTTTGCCTTTTGTGTGCAAGTCTGTCAGACAATCATGCAATTTTTTTTAATTTTCTGTATACTAGAAGATGCTTCAGTTTCCTTGTATCTTATTTTGTGCATAATTTTTGGGAACCAGGAAATTCATGTTTAACCATTGTAAACTCACTTCTTAAATAGTCATCCTTGGGTTATCTTTACCAGCTTTCAGATTATTCAGTTAATATGCTTGTGTAAAATAGTCACCATGTTTTATTCCTTAACTAAGAGTGGGATTCCATTTCGGTGGCGAATAGAGATGCTTCGCTCATGTGGGCATTGGAGCCCCACTGAAGTTTTTCTCCTTTCCCATCAGAGGCAGAACGCCACTAGAGCCTCACCTATTGTTTGGGGCGCGTCCATGTTCCACCGGCCCGGTGGAAAATGTTGCTGCACCGGCCACCCAAATGCACCCTTTATCTATTACTTTCTTGAATCAGTCTTTCCTCTTTCTCTATGTAAGAGGAAATCTTTAACAAGTTTTGCATTAGCAATTTTACTATATTAGTAGGTGAGAGAATTTTCTCCCTCACGTAAGTGGGCTGGCTGCTTCTTGTCCTTGAACTTCAAAAATGTTAGTTAAAAATCTTTAAAGATATTTTTTAGTTGCAGTTCTGGCACTCATTTTTTAACTTATCTATTACTGATAGCAAATCAATTGGCAGAATGTTTCAAAACCACTGCTGCTACTTTCAATTGCAACAGCGTTCTCGAATGATTCAGACATTTGTAGGGCAACAGGTGATACCGTTGATGAGGCTCATCCATTGCCTGAATCAGTTTGCAGATCTCCAACTCCTGAGAGTTTGTAAGTGATTGCTGTCCTGTATTATAATATGCAGTTTATTGATTAGTCAAAATGATTTATTTGTTATGCATTTTCCAATTGCAAATGAATAGAGGCAAAAAATGATGTTGTTTTTGCTATGCAAAAAAATTGGAATTGATAATACGTTGGGTATTGAGATATAAGGAGTTTAGAGATTCAAAATGGTGGAGAGGGAGGAAAATATCCTTCAGCTATGTGAATTCCTGCCTCAAAATGTTGTGCGCGAATTACCCTTGATTTGCATGTGCGAGGAGAGAACGGCATGATGGAAAAGTAAGTTTTTTTCTTGGGATTTATAGACGTAATGGTTGGAGAGATGGAATCATATTCTTTTCTTGCTTGGCCAAATACATGAGAGTGAATTGAATGCAAAATAATAGGAGAGAGAATATTACCGAGGGGAACAACTCATAAGATGAAGGCACATCGACCACATGGAGGGTGTACTTCCTGCGATCTAAAGAGTTGGACTAGGACAACCGGTTGAGAGCGCGACTCTCAAGTTATCTTTATTTTCGCTTATGTCATTATGTTGGGTATCTATAAACCCACTCTTTTGTCTTTGGATTTGGACTTTGGTTGTTTTGGAGCTTAAGGATGACAAGAGGTTCCCTCTTGGGATTTATCACAAGGAATTTGGTTTTCATTTCTCCCAAAACCCTAGCGTATCATTTTGGTCTGACCCGCCCTACCCTCCTGCCCATCAAAAGCCTCCAGGACTCGATCGCACTTTCCTCTTCGCACGTAACACCACCTACCGCCAATGCTACTTCTCTCCGATCACAAGCGCTCTCCTCTCCGATCGCGCTCTACTCTTTGCGTGCAGCAGCGCCCGACGCTTGCGCTTCCGTAGGTCCTCTATTCCCGCGCGCCTTCCGCGCGTCAGCGCGTCTTCCGCGCGACTACTGTCAACTCCTCTTGTCACCGCTACTCCCACAACAACCTCGCACCCGATCCTTCCCGCTCTCCGTCAGCCATTGACACCTTTGCTAAGGTGCTTGCTCACTCGCGCAATGGCCGAGCACCTCTTGGAGACCATGGAGAAACGCCTCGATGAGCAGGCCTCTACCCTCTCCTCCCTGCAGATGATGATTCAAACCCTGTCGTCCATTGTCGCCTCCATACAGGCGACGCTCCAGCCTGGATGACCGCGATGGCCACACGTCCAGCACAGCTCCACCGCTCTCCCCGCCTTGTCCTTCTGGATCTCTTGGACCACTCCATACCGCCGCCGCCCCCTACTTCCTTGGCCACCCTCACCACCGCCCATACTCCTCGAACGCAAAAGGTTCCACATTTCAACGGTGTAGACCCCCTAGGTTGGATCACCAAGGCTGAGCAGTTCTTCGACATCCAAGCAACACCCGATTACCATAAAGTCTCTCTGATGCTCCTCGCCATAGAAAACTCAACACTACATTGGGTTCGTTGGCTCAGCAACTCCTCGTTCCTCTCTTGGGCATATCAGAAAGCGGTGCTAGTCAAACACTATGACCACCACTACGCTGACAACGCTGTGGAGAGCCTGTGCGTTCTCCACCACACGTCTTTGCCGGATCAATACATCGATAACTTCATTGAATTGGCCAATCACGTTTCCAGCTTCCCCCTGATCACTACATGAGATTCTTCCTCCAGGGCTTCCATCTGCACATCCTCTCCTGCTTGCGTACTTACCACCCTCAGGATATCTCCGACGCCATTGAGATCGCTCTCTTGGTTGAAGCAGATTTCTCCGTCAGATCCACTGTCCGGCCCCGTGGCTTGCCGCCATCCTGTCTCCTTATCTCACATTACGGTGTTTCCTTCAGCCGTCCCCCGACCACCAGTAGGGGACCCAACCCCCACCGTTCCTCCTCCCTACAAGCCTCCAATACCTCCCCAGATGCATTGATTTTTGAATCATAACTAACTGTCTGTCGACCCAAGAATATAACGAGCTACGCAGTAAGGGTTTGTGCTTTTGGTGCAAACCCTATTCCCCAAACCACAAATACCCGTTTAATGAGCTCTGAGTCCGTATGTGCGATGATGAGGATGAGATTATAGCCGCCGACTTCAACGCTCTCATCTTGGAGGAACTGCCACCAGACCTGCCACAACTTGGTTCTCAATTGGGTCTCTCCCACTTATCTCTTGTGAGCATCTCCGGGCTACATACCATGAAACTCCAGGGGTCACTCCAAGGGTCTCGCTTTGTTCTGATGATCAACAGTGGTGCAAGCCACAACTTCTCGGTAGATCTCGTGGCGTGCTTGCAGCTTGCCATTGACCCGAGGGCAGCCTATGTCGTGCTTCTGAGTGACGTCCACTAGGTCCAGATGGGTGGCTTGTGCTCTGGACTATCTATTTCAGTGAGCTGATACGTGCATTTTATATCATTTTTTCACCCCGTTATTCTTAGCATTTTCATCCATTTTTGTGTCAGAAATGCCTGATTAATGCTCATATTGAGTCTATTTGTATTTCTGGACTGGAAGGATGAATTTCTTATACTGGCGTCGACATTTCCTGCAATTTAAGGGAGGCTATGTCAAAATTGTCTCATGCACACCTGTGTGGAATTTCCGCACGTGCGTGCGTCTCTTTCCCCTTAGATTGGACGAACTCTGCAATTCCAAATTTGTGCGTGCATGCATTTGCTATTGCGCGTGCACGCATTTTCTATTGCGCATGCGCACATTTGCTATTGCGCGTGCGCGGCCATTTTGGGCTTTTCACGCTAGTTTGGGCAATCTGGATTTGGGCGTGCAGGATTTTCGCACGCTCATGCGTAATTTGGCACCCAACTCTTTCTCTTCCCGTTTACCTTTCGCATGCGCGTGCGCTTTTCGCCGCACCCCCATGCATCCTGTTTTCTTTATAATAGCTGCTCGCGATTTCAGCCGGATCGAACGAACGGGAAGTGCAGTCTATGCCATTTTTTCGCCTCCAAGGGCTAGGGTTCATCCCCTAAGCTCTCCCCATTTTATAAAAGCATTAAAGTGAAGATTCATCCATACTTCTCCTCCACCAAGCTAGGATCTCGAAGAGGAAACGTGGACGGTGCAGTACAATCGAGAAGACATACTCATTGGGGATATGTGATAGCTTTTCTTCTACCCCGAACACAACCGATGAAGCAGTGATGGGCTCAGATTGACAACCCGGTGATCTCCTTCCCTCTCTACGACAAAGTCTCGAACACTATTTGTATTTCTCTTTTCTTCTTCTGCCCATTTAGGAAGAGATTTATGTTTGTTTCTTCTTTATTTTGATGATGGTTGTCTTGGACATGCTTTGAATTTATCTTTATGTATATCTTACATGTGGCTTTGTTCTTTATCTTGCCCATTTCATTTGGAGTAGCATAGGAGGCCTAGCCTCTTATTGTGATCTTGTGATTAATTCATGTTGTTGTGATATTGACGCCTGCCCTGCAACAAATATTCTTGTGGTTGTGATCGATTGCATTACTGAGTTGCTATGTCAACATGTGAAGAGGTGCCGAAGACCCTCACCTGAACTCTCTTGAGTGAAGTGGTGAAGGCAGCCTGCAAGTGTGCGAAGTAGTGAAGGCGACCCACATTAGCGTAGTTTTATTTTCTACAATTATAATTTAGGACCCCCCACTAACTTCTCGTTTTATTTTACTTGTACGACCGATGCATTTGTCGTAATCCCATCATGGGCACATACTGTACGACAATGGATTTTTATGTTTTTTCTTTGGGTTGCGTGGACGTCATACTCATGATAGCGTGTCTCCAAACTTTGGGCGACATCCAACACAATTGGGTGTCGATGCGGATGACATTTCAGTGGGCCTACCGCCCCTACACTGTAGTTAGGGGTGCTTCTCTCCAGCGGCTCACCATCTCTTCGCGTGCGGCTCAGTGCACTACTAAGACGGATTTCTAGGCTTTATTGTGGCAGGTTACTCTTTCGACGGTCATTAATAGCGCAGAGGAATCACCATTACCGCACCAGAGCTCTCCTCTCTCCTGGAGAACTTCGCATACATTTTTTCCTTCATGCTCGGCCTGCCCCGCCGCGTTCCACAACTCACCGTGTTTTCCTTCAAGAGGATACTCGGGCGATCTCAGTTCGTCCGTATCATTATGGATACATTTAGAAAGACGAGCTTGAGCAACTAATGGAGGATATGTTGGCAACCGGTCTTATCTGTCCAGTGTGAGCCCCTTTCCAGCTCAGTCCTTCTCGTGCAGAGGAAGAATGACAACTGGTGTTTTTGTTTTAATTACCGGGCGTTCAATAAGGCCATGATGCCCAGTAAGTATCCCATTCCAGGCATCCAAGAGCTGTTAGACGAGCTGAGCGGAGCCACGCATTTCTCCAAGATGGATCTGCGATCCGGGATCATCAAATTCAGGTGTGCCCAAAACATCCACAAGACCGCCTTTCGCACTCACGATGAACACTATGAGTTCTTGGTTATGCCCTTTGGCCTTACCAACAACCCGACCACCTTTCTGGCCACCATAAACGACATTTCTGCCTGGTGTTGCATAAGTACGTCGTGGAGTAAGTGCCGGTTGCGTGAGTCGGCCCAAATAACATCACAACCAGAACTTACTAGCCGACCCATGCAATACTTAGTAGCCGAGTTGAGCTTAAAATGAAATCAAATGAAGTTAAATGAAAACATAACAGCCAGCCTCATATTATGGCAAATTTGGAGCCCATAATAACTAATCCCCTCAAGATAATACCAACCCGTCCACACACAATCACAGAGCATTACATTAATAAATCAAAACCATATAAAACAATAACTGCACGCAACTTTTTATGTGTGTTCAGCCACTTCATTTGTCCATCATTAGGGAGTCTTGAGCAATTTATTTTTACTTTCACATTTTACTTTTTTATACTCAATTTATTTTTAATTTTGGATTTACAATAATAATCATAAGTTTATTTCTCAAGCGAGAAGAGGTATTACAGAACATATGCAACCAAGTGATGAATTTTACCGTTGGAAGTGCAGAAAGATAAGAATTAATGAATCATGTATTCCTTCGCATTATCGGTTCGAATAATTTTGAGCAGCATATCAAATTGAGTGCGAATTTTATTATAAAACTTGAAGAATACAAAAAAAAGTTCAGAGCGATATTTCAAAAGATACGCCCAAGTGCATTTAGAGAAATCATTAATAAAGTTACAAAGTACAGATTGCCCCCACTAATTGACTTGGTGAAATTGGAGCCCCAGATACCGGAATGAACAAGGTCAAAAAGGCAGAAGAAAACTTTTATAGAGTTTAGCAAAAAAAGTAGTATGATTGTACTTTTCATACCGGCAAGGCTCACATTCTAAAGTTGAGTCAGTTTTGAAAGATGACATCGGCTGGTGGAGGAGACTCATTGACAGATGACCAAGTATGCGATGCCACTGGAGTAGAAAAGTGGAGACGAAAGAGGTAGAGAAAGAGGGAAGATCATCGAGGTAGTAGAGACCGCCGCATTCAATCCTAGTAAAAATCATCCTTGGAGAGTGAAAGTCCTGAAAGGCTGAAAGTAACAAATAGTAGGAGAAAATGAGGTTAAACATTGTAATTGTCGTGAATTACATTGACAGACAACAAATTACACAAAAATTTGGGGGTGAATAAAGTGCTGTCCAACTAGAGATGAGGGAAGGTAATCACAACTCCATATCCACAAACTGGAGTGGAGAGCCATCAACCACAAAGACTGGTAGTAGCTGGTTATGCTTCTGGAGGTGAGAAAAGAGGAGAGAGTTCCCAGTCATATGATTGGTGGCACCGAAGTTGATGAACTGCTTACCTTAAGAAGCAACACACATGCTACCGAAGAAGTGACTATGGAGGCAGATTAATTTGAGGTGTTGATTATAACCTTAATCTTTGCGGAAGAGAACCAACGACCGGAGTTTGGTGGCGGGGTGGACGGTGAGGCAGAAGGCTTAGGCGCAAGAGTACTGACATGTGTCTGAGGACGGAGGTGAGGATGCTTCAGAAAACATTTCTTGACAAGATGACCAAGTAGTCCACAATGAGAGCAAAGAGGTCTGGGTCCTCCAAGACCTCCAATGCAACCTCCATGACCACGTTGAGCTCCATGATCGACTTCCTGAGGAGAGATATGATCGGTTTCCATTGGATAAGGTTAGTAACAACATAGATGCAAGCGACAGTGACATCCAAGGTGGGAGTGTTAGGTTCTTGCAAGACCTATTTTCGAATCATCTAATAGGAATTCAAAAGGCGAAGAACATAGTAGAACATCAGTAGTTTCTAAAAATGTTTCTGCTATGTGTCAAGTTCAGCAGAGAAGGGACGATACTGGAGAAGTTTCGTGCCCAGGGTTTGAACTTCCTGATATGTAGTATCTGGATGGAGTTTTGGTCGAGCAAAGAGATCATAATGCAAGGTGTAGATGCGAGAGCTTTTGACAACCTTGGAGTAAAAAGAGGCAAGATGATCTTACGTAGCCTTCACAATGTCGTCATGACGAATGATGAACAAACATGCATCAAAAAGTCTGTTTGCAAGCCCGGTGCTAACAAGAGCATCACCGACGTCTCAATCAACATATATGGGAGATCCGGGGTCAGGAGGAGCATCAGTAAGATGATGTTGTCTGCGTTGAGAGCGCAAAAGGAAGGTGAAGGAGTCACTCTAATCTCGATAATTGGGTCTAGCTAATTTTGACGCTGTGCCAAGATCTCCAGAGGCACTGAAAATGATTGTGAGAGGAGCATTTCTGGAAGGAGTAAAAGGAGTGGTGGATTGTCCATAGTTCAAAACAAGTAGGTTCGATGAGTACGACAAACGAGTTGTCGAATTCATGGGGAGAGATCGCAAAGCACACAAAAAAAGCAGTGTTACATGAGAATGCAATGAGCAAGGAGTTCCCCATGCGACGAGTTCGGTACAAGTGTTCTCCTGGTGGCGAGTTTGGCGCAGGAGTTCTCTAGGAGGCGAGTCCTGTGGTTGGGAACACGTAGACTGCGAGTTCTTTGAGTAAGGAGTCAGCGAGAGCTCACTGCAGAGAGCGTGCATGCAGAGATGACACAAGCAAAGAGCTCGCATACATACGGGGTGGAGCTCGCATACATACGGGGTGGAGCTCGCGTTGGGAGAAGCTGCGGGAGCAGAGGGGCTCTCAAAAGGAGCAGTTTGCCTTGCGGATCGCAGGAGGCGAGTTCTGCTTGGGATGGGTTCACACGAGCTTGATGAGCTGGATCGGCAAACTTTGGAGATGCAATTCGCTTAAGATCGTAGTGGTGTGCCTATAATATCTCGTGGGGTGGTGACTTATTTTTGTTGACGACGTCGAGCACCAGGAGTGCGGAAAAGGGCGAGTTCTTCTTGGGAGAGGGATTGCTGTCGTGTGAGGCCGGGGCTGTTCACGCGAAATTTGAAAGAGGTCGTGTGAGGTTGGGAGTATTCACGCGAGAGGAGAGCAACGAGAGATTTTGTCTTGCTCTGCTATCATGTGAGAATTTGAAATATTAAATAATATTATTCCAAAAATCCTAAATTATTACATGGCTTCTTCCCTGTTTATATAGAGTAGTGGAGGAAGATGAATATACATTTAAAGATGTGAGATTAAACACAACAACAACACTCAAGCTTTTATCCCGCTATAGTGGGGTCAGCTATATGAGATTAAACACAAGAAGAAAAAAAATACAATGTGCCCCTATATGGGCTTTTAGTCTTGGGCTTTAACAATCTTCAATCCAAGATTTATATATTCATTCTTGTTAGATGAGTTTAGAAGACTTGATACATCAATAGAGGTCCAAAAGATTATATATATAGTAGGAGAATAACATGCATACTGAATTACATGATACAAGACTTATATATCTAACAATTACATGATACAAGACTTATATATCTAACAATTGCATGATACAAGACTAATATATCTAACACTCCCCCTCAAGTTGGGTTGTATGAACTATCAAGACATAACTTGTTACATATAAATTTCATTCTAACACCCATAACTCCCATAGTGTGAATATTTGTAACTTGATTTTCGATCTTCATATGACTTAGAGAAATAAGTCCTTCATATTTTCCCTCACAAAGTAACAATCGACCTCAATGTGTTTTGTGCGTTCATGAACCACACAATTAATAGCTATCTGTATCGCAGCTTGATTATCACACCGTAGAGGAGTGAGATCTTGAACTTGATACCCGATTTCACAAAAGTCTGTCTAATCCACATGATCTCAACAACTGTGTGAGACATGACCTGATATTCTACTTCTGCACTAGATCTGACAACCTTGGTTTGTTTCTTGCTCTTCGAGGAGACACAATTTTTACCTATAAAGATAGTGAACCCTTTTGTTGACTTCTGAGTTGCTAAGCAGCATGCCCAGTCAGAATCACAATACGCTTCTATATTAGAATGACCTCGATTCTTGTACGATATCCTGAGTCCAGGATCTTGCTTTTGTATCTGATGATTCGGAGTACAGATTCCCACTGAGAGATAGTTGGAGCAGCCATGAACTGATTGACCTTACTTAATACACATGCAATGTCAGGATGAGTCATAGTAAGGTAGTTTAGTTTCCAACTACTTTTCGATATTTTTCCGGTGAATTAAATAGTTTGCTTTCAACATGAAGATCATTTTTCCTTGGTTCAAGTGGAGTCCATAGGACTACAGTTAGACATCCCATGGTAATATTAGAAGATCGAGAGCATATTTTCGCTGACAAATAAGATGGTGCAAGTATAATCGACAACTTCAATGACTAAGAAGTACCGCAATGAGCCCAGATCTTTGGTTTGGAAGTTGTAGTTTAAAAATGACTTGAGATTTATTATCCCTTCAGAATTACTGCCTATGATAACAATACTATCGACATATACCACTAGTAGGACATTACATGCCGGAGAGTTCTGATAAAAGAGAGACGAGTCTTTCGCACTCTTGGTAAGACCGAACTGAGTGACTACAGATCGGAAACGTGCAAAACATGCTCGGATGGATTGCTTCAATCCATATAACGACTTCTTGAGGTGGCACATCTTGTTTCCCTCCCCCTCAGCAACGAACCCAGGTGATTGTTCCATGTACACCTCTTTGTCCAAGGACCCATGAAGAAAGGAGTTCTTGATGCCCAATTGGTACAGAGGCCACTGGTGAGAGGCTGCAAGTGAGAGCATGATACCAATGATGGACATTTTGGCGACTGGGGTAAACGTTTCATCATTATCCACTGTATAAGTCTTAGCATAACCTTTGCCAACCAAACGGGCCTTAAAGCGATAAAGGGAACTATCCACATTGACCTTGATGGAGTAAATCCATTTGCATCCAATAGTCCGCTTGCCAAAAGGCAAAGTGACCATGTCCCTTGTGTTATTAAGTTGAAGGGCCTTGAACTCATCTTGCTTAGCAGTCGCCCAACCCGGATAATCTTTGGCATCATCGACGGGGTAGATGGAAGATAGTATTGATCCAAAGTGGAGTGCGTTGTAGTAGAATAAGCCGATAATCGATGGTAATAATTATCAAATATAGGTTTGTTCCGTCCAGCCCGACTTCCTTTCCGTAATGCAATGGGTAGTTCCCAGCTGACTGACAAGGGATCCACGAGCAGACTAACAGTCTTCCCGAGGAATAGTCGTCAGACTACCGGTGGAAGAGGGATACTGAGGAGGTTGCGCTAATGTACTATCAGAAGGGCAACGAGTGTAAACCTCTCCTAAAAGAGGACTCAGGAGGTCATCTAAAGAGAGTACAATAGGTTCGGGCCGAGGAACCAAGATAAAATCATGTGAAGGGTCAGGAGGTGTGGATCCACGAGGAAGGTAAGATTCAAATTCAAGGAAGACAACATCTGCCAATATGATGTATCTACGAAGGCCAGGAGAATAACATCACCCTTAGTAGTACGTGAATACCCGAGGAATATATATTTCATGGAGCGAGGATCAACTTTGAATACAAAGGGAAGAGCATCCCGAATGTAGCAAGCACACCCAAAGAATCGTAAAGGTAGGAAGAGACCAGGGTGGTCTGGATAAAGGGTATGGTGGGGTGTTTCTCCTAAAGTATATGAGTGGGAAGACGGTTGCTAAAATGTGCAACGATAAATACCGCATCGCCCCAAAAGTGTTTGAGTACGTGTTTATGATGAAGAATGACCCGTGTGACCTCAAGAAGAAGGCAATTTTTTCCTTTCAGCAACACCGTTTTGTTGGGGAGGGGGGGGGGTATCAGGACAACTTGTTTGATGCATAATGCCTTTGTTAGAGAGAAAGTTAGACATAGACTGCGATAAGTATTCTCTACCATTATCAGTACGAAAACACTTAAGACAAACAGAGAATTGAGTAAATATTTCATTTCATAAATTTTGAAAAATAGATGATAGCTCAGAACGATTTTTCATTAAGTGCACCCTAGTCATATCAGAGAAATCATCAAGAAAAGTAACATAATATTTGTGTCCTAACAACATAGGGACACATGATCCCCAAACATCTGAATGAAGTAAATCAGATGGTTCAGTAGCACGTACATTAAGATGAGTGACATAACTAACTCTATAGAGTTTAGAAAAATGATAAGACTCACAGTTGGGATGAGAAACCTTTCCAAACTCAGGATACAAACGACGCATAGCATGCACAAACGGATGATCATGATGACAATGAAGATCAAAAAATTTGGTGGAGGCAGCAGAACAAGGAAGATGTGAGACTTCATCTAGGACATACACGCCATCACTTAGCTTCCCTCTACCAATAACACGACTCGTCGTCTGTTCCTGAAAAATACAACTAGAAGATGTGAAAGTAGCAATACAATTTAAATCACAAATAAGTTACTAATCGGCAATAAGTTGTAAGCAGATTGAGGAACATAAGCTACCGAGGACAAAGTCATGTCTAGTGTCACCTCACAACTACAAAACCCAACAAATGGGTACTGTCAGGGGCGGATCCAGAGGGGAGCCCGAGGGACACTGCTCCCCCCTATTATTTTTAAAAATGGTTAGTGGATTTGGATTGATCTCGTCAAGACAATGAATTTTGGCTACTTATACGTCAAAAACGATTGCCAGATGAGAGAGAAACAACTCCGATAAGATGGAAGTGTTCAAATTTTTTGTTGTTGGAGGAAGTTAATGTCTGCCCCCTCCCCCTGTTAAAAATTTATAAAACCAAGTGACGCATTCCTATGGTGAGGGGCGGACATAGGAAAAAATATCGTGCACCTGACGCACATATGCTGAGTACATTGAGCGCAATCCAAGCAATTGATCTGGAGAGGAAAAGCACATTGATCCCTTTTTGGGTTCTCGATCAGGGAGATAGTCTTTAGATCTAGAACTTTTACACAAAAAATGGTAAGAACCTTGGTCTTGGATAATTTCAGGTATTTTGTTCACATTATTTATCATTAGTTGAAATGTGAATGGTTAAACTTTTACACAAAAAATGGTTTTGGTTTTCATGATGTTTTCACCATTATATTGCTAAATCTAAACAATTATAGTTAGCAAATTATTTTTAGATTTGGTCATAGATTTCTAAAGACGTGATTGCTCTAAATAATCTCATCTATTAAATTGTGTATTGCATCGTTTGATTTAGTATGTACAACAAATTATTTCAATTTTTTCCGATTCTAGAGTTCTTATAAGAGTACCATGTTCACTGTTTGATGTTCGATCCACACTAGAATGATACTTCAAAGATTTTCTGAAAAAGTGCTCCTTCAATTTAAAAAAGATATAATAAATATTTGTGCTATTTCATTTAAAAAACATTTGTGCACCCCCATTATCAATTTCCTGGATCCGTCACCGAGTACTGTCGATCCATCTGTAACCTCAATCAAAGACCCACTAGGAGGTTTATATTAGTGTAAGATACTGATGCATCCTTCGTTGCATCCTAAGTCACACATTTTATTTTTCAACATTTATTTATTAGCATGTATTCCTCTCGCACATTTTTTTTGAAGTTGGTTGGTTCATTGGGTTGGCCGTCCCATGAGACATTGAATAAAAATGTCCGGTAATTTAGGTAGTTAGGACGGTTGAGACAAGCTTAAAATTATTTAATAACGTATAAAATGAATGAGGGGAAAATCAAAATTCAACATACTATCACATCAATTATTTAGGAAAAGAATTATTTGGGAAATCTTTGAAAATATACTATTCAGTTTGGCAACCTGGTTTTGGAAAGAGATCAAACAAAAGCAGTGACATGGGCAAGTGTCGGCCAATTAATTAAAAATCATTGGAATCAATTTTTTTTTGGAAACCTTGTTTTGGAAATAGATCAAACAAAAGCATTGACGTCATGCATATTTGGACTATATACAAACCCTACGGGGGGGGGGGGGGGGGCAAGAGCATAGAAGTGTAAAACACACTTCTCTGCAAGTTCCGGCCGCCCCTCAATTCGCCATCTCTAGTGAGCCCTGCTTCCGCCGACCTACGCCGCCGCTCAGCCCGCTGTATCCAGCGAGCCCGTTTCTGCCATCCTACATTTGGCTGTTACGCATCCGCATCTGCCGCCGACCGCGCCCACGTCCTCCACTGACGGCGCCGTCGACTCCACCGCTCCATTCCGACGCCGTTCGAGAATCTCGTGTGAGGGGTGTCGTCGACCGCGACTCGATAGTCCGACAGACCCTCTGACCTCGCCTTTTCCGACTGACGTCGACATCGACTCATCCCACCGTCAGTCGACCATGCTCTGCCTTCGTTGTTCTCCCAATTGCCGTCAACATCCAACGCCTTTCGTCAATCAGCTAGGTCGTAGAGCTCCTTTGCGTCGATTGGGCTTGAACCGGATTCATGCCCCTAGGTAATCTCACCACCTGATTGCTTCTTTTGTCGGCCTTAATTTTATGTGTTCTAAATAAATAATTTAAGCTTGCCTTGAACGTTCGTGCTATTTAATTTTGCCGTTTATTTCATAAATTTTTACATGTGGTTTGCTTGTGGAATTACAAATCTCGCGACGATTCAATTCATTAAACACCGAAGGACGTTTTCTCGATAACGATTAACGGTTTTGCAAAGATCAAACGACTGAGAATAATTAGCGCGCCTAAGTCCGAATTGGCCCGCTTAGCCTCTTTAAACAACAAATAAAATTAATCTCATAAAAATATTTTACTACCCTAGCTTGGTTTACATCAGATACCTGAGGTACTATAAAGGTAAGTAAAAGCGCCTGGATCTGCCAACCACCAAACATGGTGCTGCGAAGTGAATACTGACTGAATGGTTCGTGCAACAACAACACTATGAATCGGAGAATCAATCTGAAGACCTTGTATGCGACGATACTCAAATATTTCAACTATTCTCCGAATCTCAGATATAGAAGTGGAGTCAACAAGGTGCGTAGAGCGAGATGATGGAGGAGGTTTGGAGGCCCAGCCAGGCTTCCCATGAACAACCCAACAAGTTTCCTTTGTGTGGCCCTGATGCCCGCAATGGGTGCATTGTCTCGTGTCGGCGTCACGACCACGACCAGAGTGGCCTCCACGGTTACTCCTTGTAACGTGCGAAAACACAACTTCAATGGTAGAGATTTAAATCCAGCTTAAAGTAAGTCATCAATGTCTATCAGAATGCCGACCGTTGCTATCCAGGGGAAAATGTCAAGACCAATCCGACAATGCCAGCTGACATATTCAATCGTAATGGTCGAATGATACCGCAAATATATAAAGAGAGTATTAAAACTCTGATTGTATTTTAGACAAGTAATAATAAAGTTTAGTTTTTTTCTTTGTTAATTAGTTCCTGCCAGGTAACCTCGCCAATCTTCTCGCCGTAGAGGTTATATTGGTGCTCTCGTTGAGCCAGCTTGAGAGTCACCACTCCTATAGCTCGCAACGAACCACCACCCACTACTCATTTAAAGGATCTGGCCTCTGGCCAGCAAGAACTATGGAAAGTTCTTGATACTTGACAAGCGGAATAGATACACAATTTTTCACGCCTCGAGTCCGAAATGCTCAAATTACAAATGGCCATTCAACAATCCACGAAAAAGGCACCCCAAGAATTGAGTTCTTTCCGGCAGGAGCTTGCAGCTCTTTTAAAATCAACACCAGCGCCTGCGGAGAAGGTGGACAAATTGGTCTTCTGTCGCAGACTGCGCTTCAAAAACCACCTCTTTCCTCCTCGACGGGATTTTCAGCACAACCACACGACATTGTTCGAAGTTCTTGCATATCTTAATTTTCCATTCCATCTCGAGGATCTATAGTTGATGGAAATTTTAGTTGATATCCCTTTTATAACCCCATCACAGCCGGGCAATCACAAGGATATACCACACAATTGCAATCTTTCCCAGGACAAGAAGCACAATTCCTTCAGCAAAATCATCCAGCGGGATTGCCTCCAAATTTCAGCCTTGGGCTGACCCAATTCTAGGGATACCCAACGGGCCACGCTTAGCAACCTCAAAGGCCATTGTTCCTTCCCGGTCTTACGCATCATGGCGCTAACACAGTAACACCCCAACAACTATGGTTCAAGATTTTTTCGAACGACAAGGGGCTTCAAATCAATGTCGACCATCACTTCAACCAGCAACACAAAATTCAGGTTACAACACGACCACTTCTTCCACCCTAAGCCAGGGAAAAATTCTTTTCCCACATTTTGAAAATGACGATCCAACTAATTGGATTAAAAAAGCCGATTTTTTCCGGATTTTATAAATTAGGATATTCGAATTATATGGCAATAGTTGGAATGCATCTAGACCCACCGGCTTCTAGGTGGTATGAATCTTTAAATCCTGATGGGGCATACTACAATTGGAACGAATTTAAATTCGCCTTATATAATCATTTTGGCCCCTCATCATTTGAAGATCCTATGCTTCGAATATCCCAATTACGCCAACTCACAATGGTATTAGCACATAAAGATAGTTTTGAGGAACTGGCCACTAAGATTTACGGGATACACCCTGATCATTTGAAATCTATTTTTATCGTTGGATTAAAACCACCAATTCAAAGAAATGTCATCACTCAACGCCCGCTAACCTTGGATAAAGCGTTTAGTTTAGCAAAATTATTCGAAGAATAATCGCTCAACTAACCTAGTTTTCAGTCTACTTTTCCAATTTCATGACCCGTATCATACTTAGAACCAACATATAAGCGTCTCACCCTAGCTGAATTTGGTACTAAACGAGAAAAAGATTTATGTTATACATGTGATGAGTGTTACCCACTAGGACATTAATGTAAAAACAAGGTCTCTTGTTTACTTTTTGTTGACGATATTCCTCCTACAATCGAGTCCTTTGATCCTACAAACATTTCAGACGAATTAAACATGGATTGTTCCCTGACCCAGGACACTGAAATCAGTTTTCATGTCCTCATGGGATCATTTTCAAGCCAATCTGTACGTTTCACCAGACATATTCTTTCCCATTCTGTTCAAATTCTTGTGGATTGTGGAAGTTCAACTAATTTTATTTCTACTCGAGATTTTCAAAATTCTTAAACATTCCAATCACTGTTATAAAACCTTTCAATGTACCCGTTGGTAACGAAGCAACTCTCTAATGCTTAGGCCTATACCTAATTGCCCCCCTCACGCTTCAAAATTATAAATTCCACACACATCTCTTTATCATAGACCTCTATGGTTCAAATGTGGTCTTTTCCAAATAATAATTAAACAAAACAAATGTATTTTCCTTATAATAATTAACAATTTGTCTGCATGGCCAGCTCGATATACCAGCCACACCAATTTCCCTGAGCCAAGTAACTAAGCTAGTCTCCCAGGATCCTATTGCAGTGCCATTCTTATGCTTTTCCTCTCCAATCAGATTTGACCACTTCAACCTATTCCACTTTCATGGAACCAACGATTAAGTCCCTTTTAAACAAATTCACTAACGTTTTTCACGTCCCGACTCAGTTGCCCCCGCCTAGAGATTGCGACCATAAGATATCTCTCCAACCATCCGATGCCATCATTGAAGTTAAACCGTATCGTTACCCACATTTCCAATAAATCGAGAATGATCGATTTTAAGGATATGTTGGATCAAGAAATTATACAACCAAGTACCTCGTCTTTTAGCTCACCCGCACTTCTAATTAAGAAAAAAGATAGATCCTGACATTTTTGTGTTGACTACAGGGCATTAAATGCCATTACCATACACGTTGCTTTTCCCATGCCAACAGTGGATGAACTACTCGATGAATTACACGGCTCGACAATTTTCTGTAAATTAGATATACTGTTAGGCTACCATTAGGTGTGTATGCACCCAAATTATAACCACAAAACCGTGTTTAGGACACACTAGGGGCCGTATGAGTTTAAGGTGATGCCATTTGGCCTCACCAAAGCCCTTGCAAATTTCCAGTTGTTAATGGATACTATATACCCTGCTTAAGAAAATTTGCTGTAAATATTTTTGATGATGTTCTTATTTACAGCACAGATTTTAAAATCCACCTCTCCCATTTAAATGCTATCTTTTTAAAACTCCGAGATCATTCCCTTTTGTTAAATTTTCTAAATGTACTTTTGCAACCACTACAGTAAATTTCTTAGGACATCTAATTACTTGCCATCATCGACAAGAGAAGCTAGCAGCAAGAACAATATATACAACAGAAACTATAGTGGATGTAACATCCGTAAATTGACACGCGATTTTATTTAAAATTGTAGGGGAAGGTCGCGACGAATTTTGATCGAGGCGGCGCGTTGGCAAGGTATAATGTCACTTTTCCTTTTGATAGCGATCATTAGTTCGTTAAGTGCATAAATTTTAGTGCGTGACGCATTTCGTTTTAGTGACGCGCGGTGTGAAAGTGAATTAATCTTCAAAGTATTAGTGTTGGGGTGCCAATAGAAATTCCCCCCCCCCCCTCTTCTCATGCGGTTATCAAAACCGCAAGACCTAATTAAAACCCGCATTCCTCTTCTCACGGATTAGAAACCGCAGCCCGTCTCCCGCAAAACCGACGCACGCGACACCTCCGTCTCCCGCAGCGCGCAGAGCCGACGCCTCCCGCAAGCTTCTCCGGCGCCCGATCCTCCTCCGAAACCTTTCTCCGATCACTCCTCCCTCCTCTACGAGCACCGGTAGACTTTCCTTTTCTTCCCTTGGCCGTGAAAGTGCCGGATCCAACCCTAACCGGTGGAAGTGAACGTTTTGGCTTCGGTGAGTTCGATTCCTTCCTTTTTCTCGCTTTCTACTTTGTTTTCCTTTGATTTGGAAACAAATTTAACCTAGGTTTTCGTTTTGGTTGCCCTATCCTAGGTTTTGGGTGTTCGTAGTCCCCCACGAATTTGGTGTGGAACGCGTTGGGAGCCTCAATCGCTACTTAAAGGTAAAAATTGAAGTTTAACTCGTGAATGTTGTAACCCTAGCTATATATATATTTTTTATGGGTTTATCGTAGAGGGGAAAATTCTAAAATTAGGGTTACGGTAAATTTCAGGAATTTGGCGGGGTCGGGGCAACTTTTGAAGGTCTCCAACAGCAGGATTTACTTTTGGAAAAGAATATGTCGCCGCGCCGAGTATACGAACGTCGCAGCACCACTGTAAGGAAATCCTAATTCCTTTTAGTTAGACATATCAAGTAATTGTATTTTATACGCATGAGTAGGTTTCGTACTAACATCATAATCATGCATAGAAAAGTGTGACAGTAGGAAAATAATCGTGGAGACACGTATGAGAACGCCTTCTTCCATAACCACGTTAGTTAAGTCGTGAACAGTTAGTTAAGTACGAAACTTCACATGTACACGTAAGTTTGGAGATTGTCTAACCAAGGATGCGAAGATCCTTTCAAGTCGACCACGAGACAGTCACGGGTCGCTCAGTAGTACACCAGAAAAGATATCCCATGCAGCGTAGCGTCAGACCAAAAAGGTCAGTAGCACACCAGTCTTTTCGTGTTTGGTAGAGGCGCACTACCATCCTCATAGGGCATATGGTATCCTATGAGTTACAGTATTGGGAGTTAACTCCCCTTTGAGACAATTAGCAGATTCGAGACCGTGTCCGTGTGGCACTAGAACAATTGAGTTCGTCAGATGGTCTCGGGTCGTCAGTTTCAGATTTTGCGCGTTAGGAGTTACTCTGCCTAGAGCCTTCCCAGAAAACGTGTAGGCTAGAAGCCACCTAGAACTCAAGTATAGACTTGACGTGAGACAGTACACTAGTTAGTGAACGTCAGGACTTGGGTAAATGAACGGAAAGTCATGAGTTTAAAATTATAGTGTTCACCAGTAAGGATAGGAAAAACATGCATATCATATATCATGAAATGTTTTCAGTGCACGAGACTAGTTTTAAAGACATGCATGCATTCATATGTAAATCTATTTTTTTAGTGTCACTAAGGGGAATTGTTTTTCTTTACTCTGACCCTTCGTGGGCAATGTTTTTCAGGTGACCCAGGTGGAAAACTTCGTCTAGGATGAGCGTCATGGTGGTGTCCGAGTGTAGTACTTTTACTATTTTCAGTTTACTCCATTTTCAGCATGTACTTGAAATTGTGGACAGTGTAACTCATTAATATTTTATGTATCTTGTGTCAGACTTATTTGATAGTTCAGATTTTCAGTTAATGCAGTTTCTTTGTTTAGTGGCTCTGTGAATCCAGACATCAGGTATGTGGTTAACCTTAGTTTAATTTTTACTTCCGCTGTAAGTATTAAATCTGTTTAGTTTGGGCTTTTATTACCTGCTGCTGCTAGTTTTAATACTGCTTTCTAGTTTTCTTTACATCGCGCCCCGGCCGGACGGCTGATTTCTGTAATACTGGGAAGGGGTGTTACAAATTGGTATCAGAGCGAGGTTTAGGATCCCTGGACCCTAGAAGGTTTTCACAGAGCCATAGGACTGTATAACAGTAAACTTTTGTTAGTAGAGTATCTTAAGTTGCGTTTAAGGCTTAGTTTTTCGCAAGAGTACGAAATAAATTTATCAAGCCAATTTTAGCAGATGCTTGATAGATAACCAGATTTCTTTTATATGTTCTATCAGGCTACTCGAGTAAGTGAACCAGGTGAATCTTCACATCAGGACCCTGTTCCTAACGCCGCTATGGGAGATGCTGCAGTGCCACAGGTACCTCCAGTTCCAGCAGTTTCAGAGGGCACTGATATAGCGTCTCAGATTGCCAAGGCGGTTACTGTTGCCTTGATGGAGTTCCAGAGAGGACTGGCTGCAGGGTTTCCAGTTCCAGTGCACGTACCAGCCCCTGCACCAGCTCCTGCCCCAGCACCCGTGGAGATGACCCTGGAGCGTTATTTGAGGAATTTTAGAGAACTTCAGCCTTCAAACTACAGTGGGGATGAGACCCCGATGGATACAGATGATTGGTTAGCAAACACCAGAGACCTGCTGGATGTTTTGGAGTGCCCAGAGAATAAGAAGGTTCCTCTGACAGTTTTCCTCCTCCGAGGTGAGGCAAAGGTCTGGTGGGACAAGTATCGGGCGGATGATCCCGCAGGTCGTACGCCAGACATGTTTACGTGGGGCGAATTTTCTAGAGCCCTTGCAAATTGGTTCGTGCCTCCTTCCGCACGACGAGGTCTACAGGAGAGATACCTTAGGCTTTTCCAGGGGGACAGGACTGTTGCTGAGTACGAGCGAGAGCTTACCCATCTGGCTCGATATGCGGGCGTAATGCAGGGAGACCAGACTGAGAAGTGCAGCCGCTTTGTGGATGGCTTACGTGACTCTTTGAGACAGCCGCTGATGACCATGGTCAATGCTGATTACAGGAGCTTAGTGGATACGGCTCGCAGGCTGGAGGCTGACCAGCAGAAGGTTCAAAAGTGAAGTAATTTCCGTGCAAAGCGATCTCAGGATTCGCATCAGTCGCAGCAGAGCAGGAATGATCAGGGGAAGAACTGGAACAAGAAGCAGAAGCCTGATGCGAGAAAGTATGGTCAATCTGGTGACAGGAGCAGGGACTACCCCCTTTGTCCCAAGTGTCAGCGTCGCCATCCAGGAGAGTGTTTGGCCAGCGCGGGCGTGTGTTACAAGTGTCGTCAACCTGGACACATTGCTCGTTTCTGTCAGGAAGGTGGTTCGAATCAGGTAATCAACCTTGTTGTATTTTTGTACATTTATAAATCTTCGGTAGATGACAAATCCATTTTGTTCCTGCAGTCGAAGTATGAGATTGGTGGCCCTAACAGAGCAGACAAGGGCAAAGCGTTGATGATTACCGATGGAAGACCACAGCAGGGTCGAGATTTGGTGCAGCCCAGAGCTTATGGACTTGGTCAGCAGGAGGCTAAGGGGCAGGAAGATGTAGTGACATGTAAGTGTTTAATTTGACTGATAAGCTTATTTAACCCTCCGTAGTGACACTCTTTTCTTTTTGAAAATTCATTCATGTAGGCATCCTTATGATTCGAAATTTACCCTCTAAGATTCTGTTTGATACGGGTGCCTCGCACTCGTTTATCGCAGAATCTCTAGTGCGTAAGTTGAATTTAGAAGTATTCTCAGAGACTGTAGCGCTGGATGTTATGATGCCGAATGGATCCCTTCTGCAGACCAGAGATAGGTGCAGGGTACCGGTGCAGTTTGCTGACACCGAGATTATTGTGGAAGCTTTGCAGCTACCTATTGCAGGATTCGACCTGATTTTTGGAATGAATTGGCTTTCGGCAGTCAACGCCAGGATTGACTGTAGGGCGAAGCAGATACAGTTTGATGGCCCCAATCAGACTTCTTTTTCTTTTCAGGGCTTGAAGGGAGTAGTGAAAATGATTATATCTGCAGTCCAAGCGAGAAGGTGCATCAGTAAGGGTTGCGAAACCTTCGTAGTACTGATGAATGCAGAGACTAAGGCTGAGTTATCAGAGGTACCAGTGGTGCAGGAATTCCCCGATGTCTTCCCGGAAGAGCTCCCTGGTGCCCCTCCAGATAGAGAGATTGAGTTCCCGATAGACTTGCAGTCTGGGGCTACACCGGTAGCCAAATCTCCCTATCGGATGGCTCCAAGGGAACTAGCAGAGTTGAAGAGTCAGTTGCAGGAGTTACTTGATTTGGGTTTTATACGCCCCAGCACTTCACCATGGAGTGCTCCAGTGCTTTTCGTGAAGAAGAAGGATGGTAGTCTGAGACTGTGCATAGACTATCGTGAGTTGAATAAGCTAACAGTGAAGAACAAGTACCCGATTCCCAGGATTGATGATTTGTTCGACCAGTTGGTGGGATCGAACACTTTCTCCAAGTTAGATCTGAGGTCAGGCTATCACCAGTTAAAGATTCGTGACTCGGATATTCAGAAGACGGCTTTCAGCACCAGATATGGACACTTCGAGTTCGTGGTCATGCCGTTTGGGCTGACCAATGCTCCTTCAGTATTTATGGACCTGATGAACAGGGTATTTCGGGAGTACTTGGATCGCTTTGTCATCGTCTTTATAGATGACATCTTAGTGTTCTCTAAGAGTGCAGAAGATCATGCAGCACATCTCAGGATTGTTTTGAGCACACTCAGGAAAAATCAGTTGTTTGCCAAGTTTTCAAAGTGCGAGTTTTGGCTTTCAGAGATTGCATTCTTAGGCCACATCATCAGTCAGAAAGGAGTTAGTGTTGATCCGAAGAAGGTAGAGGCCATTAAGAGTTGGCCAAGGCCGACGACAGTTTCAGAGGTTCGTAGCTTTTTGGGTCTTGCTGGTTACTACAGGAGATTCATCAGAGATTTTTCGAAGATAGCCTTACCACTGACTTCCCTCACCAGGAAGGGTAAGGGCTTGGATTGGACAGTTGAGTGTGAGTTGGCTTTTGAGGACTTGAAGGGCCTTGATGACCGCACCGATTTTGAGTTTACCATCAGGGCCTGACGGGTTTCAGATCTACAGCGATGCATCAGGTCAGGGTTTGGGATGTGTTCTCATGCAGCATGGAAAGGTCGTAGCCTATGCCTCGAGACAATTAAAGGTTCATGAGAGGAACTATCCAGTGCATGACTTGGAGCTTGCAGCAGTCATACATGCTTTGAAGATTTGGAGGCACTATCTCTATGGAGTGCGTTGTGAGATCTTCACTGATCATAAGAGCCTCAAGTATATCTTTGATCAGCGAGAGCTCAATTTGAGGCAGCGCAGATGGTTAGAGTTTCTATCAGACTACGACGTAGACATTCAGTACCATCCAGGAAAGGCGAACGTTGTAGCTGATGCCCTTAGCCGTAGAGGTTCGTGTTTCTTTCTCCTCACTCAGCAGGAGGAGTTAGTGCGAGAGCTGGAGAGACTGGACATTACCATTGTGCCACGCAGTAGTTTTGGTTCTGCAAGGTTGAGTTGGATGGAGATTACCTGCGATATCAAGGACAGAATCAGGACAGCTCTACCGTTGGATCCAAAGATGGCAGAGATTTGGAGCTCAGTGCAGTCAGGACAGAAGGAGGGATTCATTATTCAGAATGATTTATTGTTGATCGATGGCAGGGTGTGTATCCCCGATGTTAGTCACATTCGCGAGGATATTTTATTTGAGGCACACAATTCCAGATATTCTATACATCCGGGTAGCACGAAGATGTATGCAGACCTCAAGAAGTTAGTATGGTGGCCAGGCTTGAAGAGAGATGTTGCAGTTTACGTAGGGAAGTGTGAGACATGCAAATTGGTTAAGGCCGAGTGCCAAAGGCCTGGAGGCAAGTTGCAGCCACTTCCCATTCCTGAGTGGACATTCGAAGATATATCCATGGATTTCATTCATGGTTTGCCGAGATCGCAGAGTGGGAATGATTCATTGTGGGTTATAGTTGATCGACTTTCTAAGGTCGCCCATTTCATTCCTCTTAGGAAGACGGATCAAGGTCCGAAGCTGGCACAGTTATATTTGGACGAGATAGTTCGGCTTCACGGTATTCCCAGGACTATAGTTTCAGACCGAGACGGCAGATTCACCTCCAGGGAGTGGCGATACGTACAGGAGCGGTTGGGTACCAGGTTACACTTCAGCACCGCTTTCCATCCCCAGACCGATGGACAGACTGAGCGCACAAATAGGACTTTGGAGGATTTGTTACGGATGTGCATTTTGGATTTTGGAGGAAAGTGGGAGAAATATGTTACACTAGTGGAGTTCTCCTACAACAATAGTTTTCAGACAAGTATTGGGATGGCACCGTTCGAGGCCCTCTATGGCAGACGTTGTCGGACACCGTTATGTTGGGCTGAAAGTGAAGAGAGATCCACAATCAGGGAGTCATGGATTGATAAGACCACTGATAGGATCAAGCTTATTCAGGAGCGTATGAAGACAGCTCAGGATCGCCAGGCCAAGTATCATGATCAGAAGCACAGGTCAGTAGAGTTCAGTGTTGGAGACTACGTTTATCTGAAGGTCAGACCAGTCAGAGGAGTTTCTAGAATAAAGCGGATGAAAAAGCTGAGCCCCAGATTCGTTGGTCCTTTTGAGGTGCTGGAAAGAATTGGTGAGGTTGCTTACAGATTGGCCTTACCTGAGGAGATGAGTGGTGTACATGATGTCTTCCACGTCTCTTATCTGAGGAGAGCAGTCAGAGATCCTAGTCAGATCATAAGTACCGAGGAAGCACCAATTGAGACAGATCTTAGTATTGGGGTTAGACCAGTCAGAATAGTGGATTCAAGGGTACAGAAGCTCAGAAATAGAGAGATTCGCATGGTCAAAGTCCTTTGGATGAACTGTGGCAAACCAGAGTATACTTGGGAGCGAGAGGATGAACTTCAGAGCAATGCAGACTACTCTTTTCTCTTCGATACAGGTATGACTACAATTTTCGAGGACGAAAATCTTTGTTAGGAGGGGAGATTTGTAACATCCGTAAATTGACACGCGATTTTATTTAAAATTGTAGGGGAAGGTCGCGGCGAATTTTGATCGAGGCGGCGCGTTGGCAAGGTATAATGTCACTTTTCCTTTTGATAGCGATCATTAGTTCGTTAAGTGCATAAATTTTAGTGCGTGACGCATTTCGTTTTAGTGACGCGCGGTGTGAAAGTGAATTAATCTTCAAAGTATTAGTGTTGGGGTGCCAATAGAAATCCCCCCCCTCTTCTCATGCGGTTATCAAAACCGCAAGACCTAATTAAAACCCGCATTCCTCTTCTCACGGATTAGAAACCGCAGCCCGTCTCCCGCAAAACCGACGCACGCGACACCTCCGTCTCCCGCAGCGCGCAGAGCCGACGCCTCCCGCAAGCTTCTCCGGCGCCCGATCCTCCTCCGAAACCTTTCTCCGATCACTCCTCCCTCCTCTACGAGCACCGGTAGACTTTCCTTTTCCTCCCTTGGCCGTGAAAGTGCCGGATCCAACCCTAACCGGTGGAAGTGAACGTTTTGGCTTCGGTGAGTTCGATTCCTTCCTTTTTCTCGATTTCTACTTGGTTTTCCTTTGATTTGGAAACAAATTTAACCTAGGTTTTCGTTTTGGTTGCCCTATCCTAGGTTTTGGGTGTTCGTAGTCCCCCACGAATTTGGTGTGGAACGCGTTGGGAGCCTCAATCGCTACTTAAAGGTAAAAATTGAAGTTTAACTCGTGAATGTTGTAACCCTAGCTATATATATATTTTTTATGGGTTTATCGTAGAGGGGAAAATTCTAAAATTAGGGTTACGGTAAATTTCAGGAATTTGGCGGGGTCGGGGCAACTTTTGAAGGTCTCCAACAGCAGGATTTACTTTTGGAAAAGAATATGTCGCCGCGCCGAGTATACGAACGTCGCAGCACCACTGTAAGGAAATCCTAATTCCTTTTAGTTAGACATATCAAGTAATTGTATTTTATACGCATGAGTAGGTTTCGTACTAACATCATAATCATGCATAGAAAAGTGTGACAGTAGGAAAATAATCGTGGAGACACGTATGAGAACGTCTTCTTCCATAACCACGTTAGTTAAGTCGTGAACAGTTAGTTAAGTACGAAACTTCACATGTACACGTAAGTTTGAAGATTGTCTAACCAAGGATGCGAAGATCCTTTCAAGTCGACCACGAGACAGTCACGGGTCGCTCAGTAGTACACCAGAAAAGATATCCCATGCAGAGTAGCGTCAGACCAAAAAGGTCAGTAGCACACCAGTCTTTTCGTGCTTGGTAGAGGCGCACTACCATCCTCATAGGGCATATGGTATCCTATGAGTTACAGTCTTGGGAGTTAACTCCCCTTTGAGACAGTTAGCAGATTCGAGACCGTGTCCGTGTGGCACTAGAACAATTGAGTTCGTCAGATGGTCTCGGGTCGTCAGTTTCAGATTTTGCGCGTTAGGAGCTACTCTGCCTAGAGCCTTCCCAGTAAACGTGTAGGCTAGAAGCCACCTAGAACTCAAGTATAGACTTGACGTGAGACAGTACACTAGTTAGTGAACGTCAGGACTTGGGTAAATGAACGGAAAATCATGAGTTTAAAATTATTGTGTTCACCAGTAAGGATAGGAAAAGCATGCATATCATATATCATGAAATGTTTTCAGTGCACGAGACTAGTTTTAAAGACATGCATGCATTCATATGTAAATCTATTTTTTTAGTGTCACTAAGGGGAATTGTTTTTCTTTACTCTGACCCTTCGTGGGCAATGTTTTTCAGGTGACCCAGGTGGGAAACTTCGTCTAGGATGAGCGTCATGGTGGTGTCCGAGTGTAGTACTTTTACTATTTTCAGTTTACTCCATTTTCAGCATGTACTTGAAATTGTGGACAGTGTAACTCATTAATATTTTATGTATCTTGTGTCAGACTTATTTGATAGTTCAGATTTTCAGTTAATGCAGTTTCTTTTGTTTAGTGGCTCTGTGAATCCAGACATCAGGTATGTGGTTAACCTTAGTTTAATTTTTACTTCCGCTGTAAGTATTAAATCTGTTTAGTTTGGGCTTTTATTACCTGCTGCTGCTAGTTTTAATACTGCTTCCTAGTTTTCTTTACATCGCTGACCCGGCCGGACGGCTGATTTCTGTAATACTGGGAAGGGGTGTTACAGTGGAGACCAATGATAGTCTGACAGCAACAACCAGCCATCAACAATCAGTAGAAATAGAGGCGAGGAAGCCTCAGATCTGCAACACTCACCATCGACTGGACAGGGGCAGCAACAAGCACATAAGGAGCAGTGCCAAGCACACAAGAAGTCGAGACTGAGAGGAGATCAACAAAAGGGAGAATTGACGGGAACAACATCGTCAACGTCGATCCAGATCGGGTCGATGACAGTCGCATGAAGTCGCGGGATGAAGTGGCGCAGAAGCTGCGACCGTAGAAGAAGCATTCGTTGAGATCGGAGGAGCGAAATAGTCATAGCAGTTGCTCGACAGGAACCAGGATTGGATCGACGACGATCTGCGACAGAAACCCAGACGGGAGCAGGAAGAGGTAGCAGAGCCCATCGACGGAAGATACGAATGAAGCCATCATCGTCGAGGGGATAGAAGGTCTCTCCCTTCGATGTAATCAAACGACGATTCTGTCAATGGGAGCGGGAACAGATGTGCTCGACGAGAGAGCTAGCAGGCGCGGTCAACCGAATCACAGGCGGAAGCGAGAAGTAGCAATAGCCGGCTTACGGGAAAGGATTTACGGTTTCACACTGTGATATATATTTTTTAGCTATGATACCATTTTGAATAGTAGAGAAAAGAAATGTTTGATATTTTTTTCATCTATATATGAGCATTATATAGGAAATACAAAGACACTTAAAGACTGATTTGATAATGTAGTACTAATACCCCCCCCCCCCCCCACACACACACACACAAATATTGATATAATAATACACTCATAAATTCCAACACTAACCATGCACAAGACAAGGAAATGAGGAAATAACTTGATGACATTACAAGATCCACACTTGCCTTTAAATAAGTTACAAGACTATTCATAATCACAAACCCTAACCATCTAACAACTAAGCACACTACTAATAATAAAAGATACTAATGATACAATAATGAGATTGAGATAATAACATCCCGTCCTTGAAAACAAGCTTGCCCTCAAGCTCGAGCTGACACAATCAGTGTGATCCTCGGGTTGACTTCACGCCAGAATAATTTTTTTTGGTTTGAGGCCGAAGCAGGGGCGTCATTGGGGCAGGGGCGTCATTGGGGTAGGGGCTCATAACGTGCTCCCAGATGTCACGAAGGTCAATGATACAATAATGAGATGGAGATAATAACATCCTGTCCTTGAAATCGAGCTTGCCCTTAAGCTCGAGCTGACACAATTAGTGTGATCATTGGGTTCCTTGACTTAACGCCAGAATATTTTTTTTGGTGTGAGTCCGAAGCAGGGGTGCCATTGGGGTAGGGTCTCATAGTGTGCTCCCAGATATCACAGAGGCCGAAGAAGGGGCGTCATTGGGCTAGGGGCTCATAGCGTCCTCCCAGATGTCACAGAGGTCAATGATACAATAATGAGATTGAGATAATAACATCCTGTCCTTGAAATCGAGCTTTCCTTCAAGCTCGAGCTGACACAATCAATGTGATCCTCTGGTTCCTTGACTTCACGCCAGAATAATTTTTTTTGGTGAGGCCGAAGCAGGGGCGTCATTGGTGTAGGGGCTCATAGCGTGCTCCGAGATGTCACGAAGGTTTGCAAGGATTTAGCGTGGCGCGACTGGTAGCTGAGGAGAGTTTGTCATGCATAATGGCTAGCGATGGAGCAAGTGTGTCTGCTGAATGTGAGTTGCGGCGAGCAGAAGTGGCGGCACCGGTTGGGGAACGACCACAAAAAAGAATGGCGCCAGAGGGGCCGACATAACATGTAACTAGAGTGTAGGGCGCTGGATGGAAGTGGCTGACAACAACACAACGATGGATGCAATTGACTGTCAGTAGCTTGACCATGGATTAGAACAATGACAGTTGTAAGATCAGTGAGCTTATTGGAGAGGGGGACAGTCTTCCCTACGACGTGCGATGGCTTCTTGAAAGCGTGCTTCTAGGGGTGTCATGAATGCTTGCATCATGTTCCTTAATGAAGGTATTTCATTAGACGAGTCCCCCTTTACGCGAACGGAGGTAGCATGAGATAAAGAACGGCGACGGGTCAACATGGGTCCTCTTCGCTCTTTCTTTCCCTTTTTGAGAAAATAATTAATTAATCAAATAATTGATTAATGGAGGTCGACTGATAGAAAGGAAACACAAGGCTCGAGGAATAGTTCTGTTGCTTGGGGGTGCTCGAAACAGGAGGCTTGCGAAAAATGACAGGCTCGTTCTGGCATGGGGCTTGAAGAGCCTGTCGATCCAAAAGGCACAGATCGCGCCCTGTTGCATTTGTGGAAACCCGCTGGCTAGATGAAGATGACGAGGGTGGCGGTGTGGCGCGTCTAGTGTCGACGATGAGGGCTTTGTCGGAGTTGGCCTGGGTCATTGGCAGTTTCCACTTCAAGGGGCAGCAGTTTTAACTGCTGTTTCTTCCTTCTGTGTACAAGTCAACGCCGTATCTGTCTGCCTTTGCAGACGACGTGGAGATGACGCAGAATAGGCTGGGGTGTCATCGGAGGTGGCCTGGGTCGTCGATTTGCGTGATCTGGGATGTTGAAAACGTAGGCGAGACCAACGGACGTTGGAGTAGACGAGACTTGGGGACGCTGCGACTGCTTTACGCGTGCTGGAACCGAAAGATTGCTGGAACTGAAAGAATTAGGGATGGATCTAGGGTTGGCAATTGGTTGATAGCGGCTTCGGCGGACGAGGAGGATCAAAATGACTGGTACAAGTTGTTACGTGCTTGCCGGAGTGGTGGTCAGAGGCAAAGGTGATACTGCAGAGCCGGAATCACGACTGCCTAGGAGGGGCTTTCTCGGGAGGAGAGAGCTACCAAAATCTCTTGTGCAAGACAAGAACATGAAAAAATAACTTCTTGATGACATTATAAGACTCACACTTGCCTTCAAATAGGCTACAAGACTATTCATAATCACAAATAATAAAAGATACTACCGATACAAGAATGAGATTCGGACCATAACATGCTCATAGAGAGAAAATTGCCACATCGGACATAATTTCCCTTAGGCCGTATGAAGTCATACCGTTGGACGTGTTAGAAGGAAACCTTGAATTTTGTTCATTAGGTTAGTCTTTATGAACGAAAAAAATCCGTCCCCCAACCCATCTCCACTGTTCTGATTGGCCGCAACCGCTAATTTTAATGGCAGGTTGTTGAGGCCGGGGCTTGAACCCCAAACCTCCTAGATAAGGGATCTCGAAACTGATCCTTATCACCAACTGAGCTGCACTTTTTATGTAACGCCTCAGTCTACTCAGGGTACGCTACAGGTCTGCATACCAATTACCCCAACCCATCTCCGCGAATCTGATTGGCCGCAACCGCTAATTCCAATGACGAGTTGTTGTGGTTGGGGCTTGAACCCCAGACCTCCTAGATAAGGAATCTTGAACTCCAGACCTCCTAGATAAGGGATCTCTAAACCGGTCGTTATCACCAATTGGGCTCGGTTGGTGATAACGACCGGTTTAGAGATCCCTTATCTAGGAGGTCTGGAGTTCAAGCCACAACCTCAACAACCCGCCATTGGAATTTGCGGCTGCGGCCAATTAGATCCGTAGAGATGGGTTGGTTTCACTGGTCGGCAGACCTGTAGCGTGCTTTGAGTAGACCGGGCCGTTACATTGAATGCTTGCACAACATATATAAAATGAATCATATACCTTGTGGGCTTATCCTAATATACAAGTGAGAGAATTTCAAAGAAAAATAATGAGAGAATTTAATTAGTGAATTTTATTGCTTTCTTGCTTCTAAAAATAGAACCTATCTATTTCTTATTTATAGATCACAAGGTTCCTGATTACAAGCTAATCCATAGTAAGAAATAATATCGTGTGATAAAACCAATTTAAAATTTGCTTAATCTTAATTCCTCAGTTCATTTTTTAATTAAATTAGTGAAAATATAAAGAGTTAATTATCTACTTAACAGTAAATTATACCCAGGTCCATAAGGTCAAGTCTATGCTTCACATATCCTCACATTTTTAACAAGGTCAAGGCTATGCTTCACATTTGTCCATGTTTTTAAAAATCCTTCAATTGTGTTCATGGTGTCAATTTTGCGCTTTTCTTATGTTCTTTCGTGATAATATGCCTAAAAATTATATGGATATTGAAAATTCCCTCAGTTAAAACTTAAGCAGGAGGTCCTATTTGATATGAAGGGTTTAGGATTTGTGCTTGGAACTTTATTTTGCCTTTGGTTTTTAATGACAATGCAATTGGTTCTTCTGCATGGAAAAGAAGGCAAGGGATTCATGATACTGACTATTAAAGATACTTCTAACTAGATAGTTTCTTCTGTTCTAGTTTTGAGGGTGGGTGAAGAGGGGAAAATGCTCGAGCGCTCACATATCTGTACTTCAAGATGTACTTGTTTTGAGCATCGAGGTTTCTTTAATGGAAACCCTATGGAGAAATTTACTTTTTAAAGTCTTCATTAAGAATTTTAAGAAAAATCTGAACATCATTTATGGTTTTAGCCTGCCTGGAAATTTAAGATGCAGTTCAACATATGAAGCAACTTCATGTTGCAAGATATATATATATTTTTTACATTATGCATTAACAATAGATAAATAGTTGTGCATAAATAACATTGATGGAGATCGATCACACACCTTTTGAGGATTTATCCGATCGACACTTTTGGAGCATTATATTGACGATCACAAAATACCATTGCATTCGTCGTGAGTTTTCATATTTTTATATATATTTTTATTTTTTTCGAACTTGTATTGTTGTATTTTCAGATTTACTTTAATCTATTTGATCGAGCATTTGAGACCATCAGATGATTTAACTTAACCCCTACCTTATAATCCATCAGTCCACTAGGGCTATGGGGATCGAGAGCTGGGTTCATTTACGGAACCATTCAATTCCTTCCCCCTCGGCGCGACAACGACGGCTTTGTGTGGTCCCATCGCCGCAGTCTACTGTAGCTACTTTCTCTCCTGTCTCCAATGAGTCTCTCCCGCTCCCTAGCCACTGTTTCTGCCACCCTAATCCCCCCTCTTCTAGCTGCCAATCCCACAACCGTCGCTCTTATCATTGTTTCCCCACAAACTTGCCGCCAACCTCCCTCTTCTAACATCCCTAGCCCTTGTCGTCTACTGCCACAACCTCCTCAACCTAGATGCCACCACTCACTTACCAATTTCACCTACCGAGACCCAAACAACCAAGTCCAGGCCTAGTTGGCTCCTCTCCAGCCATCCCCCACCCTCTACATCAGCCCCCTTACAACCACTCAATAATCACCCTACACCCCTCTTGTCATTCGGGACAGCCACTACCACCTCCTCCACTAGTACCAATTTTGAGTGAGTTTTTACATTTCAGTTTTCATTTCCTATATTGTATGGATGTTCACTTATTACTAGTAATCTTTATCTCTTTATTTAGATGCGTATTATTTACTCATCCAACATTTTAATTTCTGTGCACTCTTTAGTTTTTGCAATTGTTGCATAATTTCTGCATTTTTTGGATATTTGTGCTTAATTGCGGTTAAATGTGAGTTTAAGATTTTCTTTTTTAAATTAATTGCACGCCGGAAGTGTGGACACACGAGACTGGATAAAATTAGGAATGTATGTATCTGGGATAAGACAAGAGTAGCACCAATTGCAGAGAAGATGCGAGAAGCTCGACTAAGATGGTTTGGACACGTACAAAGGAGACCATTAGAAGCACATGTTAGACGTTGTGAGAGTCTTGTCACTAGACATGTTAAACGAGGGAGGGGTGGACCAATAAAAACTTGGAATGAAACTATGAGGAAAGACATGATGTAATTAGGCATTAGTGAGATTATGACAAAAGATAGGGTACGATGGAGACCATTAGAAAGGTCTACTATTTTATTTAGTTATTCAATGAAACCAATGATTCATTATTGGAGCAGATAGCAACAACCATTTCAGCGGACATGCGTATTTTCCGATGGATTTACATTGTTTCATTAGTATAAATTGTTTGATGTAGCGAGTAATAGACTCTTTCGCCGTTCAAGAATTCTTGTTTAGGCAGTTCATATCATCCACACATAGTGATCTAAGATTTAGATTCTTCCATGTTTCAGCAGTAGCATATTGTTCCATGGAGCTAAGGTCAAAAAGATGGAAGAAACAAGTGTTTCCACGACTCTACCATCCGGCCAATTCTGTTCCACTAAATCCGCTATAGTGGGAGTAAGGCTTGAGTGTTGTTGTTGAAGTGTTGTAATTGAACGCCGGAAGTGATTGCATTTGTTTGTGCTTGTTTGCATTGCATATAACTTTAGAACATCGCATGTTTGTCACCTTTAGATTTATCCCACGTCAATCATCCACATTAGTGGATTGTCTTGGTGGGCTAAATGGCTAATAAGCTCAACTGTGCTGTTTTAGATAATACAATTTGTTTATCATGTTTATTTGATAGTTTGCTTTTAGGCCGGCCTAAATATTTGCGATTGGTCTATTGATGATAATTACTGTATTTGCTTTTCAGGCAATCTCATGAATCCTCTAAGGATATTGTTCCTGACAATTGGCTACTACAACTTTTTGCAGTGCTGGAGAAGCAAGGAATTTCTTTGCCTGAAAGGTTATTTGTAAATATTGTTTTGATTAATTTTTAACTTATTATGCTTTGAATACAGATCCCTAGTTTCTTTTGCAAAAAAAAGGGGGAGATGATCCATTAGTAGATGTTTAGAGAAGTAAATTTTTATTAGATATGAAATACTTGCCCTGCAATAAAATACTTAACTTTCCCATAAAAAATGCAGCCTATTGAATCTTAGACCATTCTCAGAAATTAGCACCGGTTGGTATAAGTAATTTGTACATTAGTGTTAAATCCCAAATAGAAAAGTCCACCTCTTAGCCTATGCATATTTTCCTTATTCTCTTGTTTAGTTCCACATCTCTTTTGGAGATAGTTGAATTGTATAAAAGCCCCTGTAAACGCCCACTGTTGGGTCCAACATGCCTTCATTTGACCCGTGGTGCTTTGAAACTTCCTTAAGGAAAAAAATTAAGGCCCTTTCCATCAGTCCAGGATTTTGAATTTCATGAGTTATGATTTATTATGCATACTCTAATTTTGGAGCCCAAATGGTGACTCACAGGCGCCCTGAACTGATCTAAAGTGCTCCCTGAGTGGGGTACGTACTCGTATCTGAATATCTCCAAGTCTGAAACTCTGGCTGACGACCCCACGTCTGAGGCTCATGTGGACTGCTGGCCAGATGAGTATGTGGTCACTGATCTGAAGCTTTACGTGATCGGATTTGTTACATGTATATTCCGATCACGTAAAGCTTCAGATCAGTGACCACATACTCATCTGGCCAGCCGTCCACATGAGCCTTAGACGTGGGGTCGTCAACCAGATGAGTATATATATACATGTTATAAATCAGATCACGTAAAGCTTCAGATTAGTGACCTCATACTCATCTGGCCAGCAGTCCACATAAGCCTCAGACGTGAGATCGTCAGCCACAGTTTCAGACTTGGTGATCTTCAGATACGAGCCCGTACCCCTCTTAGGGAATACAACAAGCGATGTGTGACTAAATACAAGCCGCGCGGGCTGAGCGGTTTGACTCTGTCAAACCGCCAGACTATACAACAAATACAATCTCCTGGGAAGCCTCTGAACACATGTTGCGGCTAACCTCCTCACCGCTGTTGCGGCTAACCATCTGACCGCTGCTGCGGCTAACCTCCAGACCGCTGCTGCAGCTAACCACCAGACCGCTGATGCGGCTAACGACCAGACCGTTGATGCGACTAACCTCCAAACCGCTGCTGCGGCTAACCACCAGGCCGCAGCTACGGCTAACCTCCAGACCGCTGCTGCGGATAGCCATCAGGCCGTTGCTGCGGATAGCCATCAGGCCGCTGCTGCAGATATCCACCAGGCCACTGATGCGGATATCCACCAGGCCGCTACTGCGGATAGCCACCAGACCGCAATGAGGGTAGCCACCAGGCCACTGCTGCAGATAGTCATCAGACCGCTGCTGCGGATAGCCATCAGGCTGCTGCTGCGGATAGCCAGCAGACCACAGTGTGGGTAGCCACCACGCTACTACTGCGGACTCTTGCCAAACTGCTAGGATAACTACCAGTCAGGCCGTTGGTCCAAACCGCTAGACCGCTGCGACTAGAAAGGCTAACCGCCCGGTCTCAGGTTTCAACACTTCCCCTCAAGCTAGAGCATATATGTCAACCATGTCCAGCTTGCTACAAACTTCCAAGAACGAGATAACTGGCTTTGTGAAGAAATAAGCTAGCTATTTATCAGAGGCAACAAATAGAGTATAGATTTGATTCTTCAATCTCTCCTCTGATAAAATGACAGTCCACTTTAATATGCTTTGTTCTCTCATAAAAGACTGGATTTCTCAAAATGTATATAACCGTCTTATTGTCATAGAACATCGGTATGTGATGATCATAAACCTCTCCCAGATCCAACAAGAGTGTCCATAGCCACTTCATCTCGCAAGCAGTTAGAGCCATGCTTCTATATTCAGATTCTGCACTTGACCTGACAACTACAGACTGTTTCTTGCTCTTCCAACTAACCAGATTACCTCCAACGAAAGTACAAAAAATAGATGTAAACTTCTCATCTTTCTTATCATCTGCGTAGCTAACATCAGAATAAGACTCAATCTTCAAATGTCTCCTTCTCTGAAACAAGAACTCTTTTCACATTGCACATTTTACATACTCTAGAATTTTAGAGTTGACTACAGATGACAGTCTCTGGGAGCTTGCATAAATTGGCTTACTCTCTCTACTGCATAATAAATATCTGGTCTTGTGACTGTCAGATAAATGAGTTTACAGACAAGACGTCTGTATCTGGTGACATCTTCAAGAAGAGCAGAAGTTTCACTCCAGTATTTGTCATCTCCAACAGCCATAGGACATCAAACAGGTTTAGTCCTAAGAAGACCTGTTTCTTTCAAGAGATCCAAGACATACTTCCGTTGTGAAAGAACAATAGAACCAGGTTTCCGAGATATCTCAATCCCCAAAAAGTATTTAGGAGATCCTATATCCTTGGTAACAAAATGCAGATGCAAATGCTTTTTTGTCATGTCAATACCTTTTCTATCATCTCCTGTAAGAAAAAATATCATCCACATACACTGCAAGAACGACAAGGCCAGCCGAGGTTTTGCGAAAAAACAAAGAGTGATCTGCAGCGCTCCGAACAAATCCAATAACAGAAATAACTTCGTTGAATTTGCCAAGCCAGGCCCTTGAGCTTTGCTTTAGAACATAGATAACCTTCCTCAATTTACACACCTGAGACTCCTCCGGAGCAACATACGCAGGAGGTTGCTCCATACATACTGTCTCACGCAAATCATCATAAAGAAAAACATTCTTTAAATCCAACTGAGACATCTCCCAACCCCTATTAACTGCTACATAAAAAAGAACATGGATTGTAGTAATCCGAGCAACATGAGAGAATATGTCAAAAAAATACACGCCATAGGTTTGCGTAAATCTTTTGGCAACAAGCCTAGCTTTGTATCGATCAATAGTTCAATTAAGGAGAAATTTTATGACAAAGACTCAGCGACAGCCAACCACATCAGCTCCTGAAGGGGTAGGAACAAGTCTACGTACCCCGTTCAGTAAGAGTTTTCATCTCTTCATCCATAGTAGCTTTCCAATGAGGAATAAACAGAGCATCACTATAGGAGACGAGAAGAACATTCACCAATAGAGCAAGTGCAAAACTCTTAGATAGAGGGGACAGCTACGCATAAGAGATCACATCCCGAAGAGGATGCTGTGTGGATGAACAAACACCTTTCCGAAGAGCAATCAAAAGATCAATATCTGTCCTGTCTACTATATCAGTTCTATTCGAAGGAGAGACTATTGGCCAGGAGCCGTTGGCAGCGGCTCAGTAGAAGAATCAGAGACAGTAGGAGAATCAGAAGTAGAAGGAGAAGAATAAAGTGCAGGCTCTAGAAGAGGTGCTGACACAAGAGGAAAATAAACAGAATCATTAGAAGAAGGGAGAATAGAGGGAGAAGAAAAGAACGAAGCATCCTCAAAGAAAGTGAAATCTGCAGAAACATATTGTATCTGGAGAACATGATCATAACACCTTTATCATTTCTGTGTCGGACAATAACCCAAAAAAGATGCACTTAACAAAACAATGAGAGAGTTTGTCATGACCAGAAGATTGGCTGCATGGTTTCCAGCTCAAGTGCAAGTACCAACCCCTGCAACAGCTCCTGCCCCAGCACCCGTGGAGATGACCCTGGAACGCTATTTGATGAACTTTATAGAGCTTCAACACTCGAACTACAGTGGGGATGAGACCCCGATGAACACCGATGATTGGATAACAAACACCAGAGACCTGTTGGACGTTTTGGAGTGCCCAGAGAACAAGAAGGTTCCTCTGACAGTTTTCCTCCTTCGAGGTGAGACAAAGGTCTGGTGGGACAAGTAACTAACAGATGATCCTACAGGTAAATTGTTGCGAAAATCTCCTCTTACTTTTTTTTATGAAGTGATACGTTCTTTTTAAATAGTATGGCCATGCTTTTGGCCAGGTCGTACATCAGACATGTTTACGTGGGGCGAATTTCTAGAGCCCTTGTAAGTTGGTTCGTGCCTCATTCCGCACGACGAGGTCTATAAGAGAAATATCTTAGGTTTTTCCAGGGGGACAAAACTGTTGCTGAGTACGAGCGAGAGCTTACCCATCTGGCTCGATATGCGGGCGTGATGCAGGGAGATCAGGCTGAGAAGTGCAACCATTTTGTGGATGGTTTGCGTGACATGTTGAGGCAGCCGCTGATGACCATGGTCAATGCTGACTACAAGAGCTTAGTGGATACGGCTCGCAGGATGGAGGCTGATCAACAGAAAGTTTAGAGGCAAAGTAGTTTCCGTACGAAGTGATCTCAGGATTCACATCAGCCGCAACAAAGCAGAAATAACCAAGGGAAGAACTGGAACAAGAAGCAGAAGCCTGATGCAAAGAAGAGTGTCCAGTCTGGAGACAGGAGCAAGTACTACCCCCCTTGTCCCAAGTGTCAGCGTCGCCATCCAGGAGAGTGTCTGTCCAGCGCTGGCGTGTGTTACAAGTGCCGACAACCTGGACGCATAGCTCGCTACTGTCAGGAAGTTGGTACGAATCAGGTAATTAAAACCTAGTTGTATTTATTACATTTATGAAGTTACTGTAGATGATAAATGTAATCTGGTCCCGCAGTCGAAGTATGAGGTTGGTGGCTCTAGCAGAGTAGACAAAGAAAAAGCTTTAATGATTACTGACAGGAGACGACAACAGGGCCGAGATTTGGTGCATCCCAGAGCGTATGGGCTTGGTCAGCAGGAGGCAAAAGATCAGGAGGATGTAGTGACAGGTAAGTGTTTACTTTGCTTAACAAGTTTATTTAATCCTCCGTAGTGACTCTTTTCATCTTTGTAAATCATTCATGTAGGCATCCTTATGATCCGTAATTTACCCTCCAAGATTCTGTTTGATACGGACACCTTGCACTCGTTTATCGCGTAATCTATAGTGCGTAAGCTGAATTTAGAAGTCTTCCCAGAGACAGTACCGCTGGAAGTCATGATGCCGAATGCATCCCTTCTGCAGACCAGAGATAAGTGCAGGGTACCAGTGCAGTTTGGTAATACCGAGATTATCGTGGAAGCTTTGCAGCTACCTATTGCAGGATTCGACCTGATCTTTAGAATGGACTGGCTTTCGGCAGTCAACGCCATGATTGATTGTAGGGCGAAACAAATACAGTTTGAGGGCCCTAACCAGACTGCATTTTCTTTTCAGGGCTTGAAGGGAGTAGTGAAGATGATCATCTCCGCAGTCCAAGCTAGAAGGTGCATCAATAAGGGTTGTGAAACCTTTGTAGTACTGATGAACGCGGAGGCTAAGACTGACTTATCAGAGCTACCAGTGTTGCAGGATTTCCCCGATGTTTTCCCGGAAGAGCTCCCTGGTGCCCCTCCAGATAGAGAGATTGAGTTCCCGATAGATTTGCAGCCCGGGGCTACACCAGTAGCCAAATCCCCCTACCGGATGACTCCATGGGAATTAGCGGAGTTGAAGAGCCAGTTGCAGGAGTTGCTTGATTTGGATTTTATACGTCCCAGTACTTCACCTTGGAGTGCTCCAGTACTATTCGTGAAGAAGAATGATGGTAGTCTGAGACTGTGTATAGACTACCGTGAGTTGAACAAACTGACAATAAAGAACAAATACCCGATTCCCAGGATTGATGATTTATTCGACCAGTTGGTGGGCTCGTGCACCTTTTACAAGTTAGATTTGAGGTCGGGCTACCATCAGTTAAAGATTCAGGATGTGGATGTTTAGAAGACGGCTTTCAGTACCAGGTATGAACACTTCGAGTTCGTGGTCTTGCCGCTTGGGCTGACCAATGCCCCTTCAGTATTTATGGACTTGATGAACATGATATTTCAGAAGTACTTGGATCGTTTTGTTATCGTTTTTATCGATGACATCTTGGTGTTCTCAAGCAGTGCAGAAGATCATGCCGCACACCTCAGGATTGTATTGAGCACCCTCAGGAAGAATCAGTTATATGCTAAGTTTTCTAAATGTGAGTTCTGGCTTTCAGAGATTGCATTCTTAGGCCACGTCATCAGTTAGCAAGGGGTGAGTGTCGATCCGAAGAAGATAGAGGCCATTAAGAATTGGCCAAGGCCAACGACAGTTTCAGAGATTCGTAGCTTTTTGGGTCTAGCTGGTTACTACACGAGATTCATCAGGGATTTTTCAAAGATAGTCTTACCACTGACTTCCCTCACCAGAAAGGGTAAGAGCTTGGATTGGACAGTTAAGTGTGAATTGGCTTTTGAGAACTTGAAGGGCAGGTTGATGACCGTACCGATCTTGAGTTTACCTTCAGGGCCTGACGGGTTTCAAATTTATAGCGATGTGTTAGGTCAGGGTTTGGGCTGTGTTCTCATGCAGCATGAAAAGGTCGTAGCCTATGCCTCGAGACAGTTAAAGGTTCATGAGAGAAACTATCCCGTGCATGACTTTGAGCTTGCAGCAGTCATACATGCTCTGAAGATATGGAGGCACTATCTCTATAGTGTTCGTTGCGAGATCTTCACTGATCATAAGAGGCTCAAGTATATATTTGATCAGCGGGAGCTCAATTTGAGGCAGCACAGATGGTTAGAGTTTCTATTAGACTACGACGTAGACATTCAATACCATCCATGAAAGGCGAATATTGTAGCTGATGCCCTTAGCCGTAGAGGTTCGTGTTTCTTCCTTCTCACTCAGCAGAAGGAGTTGGTGCGGGAACTGGAGATACTGGACATCACCGTTGTACCACGCTGTAGTTTTGGTTCTGCAAGGTTGAGTTGGATGGAGATTACTTGCGACATTAAGGATAGAATCAGGACAACTCTACCGTTGGATCCGAAGATGGCAGAGATTTGGATCTCAGTGCAGACGGGTCATAAGGAGAGATTCACTATTCAGGATGATTTATTATTATTTGATGGCAGGGTGTGTATCCCCGATGTTAGCCACCTTCGCGAGGACGTTCTATTTGAGGCACACAATTCCAGATATTCTATACATCTGGGTAGCACGAAGATGTATGCAGATCTCAAGAAGGTAGTCTGGTGGCCAGACTTGAAAAGAAATGTTGCAGATTATGTGGGGAAGTGTGAGACGTGCAAGTTAGTTAAGGCCGAGTGCCAAAGGCCTGTAGGCAAGTTGCAACCACTTCCCATTCCCGAGTGGACTTTTGAGGATATATCCATGGACTTCATCCATGGTCTTCCGAGATCTCAGAGTGGAAATGATTCTTTGTGGGTTATAGTAGATCGGCTTTCTAAAGTCGCCTATTTCATTTCTCTTAAGAAGACAGATCAGGGTCCCAGATTAGTACAGTTATATATAGACGAGATAGTTCGACTTCACGGTGTTCCCAAGAATATAGTTTCAGACCGAAATAACAGATTCACCTACAGGGAGTGAAGATACATTCAGGAGCGTTTGGGTACCAGATTACATTTCAGCACCGCATTCCATCCCCAGACCGATGGACAAACTGAGCGCACAAATAGGACTTTGGAGGATCTGCTACAGATGTGCATTTTGGACTTTGAAGGAAAGTGAGAGAAATATTTTAGTCTTGTGGAGTTCTTCTACAATAACAGTTTTCAGACGAGTATTGGAATAATACCGTTCAAGGCCCTCTATGGTAGACGTTGTCGGACACCGTTGTGCTGTGCTGAAAGTGAAGAAAGATCTACCATCAGAGAGTCATGGATTGATAAGACCACTGACAGAATCAAGCTCATTCAAGAGCGTATGAAGACAACTCAGGATCGATATACCAAGTATCATGATCATAAGCATAAGTCAGTAGAATTCAGAGTTGGAGACTACGTTTATCTGAAAGTCAGACCAGTCAGAGGAGTCTCTAGAATAAAGCGGATGAAAAAGCTGAGCCCCAGATTCGTTGGTCTTTTTGAGATACTGGAAAGAGTTGGTGAGATTGCTTATAGGTTGACCTTACCTGAGTAAATGAGTGGTGTACATGATGTATTCCACGTCTCCTATCTGAGGAGAGCAGTCAGAGATTCCAGTCAGATCATCAGTGCCGAAGAAGCACCAATCGAGACAGATCTTAGTATTGGGGTTAGACCAGTCAGAATCGTGGATTCAAAGATACAAAAGCTCAGGAATAGAGAGATTCACATGGTCAAAGTCTTTTGGATGAACTGTGGCCGTCCAAAGTATACTTGGAAGCGAGATGATGAGCTTAGGAGCAATGCAGACTATTCTTTCCTCTTCGATTCAGGTATGGTTACAATTTTCGAGGACAAAAAATTTTGTTATGAGTGGAGATTTGTAACATCCGTAGTCTGACGCGAAAAAAATTGATATTGCAGGGTCAAGCCGCGACGAATTTTGATCGAGGCAGCGCGTCGTCGAGGTACGATATTAGTGTAGTCAAAAGGTCGCATTTATTAATTTGTGAATTATGTTAATTATATTGATAGTGAGACGCATTTTAATTTAGTGACGAAGCGCGACAAATTTTTATGTTGAATAAGAGGTAATGTGAAATATCACAGTTTGGGGTGCCAACAGCGGGTCTTCAAAACCCCCATCTCCTCATACGGTTAATAGAAAAACCGTAAGCCATGATTTAAATCCCGTAAATCTCATTTCACGGGAGAAATCGCAGCCGAGCCGACGCCTCCCGTTCCGTCTCCCGCAAGCACCGAGCCCGACAACTCCCGCTGCCCTAGCCGGCGGCCGATCCCCCTCCGGAACTCATCTCCGACTTCTCCTCCTTCCTCTACGGGCGCCGGTGGGTGTTCCTTTTCCTTCCTTGGCCGTGGAAGAACCGATTTCAACCCTAACCGGTGGAAGTTGAACGTTTTGGTTCCGGTGAGTTCGTTTTCTCCCTTTCTCCATTCCTTCATGGAAATCCTTCGATTTTAAAGTTAATCTAAACTAGGATTTCTTCCTCTTGCCCTAATTAAGTTTTGGAGTACGGAATCCACCGTAAAATTGGAGTTGGGCGTATTGGGAGCATCAATCCCTCCCACGTAAAGGTAATACGCTATGTTAGTCGTTAATTTTGGATTACCCTAGCATTTTGGAAATTTTCCCAGCGAAAACCCTAAGAGGAAAATGCGAGATTTAGGTATTGCTTGGTTTGCAGATTTTTGGTGGCCTTGAGACAAGGCTTCGGAAGTCCGCAGTAGTCAGATTTTCCTACGTAAGATAAAATGTCGCCGCGCAGAGTGTACGAGCGCCGCACCACCACTGTAAGGAAGCATAATTCCTGTAAGTTAGACATAGCAAGAAAAGTATTTTGTATACGCATGTGTAGGCTTTGTACAAATGTCATGACCATGTATAAAAAAGGTGTGGTGGTTGGAAAACGGTCGCGGAAAATTTGTAGGATGACACATTTCTCCAAGACCAAAGTAGTCAGATCCTGAACAATAACATTAGGTACGAAAGCTTTACCCGCGTACATAGGCTTGGAATTTGTCCAACCAAGGGCGTGAACGTTCCTTCTAATCGACCACGAGAAAGTCAAGTGTCGCTCAGTAGTACACCAAAAGAAATGTCCTATGCAGAGTAACATCGGACCAAAAAGTTCGGTAAACACACATAAGTATTTTCGTGTTAGGTAGAGACGCACTACCTTTCTCATAAGGCATATGGTACCTTATGAGCAGTACAGTCTTGGGAGTTGACTTCCCTTTGAGACAGTTAGCAGATTCGAGACCGTGTCCGCGCGACACTAGAACAATTGAGTTCGTCAGATGATCTCAGGTTGTCAGTTTCAGATGCGCGTTAGGAGCTACTCTGCCTAGAGCCTTCCAAGTAGATGTGCAGGCTAAAAACCGCCTAAAACTCAAGTATAAACCTGACGTGAGACAGTACACTAGTTAGTGAACGCCGGGACTTGGGAAAATATAATGAGAGCTCATGAACATAGAGCGAGTAGGTTAGTTGATCAGGGAACATAGTAAATGCATGCATATCATAGCATAAAGATTTTAATAAACAAAACCATTTTTCTAAAGTCATGCATTCATCATTTACGAAAAAGTTTTTAGTATCACTAGGAGAAGTTATTTTTCTTTACTCTGATCCCTCATGGGCAATGTTTTTACAGGTGACCCAGGTGAGAAACTACGCCTAGGATGAGCGTTTTGTGGAGTCAGTTTGTAGTAGCTTCCACTTTCAGTTTCCTCTATTTCAGCATATATTTGTAATTGTGGACAATGTAACTTGTTAATGTTTTATATGTCATGTATCAGACTTATTATATTATTTTAGAATTTCAGTCATTTCACTTCTATTCATGTTTAGTGGCTCTGTGAATCCAGATATCTGGTACGTGATTACCCTTAGTTTACTTTCTTAGCTTACGTTGTAAGTTTTAATTCTTTTTAGTAGCTTCTACTTTTTACTTGCTGTGTATTAGTTTTGATGCTATTTCTTAGTTCTCTTTATATCGCTGAACCGGCCGGATGACTGATTATTGTAAAACTGGTAAGGGGTGTTACACATGCTGCATAAGAACACAACACAGACCTTGACCTGACGCATCACCATAGATCTGAAAGCCCTATATACTCGAAGATAAACATAATATCAGTGCTGTAATTAGCTTTGCTTTCAACTCCTCTAATGTCAATTAACATTCCACTGTCCAATCGAAGACTTTCCTTTCCTGCTGATTGAAGTCAAAGGTACAACTATTCTTGAAAAATTCTTAATAAATCTCCTATAATAACCCACTATGCCAAAAAATGTGGATCTCAGTAACTTCTGACTTAGCTAATCTTTGATTGCTTCTACTTTTATCAGATTAATTTAGAGTCCTCCTCGACCGACATGCCCTAAAAGGCAACTTCCGAGTGCCAAAACTTGTATTTAGAAAATTTTGCATATAACTGGTTCTCCCTGAGAGTTTTAAATATCGTCCCGAGGTGTATGACATGTTCTTCATTTTTCAGATATACCAGAATGTGGTCTATGAAGACGATAACAAAGCGATCCATAAATTCCCGAAATATATTCATCAGATTCATGAAGACAGACATGGCGTTAATCAATTTGAACGACATGACAACAAACTCATAATGTCATTACCTCATGCTGAAAGCTGTCTTTTGAACATCCTCGTCTCACTGTAATGTATCCTGATCTCAAATCTAACTTAGAGAATGTGCTAGACTCTACAAGCTGATTAAACAAATCATCTATCATTGAGTGGGGATTCTTAATAGTAAGTTTGTTCAACTCCCTGTAATGTATGCACAATCTCAAACTGCCATCATTCTTTGTAACAAAGAGAACATGTGTACCCTAAAGTCACGTACTTGGTCTGATGAATCCCAAATCAAGTAACTCTTACAACTGGATCTTCAACTCAGCTTATTCTTTGGGTGCCATGCTAGATGGGGCCTTAGCCACTGAAGTGGATCCTGAGATAATCAACTTCTCTAACAGGAGAGCCACCCGGTGTAATGGCCCCCCTTTCCGGCAACTGCCACAATTTAACAATTTTATTTCATTTTTTGTATCATCAGAGACACAAGGTAAGAACATTTAACGCACATATAAATATTCAGTTCATGACAGTATTAAAAGAAAATATTTGTACAAAATAAGTCATTTCATTAAACATGTAACATGGAAGATATCAAAAAATTCATGAACTACAGGTACTTTCTGCAACTTGCTCTTGGCTTCTATATGCATGAACACTAAAACGGCAAAACAACCCTTATTTATACTCTTAACAACCTTAACCAATGAAATAATTAGCTTGGTGACTCTCTTCATGCCCCAAAGATAATAATGGGCTGATTGTGTTGTTCTAACTGAATTTCTTTGCTTCTGTAATCTGTCTTAGAATTTGCATATGACAGCCAATCCGTACCCATAATTAAATTGAATTTAGGGATATGATGTAGGGACACTTCTATAATAATTTCAGATTCTCCGAACAAAACATGAACCATACACTTACAGCTTGTTTGCATAAATGCGTCGTTAGGCATCATAACTTCTGACGATATTGTGTCTATAGGAATATCTAAGCTCAGTCTATGCGCAAACGTTTTTGCTATGAACGAGTGCAGAGCACCCAAATCAAAGAGAACCTTAGAAAGAAAGTTTTGTACCATTAGGATACCTATATGCATGGACAGGACATGGTTTGTTTAAAATGCAAACCTAAATAGATTAAAAGAGAGAACAATTACATCAAATAAAATGTTACCTGTACCAACGTCCTCTTGCTCTTTAGCCTTTTGCTGGCCAAGTCCATAAGCTCTAGGCTGCACCAACCTCGTCCTGTCTGGCTTCGCATTATCACCCATCACCCCTTTTCCTTTATCGGTCCTACTAGGACCACGAACCTCGAACTTCGATTGCATGATAAGTTACAATAACACGTACTAGACTACGGGGGAAATAAATTAATTCTGTGAATGACATAAGACTTGTGATTAATTACCTGATTACTCGTAGGTCCTAAGCCATAATGAGCTATGCGTCCTGCCTGTTAAAACTTGAAACAGACACTAGGTGCAACCAAACACTCTTCCGGATGATGGCAGTTGAACTTAAGGCAGAGTGGATAGCCCCATGTCTTTTGCCCAGTGATTTCCTTGCTTATCGCACGCGTTCTGCTTCTTATTCCCGTGCTGTTGTTGATGACCATAGTTGGATGGGTTCTATGGCACACCATGTGATTGTTTGTTCTTGTAATTATACTGCCTCAGCACTTTTTCTTGACCAGCCTCCAACTTTCTATCTGTATCCACCAACCTCCTGTAGTTGGCGGTGCCCATAGTTAGCAGTGGTTGTCTAAACGAATCATGATGGCCTACTCTAAAGCGATAACATTTGCCGTCCTTATTGCCCTACAATGTGCCACATAACGAGACTGGTGAGTGAACTCCTGCTCTTATGTCGTAACAGTATTATTACCTTGTACCAATCTAAGGTACTTCTCTTGTAGGATTCATCATGTAGGTGGCATAAACTAGTTGAGAGCGCTATAACAAACTCGTGCCAAGTAATCAGGTCTACAGTACTACCTGAAATAAGAAAGAATTAATTAATATAAGTTGGGACTGAGGAAGACTATGGAAAGGAATCCATATTCAATTCTTATCCTCTGTGTCGTCGGCCAAATACCTGCTCAACAATTGATTTATCTCTCCCTCGAGCTGTAAAGCTGCTAAAGCAACCTTTCTATTCTTAGGGCACTGGATCACGTTTAGCAAATCCTTGGTCCTAAATAACCAATCTTCTGTCTCCATAGATTTTCTTCTCCACTAAAGTTGGAAGGGCGAAGTTCTCTAAAGTTTCTCAGATAGTGACCCATTCCAATCTCCATGATAGCTGGTGTAGGAGCTGGGACTGGATGTACTGTAGGTAATGTATTCCTAAACTCCATTAGGGCTAGAGTTATTGCCCTCGCAATTTCAGCTGCAATCCTTGTAGGTGCGAGAACTACTAGTGTATTAACTGCTTCCATTACATTCTAAGACGTCTCGTTGTGCTATGAAGGTTATCTTGTGTCACTATTACAAGATTCCTGCAATATGTAAGGAGATATCGTCAACATAAAAAATTTCGTGATGGAAAAAAGGTTTGAAAAACATTTAATGTCCACATATAGAACCTAAGGACAAGATTAGACTTAATGACTAACGTCTAAGGAGTGATTCATTTGAAATCCTAAGACTGTGAATTTCTATGGTTCAAAGGATCCTAAACCTAACTATGATATCAATTTGTAACACCACCATCTAGTTCAACAATATTTCAAAAATCTGTCTGACACTCATGATATGCAGTAAACTATACAACAATAATAAAATTGATACCATAACTGAAAATAATTAAAGTACACAGCGAAAACAATATTTTAGAGCTTGGGTTAAAGAAAAACTTAATATTTGAATCAAATAGCCAACTAAAAAGTAAAAGTGTGCATATCTGAATACTGGAATACGATATAAGTCTGGGTCACTGAGTTCATAAAAATCAAGAGTCCATCCCAAAACAAGAAGGAAAAAATCTTACTAAATACATAAAATGAAAACTTCATAAAGACACTGTCACGACTCGTCGAATAACATTTATCAGAGTGCGCTACAGGTGGGTCGTAATACCACAGATATGGACAAAAGTAACTTTCATGTCTGTTAGGCAGGAGCTGGAAATATGATATTAGATTTAAACTAGATACTTTGAAAAATTTAGTTGTTTATATATATATATATATATATATATATATATATATATATATATATATATATATATATATATATATATGCGGAAGCGTTAAAGAAATGTTGATGCACATGCATTTTAATAGTAAAACCAATGTCACACACAGTGCTGAAGAAAATGTAAATGCGATAGACCGCAGTAGTAAACATGTCATAAATAAAATGATCTGATACATCAATAAAAATCCTAGCAGTTGTCCACGATACGAAAGAAAATGACTGATAATAACTAGTACATGATAACAGATTGGACGGTAAAAGAAAACACGTACATAAAATCTGATGTAACCACTACAAAAGGATAAACCTCCGAGCAAATCGGTAGCTGGACGAAGAGCAGCTTCGGGAGCAGACGACGCTGTCACGCACCCTAAGGCAAAATCCAAACAGAAGAAAAATGTCTCAGAACATGAAAATCAAATAGTAAGCAAGTTAATATTCTGATAGTTAAGCAGTGAAAATAAAAAAAACAAGTAACTGATGCTTAAACTATACTCTAGCCTACTCCAGAGTTAGCCTAGTTTCAAATCACGCAATGACATAAACGGTAAACAATGAAAAGTGCACACGTTTCAATTTGTTGTACAAGATTCTAATATAAATTTAATTGCAAGACTTATCAGCGCGGTGCTTGCAATGACCATTTATTGGTTTCCGTTGCCAGTCCGGCCGCAGCTCGATTCAAAGTGTCACATCAAATTGACACTTTCTTTTAATGTTTGCCTATGACAATTAGTGACTTAGAGATTCATATATTGGAAATTCCTAACATATCTAGACAAGACATAATCACACGACCCCGATCTATAAGAGTATTTAATTCACAATGTAAGAGTAATTAAAATTAAATTCCACATTGCAAGCGAGAGAGATTTCTCTACTTGCGTTCAGGTGAAGCTGAACAGATAGTGGCGGCTAGACGGTGCTAGCAAAAACTTAGGAGTCTTAGATCGACCTGCTTTAGATCACAACCAAAATGACATACAAATATCTCAACGTTGCACAGACATTATAATAATTGCAAAGATGCACATAAGAGGTTGTTTAAAAAATTACCTCCCTCGAGAGTAAGGGGAGAGGAGTTACCACGAAGGACCGAGAACTCGGCGGTTCTTGGGTGATGAAAACCCTAAATCGGAGAAGGCTTCTTCACGAACCGCCAATTAAAGCGATGAACGACGTCGGAAAAACACAACTACGTCAAAAATTAGTCGATTGTACGACGAACACAAGTTAGATCGACACCAAAAACATTGTTGGAGAGCGAACATTATCAACCACTTAAAAATTCTGAAAGAAGCGAGAAAGAGGAATTTCTTATCCCAAGAGATCAAAATCAGACTCAAAAATCTGAGGAGAGGCGGATACGAGCAAACCCTAGGTGACCCACTTGAGATCCACCGGCCGAGACGAAGAGAAGCTAGGGTTTCCGGAGAAGAGCCGCTGCCCTTGTGCTACCCTCACAGAATGAAGAAGAAGAAAGAGAAGAAGAAGGTTGCTGGTTGCTTGGGGGGAAGATCTCCCGTCGGCCACGGGAGAAGAGGGAGCACCGACGGCTGTGAGCAGCGAGGCGGAATCGGGAGACGGAAACGGGAGCAGGCGCGGGAGACGGAGGATATCGCGACATGCGGGGACGGGCTGCGGCTTCCGGGAGGCGGGACTGCGGTTTGCGAGAGATCAGGAGAATATACGGGGGGGGGGGGGGGGCTGGCTGCCTCAGTTTTTATGAGGGAAGGTTAGGGTTATTATTATTATTAATAATAATAATACTATGATGATTGATAAAATCGCAGGTTGTTACATTCTCCCATACTTAGGAAGTTTCGTCCCGAAACATTCCGGAGAATTCTCTGAATTGGGCCAAAACAACGAAGATTCGGACGACATACACGCCAAACACAAATTTGCAAATTAACACATGGAAGCTAACTATGGAAAATACTTAAATAATAAGGAAGTCAGACGTAGATACTTAACAAAATCAAGAGAAGAGTTGCGGATACTTACTGCGCATGTCAAATTCGAGTTCCCAAGTGTACTCGTCTGTCCTGCCATGCACCCAAAGTACCTTCACCATAGGAATGATTCTCTTGCAAAGCTTGCGTTCTTGATACTCGACGATTTTAGTGGGCTCGACCGGATATGAAAGATTGACTTCAGGAATCATCAGAACTTCAATGACGCGGGTGAGATCACGAATGTACTTCCGAAGCTGGCTAACGTGAAAGAGATCGTGAACACCGACCAAAGATGCGGGTAGCTCAAGACGACATGCAGATCCCCCGACACGGTCTGAAATGTCATACGGTCCCACGAACCTCGGGCTAGCTTATGATAGCGGCCAAACCGTTTCACCCCAAGAGTAGGGAAAACCTTCATGAATACTTGATCACCCACAACAAACTCTAACAGACAGCGACGCTGATTAGCATATTTCCTCTGCCTCTCGATGACACGACTGAGATAAAGACGAGTCCTCTTTGTGGCTTCTTCCATTTCCTGAAGTAATTCAGGCCCCAAAACAACTTTCTCACCAACTTCTGACCAATAAGGCGGGGTCCTACAACGACGCCCGTCTAATGCTTCGAAGGGGGCCATCTTGAGGCTCTCTTGATAGCGATTGTTGTAGGAGAATTCAACCAAAGGTAGGTGCTCATCCCAAGCTCTTTTGTAGTCCAGAATATAACACCTTACTATTTGATTTTCTTGTTCTGAGGCATTTTCCTTCTGTTTGGATTTTGCCTTAAGGTTCATGACAGCGCCGTCTGCTCCCTGAGATGCTCTTCGTCCAGCTACCGCTTTGCTCGGAGGTTTATCCTTTTGTAGTGGTTACATCAGGTTCTATGTACTTGTTTTCTTTTACCGTCAGATCTGTTATCATGTACTAGTTATTGTCAGCCATTTTCTTTTGTATAGTGGACAACTGCTAGGATTTTTATTGATGTAGCAGATCATTTTATTTATGACATGTTTACTACTGCGGGCTATTGCATTTACATTTTTCTTCAGCACTTTGTGTGACATTGGTTTTATTATTAAAATGCATGCGCATCAACCTTTTTTTGAAGCTTCCACACACACACACATATTTATATATATATAAACAACTAAATTTTTCCAAAGTAGCTACTTTAAATCTAATATCATATTTCCAGCTCCTGCCTAACAGACATGGAAGTTACTTTCGTCCAAGCCTGTGACATCACCACCCGCCTGTAGCGCACTATAATAAATGTTAATCGACGGGTCGTGACAGTTGGTATCAGAGGGAGGTTAGGGTTTTATTATTATTATTATTATTAATATTATGATGATTAACAAAATCGTAGGTTGTTACAGACACTCAGAGGTTCATCCTAAGCAAACTCCTGACCTGTGTTCCCTGAAAAGAATTGTCAAAAGACAGGGTCAACCCACTGACGAGTAAGAAAAACTCTTTCTCGCAGTGATACTAAAGGCACGTTTGGAAAGACGTTAACCTCTGTTCCATTCATGCCAAATTCGAACGTGGTCGCCTGATTTCGTTTGTTTTTTGCTCTCCGGTGGCAACACTCGTGTTTTATATATGTTATGTTTTATCGCCGTCCCCAACCTGTGAACCTCACCTCCAGTCGCTCGCATTTCTTCACTTTTATTCATCAAAGGCGAGCAATAGATATCAGTCTCCCATCTTTCTTCCCTGTTCTCCATCGACGAAACTACTCTCCATCCAAATCGATATCAATCGCTGATCTTTCTTCCTTGTTCTCCATTGAAGGCGAGCAACAAAGATTTGTCACCGATCTTTCTTCCCCGTTCCACCGTAATGTCCACAGATCTGCAGCTCCACGATGTATTCTTGGCATGTGTTTTTGGCTATTAATGCATTAATACTAGAGTTACCAGGAGTTACATGTGTTTTTGGCTGATTGTGTCCATCTTGTAGATCCTCTTCAGTAGCAGATATCATAGTTACCTAGATATCATGCAATAATAGGTATCACAGTTACCTGAGTATCTGATGTAAACCTTTTTTTTTTGAAAAAAATTCACGGTATGACAACGGTAAAAAAACTCTCTTTAAACAATGTCTGATATCTCTGGATGAATGTTCGTACTTTGACCAAGAAATCTAAGTGTTTGTAAATTTTACTTAGAAGGTCAGTAAACAATTAAAAGCAATAAACTTTAGCAACCACTAGCGGTTTTGCACATAAGAACCTGCAAATGAACTTTAGAAAATGATAAGTAAAATAACGTCAATGAGATTGGAATACTGGCAAACAAGCTTTACTTTTGATCACTTAATATTCTTTGCGTAAAAATTATGTTAACGGACGTTTGAGCGTGTTTACTTTGGTTGAGATTTCCTTGACACTAGCGTTTCAATATTAGCCTTACGTGAAAAAGGTGCATGTATGCAATGGATGGGCCTCAGATTGTTTGGATTGAGATGTGGTGTTTTTCGGGTAGGTTCTGTTGGGAAGGTAGGGACAGGCCGAGGCTGGAAAGGGCTTTAGGTGGAGGTTGGTATGGTGTTGGGTGTAGGAAAATGGGGATGTGGAGGTCACAGGAAAGCTAGGGTTTGGGATGGGCAGTGGTTTGAGGGGACTGGTTCGTGAAAGAGGGGATGAATTTGGGAATGGCTATCAAAGGGGGAAATGGCAGGGAAGATGATGGACTTGAGGAGGCGCGTGGTTAATAGAGGGCCAGAGGAGAGAATGAAGCCGATGGGGGGGAATGGTGACCAGGTGTTGGGTAGGGAAGCTGTGGCGCAGCAAGGGAGATGAACAGGACAAGCCTCTGGATTGGAAAAAAAATGTTAACCGGAGGGCTCAAACTCACCGGAGAAGATCGGGAATAGGTCGCCGGTCGTCGACCTGCCTTCGAGGAGGGGCCGATAGTGGCGTACATGCTTATGGAAGGAGGGACAGGCGCCAGAGCGTGAGCTGGTTGAACCCAGAGAAATAGAGATGTTTCTCTTTCTGTAAGGTTTTTTCTAGCTGATTTTATATGCCAAGGAAACTGGTTTTAAGTAGGCTCTGAATTATTTAAGACAAATATGTGTTTCAACAAGGGGTTTAACTCCACTTATGACACTCTCTGAAACTCTAAAAGTAAATAGCACAATTAATCTGTTAACTCCCAAATGAAATAAATTAGTATCTCCCAACCGGAAATAATTTTAGATTTTGTACATTATAATTTTATGAAGTGATTTTTTAAATATTAATGTGCTTGCTCGCGCGTCTCCCGACCTGCATTAACGGACCAATTTATTCATGGACAAATTAGTTTTCCAGACAAATAAGCCGAAACATACACTGTTTGAAAACGTCGCACAACTAGTCACGTACTATCATACAAAAGGAAATAAAATGCAACATGCGCGAAAACACCGCACAACAACACCATATGAAAATAAAATGCGTGAATAAAATGCACAAACGAAAAATATGCTTGTGCAAAAATAAATTTAAATTGATGCCCTCAGGATGCCTCAATATCATAGTTACCTGGATATCATGTAAATTCTCTTCAGTAGGAGAACATCCTTCCATCTTGTGACAAATAGATATCATCATGAATATCATGCTCACTAACAAAAATTATTATAGTAAGACAACTTTTGCACGTTGTGTTTTGTTTATGCGAGTATGTATGCGTTTATGTGTATGCATTTGTTTGTGCGTGTATGCATATATATGTCTTCTTGTATGTGTGTATGCGTATATATTTGTGTTCTTGGATGTGTGTGTGATTTTTTATGTGGTCTTTTGTGTGTATGTATGTAATTCAACAAATTTTTTAAAGCAATTTCTTTTAACATAAACATCACACCGCTGTTTTGCCAAACATTTCAAAAAAAAAATCTCTGTTTTGAACAGCTCTGCTAACATAGATCATCCAAATAGATTTTCATTCGCAACATTCAGATTCCTACAACTCCATTTGCAACCCTTGATTTACCACCACTCCTTTCCCTGTCATTGCCGCTCTTACAAACAGACCCTAAAAGTAAAATTGGTATGAAGATCTATAAATATGTAACAATTGAATCTTGGGATCATAATGCAACTATACACACTTTTATATAAAATAAATTGTAAAAACAAAAATCATTATTTCTTTATTTTTCGCACTACGAGTTATAATATAGTTTTAAATTCTTGAAGTAATAAGATTTCTGAATTTGGAGTTGTTTCCTAAAATCGAGATAAATTAATTTCGTATTTCTCTTGAAATTATGTTCCATGAATGTTAGATTTACCTTTTATTTTATGTTTTTTTTCCTGTTTTTACCTTTATTGTATTCCCCTCATATATAGGAGGGAACCCTTCTTTATGATGAAGATACTAATTTTCTCTCGGTCAACATGGTATCAGAGGGAAAACCCTAGTTCCACTCCACGTCGCGCCGACTCCGCTTTGTTTCGTCCCTCTCCGTCCCCGTGAGCCCGCTCCGTCTCCAGCACAGGGGTTCGCTTAGTCCGCCCCATATCCCGCGTAGGGGGTTCACCGCTTCCTCTCTAGTCCACAAGATTCGCCCACAACGCTTCTTCTTCCCGCCGCTTCACCCGCAAGCTTCGCCGCTTCCTCTCCAGCCTGCCACTTCGCACGCAAGTTTCTTCTTCTTCCCGCATCATTTTTCTTCCCATCAGCAAGCCCCGTCTCCGACGTTTCTTCTTCTTCCCACCAGCGGCGGTCAGCGCCGGTTAGCGTCCCCAGCCTTCGCATGGTTGTTTGAGTTCTTAGATGCCAAATTGATGCATGAATCGCTTCTTCGGCGTCTATTTCCCTTCCTTGTAGGGATGTCTCTTCTTCTCTTGGTGTAATTGCTCTCCTCCGGGCTTCTCTTTCTATGAGTGAGATCTCTCTCCGTCAGCAGCCCGGTGTTGTTCGATTACCTCGCCTATGATGTCGGGGAGAGGTGAAACTCCGGATATCTCCTCTGGTGGGAGTGCTCCTCTGGATTCTCTGTCTACTATTGGATCTCTTTATGTCTCTCATGATTACGAGACTCCTTAAATTACTACTATTCAGTTGGACGAAACAAATTATCTTCCGTAGGCTCAGTCCCAAGTGCCGCCTTCTGTTTGACTACCTCAGTGGTACTGCCAGTGCGTCTTCATCTACCTCTCATGATTGGCCACAATGGGATTCCGAGAACTCTTTGGTTATGTTTTTGCTCACCAACTCCATGCAAGAGTTTATTGCCCGCAATTATCTCTTCCTAGACAATGCTGTTGATATTTGTTAGCGTGTCGAGATTACTATTCATGTCGGAGCAATGCAGCTCAGATCTTTCAGTTGCGGCGACGGATTTTTCTTTTACACTATGAGGATTGTCCTCCCGCTGCCTACTACTTGGAGTTTACCTAGCTTTATCAAGAGTATGATCATTTCAACTCGCTTACTCTTGTATCCCCTGAGGATGAGATGTTGGTTCGTGCTCAGGAAGAACGCAACCAGATCTTTGAGTTTCTTCATGATCTTCATCGTGTCCTTGATCCCATCAGTGTTCAGATTTTTTACCTCTCTCCTATACCTTCCTTCCCTGAGGTGTATAGTTTGGTTCAACAAGAATATGATCGCCGACAGATTCGCCTACTTTACACTGTTACTGAGGGCTTTGCTCTTGCCGCTCGGTTCAGTCTCGGGGGCCGCTCTTTCCGTGACACTAGGGGAAAGCCTGTGGACAAGGAACAAGTGACATATGATTATTGTGGGAAAGCCCAACATACTCGGGACACTTGCTTTAAGCTTCATGACTTTCCTTCTTCTCGTGGTGGTCCCGCTCCTCATGGTGGACATGACTCTTGTCGCAGTACGAGTCGACCTTCTCCCTCTCGCTCGGCTCATCTCTCCGATGTCGGTGATGATCCTGCTTCTTATGGCGGACCTGCTGCCCCTGAGGCTCCTTTTGCCCAGATCTCTACCTGCTACCCCGTGTGTTTTCAGGACCTGAAGACGGGGAAGATGATTGAATATGGTAGAATGCGCGATGACCTCTACCTGTTTGACCTCTCCAGCTTCGTCGATGCTCCGCGAGCTCTTTCTGCTGCCCAGATCTCTCAGGACTCCTGACACTGTTGCCTTGGCCATCCATCTCCTTTTATTATGCATTTTTTATTTCTGCATTTGTCAAATGTATCTTTTTAAGATTTTAAATGTGATGTGCGTGTTCTTGCTAAACACCATCGCACTTCTTTTACTCATGTATCTACTCCTAGTGCTACTCCTTTTGCTATGGTTCATACTGATGTTTGGGGCCCTTTCCTTGTAACATCTATTTCTGGTTTTCACTAGTTTGTTAACTTTATTGATTGTTTTTCTCGTTGTATGTGAGTCTACTTGATGCAACATAAAAATTAGATTTTTTCATTATTTCAACAGTTTCATAAATTGGTAGCTACTCAGTTTAATGCCACTATCAAAGTTTTGCGGAGTGATAATGGTCGGGAATATGTCGACTCTTCCTTTGAGTGTTATCTTAGTGATCACGACATTATCCATCAATTATTGTGTCTCCACCCCAGCTCAAAATGGCATCGTTGAGTGCAAGAATCACCCTCTCCTCCTGAAGACGCATCTTCCTAAGTATTTTTGGGGTGATGCGGTTCTCACTGCGGTGTACCTCATTAATCGAATGCCGACTCGTATCCTTGGCCACAAATCACCTCTTCAAACACTTTCTGTCTCTCCCTCAACTCTTCTACCTCGGATATTTGGATGTGTGTGTTTTGTCCATGTCCTTACAAAATCTAAATTCGATCCTCGTGCCTTAAAATGTATCTTTATTGGTTATTTTCCCACCTAGAAAGGATACAAATGCTTCCATCCAGCTTCCAAAAAGATTCGTTACTATGGATGTCACCTTTCTGCAGTTCGAGTCCTATTACGGGTCTTCTCTGTAGGGTGAGTCCTCACTTCAGGGGGAGGTTCACCCAATGGAAGTGAGTTCTCTTCCTCTTCCTATTCCTCTTACCGTGACTATTCCCACTTCTACCTCTCCTCCAGTGACCGCTGCTGTGCCTACTCTTGTGACAGCTCCTGTGACGGCTCCTCCTTTACAGGTGTATACTCGGCGAAAAAGGGGTCCAGGTACATCAACATCTCTCAGGATACCCGCGCCATTATCAGATCCTTCTTTGGGCTCTCAAGGTATCTTTACCCAACATACGATGTCCCACTTTGTGTCCTACAGCTCATTGCTCCTTCACATAAGCTCTTTGTTGCCTCTCTCTCCTCTATTTCTATCCCCTCAATTTGGTAGGATGTTATTTCTCACCCAAAGTGGCCGAATGCTATGCGTGAGGAGATGTTGGCCCTGAAAAAGAATTGCACTTGGGACTTGGTTCTCTTGCCACATGGTAAGATTGTGTTGGATGTAAATGGGTGTTCTCCGTCAAGCAGAACTCTGAAGGTGTTATTGAGCGGTTCAAGGCTCGGTTGGTGGCTAGGGGCTACACCTAGACCATGAGGATTGACTACCAGGAAACCTTTGCTCCCGTGGAGAAGATGAATTCTATAAGAGTTTTGCTCTTATGTGGTGTCTGCAAAAGATGACCTCTAATTCAATTTGATGTGAAAAATGCGTTTCTTCACGGGGATCTAAATGAAGCAGTCTACATGTTGTTACTGCGTGATCTTACCCCAACAGGATTTGGGGGAAAGACATGCAGGCTAAAGATAGTCTTATATGACCTAAAACAATCTCCTCGGGCCTGGTTTGAGAGATTTCATAGATCTATGGTCGCATTTGGATACTCCCAAAGCAATGCTAATCACACCTTATTTGAAAGACACAAGCATGAACGGCTCACTTCCCTTATTGTTTATATGGATGATGTTATTATGACTGGTGATGATACTGAAGAAATCCAGTCTCTGAAATAGAGACTGACAAAGGAGTTTGACGTAAAATACCTAAGAAATCTCAGATACTTACTTGAAATTGAGGTTTCTCGTTCGAAGCATGATATATTCATATCCCAGAGGAAGTATATCCTTGACTTGCTCCAATTGTGTGGGTTGAGTGGGTGCATACTTGCTGACACCCCAATTGAAGTCAACCACAGATTGAGTAGAGATGATGAAAAAGCGGTTGCTGATGTTGCTGGATTTCAAAGAATGACCGACCACCTTATTTATTTATCACATACTCGTCCAGATAGTTCATATGTTGTGGGTGTCATTAGTCAGTTCATGCATTCACCCAGAACACGTCATTTAGAAGCGGCCTACCGTATCCTTCGGTATCTCTAGTCCTCTCCTGGAAGGGGTATCCTGTTCTCTCTTGCCAAAGAATTAATAGTTGAAGTCTATACTGATGCTGATTGTGCCGGTTCTGTTGATGACAGGAGGATCACTTCTTGTTACTGCTCCTTTGTTGGTGGTAATTTGGTAACGAGGAGTAAAAAATATGTGGTTGACAGGTCAAGTGCATAGTCAGAATTTAGAGCTATGGCTCATGTGATTTGCGAAGGATTGTGAATTAAATCCTTGTTGAATGATCTTGGCATGTGGAATAAAGACCCCATAAAACTCTACTGTAATAGCAAAGCCGTCATTAACATAACTCACAATCCAGTCCCATGACCGCACAAAGCATGTTGAGGTTGATCGCCACTTCATCAAAGAGAATATAGAAAGAGGAGTTGTGTGCACACCATTTATTCCTTCAAATCAACAACTTGCAGATGTTCTCACCAAGGGTTTAGGTAAGACTGCGTTCAAAAAGATTATGTGCAAGTTGGGTATGCAAAATATCACACGCCCAACTTGACGGGTAGTGTTAGATTTACCTTTATTTTATGTTTTTTCCCGTTTTTATCTTTATTGTATTCCCCTCATATATAGGAGGGGAGCCCCTCTTTATGATGGAGATATCAATTTTCTCTCAGTCAACAATGAATTAACTTATCGAGCACATTCTGGGTATTGAGTCTCTGATAGCAACCATAGGTGCCCTGACCTGATGCGTCCTTTGCACAGACCGCATACTTTTATGTAACTTCTTCCATGCCCTGAAGAATGGGTCATCAACCCTTGATGAAGCTCATATGGTCTATTGGATCTATGAGTATGATGGTGTGTCTCCATCAATCATGAGAGAAATACCTCTCATGCCCCCTGAAATGATTATCTAGTGGCCGGCTCGATCATCCCATTATGTTGACCACATGAGCCTACTAGTCTGAGGCTTATTACTTGTTTTGCTCATTATTTTTTGCCTAGCTTCATTTACCCCTTTTATCGCATATGTTCTTAATAGAAGGAATACATTTTCGTGTGATAACCAATGTCAATTTAAAATAAACTATTCAACACCTGACATACAATAAAATTTTATGTGAAATTTTGATTTATGTACAATCTCGTGTAACCTTGGCAGTGAATCTATAAAAGGTGATATGTCTAGCCAAGCAGAAGAAAATTTCTTACCTCAAGGTTACGACGGCGTAGACGCGGCGACATGTTTCTCTAGTTTATTCTGAAAACACGAAATGTTCTTCTCCGATTTACAGTGGATATCTCCTTCGCAATTCTCCCCGAAAACCCTTGATCCAATGTCAGTAAATAGTCGGGAAACACAAGTCACAAAAGGAGCAATCTTTGTTTGTCGGAGGGGTTAGGGCTACAAAGAAGACAACATCAAAAGCATATCATGACCAACTGGAAATCATCAACTAGAATCCGTGAGCGCATTCCCAAAATGTCGAGGGGGGGAGGGGGCATCAATTATGACTAAGAGTTGTGATAGCGTGAGGGAAACCATGAGTTTACAGTTTCTATTAAGTATGAATAGTCGTAGGTTATAATAGGGTGCCTTAAATTACAAGAAATCCACTGCCTAGTGAAATCCTATCAACTAAGGGTGGCACACTCTAGTGAAGTACTAAATCACACATACATAAAATTCGCAAAATATCTTATTAAATGAAAATTTTAATTAATTGGCTAGCAAAAAGACTAGAATGTGTTAAAATAGCCCATGTAAAGGGCCCATTATTGGGCCCATTTATTGTTTTATCTTCTCTCCTCCTTTAGTCTCACATCTTGTATAAGATTTTCTTCTCTCTTCTTCTTCCTATATATTTGTATTCTCTCCTTGTATTTATATACCGAAATAATACATACAAGCTTTGAGCTCTTCCAACATGGTATCAGAGCCAGCGGTTCCGACCTCGCGGTTTCCCCTTTTCTAACCGCCCGGCTTTGCTTCTTAGCCTATCTGCTCTTCCTCTGCGGCCTGATCCTCTACTCACACCGGGTAGCGGCCTGTTTCTACCCGTTTCTTCTCTCAGCGGCTTCTCCCTTGTTAAGCCGCTGCCCTCTCCTCTTCCTCTCTCCCTCCCGTGGATCCACCCCTCCATCTTTTTTATAACCTCTCCTCTTCCCTGTGGGCCCCACTACTCTCTGCGGCTTCTCTTGCCGCTTGCGGTTTGTCTGCTTTTAACCGCCCGGTCTATCTCTCCTCTAGCCGCTCGAATTCTTACTCGCGGCCTCTCTCCCCTAGCCGCTCGCGTTCCTACTCGCGGCCTCTCTCCTCTTGCCGCTCGAGTTCCTGCTCGCGACCTCTCTCCTCTAGCCGCTCAAGTTCCTACTCGCGGCCTTTCTCCCCTTTGCTTACCGCGATCTCTGTCAACCCGCTGCGGGTTCTCTCTTGCGGGATGCTCTTATCCGCTTTCTCTCTGCTTCCTTCTACTCGCTTGCGATTTCTCGCAGTTTCCTTCCGCTCTCTTAGCGCTGCTGGCTTCACCTAGACCGGGGCGATCTCTCTCTTGTGTTTTTGCCCTCTGGTCGCGAACTGACTACTCACTGGTGTCCGGCTTGACCGTGCGGACTGCTGCCTCTCCGCATTCTGGTCGTGGTCTTCCTTAGTCATTCTCGCGGCGATCTCATTGTCTTCTCGCAGGCGGTTTATCCTCTACTCGCCGCGGTCTTGCTCTCTTCTCGCAGCGGCCTCCTGCCCTTCTCGCAGCGACCTCAGCTGTCAGCCTCTGCGGTCTGCCCTTATGGGCTCTTCCGGTAACTCCTCTGGCTCGACGGACAGCCCGCCTGCTGACCGCCCGCCTTGTCCGACTGACCGCTCGGCTTGCACTACCGAAGTCCGTGACGAGCTGCGCATTACTACCATCTCTTTTTCTGGAAAGAAGAACTTCGTCCCTTGGGTACATTCAGTTCGACGAGTTCTTCAGGCCAAGGGCCTTCTCCCTCACCTTACTCAGGATCCTCCCACCCCTCCTACCGATGACTGGCTCCGCAATGATGGCCGAGTTCAGACCTGGATCTTGAACTCTTTAGATTGTGAGCCCTATCAAATGGCTATGTATCATGAGACTGCCAAAGATATGTGGACTGAGCTACACTCCTTATATTTTGGACGGGATAGCCTCCAGCATCTCTACGACATCCTCACTGGCCTCTTTGCTCTTGACGCTGGAGAGGCTTCGGATATGACCTCCTTTGTTGCTCGTGCGAAGACTCTTGCTGAAGCATGGATCCAGCATCAGCCGTTCACCAATGATGTTGTTGCTCAGCGCACTCAGAAGGAAGCCGCTTGTACTGCCATCATCATGACCCGTCTTCCCCCTCACCTTCAGAGCATTCGTGCTCAGGTCCTGACTTCCTCTACCACACCATCATTTTCTGATGTGTGCTCCATGATTCTCCGAGTATCCCCTCCTCCAGATACTGCGGCTCCTCCGACCCTTCTTCAGCAGGCACCTCCGCTTCTACCATTCCCTCCTCCTCCTTCTACTGGGGGGGGGGGGGGGGTCGTTCGGGATCTCGCGGCCGTTGTCGTGGTGGCTGGGGTCGGCCGAAGTGTTCCTTCTGCGGGAAAGATGGTCATCTCGAGGCCACCTGTTACACGAAAGTTGGCTATCCTCCTCGCCCGACGGCTTCTGTTGCTACCGATGCTGGTCCTCCTGATCTTGAAAGTGTCCGTCTTCAGCTTCAGCATCTCCAGGGATTGCTCCACCCACCCTCTGCCTCCCTTGCCTCCGTCTCTAACACAGGTACCGCTTGTCTCTCCACCGGCTTGGGCTGGATTGTGGACTCTGGCGCTACCCATCACATTACTCCACATCGCCCTGCCCAGTACCTGGATTCCCCTTGTCCACCGTCTATTACTGTGGCCAATGGAGCCAAGGTTCTCGTCTCCGGCTCGGCAGATCTTCCTCTCACCTCCTCCATCTCCCTTCGCTCGGCTCTTCACGTCCCAAGTTCCACGTTCAATTTACTTTCTGTTGGACGGCTTACTAATGATCTGGTTTGTTCTGTTATATTCATTTCCTCTTCTTTTGTTATACAGGATCGGCAGACGCAGACTACCATTGGTAAAGGCCGGCTGCGGAATGGACTCTACCTTCTCGATGACTCTCCCACCATCCTCTCATCCGTCTCTTCAACTGATTGGCATCGTCGACTTGGGCATGCTCCTCTACCGGTCCTCCAGCGGGTTCTCCCGGATGTTTCTTTTACCCCCTTTCAGTGTGACTCCTGTATCCTCGGCAAGCAGACTCGTTCCTCTTTTTCTTTACATTGTACTCGGAGCGCTGTTCCTTTTGATTTAGTGCATTCGGATATTTGGGGACCATTTAAAATTCCTAGTATTTCCGGTTTCCGGTATTTTATAACGTTTATTGATGATCACTCTCGCACTACCTGGCTATACTTCGTGATCGCTCCGAGCTTCCCCGTGCCTTTCGGGCCTTTGTCCTCGAAACCCGTACGCATTTCCACACCACCATCAAAGTACTACGCACTGACAATGCTCGTGAGTACACTAGTCACGAATTTACTGCTTTATGTTCTGAGTTCGGGATTCTACATCAAACTTCCTGCGCTTACACGCCACAACAAAACGGTGTTGCCGAACGCAAGAATCGCCACTAACTCGATGTTGCCCGTTCCCTCATGCTGCAAATGCATGTCCCTAAACCATATTGGAACTTTGTGGTCTCGACCGCCTGTTTTCTCATTAACCGTCTCCCTTCCTCTATTCTCAACTATGCTACTCCGTTTAGCATACTCTTTCCCTCCACTCCGGCCTTTCCTCTCCCACCCTGTGTATTCGGTAGCCTCTACTTTGTCCACCGTTTGGGGCCTTCCTTGGATAAGCTGGATCCCCGAGCGGCCAAACATATCTTTGTTGGTTATTCCCTCACCCAAAAGAGGTATGTCTGCTATTCGCCTGCTACACGCAAGATCTCCGTTTCTGCTGGTGTCACTTTCCGCGAGGATCAACCGTTCTTTCCTGCTCCCTTACCTGACCATCTACCACCCACACCTACTCCTCCATCCATCCCACGCCCGGTCATTCCCGCAACTACTCCTCCGACTGTCGTTCCCTCTACACCGACTGTCGTTCCCACCAAACCACCAGTTATCCGCGTCTACACTCGTCGCTCTACCACTTCCGTTGCCCCTCTGCCGTCGGTCTCTACCATGGATACTCCGCGTCCAAATGATCAGGTATCGCCTTCCACTGCTCATCCGCTGGCAAACTACATCTCTCTTCATCACCTCTCTCCCCATTTACACACTTTGGCTACTTCTCTCTCTTCGGTTGCTATTCCTAATTCTGTACAGGAGGCGCTTCAACATCCAGGATGACGAGCGCCCATGGAGGAAGAAATGTCTGCTCTCTGGTCTAACCAGACATGGTCTGTTGTTCCCCTTCCCCCGGGCCAAAAACCAGTTGGGGGCAAGTGGGTCTTTGTCATCAAACATGCTGTCGATGAGACAATTGACCGTCTAAAGGCCCGTCTTGTGGCTAGAGGTTTCACTCAACAGGAGGGGCTAGATTATGAGGAAACGTTCTCTCCGGTAGCGAAGCTTAATAGTGTTCGCGTCCTCATCTCTGTTGTTGTCCATCGTCGGTGGCCTCTTTTTCAGCTAGATATCAATAATGTTTTCTTGAATGGGGATTGAAACTGCCTACATGCAACAATCACCCGGGTTTGAGATCACGGGGGAGTCTCAGGTCTCACATATTAAAAAGGCTCTATATGGTCTCAAACAATCTCCACGGGCATGGTTTGAAAAATTCAGCAAGGTCCTCCGTGAGATTGGCTTCACTCGGAGCTCGGCCGACTTCTCGCTCTTTACTCGTCACCAACCAACAGGCACGGTGATGCAGGACGACGCGTAGAGTTTACGCGACTGTCGGCTATTTCTAGGAAACCCTAATTGTATGCAAAAAAATGTGATTTTTTTAGCTTTTAAAAAAATTTGAGTGGGCGTTGCACGGAGTTATGAAATTAAACAACGTAATTTTGTAGGCACGAAATCACTATGTTGTTAGAAAATGAAATTTCTTAAAAATGGTTCAGTTTTAGATCCGGGAAGGAAGCTCGCAACTTTCGTTCCGTTCCCTTTTGTCGTAGCACAACGGAAATCGTGAACTCCAAATACGTTTCCGTTTGGAGTTTTCGACGTAGCGTTTGCTGACGAAACTCAGGCGAAAACCCGACAAACAGTCTATTATCCTACGAGAAAATATTGAGGCGCACACAAAGGAAAAGAAAGAAACAATTACCCACGGAAGAGGCGTTTTCCGTATTCAAAGTCGAGGGCGATCACGCGAGAATTCCTCGTCATCTCCGATCTCCGCTCCGAGGTCGGCCGCTATCGCATACGGGCACCAAGGGATTCAAATCTCTCCCTCACACAAGGTGGTTCCACGGAATCACTCAATAAGTAAAAAAGCCACAAACTAACATTCCTAAATTCACTCGCTCTCACACTCAGGGTGGATCCACGTATTCACAAACACTCACGGTGTCTCCACGAAATCTTCAATCACACAAAGAGGGAAAATCACTCTCTTCCTATATCTCCTAATCAGGAAGACTACAGCACGCAACTCTCCTAACATTCATCTACAGTACTCCACACATGGAAGCAGCAATAGCAAGCACATAATAATCATTTCAGTCAATCTCATCACCACTAAACTCCTATAGCCACAGCAATCATACACAGGGGCAGCAGCCTTCATCACGCCTAACACCTCTAACAAGAGCACACGACAACTTCATCGGAAGTATCAATCCGGCAAGAACACATCAGTTTTTTTCATTACATCCATCAACAACACTAAAACAATTACAAATCCTCTCCTTTTATAGGGTTTCAAGAAACTGAATAAAAAAAAACTTGCGGGAGGGTCGGCCATGGCGGAAGCTTGGCGGAGCGGATATGGCGGAAGCAGGCGGTTGCAGAACCGTCGGGGGTTCTCCTGGAGTTGCGCCGAAGTCAGAGGCGTGCGGGAGGAAGCCGATCGTGGAAGAATCGTGGGCAGATCGTGCGGGAGAAGTTGCGGTAGGACCGGGTGAGCCTCCTGCTGTTCGCTGATTTGGGAGAAGATGAATAGTGCCGGCTTCAGAGTTCTGGATCGGAAGAGGAGATGAACCGGGACTCTCCTCCAATACTTAACCTAATATATATATATATCTGATTTATATATATATTCACACATATATATATACATATATAACTTATATATATATGTGCTCTATTTGGAGAGCAACACAAACCTCCCAAATATGACGACGCACACAAGCATGCAATAATCATGGCAACGCGCAGGCGTGCAACGAACTAAATTAACAACATTAACTTCGCAATTTAAAATTGCAACACAATAAATGACACATATAAAACATGTAACACATAGGGTTGATTGAAGTCCGGACTGGTGCGGCGTCGGGACTTCTTCGCCGACCTAGTCGGGGCTGGTCTCCACCAACTCTCCCCCTCTGGAAATCACTCATCTCTGGTGAGTGGTCCGAGTGGCAGTACGCGAGACAATCAACATCTATGTCAACGATCCACGTATCTCTGAAAACCATCATCAGTAGTGGTCACTGTCCAATATGTGCTCGAGAACTGGAATAGAATAATCTCCTGGAGTCTCATGCTCAACCTGAAACTGGTAGTGAAAAACAGAAGGAACTACAATGAAAGTGTCAGTAGCGGAATGAATAAAGGTATGTCCTGAATGTGGCTCCTCACTCTCACTCACCAACCCAGAAGAAACAAATGGAGGAGAAGGCAATGGAGGTTCTAAAGACTTATGCGAGTAATCGTAGAATTAAGTCAGATTGGCTACGTTAAAAACAGGATTTGCTCCCCAAACGGAAGGCATCTCAAGTTCATACGCATTTTGCCCAATCCGATTTACTACTCGAAAGAGTCCAGTCCTACGGTAGCTAGCTTCTTACGGTACCAGAAGGTAACCGTTCCGGATCTAGCTGAACCATAATCAAGTCATTCATTTTAATATTAGTAGCTCTTTTATGCCCTTTTTTTTTAAAATCGAGTTGCATAAAATCATAAATACTATGCACTTATCCGCTCAAAATCTTTTATGCAAATCATGTAAATGCCATAAATGAACTACTAATACGACTAACGCCACTAACCGATGGTCTCAGATAATAAGAGCAACTCCTGAAAGTGGTACATGATCAGGAGGTTCAGAAGGTGGATCATAAAAGAACACATCGCGGGGGCGATGATCACTCAAGTGCAAATCAATGAGTGCACCCTCGAACTCGACTGCGTCACTAAAGATGGATACATCCCAAAGGTGCGGTGAACCTATATGCGGATCATCTGGTGGTTCACCAGGAGGGGTATAATAAAATTCGTCGCAAATGCGACGTATACAGACGTAAGCTCCAAAAATAGATGGAGTGCTCTCAGATAAATATGCACGAAATGTAAAAATCGTAATAAACGTGCTAAGGGAAAGTGAGGCATCAGGAGGCTCACCAGGTGGGACATATGAAAATTCATCGTAAAGACGATCAACAGGTGGTACGTCCCATAACTCATCTAGAATGCGAGCAACCAGATGACTATGCCCAAGCACTATCAACATCAAGTGAGACAATGGAGCAGGTATCCATGTCTTAAAACTCGCAAGTGTACTATTCAGATAAAGCTCATCCACACAGGGGCGAGGTGGCTCATCTGGAGGCTCAATAGGAGGGTCGTCAAATGACTCATCAGTCGAGTGATGGTCCTCCAAAAATGAACCATCAGAAGGGGTCATACTCCCAGATAGGGCAGGGGTGACTACCTCGTGATCACTACTAAGCTCTCGACTCCCAAACGTACTGTCACTCGGTGCACCATCAGGTGTGGTGATGTGGCTCGATACGCCATCGGGTGTGGTGATATGACTCGATGCACTACTAGGTGAAGTGTGCAAGGAATCTACGCTCAAAGGAGAGCTAGTAGATATAGCATCACAGACGGGATCACTTAGTGGAGCAGACTCATATGGGGTTTGACTCCACACATCCTGTACTAGGACATCAGATAGAGTGGGTGACGTCTCTCTAGTGTGGGCAGTAGATGGCTCTTGCTGCCCCTCAATATCTACCATAATGTTCACCTTTGGAACACTAGGAGGATCGCTAGGTGTGACGTAATCTTGATAATAGTGACCTCTATAGGACTCGTGAGTGTAGTCGTGACGATCGTCCATAACATAATCAAGACGTGCTCGTGGATGATCATGTGCCCAAGGAACATACGGTGGTGGTCGCACATGTACAGACTCAGGTTCCTCATATAAAGGAGACGTGTAGTATCGATAACTAGAGGAATACTGAATCCTATTCTCATAATAAGGTGTCGAGGGACCAATGGGTTCCACTCGGGTACGAGTATAATAACGACGATGGTCATCATACGGATCGTCTCTATAATAAGAACGTGTTGGTGGGTCAACACGATCTCGGGAAGTGGTATATGGTGCTCGAGTATAATCATCGTAGTATCGTAAAGACGTCCGTGACTGGGAACTATGGGTGTTAATGTCAGGATAGTCGTGATCCTCAAAAAAAGGGTTCCTCCTAAAGGTAGACCTTTCTACATAGTGACGTGTAACATCACAATGTGCACGGACCGAATGCTCATCTCGAATTTGACGCGACATTGACGTTAGCGGGGGTATTTCTAATCTACTCACCCTACCTCTAAGGTGTGCTAACCCTTCACGCAACTGACATGTACTCTCAGTTAAGGTCGTTAGTTGGTGGGCGAAAGGTGTAAACCACTGGGGCGGTTCATTCCCTTCGTGTCCACGACTCGGGTGACCACATTTAGTTTGACGCATTCTATCACTACGACGATACATGCTAACAGAATTAAATGCAATGATAATAAAATAAAAAATTCTCTTTTTTTTTTAAAAAAAAATTGAAAATGAAATGCGGGTTCCTATTCGACGTAGGGCAGATCCCAAAACTTAGGAAAATTTTGGAACCTCCCTCTGATACCAAATTTGATGCATGACGACGCGTAGAGTTTACGCGACTGTCGGCTATTTCTAGGAAACCCTAATTGTATGCAACAAAATGTGATTTTTTTAGCTTTTAAAAAAAATTGAGTGGGCGTTGCACGGAGTTATGAAATTAAACAACATAATTTTGTAGGCACGAAATCACTATGTTGTTAGAAAATGAAATTTCTTAAAAATGGTTCAGTTTTAGATCCGGGAAGGAAGCTCGCAACTTTCGTTCCGTTCCCTTTTGTCGTAGCACAACGGAAATCGTGAACTCCAAATACGTTTCCGTTTGGAGTTTTCGACGTAGCGTTTGCTGACGAAACTCAGGCGAAAACCCGACAAACAGTCTATTATCCTACGAGAAAATATTGAGGCGCACACAAAGGAAAAGAAAGAAACAATTACCCACGGAAGAGGCGTCTTCCGTATTCAAAGTCGAGGGCGATCACGCGAGAATTCCTCGTCATCTCCGATCTCCGCTCCGAGGTCGGCCGCTATCGCATACGGGCACCAAGGAATTCAAATCTCTCCCTCACACAAGGTGGTTCCACGGAATCACTCAATAAGTAAAAAAGCCACAAACTAACATTCCTAAATTCACTCGCTCTCACACTCAGGGTGGATCCACGTATTCACAAACACTCACGGTGTCTCCACGAAATCTTCAATCACACAAAGAGGGAAAATCACTCTCTTCCTATATCTCCTAATCAGGAAGACTACAGCACGCAACTCTCCTAACATTCATCTACAGTACTCCACACATGGAAGCAGCAATAGCAAGCACATAATAATCATTTCAGTCAATCTCATCACCACTAAACTCCTATAGCCACAGCAATCATACACAGGGGCAGCAGCCTTCATCACGCCTAACACCTCTAACAAGAGCACACGACAACTTCATCGGAAGTATCAATCCGGCAAGAACACATCAGTTTTTTCATTACATCCATCAACAACACTAAAACAATTACAAATCCTCTCCTTTTATAGGGTTTCAAGAAACTGAATAAAAAAAAAACTTGCGGGAGGGTCGGCCATGGCGGAAGCTTGGCGGAGCGGATATGGCGGAAGCAGGCGGTTGCAGAACCGTCGGGGGTTCTCCTGGAGTTGCGCCGAAGTCAGAGGCGTGCGGGAGGAAGCCGATCGTGGAAGAATCGTGGGCAGATCGTGCGGGAGAAGTTGCGGTAGGACCGGGTGAGCCTCCTGCTGTTCGCTGATTTGGGAGAAGATGAATAGTGCCGGCTTCAGAGTTCTGGATCGGAAGAGGAGATGAACCGGGACTCTCCTCCAATACTTAACCTATTATATATATATATATATATATCTGATTTATATATATATTCACACATATATATATACATATATAACTTATATATATATATATGTGCTCTATTTGGAGAGCAACACAAACCTCCCCAATATGACGACGCACACAAGCATGCAATAATCATGGTAACGCGCAGGCGTGCAACGAACTAAATTAACAACATTAACTTCGCAATTTAAAATTGCAACACAATAAATGACACATATAAAACATGTAACACATAGGGTTGATTGAAGTCCGGACTGGTGCGGCGTCGGGACTTCTTCGCCGACCTAGTCGGGGCTGGTCTCCACCACACGATTATTCTGTTAGTATACGTCGACGATATTGTCATTACTGGAGATGACTCTCAAGGGATACAGACAGTCAAAGTCCATCTAAACTCAGTCTTCCAGACAAAGGATTTGGGACCTCTTCGCTATTTTTTGGGCCTTGAGATTGTCAGGAGGCCGGATGGGCTCACTCTCTCTCAACGGAAATATTGTCATGACCTTCTTCATGATGCGGGTCAGTCCGGCTGCGAGCCAAGTGATACTTCTATGGATGTGAACCACAAACTGTGTGCCCAGGCATCTGACTCCAATCTCCTTCTCCAGAATCCTGAATATTATCGACGTCTTGTTGGAAAACTGATATATCTCACGATTATCAGACCAGATATTTCCTTTGTTGTTGGTCTTGTTAGCAGATACATGCACTCTCCTCGAAAATCTCATCTTCAAGCAGTGGAACGAATTCTCAGGTATCTGAAAACCGCTCCTGGTCAGGGACTTGTCTACAGGACCTCCTCTTCTGCTCCAACATTGGTGGCATATTCAGATGCTGACTACGCCGGCTCTCTCGATGACCGGCGATCTACGAGTGGTTTTTGCACTTACCTTGGAGTACATCTTGTTACTTGGCGAAGTAAGAAACAAGCGGTCGTTGCTCGATCTTCAGCCGAGGCAGAGTACCGGGCAATGACATCAGTTGTATCAGAATTGACATGGCTTGAGAGTCTTCTTACTGATTTGGGTGTAAAATTACCATCACCGGCTCTTCTCCTTTGTGACAGTCAAGCCGCCATACACATCGCAAAGAACCCGGTCTTTCACGAAAGAACGAAGCATATTGAGGTCGATTGTCACTTCATCCGGGAAAAAGGTTCAAATGAAGAAGCTTGACTTAAAGCATGTCCCAGGATCGGAACAAGTTGCGGATGTCTTCACGAAGGCTCTTTCCAAGACACTCTTCTATCAATGCTTGTTCAAGCTTGGCGCATACGATTTGTACGCTCCAGTTTGCGGGGGAGTGTTAAAATAGGCCATGTAAAGGGCCCATTATTGAGCCCATTTATTGTTTTATCTTCTCTCCTCCTTTAGTCCCACATCTTGTATAGGATTTTCTTCTCTTCTTCTTCCTATATATTTGTATTCTCTCCTTGTATTTAGATACCGAAATAATACATACAAGCTTTGAGCTCTTCCAACAGAATGCATGACTACATTAATTGATGACGGCGAACTAAAGCTTGTCAGACCCTGAATTTAAAATTATAAATTGATAATTGATAATGTTTTTTTGGATGTTGCATTTCCACTACCACTCATCTTCTAAATCAATCATAATCTATCATTACCCCTCCTACATAGAGTTTTGTACATGCTGCAAGGAGAACAGGGGGTCATTGTCGTGGAGGATGCACTGGAGACTGCAGGGAACATCTCCCTTTTTACTATCATTGCGAAAATTATGGCCATCTTGATCGCCAAACATCCCCTCATTCTCTGCCAGGCTCATGCTGGCACTACTAACTCAAATTATTTTGCACCAGCCCCATGCACCTTAACATCTGGCGCTGGACGTTGATTCTCTAAAGCAAATATTGAAGCTATTATTGTTGTGTCAAGGAACTCAACCGCAATTGCCTTGATGCCATCTATATTACTGTAAGTGACTTATTGACTCCGACACCACTAGTCATATGATTGGTGACTCGACGGCTTTCACTCACATGCACATACATGATACGATTCCTCCAATTGTTGTTGCAGATGGATCTCTTGCTCCGGTCCGTTGTTCAGGGGGTTGTCACCACATTCTCTCACCTCACACTAGATAATTATTTTTTGTTCTGTCATTGTAGCCTTCTCTCGATTAGCACTATTACACGGAATTTAAATTGTTGTGGCTTATTCTTTTCATCTCATTGCTATGTTCACGGACCGAGAAGGGTGGATTATATTACTTCAATGATATGTCTTCCTCCGTCACTTTTGCTAAGATCTTTTCTCTTCAATGACATCAACATCTTGATCATTCACTATCTTGTCTTCTTTGTCAGTTACTCGCCCTTGTCTATTGAGCCTGTTTTAGATTGTGAGGATTGTCAAATTGGCAAATACCGTCGCACACCCATCCCTCCTAAAATTACTATAACTAGTACTACCTTACTGATGTATGAGATCCCAACTCCATTAGGTCTGTTGGTCAAAATAGTTTGTACTTTATCACTTTTGTTGACGATTTTTCTCGATATATTTGGGTTTATCTTGAAAAAATAGATCTGAACTATTTAATGCATTTTAACCATTTTATTATGAAAACAAACTTAATTTGGTTCATCTTTAAAAGTTCTTTGTATTGTATTGATAATATATGAATACCTTATTTCCCTCTTTTTGTACTTCTCATGAGATCATTTATCAGATAAGTTGTACTAACACATCACAAAGAAATGGTGTGACAGAATGAAAGAATTGTCATCTCCTCAATGTCGCGCATACCTTATTGCATCACATGCATGCTCCCAAATCATATCGGGGTCACGTCATTCTTCTCTCTTGCCATTTGATCAATCTCATGCCATCGCCTATCCTCAACGGGAAATCACCCTTCTCTATTCTCTTTCCCGACACTTATCCCTTTTTCTTACTCCTTGTGTGTTTGGGTGTGTAACATCCATAATCTGACGCAAAATTTATTTAAATTGTAGGGTCGAGTCGCGACGGATTTTGATCGAGGCAGCGCATCGTTGAGGTACGATATCAATATGGTCAAAATGTCGCGTCCGTTAATTTGTGATTTATGTTAGTCGTAATGGTAGTGAGACACATTTTAATTTAGTAACGAAGCGCGACAAATTGTTATATTTATAAGGAGTTAATGTGAATTGGCACGTTAGGAGTGTGGTGCCAATTACATTAACATCTTTTAGGTGAAAAGAGGGGGAGGGGCGGTTCTAAAGAAACGATGCGTGCGGTTTAATTAAAAGCCGCAACACTTAATCCCGTAACCTATTCCTCACGGGAGAAAAAAACTGCAAAGCCGACTGTGGCATTTCGCTCCTTCCGCAAGCGGAGACGCACGAGCCCGACGCCTCCCGCTGCCCTAGCCGGCGGCCTTCCTCTCTCCAGATCTCAACGCCGACTTCTCCTCCTTCCTCTACGTGCGTCGGTGGGTGTTCCTTTTCCTTCCTTGGCCGTGGAATAACCGGATTCAACCCTAACTGGTGGAAGTTGAAAACGTTTGGTTCCGGTGAGTTTTATTTCTCCCTTGTCTCCATTCCTTCATGAAAATCGTTCGATTTGGAAGTTAATCTAAACTAGGTTTTCTTCCTCTTGCCCTAATTAGGTTTTGGAGTACGGAGTCCACCGCAAAATTTGAGTTGGGCGCATTGAGAGCCTCAATCCCTCCCACGTAAAGGTAATACACTATGTTAGCCTTTTGATTTTGGTTACCCTAGTTTATCGGAATTTTTCCAACGAAAACCCTAAGGAAAAAATGTGAAATTTAGTGTTGTCATGGTTTGCAGGATTTTGGCAGCCTCGGGGCAAAGTTCTGAAAGTCCCCAGCAGTCGGATTTCCTTCGGGAAATCAAATGTCGCTGCGTCGAGTGTACGAGCGCCGCACCACCACGGTAAGGAAACCTAATCCTTGTTAGTTAGATATAACAAGAAATGTATTTTATATAAGCATGTGTAGGTTTTGTACAAACATCATGACCATGCATAGAAATGTGTGGTGGTAGGAAAACGGTCGCGAAAAATGTGTATGATGGCTGATTATTGTAAAACTGGGAAGGGGTGTTACAAATTGGTATCAGACGGAGGTTTAGGATCTCTGGAACCAAGAAAGATTCACAGAGCCATAGGAATGTTTAAGAGTAAACTCTCGTTAGTAGAGTATTTAAGTTGAGTTTAAGCCCTAGTTTTCGCAAGAGTACGAGATAAATTGTTAAGCCAGATTTCACAGATGCATGATAAATAATCATATATTTTTTATATATTCTATCACGCACCACGAGTCAGTGAACCGGGTGAATCTTCACGTCAGGACCATGTTCCTGATGCGACTATGGGAGACGCTGTCGTGCCACAGGTAACACCAGTTCCAGCAGCTGCAGAGGGCACTGACATAGCGTTTCAGATTGCCAAGGCGGTTACTGTTGCCTTGATGGAGTTTCAGAGAGGACTGGCTGCAGGGTTTCCAGCTCCAGTGCAAGTACCAGCCCCTGCACCAGCTCCTGCCCCAGCACCCGTGGAGATGACCCTGGAACACTATTTGATGAACTTTAGAGAGCTTCAACTCTCGAACTATAGTGAGGATGAGACCCCGATGGACATAAATGATTGGATAACAAACACTAGAGACCTGTTGAACGTTTTGGAGTGCCCGGAGAACAAGAAGGTTCCTCTGGCAGTTTTCTTCCTTCGAGGTGAGACAAAGGTCTCTTGGGACAAGTACCGAGTAGATGATCCTGCAGGTAAACTGTTGCGAAAATTTTCTCTTATTTTTGGAAGTGATACGTTCTTTTTAAATAGTATGACCATACTTTTGGCCAGGTCGTACGTTAGACATGTTTATGTGGGGCGAATTTTCTAGAGTCCTTACAAGTTGGTTCGTGCCTCCTTCCGCACGACGAGGTCTCCCGGAGAAATATCTTAGGCTTTTCTAGGGGGACAAGACCGTTACTGAGTACGAGCGAGAGCTTACCCATCTGGCTCGATATGCGGGCGTGATGCAGGGAGATCAGGCTGAGAAGTGCAGCCACTTTGTGGATGGTTTGCGTGACTTGTTGAGGCAGCCGCTGATGACCATGGTCAACGCTGACTACATGAGCTTAGTGGATACGGCTCGCAGGCTGGAGACTGATCAGCAGAAAGTTCAGAAGAGAAGTAGTTTTCGTACGAAGCGATCTCAGGATTCGCATCACCGCAACAGAGCAGAAATGACTAGTGGAAGAACTGGAACAAGAAGCTGAAGCCGGATGCTAAGAAGAGTGGTCAGTCTGGAGACAGGAGCAAGGACTACCCCCTTGTCCCAAGTGTCAGCGTCGCCATCCAGGAGAGTGTTTGGCCAGCGCGGGCGTGTGTTACAAGTGCCGACAACCTGGACACATAGCTCGCTACTGTCAGGAAGTTGGTGCGAATCAAGTAATCAAAGCCTTGTTGTATTCATTACATTGATGTAATTACTGTAGATGACCAATGTAATTTGTTCCTGCAGTCGAAGTACGAGGTTGGTGGCTTTAGCAAAGTAGACAAGGGCAAAACGTTGATGATTACTGATGGGAGACCACAACATGGTCGAGATTTGGTGCAGCCCAGAGCGTATGAGCTTGGTCAGCAGGAAGCAAAGGATCAGGAGAATGTAGTGACAGGTAAGTGTTTACTTTGCTTAACAAGTTTATTTAATCCTCCGTAGTGATGCTCTTTTCATCTTTGTAAATCATTCATGTAGGCATCCTTATGATTCGTAATTTACCCTCCAAGATTCTGTTCGATACGGACGCCTCACACTCGTATCGAACAAAAACTACCTAGAACTCAAGTATAGACCTGACGTGAGACAGTACACTAGTTAGTGAACACCGAGACTTGAGTTATTGAACTTAAAGTCATGAACATAGAACAAGTAGATGTATTAACCAAGAAGTATTGCGAAGACATACCTAACATTATAACATAAATGTTTTTAATGCACGAAACTATTTTCTAAAGACATGCATTCATCATATGAGAAAATATTTTTTTTAGTGTCAATAGGAGGAGTTATTTTTCCTTACTCTGACCCTCCGTGGGCAATGTTTTTACAGATGACTCAGGTGGGAAGCTATGCCTAGGTTGAACGTTATGTGGAGTCAGTTTGTAGTTGCTTCCACTTTCAGCTTTCTCTATTTTAGCACATACTTGTAGTTGTGGACAATGTACCTTATAAATGTTTTATATGCCTTGTATCAGACTTATAATGTTATTATAGATTTTCAGTCATTTCGTTTCTGTTCATATTTAGTGGCTCTGTGAATCCAGATATGAGGTATGTGGTTACCCTTAGTTTACTTTATTAGCTTCCGTTGTAAGTTTTAAATTCTTAGTAGTTGCTTCGTTTTACCTGCTGCATGCTAGTTTTAATAATGTTTCCTAGTTCTCTTTATATCGCTGACCCGGCCGGATGACTGATTATTGTAAAACTGTGAAGGGGTGTTCCAGGGTGTGTAGTTTTTGTTCATTTCCCTCTCAAGGTCGTGATAAATTATCCGCCCATGCAATCCAATGCCTCTTTTTGGGATACTCTCCGTTCCCAAAAGAATATCGTACTATTGATTCTCTCTATTGATGCCATATGTTTCCATCGATGCCACCTTCTTCGAATTCACCCTGTATTTTTCTGATCAAGGTAAATCCTTCTCCTTCGAACCTACTATACCTCCCAATTTTTCACCAATTGTGATGGGGATCGCGAAACACATCGACTTACACGATGATCAGAATTGTCCATTTTATGCGGATTGACGATCCGAGAATTTTAGTTCTTTTTTTGTATTTTTGTGATTTTTATTTTCATGTATTTTAAGGTCCGTTATGATCGGAGAATCATGAACTTCCATGATGGCCCCATAGTTTGTAAATAGGGGTAGAGGGCTCAATTAGAGGCATTGAAAGTTTGAGTGACAAGAAGCCTCTACTTTTGATCACTCAGTGCCGAAGCCGGAACCCAAGTGCCGAAGCTTGGATTTATCCCCTCCCCTCCCCTCCCCCTTGGAATGGCTGGCCGACCACCACTTTCCCTCCACCATACACCGATAACCCTCCCTCCACTCCCTTGTCGTGGAACCACCTCCCTCCACGTAGCCGACCACCACCACAATTCCCCTCCAAACATTATCCAAAACAGCTCCTAAACACCTTTAAAATCCCCTCCCATCCACCTCCGTCGATCACCAAAAAACCACTTCCGGACATCTTCAGTGATCCCTCTCCACCCCCCCCCCCCTTAATAATTCCTCCAATTTCAGTTTTTGGGCGATCACCGAAAAACTTATCCGGCCTCCCGTTATCACCACCACTATCTCCATCAAGTTTCCTTCATTTTCAATTTTCCGGCGATCACCTAAAAACAACTCCAGCCGTCACCATCGTTCGCCTCTCCGGCGATCACCTCCGTCTAATTCCGGATGCCACCTCTGTCCAGCCACCACCCCACTACCCATAACCACCACCCCACTACCCATAACCACCACCCCACTACCCACTTCCCCGCCATTTCCTAAACTTTAGGATCTCTCCCTAAATTTAGGATCCACCTCTCCCACTTCTTCCCACAACCAGCCCCGCCCCTTTCCCTCTCAGCCCTCTTACGTGGTACCACCAAAATTTCTGCCAACCAATCCCCCTTTCCCCCTATTTTCCCTCTCAGCCCTCTCATGCGGACAAATTTCTACTAACTACCCCCTCTTATTCACCTCTTCCGTGAAGCCACCCTCCCAACTAGACTCCTCCAGCCACTCATAAAGGCTTCCCCCTCCTCTAAACCGCCTCTCTCTCTTCCCTCAACCCCCACCTCCTCTCATGAGAGCACCTTCCAGCCATCCCCTGTTCTGAATGCAGCTTCCATCCACCCTATGGATGCTTGTCCAGCCCCCTATTTGCCTCCAGAATTCTATCCCGAGCCCGGGATATCACTTCCAACAACAACCCTTCTTCCCTTTTAATATTGTGTGAGTTTAAAGTTCATTTTCATTTCTTCTCGTTGAATTGTTGTAATTTCCTGCTTTAAGAATATTGGTTTGTAAGCGTTTTGAATTCAATTTTTCGAGTCTTTGTATGTTCTCATCAATTTAGTTATTTGATTTTTTTGGCACTCTTGCAGTTATACGACTTCTCGTGTCTCCTTGTTTTGGAGCATTAACTGTTGTTGCATATTTTATTTTTATTTATAAAACAAATTATTATTGTAAGTTAAAAATCGTCGGATTTATGTTGATGCATGTAGTGATCACCCACATTATCCCCGTCATTTCTGACCGTCCTGCATTAGATTGGTATCAGAGCCCAGGTTCGGGCTTAGTTTAGAATACGCGGGACTAGAACCTATATGTTTCACCCATGTCATATCAATGTAGCAATTGCTACTCTAATCCTCTATTTGAGGAATAAAATTCCACCAATGATCAAGTACATAGAGTTCCCTCAGGAAGACCCTTATACTAACACGATTATCCTCGTTCCCGACCACCCGTCACTCATAGAGGTCGTGTCGACTTTTAACTATTTGCTCATCGACATGAGATTTTATATAGATACTTTGAGGTATTCAGTGAGTGTCGCGTCTGGTTTGCAAAGCTTAGGTTGTTAGGTTAGACAAAATATTATTGGAATAACATTGAGTGAACGATTGAGCAAGGATCCTTGTTTGTTGCTGAGTATAAAGCTTACTTTGATGAGTTAGTAGTGAGGAGTGACATTCATGATGAGCCAGTCGCAGTCGCTGCGAGATTCCATTTCGGTCTGCTATATCACTGATTCATCATTTGTTAGTTTTTGTCGAGTAGACTTTTTAGCCCGCTCTCCACTGCTATCAATGCTTGAGATCCGTTAGAATTACTTTGATAGGTTTGCACTCTGACTGTCTCATTTTAAAGCACCCTCCCCAGCTAGAGCCCACCATTAGAGATCTTTCCCTACCTGATACCACACATGCACTTAATTGTGACCACACTGATACAACATCACAATCCCAGAATATTGGGTTCTCCCAGTCTGATGAGGTTCAGTGTGTTATCGTCCATGATATAAGACATACAACGACCTAGTGCCTTACGAGGAATCCACTCCTTGGTGGTGAGCATGAGCCTACTCCTTACTCGATAATGTATGATGAAGGAAATATTGTCATGACAATTGAGATTGTTTCTGAGAGCGGCACGAGTTGAGCATTAAAGTTAGACTTGAGGAAGTGTCTATCACCTACACCTCTTCTTGACGGGTCTTCAAGTCACGTATCTCCGAGTCACCCCATCTATGTGGTTCTCGAACCTAGTGTTGCATACTTAATGATGATTCCACTTACATTTAAGGCCACTATAGATAATTTAGGGACCTATATTAGTACACGTCACATTTGTGACGAATTTCATTATACCCCTCCCGGTGAGCCGTTTGATGAGTTTTCAATTTATGGAGGCATCCTATACAACATAGAGTGGCATCCCAATGTCAATGTCTCACACAATATTTTGGATGTTTCTCTCACATGCGAAGAATATTTCGACACCCCACATAGAGAGCCTTCAAATAAACCACCATTTATTACGAACATGTCTACTATTTATGAGTTAGTCGAGTGTGTGAGGGCTCTCGATATCCCAAAGAGTGTTTCCATCATCATTTGTGCTAAACACATCAGATGATTAAATGATCATCACACCTGCTGTGTTTTCACCCCAACCACTGATCCCCTTGATCATGTGCCCCTCTGGAGTAAAACCCGGAGAGATATAAAGCCTCTGAATCAAAGATTTGTTATGTTTGTCGATCATCATTCATTGTCATTGTGTAGCATGCATGAGTTTATCCGACTTTGGAGTACTTGCAATAAAATTATTTATAAATCTTATACTGACAGACACAGGAGAGTGCAAAGCTTCAAAGAAGGAGCAGGTGTTGATCTGTATATCTGCAAAGAGGTTCCCCAGGGCACTGCTCTAAAATTAAATGTCAAGCGAATGAGTCCTTACACGATTATCAAAAAATTGGAACAAATGATTATAAACTTGATATTTCACAAATTATGTGAATATCACTTGTATTCAACATAGAAGATTTGACTCTATTCTTCGAGCTACATGACTATATGTATCTTTCGCCTCCCGCAACTTCAGCTCCTTAGCTTCTACCTCACCACAACCTCAGTATTCACTTGCTACCTCAGTACAACCCAGACTTCGCCTACTACACTACAACTCCAGTTTTTGGCACCAATTGATCATTCGTCTTCTTCCACAACAGTACCACATTCTCTGACACATGCATCATCTCAGATTCTTCCACACCAGCACCATACAGTCCTCGACGTTAACAACAATAACGGTACCATTATCAATACCTTCTTCAGCATTGATTTCCACTATACCGACTTCGACATCTTCGACACTATCTCCTATAGCAATAACATCACCTTCAACGCCATCACCAACTTCAGCAGTACCCTTCTCGGTTATAGTGTTAGCACCAGCTACAATGACACCGCCTTCAGCCTCTGCAGCAGTTGTACCCTCGAGCCCGGTCCACGAGTTTAGGACTCATCAGAGCTACAAGGATTCACTTGTCCTTCAGACGAGTGCACACCCATCTTCATTTACAGAGATGAATGCTTTCAAGGCGGAGGGAATTGATGGATATCATGACATACTTCACTTACATGATGATCCGAATCGTTCATTTTATGTGGATCTATGATTAGAGAATTTTAGTTATTTTTGTATTTTGTGATTTTTTTCATGTATTATAAGGGCTGTCATGATCGGAGAAGCAGGACCGTACATGATGTTCCTGTAGTCTATAAATAGGGGTGGTGGGCTCATATTAGAGGCATTGAAAGTTGAGAGACAAGTAGTCTCTACTTTTGATCACACGGTGCCGAAGCTTGGATTTAGCCTCCCCTCCCCTTGACCATCCACCACTTTCCATCCACCACCATTCACTGACAACCCTCCCTCCTCGTTCATACCCATGCCATGGAACCACCCCTAAACATTTCCAAAATCCCCTCCCATCCATCTCGGGCGATCACCGAAAATTACTTTCGGCTACCTCCTGTGATTCCTTTCCAATGCCCTTAATAATTTCTCCATTTTTCAGTTTTCCAGAAATCACTGGAAAAGTTTTTTGGCAATCACCGGAAAACTTTTCCGGCTTCCCACTACCATCATCACCATCTCCATCAAGTTTCTTTTTTTTTATCAATTTTGCGGTAATCACCGAAAAATACCTCCGACCACCACCACCACCGTCCACCTCTCCGGCGACCACCTCCGACGAACTCAAGCGGTCATCTACTGCCAGCCTGTAAGACCCGAACATGTGTGTATATATATATATTTGCAATATAAAAACTATGTAAATAATCCCCGATGATGAAAACATGATTTCAGTGCCGATTCGATGTCGTACATTAATTTTGATGTTCAGATTTTCCGATTGATTTTGCGACAGTCGTCTCCTTTTCGTTTAATTTTGAATGGCTTGAGTTGACCGGATTTTATATAAGCTTAATGGGAAATGGGGCTTGATTTGGTTTGGGGTTTATGTGTGACCTTTGGTTGGACTGACTGGGTGCATGGCTTGGTTGTTTTAAATGATGTGGCTGTTTTAAAAGAGTGAACGGGTTGTGTTGACCAGCTTCCTGGGTTAGGCAGTGAAGTCTCCCGTGATATAACAGTATGCGACATTTTCTTTCCTCTTCATTTCGACGGAACGAACCTGACGGAAGCTCCTCTACCACTCTGATCCCTCTGGCCTCCTCAACTCTCCTCCGTTTCGCACGATTTCTTCTTCTTTAGAAAGGTAATCTCTTTCTCTTCAGTCCTCTCTCTTCTTGTGTGAAGTTATGACATAGATTGAAGAGGGCTTGAAATCTAGGGTTAGAATTTTTGAGTTTTGTGTTAATGAAAGGCATATGAAACGTTCCTATACAGCTTTCTTGTGCCCTAATTCTTGATTTTGTGTTAATTAGAGAATCAATTCACTAGGGTTCAGATTTGGAGTTTTATTTTGCTTTCCTTGTAAGCTTTGGTCGGCTGTTTGTTGTTGGGGTTGTTTGTGCTGCCCGATTGCTATTTAATGGGGGCTGTCTTATGCTAGCCGACTGCAGTTGTTTGAGTGTTACCTAGACTGGCCGGCTGTCTTAGATGAAATTTACACTTTAATTTAAGCTGCTATTCGCAGCCCTTGACGTTTCCATTGTGGCAACCCTTGAGGCTATCTGTCGGAGAAATTTGAATTGTTTACCGTCTTCATTTTGAGCCACCAACGCTAGTCCTTCCCTAGACAACTCTTAGAGGTTGAAGTTGTGACCGTCGTAGGAGTCCGCGCGTAACTATTTATTGCGCAACCCTAAAGTAAATGATTTATTGATACTCCAGAGGATGACGTCCGACGATAGACGCGACGAGAATCCTACGAGGGACAGGGGCAAAGGAAAAGTTTGGGTGAGTACTTACCGTTTTTTTCTATGAACCTGATAAGCTAGTTATTCTTTAAATATTTGATATCATTGAAAATATAAATCGCCGAACACGCTAACATGGTTTAGCGGGCGATAGAACTCTGAGGGGAACCAAATATAAATAATTTTTATTTTTGAATTAAATTTAATGAATCGAATGAATTAAAAAAAATGATTCGGAAATGAAATAAGCTGAAATGGAGAACGCGTCGACGCACCGAAATGCTAAGGGTCGGCCTGGTAGGGGGAGATGCTTCAGACTACTACAACTCGTGAGAGGGGTAGAACTCTCACACCTCGTAGGAGGGGTCGAACTCCTACAAAATATGATAAGAATCCAATTTAGGAGGCGGTGAAGCCTGCTGCGCGTGTGAGCGCCCTAAAGCGGATATTGATACGAAGGGTCGACGGACCCTGATGTTTGAGAATTTGAATGACCCTCAGCATCTTGAGAAATGAATCACGAATGAACAAACTTCGATATAGAATGAACAAAATATGATTTGATATCAGATATAAAATTGTTTATTATATCTGTTTCCTAGCTTAGAAACATGATCATACTGATATAGATTTGATTGCTGCTGACTCTCTTGTCTTCTTGCTGTGCGAAGCTACAGGTAAGGGTAAAGAATTCACTTAGTTTTCAAAACTAACTGGTTCCCGATTTCTCTTATAGGAACCGAGCACCAGCGTACCAGACCCCGCTAGACGGACTCAGGCAGAGACAGTTCGAAGACCAATCGAAGACGTGGCTCGTCCACGGGTTAGCATATGTGTCTACTACTAGTACATTTTAGATATTTGTAGTTTAGACGTTCTGTACATGTACTTTCATTTGGACAATGTATATATTCTATATGACATGTGGTTTTATGTTTTTACCCGGTTCACCTTTTTATTATAACTGCTGTGCATATACTTGTGAGAAATCTGCTCGTAACAAAAATTTAAATTGTGGCGGATTTTGGCCGTTACAAATAAGTGGTATCAGAGTTTCTTGTGGTGCTTGTAATACAGAAAGTACCATAATGAAACATAATTCACAGCGACGAGATTCGAATATCTGAATATACTGAACTGTTCTATGTTTACCCTAAGGAAACGTTACGAGTGTATTCGAGCCGCAGGATGCGCGAGACTCTTGATGAACCTGAGGTCTCTAGGGACTCCAGGTTTGAGGAAAGTGTGAGTAGGCAATAGTCTTCCTCAGTGCATATCGTTGATATTGCCCAAGCCATCGCCGAAGCAATTAGGCTGGTTCGGGATACCCCTCCAGCTGTGCCTCCTCCTGTCGTACCCTCGATTGTGCCAGCTATGCCTCCTCCAGCATTTGTGGAACCGCAACAGCCTCGCCTAATTGATATTGATATGAGTCAATTCCTAGAATTGAAACCACCGATTTTTCGCGGTGGTTTGTCCCCGATCGAGACGGAAGACTGGATTTTATGGATTGAGACGATATTTGATACTATGCGGTGCCCAGCGGAGAGGAAAGTGGAGTTGGTTGTTTTCCTCCTGGAGGGAGAGGCTAAGCGATGATGGGTGAACCTAATGAAAGGAAAGTTTCAGACTCGAGGTTTGGCTAACGTGACTTGGACAGAGTTTGCTCGGGAGTTTACAAAATGGTTCGTGTCGCGGACAGAAAAGAGGCAACTACAGGAGAAGTTTTTGCGTTTGGTGCAAGGAAATCTCTCTGTCCTGCAATACGAAGCGGAATTCTCCAGCTTGGTATATTATGCAGAATCCGCAATGGCAACGGAGGAAGCTCGATGTTTACGGTTCCACGAAGGGTTGCGGGATGATGTTCGCGCTTTAGTGGTTCCGTTTGATATTACAGAGTATGTGCTATTGGTGGAGAAGTCTCGATTAGTCGAGCTGGACAATGAAAAAAGACAGGAGGATGGTGATGAGAAAGAGGTTCAAAGAGGGTGCTAGCCAGGATAAATCAGGAAGAACAGGTGAAGCCCCGTTGAAATTGAAGAAACAACAACAAGCGACATCGACAGTGAGTGCCCAAGAGTCCCAATCAACGTCGACAAAGTGCGTCAAGTGTGGCAAGATGCACAGAGGGGAATGCTTTACCAGAGTCTGCTTTTACTGTCGCCAGTCGGGTCATCGCCGAAGAGATTGTTCAAAGCTACAAAATGATGAAAGTTTGAGGGAAGCTCTAGCCTTACCGACCCAGAAGATGTATCACGTTGGGACTTCCAAAGAAGTGGAGTCGATTGCATCAACACCTGCTGAAGGAGCCAGAGATGAGAGGTTGATTCAGGCCCGAGCTTTTAATCTCGGTCAGCAAGAGGCGGAAGCAGACGATACTGTTCTGACAGGTATGCTGCATGTTCATGATCAAGTATTGAGAGTTTTATTTGATACGGGTGCTGGTCACTCTTTTATTTTCTCATATATTCTCGATTCAATTCATACACGACCATATCAAGTTACAAGACCAATGAACGTGCTGCTACCGAATAATACGATTCTGATGACGCAAGAGCGAGCCGTGGTCTTGCTATCTTTTAACGATAAGCAAATTGAAGCCAATGTTGCAGTCATACCGCTGGTAGAGTATGATATCATCCTCGGTATGGACCGACTATTGGACAAAAAAGTTGTTATTAAATGTAAATCAAAAGAGGTGGCATTTAAATGCCTAGATGAAAGTCCGATGATCTACAAGGGTCTTGGCGAAGTTGCAAATATTAGGATTTCGGCAATAAAAGTCAGTAAAATGGTGCGGAAAGGCTGTGAGGCCATTTTGGTGATGATCAAAGAGGTGAAAGAAGAGAAGAAAGAAATTACGTCTGTGTCCGTAGTGCGGTAATACGTGGATGTATTTTCAGAAGAGTTGTCTGGTGTGCCTCCAGCCAAAGAAGTTGAATTTGAAATTAAGGTGATTGAAGGAGCTGCTCCCGTGGCGAAGACTCCGTATCGGATGACGCCAAAAGAATTAGCAGAGTTGAAAGTGCAATTGCAAGAATTGCTTGATAAGAAATTTATTCGGCCGAGTACTTCACCTTGAGGAGCTCCTGTGTTATTCGTGAAAAAGAAAGATGCGTCTCTCCGTCTGTGCATTGATTATCGCGAAATAAATAAGTTGACAATTAAGAATAAATACCCTCTGCCACACATTGATGATTTATTCGATCAGCTAGTGGACGCACACGTATTCTCTAAAATTGACCTTCGATCAGGATATTACCAGCTGAGAATTTTGGAGGGAGATATTTTCAAAACAGCATTCGGTATGAGCATTTTGAATTTGTGGTTATGCCTTTTGGCCTAACAAATGCTCCTGCAGCTTTCATGGCCTTGATGAATCAGATTTTTAAGGCATTTTTATATCAGTTTGTAATTGTGTTTATCGACGATATACTGATCTATTCAAAGACAGAGGAAGAGCATGCCCAACACCCGCGTCTAGTCTTGCAAACGCTAAGAGAACATCAACTGTATGCCAAATTCACAGTATGCTTTCTGGCTGAACGAAGTGGCTTTTCTGGGCCACGTGATTAATGCGGAAGGGTTATCTGTTGATCCAGCTAAGATTGAATCAATAATCAATTGGATCCAACCGAAATTGGGGACTGAAGTACGAAGCTTCTTGGGTTTGGCGGGTTATTATCGGAAATTCGTCAAGAACTTCTCGAAGCTAGCCTCCCCTTGACACAATTGACTAGAAAGAATATTTCGTTTACGTGGGGAGATGATTGCCATCAAGCGTTCAAAGATTTGAAGGAAAGACTAACGACTGCTCCTGTGTTGGTGATGCCTGAAGGCTCAGATGATTTCCAAATTTATAGCGATGCATCCTATAAAGGGTTAGGCTCCGTATTGATGCAACGTGGAAAGGTGATTGCCTTTGCTTCCTGACAATTAAAGGAGGCCGAAAAGAACTATCCGACGCACGATATAAAACTAGCGACAATTGTGTTCTCTTTGAAAATTTGGCGCCACTACCTGTATGGTGTTCGATATGAAATATTCACGGATTATAAGAGTTTAAATATATATTTGATCAAAGGAAAATAAATTTGCGCCAGAGAAGATGACTGAAATTTACTAAAATTATGATCTGCATATCTAATACCATCCTGGTAAGGCAAATGTGGCCGCGGATGCCTTGAGCATAAAGAATATTGCTGCGCTATCAGTGATATCGCAGTACAATAGGAAGCTTCTTGACATGTTACAGGAGATGGAGATTTGTGTGATATTCACGCCTGAAGAAAAGCAAGCACAACTATTACAAATGCGGATTCAATATTATCTAAAAGAGAGAATTCGGAAGACGATATCGCAGGACCCCTTCTTGATGGGTATATTCGAAAAATTGAGAAGGGGAAAAGCGAGTGTCTTTGTTGAAAATGATGTCTTATTATTCCTGAATGACAGACTATGTGTACCGGATGCTGATAATTTGCGAAATGATATCTTGTATGAGGCACATAATACGCCATATTTGATTCACCCGGGCCGGACAAATATGTACCACGATTTGAAATAGGATTTTTGGTGGCCACATATGAAGAAGGATGTCATTTAGTGCGTTGTTCATTGTAACCCCTGCCAGATAGTGAAATCAAAACATCAGAAGCCGGCTGGATATATTCGATCCCTTCCCATCCCAAAATGGAAATGAGATGACGTTACGATGGATTTTGTGTTTGGCCTGCCTCGCAGTAAGGCAAGAAATGATGGAATCTGGGTCATTATTGACCGATTGACAAAAACCGCCCATTTTATACCGATCAGGAAAAGCGGTCCGACTGAAAAGTTGGTGGAACTTTATGTAAGTATGATTGTGAGATTACATGATATCCCATATACGTAGTGTCCGATCGCGATGGACGGTTTACATCGGATTTGTGGCGAAGGGTGCATAACAGAATAAGAACAAGGCTTCTGTACAATATAGCCTTTCATCCGCAAACAGATGGTCAGTCCGAACGCACTATCCAGATGCTTGTGGATTTATTGCGAATGGTGGTTTTGAATTTGAAAGACTCTTGGGAAAAATACTTATCGCTGGTTGAATTTGTGTATAATAATAGCTACCAAGCAATGATTCAAATGGCCCCGTTCGAAGCTCTATATGGGAGGCGATGAAGGACTCCGTTGAGCTGGGCAGATGATGGAGAGAAGAAATTGTTTCCGCAGAAGAGGACAAATAAGATTGAGGAAAAAGTCAGCATTATCCAACAACGAATGAAAATCGCACAGGATCGTCAACAAAAATATTATGATGCTCGACATCGTCTGGTGGAATTTGCGGTGGGCGATCAAGTGTGTTTGAAGATTAAACCATTTAAAGGGATTTCACGATTGCGACAAATTCGAAAATTGAGTCCGAGATATGTTGGTCCCTTCCCAGTGATTGAACAGATTGGCGAGGTGGCGTATCGCTTAGCTCTGCCCGCTGAATTACAGAGGCTGCATGATGTCTTTCGTGTATCCGCACTCAGACGGTATATTCCGAGCCCAGAGTTGATGATACCTGCCAGTGATATGCATAGAGAAGCTGATTTGTCAAGTCCGACAACACCATATCAAATTATTGATTGACAGAGCAAGAACCTTCGGAATCGACAGGTAAACTTTGTCAAGGTCTAGTGGACCGGCAATCCCGCCAAGGATGCTACCTGGGAGCGAGAGGACTTGCTGATGAAAATCTTTCCCTCTTTCTTTGGGAATCGAGAAGATGCTTGAATTTTCGAGGACAAAAATTCTGATAAGGAGGGGAGAATTTGTAAAACCGGAACGTATATATATATATATATATATTCGCAATATAAAAACTATGTAAATAATCTCCGATGATGAAAACATGATTTCAGTGCCGATTCGATGTCACACATTAGTTTTGATGTTCGGATTTACCGATTGATTTTTCGACAGGCATCTCGTTTTCGTTTAATTTTGAATGACTTGATTTGACCGGATTTTATATGAGCTTAATGGGAAATAGGGCCTGATTTGGTTTGGGGTTTATATGTGACCTTCGGTGGGACCGGCTGGGTGGATGGCCTGAATGTTTTAAATGATGTGGCTGTTTTAAAGGAGTGAACCGGTTGTTTTGACCGGCTGCCTGGGTTCGGCGGTGGAGTCTCCCGTGATATAACAGTATGCGACATTTTCTTTCCTCTTCATTTGGACGGAACGAACCCGACGGAAGCTCCTCTGTCATGCTGATCCCTCTAGCCGCCTCAACTCTCCGTTTCGCACGATTTCTTGTTTTTTAGAAAGGTAATCTTTTTCTCTTCATTTCTCTCTCTTCTTGTGTGAAGTTATGACATAGATTGGAGAGGGCTTGAAACCTAGGGTTAAGATTTTTGAGTTTTGTGTTAGTGAAAGACATATGAAACGTTCCTATACAACTTTCTTGTGCCCTAATTCTTGATTTTGAGTTAATTAGAGAACCAAATCACTAGGGTTCAGATTTGGAGTTTTATTTTGCTTTTCTTGTAAGCTTTTGGTCGGCTGTGTTGTTGGGGGTTGTTTGTGCTGGCCGACTGCTGTTTAATGGGGGATGTCTTATGCTGGCCGACTGCAGTTGTTTGGGTGTTACCAAGACTGACCGGCTGTCTTAGATGGAATTTACACTTTAATTTAAGCTGCTATTCGCAGCCCTTGACGTTGCCATTGTGGCAACCCTTGAGGCTCTCTGTAGGAGAAATTTGAATTGTTTATTGTGGGCATATGAAATCTTTTGTTGGCTGAATGATGCGTCTTCATTTTGAGTCACCCACGCTAGTCCTTCCCTAGACAACTCGTAGAGGTCGTAGTTGTGACCGTCGTAGGAGTCGGCTTGTAACTATTTATAGCGCAACCCTAAAGTAAATGATTTATTGATACTGCAGAGGATGACGTCCGACCATAGTCGCGACGAGAATCCTACGAGGGACAAGGGTAAAAGAAATGTTGGGGTGAGTCCTTAACGCCTTTTTTCTATGAAACTGATAAGCTAGTTATTCTTTAAATATTTGATATCATTGAAAATATAAATTGCCGAACACGCTAACGTGGCTTAGTGAGCGCTAGAACTCTGAGGGGAACCAAATATAAATAATTTGAATTTTTGAATTAAATTGAACGAACTAAAATGAATTGAAGAAAATGATTCAGAAATGAAGTAAGCTGAAATCGAGAACGCGTCGACGCACCGAAATGTTAAGGGTCGGCCTGGTAGGGGGCGATGCTTCAGACTCCTACACCTCGTGAGAGTGGTAGAACTCTCACACCTCGTAGGAGGGGTCGAACTCCTACAGAATATGTTAAGAATCCAATTTAGGAGGCGGTGAAGCCTGTTGCGCGTGTGAGCGCCCTAAAACGGATATTGATATGAAGGGTCGATGGACCCAGATGTTTGAGAATTTGAATGACCCTCAACATTTTGAGAAATGAATCACGAATGAACGAACTTTGATATAAAATGAACGAAATATGATTTGATATCAGATATAAAATTGTTGATTATACCTGTTTCCTAGCTTAGAAAAAGTGATCATACTGATATAGATTTGATTGCTGCTGACTCTCTTGTCTGCTTGCAGTGCAAAACTACATGTAAGAGTAAGGAATTCACTTAGTTTTCAAAACTAACTGGTTCTCGATTTCTCTTATAGGAACCGGGCACCAGCGTACCAGACCCCGCTAGACGGACTCAGGCAGAGGCAGTTCGAAAATCAGTCGAATACATGGCTCGTCCACGGGTTAGCATATGCGTCAACCACTTGTACATTTTTAGATATTTGTAGTTTAGGCATTCTGTACATGTACTTTCATTTGGACAGTGTATATATTCTGTATGACATGTGGTTTTATGTTTTCACCTGGTACACCTTTTTATTATAACTACTGCGCATATACTTGTGAGAAACCTGCTCGAAACGAAAATTTAAATTGTGGCGAATTTTGTCCATTACACAGCCACCACCCACTACTCCATTACCTCCATTAACACCACCCACTACCCCATAACCACCACCTCACTACCCACTTCCCTACCTTTTCCTAAACTTTAGGATCTCTCCCTACATTTGGAATCTATCTCTCCCAATTCTTCACACAACCAGCCCCCTCTCTTTCCCTCTCAACCCCCTCATGTGGAACCATCAAAATCCTGCTAACTAACCCCCTTCCCCCTATTTTGCTTCTCAGCCCTCTCATGTGGACCCACTAAATTTTCTGCTAACTACCTCTATCCTATTCCTCACTCTCGTGAGGCCACCCTCCCAATGAGACCCCTCCAGCCACTCAGCAAGGCTTCTCCCTCCTCTAAATCGCCCCTCCCTCTTCCCTCAACCCCCACCTTCTCTGGTGAGACCACCTTCTAACCACCCCCTTATCTGAATTCAGCTTCCAGCCACCCTGTGGATGCTGTCCAAGTGTCCAGCCCCCTGTTTGCCTCCAGAATTCTGTCCCGAGCCCTGGATATCACTTACAACAACCCTTCTTCCCTTTTAATATTATGTGTTTATAAAGTTCATTCTCTTTTCTTTTTTGTTGAATTGTTGTAATTTTCTGCTTTAAGAATATTGGTTTGTAAGTTTTTTTGAATTTAGTTTTTTGAGTCTTTGTATGTTCTCATCAATATACTTATTTGATTTTTCGGCACTCTTGTAATTATACGACTTTTTGTGTCTCCTTATTTGAGAGTCTTAATTATTGTGACATATTTTATTTTGATTTATAAAATAAATTATTATTGCAAGTTAAAGATCATCGGATTCATGTTCTTGCATGTAGTGATCATCCACATGATCTCCGTCATTTATGACCGTCCTGTGTCAAACTGTCTCCTCCACTTCCACCCCAATCATGCATTCTCTGCCTCTTGATCCCGTTGTTCACACTCCTTTTGCTCGATCTCTTATCATTTGTACATTCCACATAAGACAACCTCCTAATCTCGTTCCTCCTTCCACTCCTATAGCCCAGTCCTCAACTTCCAGGCTAGCATCTCATCCTTTCAAAGACTCTACTCCATCAGACAGTATGGTCACCGACCTGCCAATTGTCTTTCAAAAGTTGCACACAACGTTCCATTTCCTGTGTGGTTTCTTTTAGACAATTGAGTCCCCTGTATGAAAAATTTGCCTCAGCATTGTCCGCAACCACCTTTCTTTCATCATACCAAGAGGTTCTGACTATCCCCTGTTGGAAGGCCACTATGGAGAATGTGTTTGCTCCTCATTCTCGTGATACTTAGAGACTTGTGCCAACCCCATTTGGCGGTGACATTGTGGGGTTTTGTTTGGTTTTTGTTATTAAGTTTATTGGAAAAGCCCATGTAAAATGCCCATTAATTGGCCCTCTTTCTTTGTTTTCTTTCTCCTCCTTTAGTCCCACATCTTGTATAGGGTTTATTCTTCTCTCCTCTTTCCTATATATTTGTATTCTCTCCTTGTAATTAGACACTTGAGTAATACATACAAGCTTTGGGCTCTCGCAACATGGTATCAGAGCCAGGTTCGAACTGAGCGGCTTCCCTGTCTTAACCCGCGCAGACTGTTTCTGTCCGCTACCCGCTCGGCCTCCGGCGGCCTGACGTTCTGACCGCTCAGCTCCTCTTCCTCCGCTCTCTCTTCCTCTCCGTGGTTCCACCTCTCCCCTCCGGCATTTATAGCCTTCCTCTCCGCGGGTCCACCTTCCCTCTCTCTCCTCCAGACCGCTCTCTTTCTCGCGGTCTGTTCGCTCTTGCTGCGGCTTGATCCGATTACTCTCCCTTACTTGCAGCGGACTCCCTTCTTCCGGCGGCTTGTTCCTTCTCTCCGCTATCCGCTACCCGCCCGGCCTCCCGCGGACTGCCACTTCTGCGGTTTTTTTGTTGGTCGCTGCGGTCCCTTCTTTATCTGCTTGGGTCTCTCCCCTTGCGGTTCTCTTCTCCTTGTTCGCTGATCCGCTTGACCGTGCGGGTTGTCTCTCTCTCCCGCATCTTGGTCGCGGTCTCTTCCGGCCTTCTTTTCCTCTCTATCCGCGCGGTCTGCTTCTGCCCGCTGCGGTCTGTCTCTGACCGCGCGGCTTGCCTCTTCCCGCTGCGGCTTCTCTCTGCCCGCCTCTGCCGCGGTCTGCTCCTGACCGCCGCGACCTCATCCAGTTCGTCGCGGCCTCCTCTAGCCCGCTGCTTGCCGCGCGGTTTGTACTAGCCGCGCCCTGCTATCTGCTGTGCATCAGTCCGCTGGTTCTGCCCGCCTCTTCTCCTCCAAGTCGCCATGTCCTCCAGCGACTCCACTACCGCTCTCCCCCCCGGCAGACCACGTGGCTCCTACTCACGAACTCCGCGATGAGATTAGGATTACTACTCTTTCCCTCTCTGGCAAGTCCAACTTCATCCCCTGGGTTCACTCCGTCCGAAGGGTCTTACAGGTCCAGGGCCTTGCGCGTCACCTTACCCAGGGATCACCGACTCCTCCTACTGATGATTGGCTACGAAATGACGGTCGCGTCCAGACTTGGATCCTGAACTCGGTGGAGGGTGAGCCGTACCAGATGATCATGTATCATGAGACCGCCAAAGCAATGTGGGATGAACTCCATTCCTTGTACTCGGGCAAGGACAACCTTGAACACCTTTTTGACATCCTCACCGATCTTCAAGCTTTGGATGTTGGCAAAGCTCTGGACATGACCTCCTTTGTGGCCCGTGCTAAAACTCTAACGGAGGCCTGGATTCAGCACCAGCCAGCGACTACTGATCTCGCTGCTCAATGCGCCCAGAAGGAGGCTGTTTGTATTGCTATGATTATGGCTCGCGTCCCGCCGCACCTTCACAGTATCCGGGCTCAGGTTCTGGCTTCACCCACTGCCCCTTCTTAGATGTCTGCTCTATGTTACTTCGAGTACCACCTCCACCAGAGGCGTCTGCACCACCCTCGCCGGCCCTTATTCAACAGGCCCTTCCTCCTTTACTTCCCCCACCATCTTTTACTCGGGGTGGACGTACGGGCTCCCGCGGGCGGGGCCGTGGTGGCCGAGGACGGCCCAAGTTCACCTACTGCGGCCGGGATGGCCATACTGAAGCGGTCTGTCACAAGAAACATGGCTACCATCCTCGCCCGCCTACTGCTGCTGTTACCGATAGCTCTCCTCCGACTGGTACGGATCTTGAAGCTCTTCGCCTTCAGCTGCAACAACTCCAGGGGCTCCTCAACCCTCCATCTGCTTCCATTGCCTCCACCTCCCCTACAGGTATTGTCTCCACCTCCACTACAGGTACTGCCTGTCTTTTCTCCGGATCTCGCTGGATCCTGGACTCGGGAGCCACCCACCACATCACTTCCATGCAGCCGCCCCGGTTCTCTGCTGCTCCTCATCCCCAGTCTATTACTGTGGCCAATGGTGCGATTGTTCCGGTCTCCGGATGTGCTGATCTCTTCATCCATCCCTCTCTCTCTCTTCGTTCCGTTCTTTATGTGCCGGCCTCACCATTTAATTTACTCTCTGTTGGTCGTATTACTACTGATATGAATTGCTATATCACCTTCACCTCTTCTGGTTTTTTGATACAGGATCGGCAGACGCAGATTACCATTGGTAGGGGTCGACTGCAGAACGGGCTCTACCTCCTTGATGTCTCTCCCACCACCCTTTCCTCTGTTTCCTCTACTGATTGGCATTGTCGGCTTGTGCATTCCCCTCTACCTATCCTCCAGAAGGCGCTTCCTGACATCTCTCTTCCTGTTTTTAAATGTGATTCCTGTATTCTTGGCAAACAGCCTCGTTCTTCTTATCCCGCACATTGTACTCGGAGCTCTGCTTCTTTTGATCTAATACATTCTGATATTTGGGGACCGTACAAAGTTTCCAGCATCTCTGGTTATCGTTATTTTATAACCTTTATTGACGATTACTCTCGCACCACCTGGTTGTATCTCCTACATGATCGCTCTGAGCTTCCTCGTGTCTTTCAGGCTTTTGTGTTAGAAACTCGTACGCAATTCTCTACTGCCATTAAAACTTTCCTCTCTGATAATGCCCGAGAATACACTAGCCACGAGTTTGCCACTCTATGCGCAAACTTCGGTATTGTTCATCAGACCTCTTGTCCCTACACCCCTCAACAAAACGGGGTCGCAGAACGAAAGAACCGCCACTTGCTTGATGTTGCTCGCTCCCTCATGCTTCACATGCACGTTCCAAAGGTATTCTGGCACTTTGCGGTTTCCACTGCGTGTTTTCTTATCAACCGTCTCACATCTCCGGTTCTCCAGCACGCTACCCTCTTCAACCTTCTTTTTCCCTCCGCACCCGCCTTTCCTCTCACACCCAGGGTTTTTGGTTGTACATGCTTTGTCCATAACCTGGGCCCCACTCTTGACAAACTGGATCCCCGTGCGGCCAAACACATTTTCGTCGGCTACTCCCGCACCCAAAAGGGCTACGTTTGCTACTCCCAGGTCACCCAGAAGGTCTATGTATCTGCTGATGTTACTTTCCGGGAGGATCAACCCTTCTTCCCTCCTCCTTTGCCACCCCTTCTACCCACACCTCCTCCACCACCCTCCATCCCACGGCCGGTGATCCCCGTCCACTCCCCTCCAACCATCCCTCCGCCTCCTCCCACCATTGACCCTCCTCGACCGCCCGTTATTCGGGTCTATACTCGTCGCCCTCTTCCTCCCATTGCCCCTATGCAGTCGGCTTCGACCTCGGCTTTCTCCGTGTTCTGCTGCTCCGGTGCCGGCCTCTACAGCTCATCCGATGGCGAACTATGTTTCTCTACATCGCCTCTCTCCACCTCTTCAGACCTTGGCTACTTCCCTATCCTCGGTCTCTCTTCCTACTTCTGTACAGGACGCTCTTCAACATCCTGGGTGGCGTGCTGCCATGGAAGAAGAGATGGAGGCTCTTTGGGCGAACCAGACTTGGACCTTGGTGCCCCTTCCTCCCGGCCAGAAACCTGTTGGGTGCAAATGGGTCTTCGTCATCAAACATGCTCCTGATGGGACCATTGATCGACTCAAAGCTCGTTTGGTTGCTCGTGGCTTCACCCAGCAACAGGGGCTCGACTATGACGAGACTTTCTCTCCGGTCGCTAAGCTCAACACGGTCTGAATTCTCATTTCTGTTGCTGTCCATCGCCAATGGCCCTTATTTTAACTAGACGTCAAGAACGCTTTCCTGAATGGCGACCTTCAGGAAACGGTTTACATGCAACAACCTCCCGGGTTTGAGACCACGGGGGAGTCACGGGTTTGTCACCTTCTCAAATCACTATATGGTCTCAAACAATCCCCTCGGGCATGGTTCAACAAGTTCAGCAAAGCTCTCCGGGAAATTGGCTTCACTCGAAGCTCGGCTGACTTCTCATTGTTTTCTCGCCACCGGGCAACGGGTACGGTTCTCCTGTTGGTATATGTCGACGACATCATTATTACTGGAAATGACTTGGACAGCATACAGGCCGTTAAGCTACATCTGAGCTCCGTCTTCCAAACTAAAGATCTGTGACATCTTCGGTACTTCCTCGGTCTGGAAGTGGCCAGACGGTCAGATGGTCTGGTTCTCTCTCAGCGAAAATATTGCCTGGATCTTTTTCATGATGTAGGCTACTCTGGCTGCAAACCTATTAAAACTCTCATGGATGCAAATCACAAACTATGTGCTCAGGACTCGGATTCTGATTCTCTTCTACAAAATCCAGAATATTAACGTCGTCTAGTTGGGAAACTTATCTACCTAACAGTTACAAGACCTGATATATCATTCGTTGTGGGACTCGTTAGTCGCTATATGCACTCTCCTCGAAGCTCTCATCTCCAGGTTGTGGAACGCATTCTCAGATATCTTAAGATAGCTCCTGGCCAAGGACTTGTATACAAAACCTCATATTCCATTCCTACACTAGTGGCATACTCTGATGCCGACTACGCTGGCTCCCTCGACGATCGACGATCTACTAGCGGGTTTTGCACCTATTTTGGAGGACATCTGATTACTTGGCGAAGCAAGAAACAAGCAGTGGTTGCTCGATCCTCAGCAGAGGCAGAATATCGGGCAATGGCTGTTGTGGTCTCTGAACTCACATGGATTGAGAGTCTCCTTACCGACCTTGGGGTTAAACTATCTTCACCAGCTCTCCTCCTATGTGACAGTCAAGCTGCCATACATATTGCTAAGAACCCGGTCTTTCACGAAAGAACGAAGCATATTGAGGTAGATTGTCATTTCATCCGAGAGAAAGTCCACATGAAGAAGATCGAGCTCAAGCATGTTCCGGGTACTGAATAGGTCGCTGACATCCTCACCAAAGCTCTACCTAGTACCCTCTTCTATCAGTGCCTATCCAAGTTTGGCGCATACGACTTGTACGCTCCAGCTTGCGGGGGAGTATTGGAAAAGCCCATGTAAAAGGCCCATTAAATGGCCCTCTTTCTTTGTTTTCTTTCTCCTCCTTCTTTAGTCCCACATCTTGTATAGGGTTTATTCTTCTCTCCTCTCTCCTATATATTTGTATTCTCTACTTGTAATTAGACACTTGAGTAATACATACAAGCTTTGGGCTCTCGCAACAAAGTTCTTTTCAAATTGCTAGATTGATAGATATAGGGCCATTCTTATCACCAAAAGGTTCAAACAAATATATGACATTGATTTCTTTGACACCTTTTCTATTGAAGCTAGTATTAGATGTATATGATTCCTTTTCTTTACGGTTGTCAACAAGGATTGACCTCTGTTCCAGCTCGATTTCAATAATGCCTTTCTTTATGACGATCTCAAATAAATAGTTTACATGGAGAAACCTTCAGTGTATGTTACTCAATACTTTCTTGACATTAGACTACTCGACACAACAAAAGAATTGCCCTTACACAAATGAAATGTCATGGATTTCCTTAAGGAAATATATACTTACTTTATGCAAATCCTACTTGCTTCCGTATGCCTATGCGGGTTGACAGTTCGTTGGATGAAACATCACCGTTACACCAAGATGTGACTCGACATAGATGACCTTTTGAGAATCTCATATACCTTACTGTAACTAGTCCCAATATCTCATATGCAGTAGAAATAGTTTGTCAATTCATACACACTCCCAGAGAATGTCACCTTAGTGCGACTGTCAAAATCTTCGAATATATTGAAGGTTCTTTTAGACAAGTTCTATGGTTTAAGAGAAATGACCATTTACGTATCAAAGCGTACTTTGACGCTAGCTAAGCTGATGACAAGATCAATAGAAAGTATACTTCTCACTACTGCACCTTCCTTAGAGGAAACTTGGTCAGATGACGAAGCAAGAGACGAATAATTGTTTCTAGTTCCAGTGCAAAAGTAAAGTATTGTGGAATGACACAAGTAGCTTGTGAATTGAAGTGTCTTAGGACCCTTCTGAACGACTTGGGAGAAACTTACAATACACCGTTGCCTATGTATTGTGACAATAAGACATCCATCTATCTAAAAATCCTCTGTTTTATGAAAGAACAAAGTATGTGGTTGTGGGCTGTCACCTCGTAAGAGAAGAGGTCATCAATGGATGTATCTGCTCTCCATTTGTATCACTAGACAAAAAAAAGAGCCGACATATTAACTAAACCTCATCTGTTGTCTTTTTCTGATATATGTACATATCGGACATGATTGATATGTATGCTCCAGTTTGAGGGGGAGTGTTAATTCTCATTTCTTAACCCATCTATATTTTCTTGTTCTCTTGTTTAGTCCCACGTCTCGTGGAAATTTGTGGTACCCCCATTCAATTTATATGTAGAGGAGTATTGCAATAATCGATATACAAACTATAATAATAAAAATCTGTGTTTTTACAGTTAGAAATATGGCACTTGCTGTACTATTAACATTCTTTCTCCATCCCATAAATAATGCAGCTTATTGAACCTTGAGAAAAAAAATTCAGTTTTCAGTAATGAGTTGGGGTTTTGTAAGAAGGTCAGGACATGATGCTGAAATTACTGAATGCAGTAGCTTGTTTTTTCTCGAAAGTTAGTGTCAAGTTTAATCAAAGCAGAAAGCGTAATGGAGAGCAAAACCTGACCTCTGATTATAATTTTAGAAAATTTTGTTTTCATTTTCTTAAGTCAATGTTTTGATACTGCTCTATAACATTGTTCATATTACTATGGGCTTAACATTATTTAGAAAATGGCTGATTAATGATTAGCTTGGGCATGCGCAATGAAGATTTAATGTTTAATCGGTGGGTGATTAATGTGAAAGGGTATGCTGTAAGAGTTAGGACAGCGATGGATTGATTAATGGGGGTTGATTAATGTGAAGGGGTATGCTAATTGTTTAGGATATCGACGGATTATTGTGATACTTTTTATAGTAGATGTAGGCTATGCTAGAGACAAATGATGACATTAGTTTCTTTTTCTTCTTTAGTTGCTGTAGACAATGCCCTTCCCAATTAATGTTCTATTTGTTGTCCATTATTCTATTTTGTTGACCGCTAAGGGATGTGTTAGTATCTTGAAGCTAATCGTGGTCACACCTTCTTGGTCCATATATCAACCAAGGACCCTAAAAGGTCCTCAGACATAACACAAATTTTAAAACTGCTGGTCTGTGTCAACATACCCTAAACTTTGTGATATTACAAATTAGATAACACTGTATATTATTAAACTAGCTATCATGATTAATTGTTTATCCCTACATTTCAAATGTGAAAAGAGAAACAGTGCAGCTTGCTTTATATTGTATTTGAATGAGCTGTTCTTGTTCCACCTAAAAGTTATCGTACTCCATGAAAACTGAGAAATAATCCATCTTTTCAGGTTCAATGAAGATGAACTCCGTAGGTTTTATATGGTAGCAAATGGTGATCTTGCATGCTTAGTATCGTCACTTAAAAAAACAATTAGATGGAGGGAGTTTTACCATATACTTTCATCAACAGAACTTGAAGTGTGGTCACATCTGGTTTTTTGGCATGGTTTTGATGTGATGCTGCAGCCCTACCTAGTTATTCGCCTTGGACTAGCATGCTCCACTTTGTCACCTCATGATAGACCACGCTTTGCTCAAGCTATTGGTATGTATCTTCTACTGCACATGGTTATGTATATTTAATCAGGTTAGATTGTAGTTTCTACGTTATAGTGCATTTCTTTCTTCTTAACTTCTGAATAGTTGTTCTTTGAATCAGAATACTGTTTTAATATTGTACGTAAAATTACCATGTATCTGCAATAGACTAGTCTTTTGGACTTCTAATTAGCTCTTTTTTAATATAGTAGTGGTTAAAAATACCATGATCATCAATTAAATTGACTAGCTATTCTAAAATTAAGATAAAATTCGCTGCATGCAATGTGAAGACATTGAATTAGAAGAATTTTTTATGCAAAGATTATAAAACACATATTGCTTGTCTATAAAAAACCAAGGCTCCGTTTGACGGGGCGGATGATTTCCACCGCGCCGCTAGACCGCTACCGCGGAAACTGCGGTGCAGATGAAATTCACAGAAATCCGTGGATTTTCTGCGGCCGGGCGGAGCCCCACCGCCCTACCGCGGCCCCGCCAAATAGGCGGAAACCGCTGCAGGGTGGTTTCTTCCGCGTGACCGGCGCGGATCCGCTCCGCCAAACGGAGCCTAAAGGAAAAGAGGGGATACTCAAGAACATGGAACTTGACAAAGTCATTTTGTGATGGCTAATAATAAAGACAGGGCAAGGATACTAGTGGTTATAGAGTTGAAAGGTAAATTTTTGGTTTTCAATAGGATTAATAAAGTGATGATTGCTACTAATTTGATTATCTTTGAGAGTATTATAAATATGATTAGTGTTTATGTCCAAAAGTTGGATTAAAAGATAGTTTACAAAATAATTGTTGAGAAGAGATGGATAAACTATTACAACCTTGTACCACATGGTTGAGAGGATACTTGCATGGTGAATTAAATAGACATATATTCAAGAAGTATGAGATTTAAGAGGGTTATTGTTTATATGTATTGAAGAATTATGTATACGCCCAATGTAAAGGTCCATTTTCTTGGCACCTTAGTTATTAAAGGTGCAAGACGCACCAAGGAGCAAATGAGTCTTGGAGCCTAGGCGCAAGGCTCAAGGCGCAGACGCGTTCCTGACGAAGACAAGACACAATCACATCCATTTTAAATAATCAACATCAAACACCATTTCAGCTTCTCGATCAAAATTTTCATGTAGTGTACTAATTATTCATTCATTACTATCGTTTATCTCTCTTAAAAAATAGAATCAATGTGGTCACTTGCATCATATCTAAGTCTCAGCGCACAATTATCATTCACAAACACCAAATCAATAAAAACTTATTGAGTTTTTACATAATTTTTTCTTATTTTTTGGAGAAAAAAATTTACAACAAAAATCTCACTCGAGCGCGACTTTTATTTTCTAAAGGCGCAAATAAGGCGCACGGTGGTGCAAAACTTGAGCCTGATGAGCCTAGAGTCTGGAGCCTTAGACGCGCCTGAGGCGCACCTTTAATAACTGTTGGAAGAGCCCAAAGCTTGTATATATTATTTCAGTGTGTAAATACAAGGAGAGAATACAAATATATAGGAGAGAAGAGAGAAGAATAAATCCTATACATGATGTGGGACTAAAGAAGGAGAGGAAAAATGGGCCATCAAATGGGCCTTTTACATGGGCTTTTCTAATACTCCCCCGCAAGCTGGAGCGTACAAGTCGTATGCGCCAAGCTTGGATAGGCACTGATAGAAGAGGGTACTAGGTAGAGCTTTGGTGAGGATGTCAGCAACCTGTTTAGTACCCGGAACATGCTTGAGCTCGATCTTCTTCATGTGGACTTTCTCTCGGATGAAATGACAATTTACCTCAATATGCTTCGTTCTTTCATGGAAGACCGGGTTTTTAGCAATATGTATGGCAGCTTGACTGTCACAAAGGAGGAGAGCTGGTGAAGGTAGTTTAACTCCAAGGTCGGTAAGGAGACTCTCAATCCATGTGAGTTCAGAGACCACAGCAGTCATTGCCCGATATTCTGCTTCTGCTGAGGATCGAACAACCACCGCTTGTTTCTTGCTTCGCCAAGTAATCAGATGTCCTCCAAAATAAGTGCAAAACCCGCTAGTAGATCGTCGATCGTCGAGGGAGCCAGCGTAGTCGGCATCAGAGTATGTCACTAGTGTAGGAATGGAAGATGAGATTTTGTATACAAGTCCTTGGCCAGGAGCTGTCTTAAGATATCTGAGAATGCGTTCCACAGCCTGGAGATGAGAGCTTCGAGGAGAGTGCATATAGCGACTCACAAGTCCCACAGCGAAAGATATATCAGGTCTTGTAACTGTTAGGTAGATAAGCTTTCCAACTAGACGACGGTAATATTCTGGATTTGGTAGAAGCGAATCAGAATCTGAGCCCTGAGCACATATTTTGTGATTTGCATCCATGGGAGTGTTAATAGGTTTGCAACCAGAGTAGCCTGCATCATGAAGAAGATCCAGGCAATATTTGCGCTGAGAGAGAACCAACCCATCTGATCGTCTGGCCACTTCCAGACCGAGGAAGTACCGAAGAGGACCCAGATCTTTAGTTTGGAAGACGGAGCTCAGATGTAGCTTAACGGCCTGTATGCCGTCCAAGTCACTGCCAGTAATAATGATGTCGTCGACATATACCAACAGGAGAACCGTACCAGTGGCTTGGTGACGAGTAAACAATGAGAAGTCAGCCGAGCTGCGAGTGAAGCCAATGTCCCGGAGAGCTTTGCTGAACTTGTCGAACCATGCCCGAGGGGATTGTTTGAGACCATATAGAGATTTGAGAAGATGACAAACCCGTGACTCCCCCGTGGTCTCAAACCCGGGAGGTTGTTGCATGTAAACCGTTTCCTGAATGTCGCCGTTCAGGAAAGCGTTCTTGACGTCGAGTTGAAATAAGGGCCACTGGCGATGGACAGCCACAGAGAGGAGAATGCGGACCGTGTTGAGCTTAGCGACCGGAGAGAAGGTCTCGTCATAGTCCAGCCCCGGTTGCTGGGTGAAGCCACGAGCAACCAACCGAGCTTTGAGGCGATCAATGGTCCCATCAGGAGCATGTTTAATGACGAAAACCCATTTGCACCCAACGGGTTTCTGGCCGGGAGGAAGGGGCACCAGGGTCCAAGTTTGGTTGGCCCAAAGAGCAGCCATCTCTTCTTCCATGGCCGCACGCCACCCAGGATGTTGAAGAGCGTCCTGGACAGAAGTAGGAATAGAGGCCGAGGAGAGCGAAGTAGCCAAGGCCTGAAGAGGTGGAGAGAGGCGATGGAGAGAAACATAATCCGCCATTGGATGAGCGGTAGAGGCCGACACCGGAGCAGCAGAACACGGAGAAGCCGAGGTCGAAGCCGACTGCAGAGGAGCAACGGGAGGAAGAGGGCGACGAGCATAGACCCGAATAACTGGGGGTCGAGGAGGGTCAACGGTGGGAGGAGGCGGAGGGATGGTGGGAGGTGAGTGGACGTGGATCACCGGCCGGGGAAGGGAGGGTGTTGTAGGAGGTGGTGGTAGAAGTGGTGGCAAAGGAGGAGGGAAGAAGGGTTGATCCTCCCGGAAAGTAACATCAGCCGAAACAGAGACCTTCCGGGTGACCGGAGAGTAGCAAACATAGCCCTTTTGGGTACGGGAGTAGCCGACAAAAATGTGTTTGGCCGCACGGGGATCCAGTTTGTCAAGAGTGGGGCCCAGGTTATGGACAAAGCAGGTACATCCAAAAACCCGGGGGGTGAGGGGGAAGGCGGGTGTGGAGGGAAAAAGAAGGCTGAAGGGGGTAGCGTTCTGGAGAACGGGAGAGGGGAGACGGTTGATAAGAAAACATGTTGTGGACACCGCAAAGTTCCAGAAGACTTTGGGAACGTGCATGTGAAGCATGAGAGAGCGAGCCACATCGAGCAAGTGGCGGTTCTTGCGTTCGGCGACCCCGTTTTGTTGAGGGGTGTAGGGACAAGAGGTCTGGTGAACAATACCGAAGTTTGCGCAGAGAGTGGCAAACTCGTGGCTAGTATATTCCCGTGCATTATCAGAGCGGAAAGTTTTAATGGTGGTAGAGAATTGCGTACGAGTCTCTAACACAAACGCCTGAAAGACACGAGTAAGCTCAGAGCGATCATGCAGGAGATACAACCAAGTAGTACGAGAGTAATCATCAATAAATGTTAGAAAATAACGATAACCAGAAATGCTAGTAACTTTATAGGGTCCCCAAATATCAGAATGTATTAAATCAAATGGAGCAGAGCTCCTAGTACAATGAGCTGGATAAGAAGAGCGGAGGCTGTTTGCCAATAATACAAGAATCACATTTAAAAACAGGAAGAGAAAGGTCGGGAAGCGCCTTCTGCAGGATAGGTAGAGGGGCATGCCCAAGCCGACAATGCCAATCAGACGAGGAAACGGAGGAAAGGGATGTGGGAGAGACATCGAGGAGGTAAAGCCCGTTCTGCAGCCGACCCCTACCAATGGTAATCCGCGTTTGCCGATCCTGTATCAAAAAACCAGAAGAGGTGAAGGTGATAAAGCAATTCATATCAGTAGTAAGACGACCAACAGAGAGTAAATTAAAAGGCGAGGCTGGCATATAAAGAATGGAGCGAAGAGAAAGAGAGGGAGGAAGGAGGAGATCCGCGCAGCCGGAGACCGGGACAAGCGCACCATTGGCCACAGTAATAGACGGGGGGTGAGCAGCAGCAGAGAACTGGGGCGGCCGCATGGAAGTGATGTGGTGGGTGGCTCCCGAGTCCAGGATCCAGCGAGAGCTGGAAGAGAGACAGGCAGTACCTGCAGCGGAGGTGGAGACAATACCTGCATGGGAGGTGGAGGCATGGGAAGCAGAAGGAGGGTTGAGGAGCCCCTGGAGTTGTTGCAGCTGAAGGCGAAGAGCCTCAAGATCCGTACCAGTCGGAGGAGAGCTATCGGTAACAGCAGCAGTAGGCGGGCGAGGGGGGTAGCCATGTTTCTTGTGACAAACGGCTTCAGTATGGCCATCCCGGCCGCAGTAGGTGCACTTGGGCCGTCCGCGGCCACCACGGCCCCGCCCACGGGAGCCCGTATGGCCACCCCGAGGAAAAGAGGGTTGTGGGAGTAGAGGAGGAAGGGCCTGCTGAAGAAGGGCCGGCGAGGGTGGTGCATGAGCCTCCGGTGGAGGTGGTACACGAAGTAACATCGAGCAGACATCAGAGAAGGAAGGGGTAGTGGGTGAAGCCAGAACCTGGGCCCGAATACTGTGCAGGTGTGGCGGGACGCGAGCCATAATCATAGCAATACAAACAGCCTCTTTCTGGGCGCGTTGGGCAGCGAGATCAGTAGTCGCGGGCTGGTGCTGAATCCAGGCTTCCGTGAGAGTTTTAGCACGGGCCACGAAGGAGGTCATGTCCAGAGCTTTGCCAACATCCAAGGCTTGAAGATCAGTGAGGATGTCAAAAAGGTGTTGAAGGCTGTCCTTCCCGGAGTACAACGAATGAAGTTCATCCCACATGGCTTTAGCAGTCTCATGATACATGATCATCTGGTACGGCTCACCCTCGACCGAGTTCAGGATCCAGGTCTGGACACGACCGTCATTGCGGAGCCAATCATCAGTAGAAGGAGTTGGTGGGCCCTGGGTAAGGTGACGGGCAAGACCCTTGGCCTGTAAGACCCGGCGGACAGAGTGGACCCAGGGAATGAAGTTGGCCTTGCCAGAGAGAGAAATAGTAGTAATCCGAAGCTCATCGCGGAGTTCGAGAGGAGCCATGTGATCGGCAGGGGGTTGAGCGGTAGTGGAGTCGCTGGAGGACATGGCGACTGAAGAGCAGCAGACAGCAGGGCTCGGGGAGAACAACCCGCGCGGCAAGCAGTGGGAGAAAGGAGAGCCCGCAGCGGTCTGGAGGTCGCGTCGGTCTGGAGGTCGCGGCGGTCTGGAGGTCGCGGCGAGTTGAGTGAGGCCGCGACGAACAGGAGCAGTCCGCGAGAGGAGGGCGCGGCGAGTTGGAAGAGGCCGCAGCTCAGTGGAGCAGATCGCAGCTGGTGAGAGCAGAGCTGGAGCAGTTCGCGACAGAGGCCGCGGCGAACTGGGGGCAGGTCGCGGCAGCGGACAGGAACAGTCCGCAAGAGGTCGCGGCGAACTGGGGGCAGGTCGCGGCAGAGGTCGCGGCGAACTGTGGGCAGATCGCTGGAAGAGAAGAGCACAGTGGATACAAGAAGAGCCCGCAGCGGACAGGAGCAGTCCGCAAGAGAAGGCGGAGAGAGTCCGCGAGCGGACAGGAGCAGTCCGCAAGAGACTGCGGAGAGAGAGAGTCCGCGAGCACAGATGCTCGAGCGGACAGAAATAGAGCGAGCTAGAGGGAGCAGTCCGCGAGCAAAGAGGCTCGAGCGGACACAAACAGAGTGCAGCGGACAGGACTGATCGTCCGGAGCGGATAGAGAGAGGTGGGCCCCACGAGTCAGAGCAGAAGATGGCTATAAGAAGCCTGAGGAGGGTGGAACCACGGAGGGAGAGAAGAGGAGCGGAATCAGAAGGGCAGTCCGCACGAGACCGGAGCGGATGCAGGAAGGCAGTCCGCCCGAGAGCACGAGACCGGAGCGGATGCAGGAAGGCAGTCCGCACGAGATCGGAGCGGACATGAATGCAGTCCGCAGGGTAGCCGAGCGGACAGAAGCAGAGGGGCAGTCCGCAGGAGACCGGGCGGACAGAAAAGGGGCAGTCCGCAGCTAGACGCAACCTGGCTCTGATACCATGTTGGAAGAGCCCAAAGCTTGTATATATTATTTCAGTGTGTAAATACAAGGAGAGAATACAAATATATAGGAGAGAAGAGAGAAGAATAAATCCTATACATGATGTGGGACTAAAGAAGGAGAGGAAAAATGGGCCATCAAATGGGCCTTTTACATGGGCTTTTCTAATAATAACCTAGCTTGGCACATTAGGAGATCCTCTAATGTATGGATTAGTCTCACACCTAAGTTTAGAGTTATGATCTCACTCCTCCCTCCTATATATATGTGCACAAATACTTCTATTCTTTAAGTTAATATGAAGCAATACATATTTGTGCTTCGTATTCACTCTCTACATGGTATAAGAGCTACACAATTCCCAAAGTACTTCTCTCGATGATTCAGCTCCTGCTGTAATGACCCCATTTTCAGCAACCACCTCAACTAAACAACTATATTTCATGTGTCATCAGAGACAAAAGATAAGAACTTTTGGTGTGAATCATATAGAAGCATACATTATGTGACTACTGAAAGAAAAATGCATTGAAAAATAAAACTTTTTATTTCATTCCTTTAAAGTGCAAAACTTTACATGGACAAAATGTCTTACGTATAAACACAAAATGAGGGCACAAAATAGCTTTATCATATGCTACTACAATAGACTATCAATCATCTAACATATACATATAGATTCACTAAACGACACATATCTACTTAAAGTAAATGAAAGTATTCATGCATGCAGTCCATTTTCCTGCATTTCTCCCGACGAGCATCAGGTACTTCGAACAATGTTGTGATCATCTCCGCCCATAGTTGGTACCTCCTCTCCATCTAGATCCACTTCTCCTCTGCCTGCTTCTTATTGACGTTGACCACTACTTCGTCCTTCACTTAAAAAAATTATGCATCTATAGAGTTTGTAATCGAGCATCAGTATAAGAAATAAATATATATCAAAATAACATTCTTGCAATGTTTCATATGAAGTTGTAACTAAACTACTTTATATCCATTTATAGGACATACGACAATGTACATGAATGGAACTAAATGATTTTTGTAACTTAGTTATTAGTTCACTTTCTTAACTCTAGGGTTTTTTTCGTTGGCTTATTTTTAGGTGTCCCTTCATCTTTCTTCATTGGACAAAGTTAAAGATAATTTTCTTCTTTTCATTCATTCATTCCATTGCGTGTTTTTCTAGCACGCTCATATTTGATTCGATCTAGGGCTATCATCTAGCATGGAGTTTGATCAGGACACCTGAATCAAATCCTTCATGCACATGCTCTTTGATCCATAGCTATCATCTAGCATGGAGTCTGAACAGGACACCTTAATCAAGTGAATCATAGTGGGAGGAAACTCGCACCCCTCCTCCACTTTTGGGTTAACCCATAACAATGCCCTTATAATCGATGTATCATTTCATTTATCATTTAGAACTTTACCCTTTCTCGTTTATCATTATTTCATATTTATACTTTTAGGGGAATGTATTTCTATTTATAGCTCCATTCAATTTATTTCATCTCTTTTCTTTTTATTCAAGTTCCTTACGGATGACTTGCGTTGTCGAGGCATAATGAATATTATTCTTTTTACAGATTCCAATATCAGTGAGTAAATCATCAAAACATAGAACCTAAATTAATGAAGTAAGAACTCGCCCAACTTTCCCTTTTCCTTTATCCTTCCCCAGATTTGTGCCCCTTTCCCCACGTGAAGCCATCTCAAACACGACATATTCTCGATCAAGAATCAAAGGGATTGTAGGTAGCATTTCTCATATTGAATGTCATTTATCTGAATTTACTTTCTATATTGTGTGAGTTGCATTTGTGAGGTCAAGATTAACCTAACGACATTAAGAGGATGAGGCAATAGCTATAGGATTGCCAAGCATAGACAATCAAGTAAAAATCGCTCAAACATAATTATTAAATTCAAGGTGACAAAATTAACCAATGAAATTAAGAAATTTTGATGGGGACCGCATGTTCGTGATTGGAGGATATCGGGCCACCACGTGGCGGGACCCATTTTTGCCGATTTGTCGGAGATTCGTTGATCGGATCGGCGATCCGAGATCGCGAGCGCGGCCAGAGCGTCTTTTTTCATTTTATGTGTTTTTTTAATATCTTTTTGGAGTTGTATTTATTTTTTTAGGGCACCGAGCATAACGGACTTTCCGTAGCCGTTCATGTCGGGTGCCCAACCACGCCCTTTCGTTATAAATAGGGGCGGATGTTCAGATTTTGGAGTATTGTTCAGTTTTGTGAGAGATTCTAGATTTCGGCAATCATTCATGGTGCAACGTCGCGAGTCCTAGAGTGCGAAGCTTCGGTTTACCTTCATTCTCCCGTTTTCTGTTCGATTATTTTTAATTCCTGTTTACTTTTCTTGTTTTGACATTTCCGTGCCCCTCCCTCTGTTTTTTCAACGATACAAAGCCTTAAATGCCACTATTCATTATCTCTCTTCCACGCCTCCTCAATATCAGCCGCTGGATATTTTAGCTTGCCCATACCGGCCTCCATCCCCTCACACGATCGCTAAAACCACCTCCCCAATTCGTCTTCCTCTACTGTGCATAAGTTCAACATTCTGCAATTTCTTTTCATTATCACCACTTGCTGCATTTCTATCCTTTCCTCACACCAGCGCTCCTCTTCCTCTACTGCTAATCCCAATACTATATTACAATATCCGTATCCTGCCAGCCACTACTGTTTTCCTACAGGAATTTTATTCCTGATCCAGTCAAGACCGGAAATTGATTGCCTCGTAATAGTCGCATCCATCACATCGTGGAGCCATACCAACCGTCGTTGCCAGATCCTCATCTCTGCATGAGTTTCAATTTAATTTGTTGTTCTATATTTTAATATTAAATATTGGAGGATATTCTATGTTTGTTTGGAAATTGAAAATTGTTCTTGCTTTTGTTTGTTTTCTTGCAAGTCCTATACAATTATTCGTGCAACTTGTAGTTTTAAACACCACCTGTGAAACACGTGAATTGCTTACTTACTCAAAAATTATTGTGCGCGTTGTGTTGATTTGCTAGCCACGTATATTCAACTTGCTAAAATTTGTTCTCCCAAATAAAGAGAATACATGCATATTTCATTTAGATCCGTCTTTATCACATTCACTTCGCACATTCACTTAGCTTTGAATTAGCGTGTCGATACATTCACGCTTCACAAAGCCTCGTCCCGCGTCACATTTCCTTGCAACATAAAGGGAAACCCAAATGAAGCATGGACTCATATGACAGGATTGACAGCCCAATACGTTGAACAATTAAAGAAGGAAATATGGATTTAAGGGAATTCCTCATATTTAATAAGTTATGGCTCCACCCAATACTAAATTTTCTCAGCCATTTTAACCATATGTAGCATTGCTTCATATCATTAAAGAGATAAGACAAGGAGAGGAATAATTTATCAGAAGTCTTAAAACTAGCCCCCCTTCCCTCCCCCCATAAAGTAAGAACTTGCAACCGTAGCATAAAAGAAAAGGGCTTTGCAGAAAATCAAGAAAAGGAGAGAGAAGAGAACTCAAGAGATTTACACATTTTAGCAAAACTGGGGTTTTATGCCACCTCAAAATGCCACCAGTCGACATAAAAATGAAAAATAGTAGAAATGTAAGTTTTACCGTGCTTTTAAGAAGATCCCACAAAATCACAATTATTGGCGTCGAATAAGAGAGCACGCAGCAGCTCGAGAGGAAAAAGGCACGGTGTTGCTCTGGAGACTTGTCGATAAGAAGTCAAACAAAGGAAGAAGAAGATGAAGCCTTTAATCGAGCCATTTCCGATAAACCCCCTTGATCCCAGTCATGAGATCAAATCCAAGGGTCCATATTAAGCCATTTATGATTCCACTTAAGAGTATAATAATACTTAGTGACCCAGGGCGAACATATAGGCGGCGGGAAAATCAGTGACATAACCCTACAGGTTATGCAAAGCCCGACAGGTTAATCACAAATTAGATAATAAACATTAACTTCTCACGCAAATAATTCAAAACAAGACAGAATAATTGATTAGGACGAAATAAGGTTAGGCTTTCCTCCGCGTGGAGGGCCAAAGCAGGAGCGCACGACGAATAAATCCTGCAAACAACGATAATTATCTAAACAAACCACCCCGATACAATATATCCAAACAAATATAACATCCAGTCTAATACAAATATGTTGAAAATAATTATCCAATACAACAAGGACTCACCAAGTAGTGGGCTGACCAACGCACTGAAAAATCCGGAGCCAGAGATACGTATACAATGATCCGAGCTGTAACCAGAGGCGTGGAAAACGATGTGGGTGGTTTTCCTCGGCGGTGAAGGGTGGAATTCGACCGGAAATTGATAGATCTGGCTACATATAGATTGATCCGGGCGGGAAAGGGTAGATCTGATAATTTGAGATCAGATCCGGGCTGAAATTTTCAGATCTGGATTAATTTTAGAAGGGGTGGTTGTGGGGAGTGGATCCACGAAAGGGAAGGGCTGTGGGCCAAAACCGGCGGCCGGGTGAGATGTGGAGGGTTGCTAGAGGACAAGGGGGGGGGAGGGAAAAAAACTATAGTTTAGGAATAGTAAATTTCAAGGGGCTGGCGGTGGCACGGGGAGGAAAAAAACTATAGTTTAGGAATAGTAAATTTCATTAAATAGGGCTATAGACAAAGTTTGGAATTTTGGACAACAAGGAAGTGGATTTTTGTTGGGGGGGGATGGGAGGTGGTGGCAAGGGGATTTGAAGGGGGAGAAAACGGCCCAGGGTTAGGACAAACCTTGTGGAGGGACATACGCACCTATGAGTCGTCACCTAGGGTTCCACGGAGTCGGCACTGTGCCAAGATCGTAGGAATCCGGGAATACTATTCTCCAAATTCTACAATCGCCACCATCAACCCACTACCTATCTATTTATATAAAATAATGGCTAGGGAATTCCATCTTCAACGACTATGATTGGTCGGAGGTGGGGCCACCAAAATATATCAAAATACAATGCAAACTAATGATGTAATATATCAAATCGATTCGCAACGCGAATCCGGACACATCCGCGGAGTCCGATCGTCGATACGGTCACTACATATATGGAAAGTAGCCAATTGGCCCCGAACGGGCCCAAAACTCGTCCTCCATTGCAGGTCCTCATCTCAGTTTCGCATCAATCTCCCCGACTTGAAAGAATTCATCTACCGATGAATAGAGATCATAATTCTCTCGATGTATGTCAGGTAAGACTCGAAGAGGTACACCAGAGGTTGTCTAAGTGTCTTCGATGGAAGAGTGCTCTCGCCAATCAACTCCTCCCGACTGAAAAGCTGTCATCTCCGGTGAATGGAGATGGTCATACTTAAGTCGAAGTCCAGGGGTGAAGCGATCATGCTCTGCTGCAAGTACTCAGGTATCATCATTGTCTGTAGTAGAATGTATTGATTGAGTTTGGTCACAGTGATGCTCTCAACGCTCAACTCACGAGTGGTTGATCCCGGTGCGATCAGCGGCGCCGTAGGTAGAACCAAAGAAGACGAGTCCCCAGGTGGGTGGGTGTCAGAAGTGGATGAGTAATGGTGGCCATCAGACGCGAGTGGACTATAAGGGTGGTAAGACAACGTGAGTGGAGGTGTTGGCGGCTGGGGGTCCCCACTGCTTGGGTCCACATACTCGCGAGGCTCGTAGTATGACGTCAGATCTGCAACATTAAATATCGGATGGGTTCCCATACTTGCAGGGATATCAATATCATAGGTGTTTGCTTCAATCTGTATCATGATTTTATAGAGATCCATTCTCTTAACGCTCAAGTTTTAGCAAACCTCGTACGGAACCTCAAAACGCAGTTTCTCACCATCACTTGCTCGCCTTCATGAAGTATCTGCTCTTGCCAGTGAACATCCATATGTGACTTATAAAATTTATTATCATTATGGTTTTTTCATCGGACCGACTCATGACACACATTGATGTAAGCTCAAATTAGGGTTCTGAAAATTAATAAATTTTTAAATCCAAAATTTAATGGGGATTTTGAAAATAAAATTGGGATTTTGAATTTTAAAGAGAACACAGAATCCAAGCGGCCAAATCAAATTTTTGCACGGGCATCTCTCCGACGTTACTTCCGAACCTTGAGAAGTTCGTTAATTTTGCTCGAGCGGACTCGTACGCGCTTTTTGGTTCAACTCCTTCACGGGGTTTATACAACCACAAGTAAGATCTACAAATAACAATTTATGAAATAACAGTATGAATAGTAAATCGAACGCAACGACAAGCCCAAATTATTTTAAGTGAAGCATAAATTTAGACTAATGCAAGGAGCAGCGGGTATACCCAAATAGTTGGCAGTGGAACAGTAAACCCTCAGAATCCGTCACACACAGGCGGGAATACACCGGTAATTGAGCAGAGGATGTCGGGTTCAGCAACCGGAGGTGAGGTTGCGGTCGACGGTGCTGAACAAAGTCGGGATGTCGGAAAAAGAGTTCTCCGAGGTCGTCGGCGCCCGACGAAACCTCTGTCAACAGAGACAGGGGCGCTGGGAGGAACTTCGCGGGAATGATGCTGCCTGTAGCGATGCGGGAAGAGCTGGAGGCGGGGCTCGTGGTGACGACTGGAGCGGCCGGGGAGAACGACTTCGGGCTGAGCTCTTATAGTGCAGAAGCTAGCGTCGAACCGAGAGTGTGATGTAGGTCGGCGGCGTGTCCGGCATTAGCAGAGAACGAAATGCGTTTCGTTCTCTGTCTTTTCGCGGCCGTGTTCTCGGTTTGGGATGGGCTTTTTTTAAATGGCAAATCACAATCTTTTGTTTTAAGAATAATATCCTCCTTCCTTATTATGTTACTTGATTGACTCTAATTTAAAATTTGAATTTTAAATTTATGTTTACTTAAAAGGACTTGGGCTTGCCGTTATCGTCCTACTACTAATAATACCAGACCGTTTTATTCAGGGTATCAATGGCCGGTCAAACCACAGAGTCAACGAACGAGCATTTGATAAAAAATTGAGTGCAAGAAATAAAATGCGCAGTAAAATAATAATAATAAAATACAGAAAATACTTTGATGCGCTAGGGTGCTTTGCGGGATGCATTACACATGCAAATGATGAACAGACAACACAACAGACTCATGCAAATCATGACAAAATGACTCAACAGACTCATGCAAATGATGCAAATGAAACATGACCGACACAACATAGAAAACCCTATAATGACCGGGGTGTCTCTAAAAAGTGGTGGCCGATCAGGTGGCTCCCTCAGTGGAGTGTAGAAAAACTCCTCCCGTGTGTGCCAGGTGTTCAGGTGACCATGTGGGACACCTATACTCAAGTATGAGCTCGTAAGGAACCAAATGTCTTCCAGGGAACATGACAGAGGGCTCGCCTGGAGGTGTGCGAAAAGTCATCGCGAATGAGATGAACACCTGAATGAAAATCATGTACACCAGTTAGAAGACGTGGCTCTCGAGTGTGGTATCCCCGAAAAGAAATAGCTTGTCTGGTGGGTCAGCATGTGGTGTGTCCCAAAACTCATCGAGGGTGCAATGCGCTATAAGGTAGGCCCTCAAAATATGAGTATGCTCAAGCGTACTCAAGGAAGACACTACATACATTATGTTACACTCAAGATCAATTCTCTGGGGCAAGGCTATAAATGATAACAAAAGAGATGTCAATAACTCAAAGCTCATAAACGGGCAGCTCACCCAAATCGCATCCTCACCAGGATGTGACGGCTCATCAGGAGGCTCAACAAGGGGGTTCATCGTAAAACTCGTCACTAGGGTGATGATCCTCCATGTGAGTACCATTGTAAGGGGTTATGTCTCCGTGAATGGGTGACATAGCCACTACGAGATTAACACCAAGCTCAGGGCTCTCGGTCGTGATATGACTCAGAGAAATGACAATGAGAGAGCGACATAGGCCTACACTCAAGATGGATCTGTGGGTGTGGCGTCAAAAAATGAGTCTATGGTAGGGGTGCTAACTAACCCAGTGTATGACAGAGGAAGAGGTGTGAGTGAAGGACATAATACTACAGATTCAATAGGTTGCTCAAGCTCGCTCTCAGTCGGGGTCACAAGAGACGGGTTAGAAACAAGAGATAGGTCACTCAATGAGCTAAGCACCTCACTGGGGTGAGTGCAATCCGCATCGGTTATCACTTCTGTCGTGGCCGACAAGACAGTGATAGGCATCTGGTGACCTCATTATGGGAGGGACTCGTACTGTGATGGTCAATGTGAGAATCTCATCGACCAGCTCTTGCGAATCTCAAAGACTATTCGTAACGAACGACGAGCTGATATGTCTGCTCGAGGGACTTCGAGCATTGATAAACTATCTTAGTATGTATGTCAGATCAATGTCCAGACCGAAATTGGGAAGTGGTCATGGCTGGGTTCTCTTGGATATCACTCCTTACAACTAACTCATCGAAGCAATCCCTGTACTCGGCGACAGACATGGATCCTTGCTAAAGGGAAATAATTGGTTAAGCAAGTGACTCTGATACGACAAAGAAAAATACCTCTGACACAAAGTAAGCTTTATGTCCGCCCAACTGCTGATGCGATGTAGACGGTCTCACTCGTGGGTCCTTTCAACGCTAGACCAATATGCCCTCTCCTGATCTAAAAGTCTAAGTTTCGCAAACTTGACGCGACGCTCTCCCAATAACTCAAAATGATTGAGATAATACTCAATATCCACGAGCCAATAACTGAAAAACTCGTGTCTCGATAAGCCGTCAAAGAAAGGGGCAGCAATCTGAAACTGACTCTCAAGATCTCTATCAGAACGACGATCCTCATAGTAATCATCCCTAAGGTAACCGAGTCGTATCGAAGGATCAACACGATCTGATCGCGTGTACAAATAAGAACAACGACAATCATCATATTGATCGTCTCTAGCACAGCGGGGTCGCGTCGGTGGGTCAACACAATCTCTAAAAGTGGTGTGTTGCGATCGCGAATAATCATTGTAGTGTCGTGTGGCTCTCCCTGAAGGGCATCTATAAGGTCAGGTACAAGTGGACTCGAAACCTCCAAAGTGAGGAGAGGAATAATTGTGATACATAGACATAATGAAAACTTATAGACTCCACGACTGCGTATCAAAAGAACGCGTAACCTGGCTCTGATACCAATTGACGCACGGCGAACCTTTAGGCGGCGGGAAAATCGATAACTTAACCCTATATGCTACGCAAAGTCCGACGGGTTAATCACAAATTTGATAATAAACATTAATATCCCACACAAATAATTCAAAACAAGACATAATAATTAATTAGGGCGAAACAAGCGTAGACTTTCTCTGCGTTGAGCGCCAAAGCATGAGCGCGCGACGAATAAATCATGTACAGCATAATAATTATCTAAATAAACCACACTGATATAATATATCCAAACAAATATTGCATCCAGTCTAATATAAATATACTGAAAATAATTATCCAATACAAAAAGGTCTCACCAAGTAGTGGGCTAATCAAGGCACTGAAAAATCCGTAGCCAGAGATGCGTGTACAACGATCCGAGGGGGAACCGGAGGCGTGGAAAACGATGTGGGTGGTTGTCCTCAACGGTGGAGGGTGAAATCGGACCTGAAATGGATAGATCCGACCACGTATAGATAGATCCGAGCGGGAAAGGGTAAATCCAATAATTTGAGATTGGATCTGGGCTGAAATTTCCAGATCTGGACTGATTTTAGAAGGGGGTGGCTGTGGGGAGTGGATCCACGGAAGGGGAGGGCTGGGGGCCAAAACCGCCGGCCAGGTGAGAGGTGGTGGGCTGCTGGAGGTCAACGGAGGGGGGCATGGCTTGGGAGGAAGGAGTGGTCGGTGGGGGCTTTGGGGAGAGGGGGAGTGGTCGACAGAGGGGGGTAGAGGGGGTGTGGGAGGCGGAGAGCAGAGGGGTGGCGTGGAGGGGGCTGTTTGTGGTTGTAGGCCGCGGTGGTCAAGGGGCTGGGGGTGGCATAAGGAGGGAAAAATACTATAGTTTAGAAATAGTAAATTTCATTAAATAGGGTTACAGACATTCTGGAATTCTGGACAACAGGGAAGTGGATTTTGTTTTTTTTTTGGGGGGGGGGGGGGGGGGTTGGGAGGTGGTGGCAAGGGGATTTGGAGGGGGAGAAAGCGACCGAGGGTTAGGGCAAATCTTGTGGAGGGAGATTCACTCGTAGGAGTCGTCATCTTAGGTTCCACAGAGTCGGCACCATGGAGGGATCGCGGGATCCTGGAAATTCTCCAAATTTTGCAATTGTCTCCATCCCACTACGTATCTATTTATAATAAAATAAAGGCTACGACATCCTAGTCGTGGGCAAAAAACCTGGGCCTGAAAAGCCCGCCCTGGCCCGGCTAGGCCCGGGCCAAGCCCGGGCTTGGGGGCCTTAGCGGGCCCCCATTTTTGCTTGGTGCCCGACCCGAAGCCCGCCCAGGGTTGGGCAAACCCGGGCACCGGGCCTAGCCTGGGCCCGACACTTAGCCCGACAGAATATCCCGCCTCTTGGCGGGATTTCAATTGAAATCCAGCCAGCTGCCGGGATTTCGGCGGGATTTCCCAATTTAGGCGGGATTAATCCCGCCTGTTAAATCGGGATTAATCCCGCCTAAATAGAGATTTAGGCGGGATTAATCCCTCCTAATGTTAAATCAGGCCCGGCCCGGGCCGGCCTGAAGGGCTTTATTAGGCCCCTCTTAGAGAGGGTGCCCGAGCTCGGCCCGGCCTGGCTTAAGCCAGAGCCCAGGCCGAGCCCGGTTAGCCAGAAGCCCGGGCCTGATCGGGCCGGGCCCAACCCGGCCCGATCGGGCTTTATGTACACGACTGGGACATCCCACATTCAACGACAATGATTGACAGGAAGTCGAGCCACCCAAATACATCAAAATACAATGCAAACTAATGAAGTAATATATCAAATCGATTCGCAACGCAAATTCGGGCGCATCTGCGGAGTCCGATTGTCAATCCGGGCACACCATTTATGAAAAGTTGTCAATTGGCTCCAAACGGGCCCAAAACTCGTTCTCCATTGCAGATCCTCGTCTCAACTCTGCATCACTTAGATAGACCCTATGAAGCACCGACACTCTCGGCGGGGTCAACGTGTCTGTGTCGGACTCTCCGACACGCGTCCGACATGCTTGGACACGCGTGTCAGCGTGCCGACACGTTTTTGGCCACACAGGACCCGCTGTTTTTTAAAACAGCCCGAGCTCCGATTCTAGGGCAGTTTGATCCCATTTCTCCCGCAAGCGTGCGTCCTCTTCCTCCCGCATATCAAGAGCATCAGCTTTCCTTGCTCCATTTTCGTGCTCCGATTCTTCGTGCTCTCACTCCGACGAAGATCGTCTTCCTCCCGCAGAGCTAGGGCATCAGCTTTCCGACAAAGATCGTCTTCCTCCCACAGAGCTAGGGCATTGTCGTTTTTATTGCTCATCTTCCGACACGTCTTCCTCCGGCGAAGATCGCTTTCCAGGTTTGTCATCTTCTCATCTTCGACTCCTCGTCCTTTTGTTCATCAACTCCGATTCTTCGTGCTCTCACTCCGGCGAAGATCGTCTTCCTCCCGCAGAGCTAGGTATTCTTCCAGGCTTCCAGCTTCGTTTTTTGTGCTCTTCGTGCTCTGATTCTTCTTGCTTCCAGCTCCAGGTGGCAGGTATTCTTCCAAGCTTCCAACTCCGTTTTTCTTGCTCTTCGTTCTCCGATTCTTCTTGCTTACTGACATTGTTACTTTATGCTATAGTGAATATGTTAACATCCTAATTCTTTTCACAATGAATATGGTAACCTATACATATTTTATCCATGATTTATCCATGTAATCTTAGCTTAATTACATGAAACATCCTAATTTTTTTCACAATGAATATGCTATGAATACTGATGTACAATGTATATGCTGCCTTTTATGTGCATTTGATGTAATAAGATAATTTTTTAACAATGAATATTGCTATGAATATGCTAACTCTTAACTATGAATAATGTTATGAATATTTGTGGTGTCATCCTTCATTTCTTTGATTATAGTATGACAAGTGACAAATGAGCTTTTTTGATGAATTTCTTGTTATGTTCTTTTGGTTTATTTTAAAGGTGTTATGTTCTTCATTTTTGGATGAATTTTTTTTGTAGAATGTCTTCAAGCAAGGGTAGTAATAGTGGTTCACAATAGCCTATATCTGATGATGATCCGAATAAACCATTATGGAGGTTTGTCATTAAGCTAGCTACAAATGGTGAGGTGGGAGACAATTTGACATGGAAGTGTAATTTTTGCGAAATTTTTTTTACAAGTTCATATACAAGAGTGAGAGCACATTTGCTAATGCTCAGTGAAAAAGGAATTGGAAAATCTGCCAAAGTAGAAAAGAGTGATCTCATCGAGATGGAAAATTTAGAAAAAGAGTTGAATGCTAGAATTGCAAGTTTTGCTCCTAGAAAGGTTTCTTTGCCTCTTCTAGAATTTCAAGTAGTGAAGGTGGATCTTCTAGTGGGGTTGATTATTTCACCAAAAAAAGAAAAGTTGAAAGTGGTGGAAAAGGAGCACATGAGAAGTCATTTAACTTGGGTCAACGAGAACAGTTAGACTATGAGATTGCGAGAGTGTTTTATTCAACACATAAATGGAGATTTTAGAGATTTTGATTCAATTCAAAGCAGATATTCTATGGATCCCAAGACTTGGTGGATTGTTCATGCAGCAAGTGCTCCTATTCTACACTGCTTAACCTTAAAGCTTCTTGCACAACCATCCTCATCATCATGTGCAGAGAGAAATTGGAGTATATATTTTTTTGTGCACTCAATGAAGAGAAATAGAATGACACCAAAGCGTGCAGAAGATCTGGTTTTCATACACAGCAATATACGCCTACTTTCAAGAAAAAATCCACAATATACACAAGGAGAAACAAAGATGTGAGATATTGACGGAGATGCTTTCGATACATTCGAAGATGTTGCTATGCTGGAAATTGCAAATCTCTCACTGGATGAGCCAGACATGGAATTAGTTATTTTTTTAGATGATATATAACATATAAGTATGAGTATTACATTTTTTTATGCTAAGTTTGTTCATTTCTTGTCTATTTATTAGTATTTTACACTTTTTATAATTATAAAATATGAATTTAACAAACGTGTCCCAACGTGTCGAATATTACTAGTTTACGAGAATGGACGAGTCGCGTGTCGTGTCGTGTCGCGTGTCGGTGTCGATGCAACATAGGCTAGACCCACTATATGACTCAACACCACATTCAGACACATTTAAGCCAAATAAATCCAAGAAAAATTATTACCCGCCAAATTCCCTTTGTTTTTTTAATCTATTAAAATTACACACACACACAAATACATGTACATATACATATATATATATATATGTATGTATATGTATGCATGTATATATATGTATGTATGTATATGTATGTATGTATGTATATGTATGTATGTATATATATGTATGTATGTATATATATGTATGTATGTATATATATGTATGTATGTATATATATGTATGTATGTATTCATATAATAATCCAAAATTTCCCTTTCCCCCCAAATAACTCAAAATCACGAACCCTCTAAATATAAAACACATTCCAAAATATCTGAAGGCTAGGGTGATGGCTGGAGTCTTGGACATCTCATACTTCATTTATGCATCCATATTGAACCCAACAGTTGCCTAGTTGCCTTGGAGGAGAAGAGCTCTCCAGAGGGAGTTGACACTGCATGTACTGTAGATCTCTGACAACTGCTTTCTGAACTTTCAGCTCTCTTCTTTATTTCTCCTTCCTTTCTTCTTCTAGCTCTTTGGCCATCTTCTTCGTCAGATCCTCTTCAAATTCTGTTGCATACATTGCATTTTTCTCATCTTATGTTTAGCGAACATAAAATAAAGCGACAAAAACATTAATTTTCTGATTCATCGAAATTCGATGTTTGCACTGTGTTACGGGCCTACTTCCGTAACGGTGGTACTCGTCGGAATGATGGCTGGAGGTGGAGATGACGATGACGGAGATACCATGGAGTCGGAACCGCGGTTTCCTAGGCGGGGTTGCTCGTTGGAGGAGAGAGCCACCAGTTATCTCACTAAAAGGGACAAGAAACTAGAACTTCATTTCATGCCTCAAACATACAATACCCATGCCTTTATATAGGCTACAAGATGACTCTAATAAGACAAACATAATAATAAGGATAAAAGGGCTCGGTGCTCGAGACCCCATAACTTCTCATAACAACCCATAACATAATATGCAGCCCGTAACATCTCATCTGCCCCCCCAAAAGAGTTTGCCCGCAAACTCTATCTGATACCCTCGTCGTCAGAGTCCTCGACATGTAGGTAGAAGAGCTGGGTGCACCTGTGGCCGCGAGTGTACTGATCGTCGCAATTAAAGCATAGTCCTTGGGCACGTCGTTCCAGCATCTCAGCACGAGATAAACGGCGGATTGGTGGAGTTGGTGGTCCCTCGCTACGGCCCTGTGGAACAATGTTGGTGGGAGGTGGGTAGGCATCATGTGCTAGCTGGAGGCGACGATCGCAGAGCCGGGCCAGACTCATAGCCGTCACTAAGTCTGGAGGGGCCTCAAACTCAACATCCAGTCGCAGTTGCTCGCGAAGTCCAGCGGTGAAAATGTCGACTTGCATATCCGGAGCAAGGGGGACATGCGCTAAGAGAAGCTGAAATTGTTCCAGATACTCATCCACGGTACCAGTTTGACGTAGAGATGTGAGTGCGCCGAGGGAGTTACTGCGAATAGGGGGTCTGAAACGCAAGTTGCAAAGCCGCTTGAAGTCGTCCCAAATCAGATTCGGTCGGTCGGTAAGAAGTCGAGAATCCCATAAAACAGCGGAGTTGAGCATATGAAACAATGCTAAATGGATCCGGTCTGCGGCTGGTGTCTGTTAGTTGCTAAAACATTGCTCACATTTGGTGAGACAACACGATGGATCCGTTTTTCCATCATAGGTAGGAAATTCCAATTGGATGTAGCGTGGAATAATAGCAGCGTCGGGGTGCGCGAGGACTGTCGACGGAGGCTCGTGGATGGTCAGGGGCGGCGGTGCTTGGCGGAGAAGTGGTGGTGCCTGACTGCTACTTGTAGGATCGAGTGCGGGGGTGGTAGAATGATCATCAAGGCGCTTGGAGAGCGCAATAATGGCCTGATGACGGTCCGCGAGGGCAGCGTGGGCAGCTTGTTGCGTTATGACGGTTTGCAGCATGGTCATTGTTGGAACTAGCTGCTCGATCCCACCTAGAGTCCGGACCAGAGATTGCAGCCCACACCTATTCTTCTTGAACCACCCTCCCGACGAGAGTCGCTGACCTAGAGACAGACTGAGTGGTCTCAGCTCGGAGGTCCCACCTCTTGCCCGGAAGAAACTGAAGTCCTTCCCCTCCCTAGGGGTGCAAACGAGTCAAGCTCGAGTCGAGCTTGGCAAAATTTCCAAGCTCGAGCTCGAGCTCGAGCTTTTCATTTCGAGCTCGAGCTCGACGAGCTCATTTTTCTCAGCTCGAGCTCGAGCTCGAGCTCGAGCTCAAGGCCAACTTATCGAGCTCGAGCTCGAGTTTCGAGCCCGCGATCTCGAGCTCGAGCTGCTCGCGAGCTTTTTAGCTCATGAGCTTTATTTTCTTATTTTTCTAATTATTTTTTTAATTTTTTAAAAAAATGTATAAATAAAAAGCTCGCGAGCCGGCTCGCGAGCTCATGAACAACATTATATGAGCTCGAGCTCGACTCGTAATCGAGCTCGAGCTCGTCGAGCTCAAGCTCGAGCTCGACAGGCTCGAGCTCGAGTCGAGCTTTTTTCGAGCCGGCTCATCGAGCTTTCGAGTCGGCTCAACTCAACTTGCACCCCTACCCCTCCCTAGTCAATTGCTGAGCTAGGTGCCTGTGAGGAAGAATATGGAAAGGTTCAACAACCTATTTCAGGCAACTTGTCGGTCTATTTATAGTCCTTTGAGTTTGATCTGCAAATATCCATACTGAACCGTCCTGAAATTACCAAAATACCCTGGGTCGGGTCTGCCAACAGCAAACTTCGTTGTCCTGAAGAGCTATATGCAGACCACCAGGGATAGAAGTGTAAAATTACCTGGGGCAGAAGAGTAAAATCCCCCTTGGAGGTAAAAAGGTAAAAACATCTTTCATCCTACGCGGCGAGTGGGGAAAGTGACTGGCGGGCGAGACGATCCCACCTGTTCTTCTCGCCGGCCTCTTGCCATGCTGGCAATCTTGCTTTCTAAGGCCAGCTCGCGCCCCCAAAGGACGTCTCGCCTACTGCAGAGAACCCCCGTCTCGCCACCTGCGAGTGGACCACCCGGTCCCACTCGCCAACCAAGTCCCTCTCGCCAGCTTCTCTGGTCACAGCTGCTGGAAAGACCTCCCGTGAGCCCAAGGTTGTACATTCATAATCTGACTTAGTTGGTCCGGCGAGTCCCCCATAGTGCAGGATGAGCGAGAAGAGGAGCGGGTGACCGGGCGGTAGGAGTGCGCCGATTCGGAAGACTGAGAGTGGCCGCAAGAGCCTCGGTGGCGCCCAATATTGACAACAGAGGAGATGGGCCCACAGGAAAATACACTGAGTAGGTCGGCTGAGTGGTTGAAATATTAAATTGGGAATGCGGGTGGAAGAGGGGTGGGGGAGTAATTAAATAGTAGCGGGGTGGTTGAAATTAAATAGAAATAGGGTAGTTGAATACGCAGTTGAATAGGGGTGGTGCTGCTGGTGTGGGGGAGGGAGTGGGGCCCAAGCCAGAATTTATAGATAGGAATGAGGTCTGTGGTATGGGGTGTAATAAAATAGAAATAAAAGGCAGAAATCGCGCAGGGCTCGAGAAGAAGAGAATGATAAGGATTGTCGGGAAGGGCTCGAGGAGAAGCAGCAGGGCTCCTCGGTGCGGGGCTCGAGAATGACGATGCTGGAAACTGGAGTGAAGGCTGGTCAGCGCAGGTCTTGATGAAGCAGAAGATGCAGAAGGCGCAGAGTTGGGGCGGAGGTTGTCGATTCAAGCGGGGAAGCTGCGGATGACGGCTCACAGAATTCGGGCCGATGCACGATGATGAAGAGGCGCAGCTCGACGATGAAGAGGCGCAGCTCGACGATGCAGGAGCGCTGCGCGATGATGAATTTGGAGATCGACGATGCCCGACGATGTTGCTGGACAGCGCTGGAGAGTTGGCCGGCGGCGGGTTTGCAGATGCCGACTTTGATGGAACTGCAGCGGCCGTTTTTTTGCGGTTTCTGGCGTCGATGGAGGGCGATGTTGCTGAAGATGTGGTGTGTGGATGACTATGCTTGATGTGGTGAAGGGGCCGGATGGATATTTTGACAGAACAGGGAAATGATGGTGGCGGAAGAGAATCGATCCCTCTGATACCAATTACCAAGTTGTTACGGACCTACTTCCGTAATGGTGGTACTCGTCAGAATGGTGGTCGGAGGTGGAGATGACGATGACGGAGATACCGTGGAGCCGGAACCGCGGCTGCCTAGGCGGGGTTGCTCGTTGGAGGAGAGAGCCACCAGTTATCTCACTACAAGGGACAAGAAACTAGAACTTCATTTCATGCCTCAAACATACAATACTCATGCCTTTATATTGGCTACAAGATGACTCTAATAAGACAAACATAATAATAAGGATAAAAGGGCTCGGTGCTCGAGACTCCATAACTTCTCATAACAACTCATAACATAATACGCAGCCCGTAACACACTGTCACTCATTTTCATCATTAGGGAGACATTATCTTTCTTAATAAATTCATAATAAATGGTTAAATGTCATTAATAAAAATCAAAGGCAGAATTTACCTCTTCAAGCTTGTCAGTGCATCACACATGTTCTTGCCGATTGAGCTCAGTTTCGCTTCCTATGGGTCTCGCCAACTTCTCTGCAGGTCTCGTCAACCAATTCTCAGAGTCGTCACATTTTGTCGCCCGCTTCGTCCCAAAATAAACCAGCCCCTCATCGCTTTTATACACCTCCCCACCCGGTGTTGGACTCGTCGCTCCCCAACGAGTGCTTGTGGTGCTTAACTTGTTTCTCATATAGCCTTCCCAGCTCACTGACTTCCGCCATCAGAATTCGCAGACAATTGCATGTCCAGGGTTCGCTGGCTCTCATTCTATCATCATTTGGCTGATTCTGTATTCCAGGAACTCGCCACTCCCTGCTTCCATTTCTCGTTTCTTTATTGATTCCAGTGCTCGCCGACATCACAAATCGAGATTCTCTGCATCTTATGTTTGCCGGATCCTTGCTTTAGAGCTCTCTGGTCCATGCTTATAGAGCTCGCCGCTACCCCTTACAGAGCTCGCCAACCCTTAATTCCATAGCTCGCTGCTTCCAGCTTTCCTGATTCCCAGCTCTTGCTTATTGCTTACTTCCCGAACATGTTGAAGCCCTACAACTCGAGCTCACCGAACCACTTGCTTCCCGAGCTTGCTGATTCCCACTTATAGAGCTCGTTGACTCCCTCCTAACGCTTACTGCTCACTTGAGGACGAATGTTGCGTCCGCTTCGTCCACCATTCGAGCCACTCTTGCTCCGACTCTCATCTTGCTCCGACTCTCTATCTCCCTCTCTGGAAAGAAAAAGTTTGTTGAGTGGGTCCACTCGGTGCGCCGAGTACTCCAGACTAAGCATGTTCTTCATCATCCGACTCGCGATCCCCCAGTTGAGCCTACCGAGTAATGGCTTAGAGATGACAGTCACATTCAGTTCTGGATTTTAAACTCCATGAACAGTGATCCATATCGAATAACTATGCACCATGAAACTTAAATGGCTATTTGAGATGAACTTCAGTGACTCTTCTTGAGGAAGGATAGCCTTCAACATCTATTTGATCTCTTTCGGAACCTCGAAACTATTGAACCCAGTTCCAATGGTGACCTCACGTCACTGGTGGCGCACTATATGACCCTTATTAAGTCCTAGAGATTCAACACCAGCCTCTGACTCCGGATCTTGCTACCAATGTGCTCATGAGGCCGCTCCTCATCTCTATAATGTCCACGCCACCGTCTGTCCTGTCCAACGATTCCCTTGTTATTCGATGTTTGTTTCATGATCCTGCATGATCGTGCATGGCCGGTGGAGCATGAGCTCCAGCTGAAAGGCGAAAATCGGGGAGGGGAGGCAAATGAACTTTCACGGTTGTGCGTGAAGAAATGGCACATGGTCATGCAAAAGTGCATGATCGTGCGTGTTCATGGCATTCATCAAGTTGTCTTCTCTACCTCGCAAACAACTCCACAAGCAAATAAACTAAATACATGATGATTCCAAATGATGAAATCAGAGAAAAAGATGAAGATGGGTAGATGCAATCTCACCCAAGCATGATGAACATGATATGCACCCAATTAGCTCAATTATGCTCCTATATGCTCTATGATCAAAATGAAAGAATATGAATCTAAATCCTATAAAATATTTAGCTAATTAATGTGAAACCGAGCTAAATGCATGCCAAAAATACAATATAGAATACACTCATCATTACACCATAAAGTTCATGGGCATTTTATATAGTAATAGTCACCAAGGAAGCTAGCAAAATCATAAAATCAATTGTACTTGGTTGAATTGTAACAATAAAAACTGTAGAACCTGTTTTTCTTATAATGTTCTTTCTAATTGTTAATGATTGTTTATTGCTCTTTTATTGCCTGCCGTACTTGAAACTGTTTCAGCCCAAGGCACAGTTCTCCTCTTGCCTACTGTTATTGGCATATGACATAGGTGGTCGCTGCTTCCTTTTTTCTTTCCAATTTCTCGAACTAGAAAGTCTCATATTGTTATGAATAAGTTGAAGGCTTATGATGGAGATAACTACACTTATCAAATGTAAACTATTCATGATGCAGTGTCTCAAGTTGATCATGGCATATTGAATTTGACTGATGATAAAGATTCACAAATCACTGTGTTGATGGATTGTGATGGTCTATCTCCATTTAGGTTTCCCATGAATATGATGAGATCATGCTCCACTCTTGTACAAGATCACTTTCCTAATCGATTACGAACCTTATACATATTGAGGCTACCTCCGGTTGTGCGAATTCTCACACAGAGTTTCATTCAGGCAAGCATATCCTTCTCCTACATAATGCTTGATCTTTTATTTTTAACATCTTTTCTTTTTGTTGTGTTTTTAAGTCACCCATCCTTCAAGTTTGAACTATGAATTTATATTTGGAATGCCTGTAATGGGGCAATCTAGTTTTATTACAAATTGACCACTTTTAGAACTTAAGATAACTGACAAATTTACCAATTCGCTAATTGGAACCAAACCAAAGTACAACGAAGATAAAACAGCATTCGTGAATGTCTGCTGTTGGAATCTCCAAAGAATTCAAAATCAGAGCTGGATTCCCAAATGCTTCTCCCTGCATTGGTTAACCTTGGCACCATATTTATAGGTCTCCTTGCAGGTTGATGCTACATGATTGACTTCACAAGAAAAGGTATATGGGGAAAATAAATAATGTGGCCTTGGCATGCCGACTTTGATTTTTCGTGGAGTTTCAGTTATTGCTGCTAGCCCGAGTTGATTAGTTTCAGTTGACCTTAGCCAATTAGCTATATGTCCATCTTTGCTTATCTGATTTTAACTGACCCCAACTAAATGGACCATCAGAGTCAAACCGCCTCTTTATGTTGCAGACATGGCTATATTATACTAGCTGCTTCAATTTTTGGTTGACTTGATTTTAACCCACCCTGGTTTGGTTGACCTGATTCATGACTGATATGATTGTACACAACCCCCCTACAAGTTCGTGGTTGGATTTTTTCGCTTTAGGGTACAATTGAAAACCCCCAGTGATAACAATCAAATTCTTAATACAATCAGAGCATTCTTAGATCAATAGCTTACCGGCTCTGATTAATGTAGTGACATTTGTGAGAACATCAATAATTCTGCCATCTGAATGCTGCTCCACTTTCTATGGTGTGGGTGTTTTTCATAACTGCTTTTACAACCACTAACACACTCAAATCGCTCTCTAAACAGGTCCTTAGTCGGATAATTTTTGTGTGCGGATATATGATAACCATTTTCACATCAATTCGCTTGCTTTGCATCAGGTGTTGAGGCCAGTTACCCGCCGGAAAGTGCGTTTTCTGGGAGAGAACGACCAGAAATTTCTTACCAAAGTTCTCCGGACCGTACCCGCTTTTCTTGGCGGCGATTGCAAATGCTCGAGGTGTGGAATGCTAACAACAGGCAACACGCCTCACATTATCAAGGAGATCAGCAATGGCGAGCCCAGCGGAAACGTGGCAGATGATGTTTTCGATACAACTGATTGTTCTCCCACTCACCATCCGTTCACCGGCAGCTGCAATCGTGTCCTGAGTTCTGCCATTCTCTCCATCCTTGTGCTGTTGGTTCTCATCACCTTTTTCCACGGGATGGATGATCCACACGGGCTTTCATCCTTCTTGTGAGAATAGTTGGCTCCTGCTCACCCAGCTGTGCAGCATGGAGTTTCAACCATACTATATCATATTTCCATGTTTCTGAACCTGTGGAGTCTCTTTCCAGATAAGAGTAAATTATTATATATTTGTTATATTGAAGGACAGGCCTTATCAATAAACTTTCCTGTCTATCTTTTTTCTTGTGCTAATAATGTGGAAGGCTTTATTTTTAGTTCTGAATTATAGAAAATGTCAATGAAATGTGGAATTTAATGCCTTTCATTTATGAGGCTCTAATTTATTATTGACTTTGCATGCAGATTTATTGGAAAGATTGTTTCTCTACACAACATTTGATAACTTTAGGTATTACACCCATACTAATTTATCCCACTATGGGTGTTGCGGTCTTGATAGACCGAACTAACTAAATCGTCTTAGCCCTCGGAGCGGTCGGTTACTCAAATGGTCACAAAAATGAATCACAGACGAGACAAGTCTTTTTACGTGGAAAACCTTCTGAATAGCGTGAAAAATCACTGTCGGGACTGTGCCGACAATAACTCCACTAGATCAGTTGGGGTTACAATGCTTCTTTGATAGAACCGAGAGCGACAGGCCGCACCTTGTTTCAACTTGAGGGGCAGAGAAAGAGACGGTGTTTGGCGTGCGGGAGAGCCTATGTTGTGAATGATGTTGGCTGACATGCAGAATATCAGCCAACATCTACACCAGTGAATGAAAGATCCGCATAATTCCATCAATCTACTTTTACCAGTTGGGAGGTGAGAGGAATTTAAGTAGTCTGGCTATGAGTTAAAATGTTTCAGGTCTTTCCAAGTTTATCCTTTATATTAACTTGATTTTTCATGTAAATTTGAGTTATTGAAGAGTAAAAAACAATTTAGATGATTTTGGATCCGTTTGGGTGGATTTATTTTCACTAGTTAAGCGGTTATGGTCCGGTTCATGCAGAATTAAGGTCCGGTTCATGCGGTCATATCCGCTTGATCAGTGAAAATAAGTCCCTCCCAGGGGCGGACCCACGTGGAGGCACACCCGGGCACGTGCCCGGGTCAAATTTTTCGTGATTTAGCGCTTTTGCCTGCTCATCCCGCTCGATTCCTCCATTTTTTCCCTTCCGCGATCAGCAAAAGCTGCAAACGGCGTGGCTCATGGAGACACAGTCGAGCAGAGCACAAAATCAAGACCTCGAGGAGACACGTTTCTTCTTCTTTATCTTCTTCCTCGCGTGAACAAGGGGCAAGTAGGAAACCAAATCAGAGGTGCTTATCTTCCTCACGTGAACAAGGGGCGAGCAGAATAGAGCGGTGCTTCTTGTAATTGCTGCCAATCACAAAGGTTTTTAATTTTTTACACTGATTTCCATTTCTTTTATTTCTTTTTCTACTCCCCTCTTTCTTTTCTATCAATGAATTCAATTTCTATGATTTTTTCTCTAAATAGAAGATCAGTTTCTATTATAAAAGGAAGATGCAAGGAAGTTGTTTGATAAAATGGCTAAGAGAAAGTGTTAACCCTAAATATTTTTCTAAACATAAATTCAAAAATGGATTGGAGGTCCAAAAAATTTACATAATCTTAGCATCTTGAATCAAATTTGATTTTGTATGGAAAAATTTTCCTGTGTATGAAAAAATTTACATAATCTGGCTGCGTCATCATATTTCCTGCATATGAAAAAACTTTGGGGCTAATTCCATGAGCTTAACAATCTTCTGATTTTGTAATTTGTATTGGTATCTTTTCACTACATCATTTGAGTTTTGTTGGCGCACCACCTACAACACAAAATTAATACAATTACAATCAATTATTTCTCCCCTAAATAATTATGAGATGCTAATTGTTGGAGAAAAAGGCCAGTTAACTGATAAAATAAGGTTCTTTTTTGTGAATGCTTTTGTGTTAAACCCTTAAGATCTCGTATCTTTATCCTTGTGCACCATAGTTTATTAGATAATTTTCTGATAAAAAGGGAAAGATTAAGATAGAAGTGAAAAACAAGACTTTGATGTCTAATTTAGTTCCAACACAATCAGTCAATGTGAGTTTACAACAAAAGAAGTGCTGCTACTTGTATCACAATCCTGTCAAAGTTCTATTGAGCAATGTGCATTAATCTACTTTAGTTCGAGACATGTCCGGCTGAATTTTACTTGATTAGCAAACTGATTTTTTTAGATTTTCTTTAATTATTTTATAGGTATACTCTTATAAATGATACTTGTAAATATTTATGAAAAACATCGTATCTTTTGTCCACCCAATTCTTTGCACCAAAAAAGCTACATTCAGTCATGCTAAATTTTAGTTTTAGTTAGATTGAACTGAACAAGAAATGTATAAGAACTAAATCTTTGAATTAAAAAGTATAAAAAATCTAAATCTTTTTCACTTTGTGCCCGGGTCAAAAGAAAATCCTGGGTCCGCCACTGGTCCCTCCCAAATTGAGTCTTTTATCACTTTCTCTCCAAAATTTTAACGAAACGGGAGGTCTTGTAAACATGGCAAAATTCATAGAGGAAGTTTTTATAGTTTTGAATTGGGGGGGGGGGGGGTCTTGTAAATTTGCGACTCTCCTCCTAGGAGAGACCTCGATGTGCTAACATCAAATGGGTGTGTTATGGTAAGGTATGGTACTATGGTGGGGGTCATTGCTATATTGTTGTAATGAAAATAAAGTTGCAAATTTTGGATGGGCTTATGTCGGTATGAAAAGTCGGATGTCAAAGTGTTAGGAATATGTTTGCGATCTTTTACAATGTGCAAATTTTAATATTTAATTAAATTTATTTATATCTCAGTTATCAAAGTTATGCTCAGAGATGCACGAAACGAAACACAATAATTTTTGTTCGCTCGCCTGCTTAAAAATGAAAAAAATATTTTAAACACTATCACTGGTATTTCAGTCACTAGATATCGGTCAATATTTTGTGTAAAATCGATATATCGGATGATCTCTGTAAAACAACTTTTGCTTAAAATGTTGACGTTGTGACACTTTCTCCTTAAAACTTTTTATGTCGGCTGATATGCAGAATATCAGCCAACATCTACACCAGTGAATGAAAGATCCGCAAAATTCCATCAATCTACGTTTACCGGTTTGGAGGTGAGAAGAATTTATATAGTCTGGCTATGAGTATGTTGTAATAAATGGGGAGATATAGAGGAACATTTTTTTGAATGAGCACTTATAACAGCATCCTTGAATTCACAATTAGTAGTGCACCCAAAGAAATAAATAAATTTCTCCATTCATTTCAATTCCGAGTTAATTATGATTAACAAGAAAAAATATTTTTCTCGAGGGAGATTCAAAAGCTTTGCTAAAATGTATATAGGTTTCAATAGGTTGTGCTCCAAAAGTGTAACTCCTCTTATTTCTCAATGCGACCCTTGGCTCGTTCTTTGGCAGGCTGGAAATTTCGCCAAAAATAGTAGCGGGGAAGCCTCGTGTATTGGGGCTGGAGTTATATGATAGGAAGGAAAAAAAACTAAGGTGGGTTACTCATCTAGAAATAGGTGCAGTATTAAATACTGACCGTTGATCTGATAACCTACGGTACATACAGTATTAAATACTGACCGTTGATCAGTATTTCGATCAAACATGTTATTTCTGCAGGAAATCAACGGTCAGTATTTAATACTGTACCTATTTTTTGGTGAGAGTAACACACCTAATTTTTTTTTTGTTAAGAAGGGTGGTTGTGAGCGAGAGCTGTGATCGGCGGGTCGGATTTTGGGCCGTGGTACTATTATAACTGTAGATTATTAAATTTTAGGTATTAATTACGGAGCGATATTAACGCATCCACGGGGTATAATTCAGTGCTTGTGTTATTTGTGAGATTTCATTAGGGTTTCAATCTCAATCTGTACCTATGATGCTGTTTTCAAAAATCATCATTTGCGGCGTTGAAATCCCTTTAGAAAATTGCTTTTAAAGTATATAGTAATATCATTTAGGGAGAGCGGGGAATGGAGAGGGAGCGGGGCAGCTGTGGCAGTCGATCGAACTGGAGGAGGGGGTCGGCGGATCGAAATGGAGCGTTTCTCAGGGGCGGGCGGGAGCAGGCGCGACAAACACGCTGCGGGTCATTTGTTTACCCTCCGTGCGTCTGCACCCGCCCCCGGCGTGAAAACACCAAGCCAAATGAAGCCTTAATCATATTTTTGTCAAATAAACAAGGACACTTGTATTATCTAATTGTGTATTTTTACCATTCAAACTCATAAAATTTAAACATAATTAGAGTTGACACGATTCCTGATAGGTTCTCGTTCTACTAAAATTGTGAACTGAACTGCTAAGATAACAATACTTCACATTAGAATTAAAATCTTATTTGTTTTGATCGTTCCTGATTCCGATTCCAACATAATTTTTGAAATTATCGTGTCATCGGTTCTAGTTACGGTTCAACAAGAACCAAAATCAAACCGACCACTAACGGTTTGGTCTGGTTCAATGCAATTCAGTCTGATTCAATGCAGATCGGTCTGTTTCCAATCAGTTTCAATCAGATCTAAAACCAAACTTTGTGGAATGAACGTGTGAGGTCAAATATAAAATGCCGGAGGGAAAACATAAACTTGTTTGATTTTCTTGCAAGGCTTCGAAGTCCGAGGCCGGGACGCAGGAATTTCGCGTTATGCCTATGGAGAGTATTGCTTATATAAAATAATAAGTTGGCATGCAAGTTAAAAACTGAAACCTCAAAATCACATCAGGTTGCACTGATTTTAAATTTCAACGAATGGTTTGGTTGTGAACAGTTTTGTTGGTTACAACCCATATAGTTTGCGGTGCTGTTTTTTGGTGATGCAAAATCTATAAAACCGTGTTGTATCGTTATTATTACAAATATATTTTTTTAGGTTATTATATTTTTGATGAGGTTGACCTCAGTTTATGGGAAAAACGGGCTGCAAATAGTTGGGCTTCTCTCCCCCCCATTAGAGTCATGGGAAGTTACACACGTAACCGCCACGCGCACAATCCATGCACCCGATCTGCGTGATAACTGTCGCTCACGGGATCAAAACCGTCATGCGTGATCCCGTGCGTCGGGCCTTCCGCCGCCCACCGGCGGCATCGACCGGCCCAGTAAGGACGGTCGCCCCCTCGGTCGCCCGAGCATGCACGACCTCGACCGTGGTCGGCTCTACAAAGGCCGACCGCCCCCCTCTTTGGCCTCCTAGTCGCGGGCAGCCTTGGCCGCGGCCGGGACTGCAAGGGACGCCCATCCCCTTAGTCGCGCGGTCGCGGACGACATCGGAAACGGCCGGCCCCGAGGGCTTGTTGCCCCCTTGAGGGCACCTGCTCGCAGGTGGCCTCGACCGCTGCCTGACCCAAGGACTGGTCGCCCCCTTGAGGCCTCTTGGTAGCGGGCGGCCTCGACCGCGTCTGGCCCCAAGGGATGACCGCCCCCCTTGTGGCCGCCCGGTCACGAGTAGCCTCGTCGCGACCAACCCCCCAAGGACCGGACGCCTCCCGTTGAGGCCACCACCGGGTGGCCTCGGCCGCGGACGGACCTTTAAGGGTAGGCGGCCCCTCCGGCCGCACGGGCTTAGGAGGCCTTAGTCCCGACCGACCTCCAAAGGGTCGGTCGCCCTCGAGGCCGACCATGGTCGTGGCCGGACCCAGGTGTTGGGTCCATTGATCCTAATGTCCTGGATTTGAAGAAGGCCTAACAAACAATGCATACACATGTAGTGATCTAACATGTGTTCAAGTTTAATGATTGCAGAATGTCCTAGTAGCAATGATGAGACAGATAGTCTAAGTGGCTAAGTCAGATAAGTTCTTACCTAAGTGGTGGAAAGACATAAAACTATCTAAGTCCACAGACATTGAGTGAAGATCATTCACTTAACGTCAAATGACGTATAGCGCTGAGTGAAGCCTATTTAGTCAAAGCCATGAAGTGACAAGCTTAAAATGTGGTCAAGTTCACAGGCGTTGAGTGAAGTCAACTCACTCAACGCTATACAGCAAAAGGTTGTGAGTCAGGCTAATACAGTCAAAGTCTAAAGAGAAATGAGCTGAAATGTGGCCAAGTCCATAGGCGTTGAGTGTAGCTCACTCACTCAACGCCTTAGCTTCACAATTGTTGAATAACTGAGTTCAGAGTTCGTCGAACTGAGTTTTTACTTATTCGTCGTGCTGAGCTCAGAGTTCGTCGAACTGTGTTCTGAGTTCGTCGAATTCAAACTGAATTCTGAAACAGAAAATCTGGATAAGACAGAAAGCGTTGAGTGAAGCGTGCTCACTCAACGCTCTTAATGACATGATACAGAATTAGTTAAAGCAAAAAGCGTTGAGTGAGGCATGCTCACTCAGTAACATTACACAAATAACTAGACCCCTAAGAGTGATTTTTTCATGACTATGTCATGACAAAACCCTAGGAAGCCCAAGAAGATCAAGTGAACTTAGGAATGAAGGTGAGATCACTATGGTCTGTAAATAACACTTTCCAATTACCTAACCTAGTGTTTGACTTTAGGGCCTCACCCAAATAACATCCCTAGCCCCTTTAGGAGGTTCATTGGGTCACAAAGGACTCATTGAGGTTAATCAGAGTGGTCAAGTTGACCAAAGTCAACTCTAAGCCTAAAATGGTCAAAATGACCTATCTAGGGCCAATGGACCTCCAACTTGTCAAGTTTACCAAAGTCAACTCAACCTTAAAATAGGTCAAACTAGCTTAAATAACCTAACCAAGCCCAAGCCACTTAGGCTAAGCTCAATTTGAGTAGCCCATTAACTTTAGGAGGCTGATATTTATGTGGAATGCCGCCTAAATTTAGGAGGGGGTGACTAAGAGAGAGAAAATGAGAGTTTTCCCCCTTAATGGAGGAGAGAGAAAGAGGAAAATAGAGAGAGGAGTTATGAAGGGAGACCATGAGCCACCCCATTCACCTCCTCAAGCCTCCATTCATTACTCCTGACCTTTGGGAAGAGATTCCCATCAGTTTCTCATCAGCCATCATCAATAGAGGAGCCCAACCACCATGACCAACCACCCCTTCACCTACCCTCACATGGAAAAATATAAATCCTGTTACACAGCCACCATTCCCACTTTTGACCATCCCATCACCTTCAAAACGTCCTTGACAGTAAAAATAATGTATTGGATAAAAAGTTTTGGTGGAGGATCGAGAAATCTGGCAAGTTCGCCGTAGAGGAAAAACACCAGGGCCAACCGCCGCCACTGCCGTCGTCGAACCCCAAACAAGGTCCACTTCTCCTCCCCTCCCATTGTGCTAGTATCCTGGATCAAATTAAGCTGAGAAATCGGGCTAAAACGAGCCAGTTCAAGTGAGAAAAATGAAGTTTTTCCGAAAAATCATGGTGGCGGGTTCGCGGGAAACCACCACCTCCGGCGGCCAAACCACCGTCGGGCGATAGCCACCACCTCGACGGAGGTGGTGGTGGCGGTGGCTGGCCAAGGAAGTGGCCGGGTGGCCGGTACAAAGCTTGGGAAAAGCTACAGGAAATGGCAGTTTTTGGGTTCTGTTCGGGTGAGATGGAGAAGATGAACAGTGCCTTAATTAATTAATTATTATATGTAAATACATAATATAGTATTTTATTATCCATTACCATGCATACTTTGATGCTGCTAAATGAGGTCCTTAGAGTCCGTTTTAGGAACAATGGTCAAAATGAAAGTTTTATCCCTACGAGTTTAGTTTATTTTAAAATTGGTTTGAATCAATTTGGAGTTCAGGTGAGACCACAACACTCATTTTGGTGAGGTCTATACCTAGGCTTTATCAGAGATTGTTTTGAGTGCCCCCATCAATCCAGCCATCCAAATGACTTGAAATTTTGGCCGGGGGTCACTCTTACATATACCTATAACATATCCAAAAATGGAAATTTTTTGAAAACATTTTCCTAAAGTTTTTGTAGAAGTTTAATAAACTATTTATAAATTATTCAATAGGTCTAATGTACTCTAAACCCACCAAAAGTTTGGTGGCTGACTCTTAGGGTCATATTAAGACTATGATAAAAATTTTACCCCATTGGGGTTGACTTGAATAAGTATTGGTGTGACCAAAGATTGGACCCTTAAGGATAATTTAAAGAAAAGAGTGTTCGGGGCATAGAGGGGTCAATTCTCACCCAAAGGGGTTGGGACTTTGGCAAGAGCTCCATGGTCAGTTAAAACACCCTCTCATGGAATTGGATATAGTATGGGGTGAATTTTCCCTAGTACCCTAGTTCAAACCCTAAGGTTGAACTTTGAGGGTTTGTGAAGGACATGGGGTGATATGTCCTTGTATGGACTTGGAGTTTTGTCGATGAGGTCATAGGGTGGTGAATAGCCCTAGGAAGGATTTTTGTGACAATTAGACTTAGACACAACTTAAATCAATTGAGAATTGTTTAGGCCTATACCTTTATTAGAAAATTTGAAGGGTCATATGACCTTGGATCCCAATGAAATTTTGGTAGAAGAGTTTTTATAACAATATGAGTCTCTGGAATTTATTGTAGGATGTTTGGAAGACATTAGCTCATACTTGTAGTAATAACCTTTATGTTGCCCCTATGGATGATTTTGATAAAATCATGTTTAAACTAACTTAGAATGTTATGAAACTTAGTCAGTGATGATTTATGATCATAATAAAGCTCTGGTAATTTTTATAAAATTTTTGGACTATGAATTGTGGTACTCCCTTCATTACCTCTATTTATTTGAATTACATTGAATTAATTATTTAAAGATTATTACATTTATAAAATTTTGTGAAATTTGATATTCACTGATATTCTGCTATCATACAGTGTTCATAATTTTTGGGTGGCCATAACTTAAGAAAATCTAATACTTCAAGTTCAAAATTACCCATGACCTAACATTTGGGGAAATTTAATAAATACTAAATTAATTAGAAAAATTACAAGTTTTTGGATTTAGACTAAATGTTTCATGATAAACCCACAATAATTATCTTAGGGCCTTTGGATGAAAATTTGGAGTACCTCTTATCATGTACATCATATAATTTGGATTGATCTGCATATAATAAAACTGCGAAATTGTGATAACATGAGGAATGAACATAGGAGTTAGGGTTGATAGTTTATTGATTTGTGGTGAGGTGAAAAAGAGAGCTTCATTAGGAGTTACGATGAGGAGGGTGCTGGATTGACTGGTGTTAAGTGGTGCTCGTGATCGACGAAAGATCATCTTTCCTGTGAAAAGAGAGAGTCAAAATGCACTAGGGTTAGATTAAGTTAACTTAAAATGGTGTATGTTATGGGTATATACTAATAATAATAAGTACCTTGCGAAAAGGAGCTTTGAGCTTCAGCCCATCGTAGTTCCTAGTGCACTCGAGAGCCCTTCACAGGAAATGCTTTGGGCAGTCCAAGGTTAACGTAAGCCATAAGACTAAACGAGTTGCAAGATTAATTTGAAATACACTATGATTACACTTACACTCACACTCCCCGGTGTTGTGGGAGATAGGTTGGGTTTCACGAGCAGTAGGCTCGGTGGTTTGGTGATGGGCAGGTTAGCCCAGCGAGCCGATGACTCGGTAGATATTTGTGTCGGACGGGTTAGTCCGGGGAGCTTAGGCGTGGTAGATATTTGTGATGGACGGGATAGTCCGGAGAGCTTTGGCTCGGTGAGAAAATACATTAATGTTGCATGTGCATAAAATACAAGGTGGTGGGTCTTCGGTATTGGAGTGTCGTCGCACCAACACCAATACGTTGACTCGGCAAGTGTGGTCTAGCACTTAGCCAAATAAAGACTAGGTGTGTCAGCCGTCAAGAGTACGCAGGAGCTCCGCTTAGTGCACCATCATTGAGGCGTACGATAGGTCTGACTGGTAGTGATGATACCGGTTTAGAGGTGGGCGAGGCCCAACCCACCGCTTCCATTTACCACTACGGAGGTATCCTGGGAGTGTTGGGTACATTGGTTTAAATGTACCTGATTTGAAGAAGCCTCACCCAACTCAATGATATACATCAAAATGTATTTGATGTGTTTTGAGTTTACTTGTGCAGGTTAAGTATTTGCAGGAAAGAAGAAAAAGTTTCTAAGTCCATGTGTCGACACCAAGGAGAAATGTGTCGACACTTAAGAAGACTTGTGTCGACACCCAGGCAAGCAGTGTCGACACTTGGAGTCATTGTGTCGACACCAGGGATGCTGAGTCGACACCAGACAGAAAGTGTCGACACAAGGGGCTGTGTCGACACTCAGTGAAGAAAAGTACAGTGAAGCAGTGTCGACACTTAACAGCAGTGTCGACACCTAGAAGAACTGTGTCTACATAAGAAAGTGTCGACACAAGGAGCTGTGTCGACACTCAGCAAAAGTCAGCAGAGACTAAGTATAAGTGTCGACACCTAGAACAATGTGTCGACACACAGCAGAAGAGTCAACACTTGAAGAAAGTGTCGACACAAGAAAGTATGTGTCGACACTCAGCTGAAGACTCAACACTTGAAGAAAGTGTCGACACAAGGAGCTGTGTCGACACTTAACAAAGTTCAGAAATTTCTAAGTACAAGTGTCGACACTAAGGAGATGTGTCGACACTCAGCCAGAGTCTCGACAGAAGAAGAATGTGTCGACACCCAGAGCAATGTGTCGACACTCAGCAAGTATCAACACTGAAGACATGTGTCGACACCAAGAAGAAGTGTCGACACTTAACAGATTCAACACATGAAGATGTGTCGACACAAAGGTGTTGTGTCGACACTTACAAGAAGTCAACAAAGTACTGAAGAACTAAGTGTTGTGTCGACACTCAATATCAGTGTCGACACATGAAGAAGAAGTAGTGTCGAGATATAACATCTACAACACAAGGAGTTGTGTCGACACCTTGTAGGCTAGTGTCGACACTTAGACAACTTGTGTCGACACTTGGCTATAAGTGTCGACACTTAAAGACAGAAAGTCTCGACACTTTCAGACAGTTATAGAATTTTCAAGAACTGACTGGATGACTTGACAGCTGCCATTCCAGCCGGTATACAGCACCTGTCAGAGTTGTCAGTAATCAGTTATGAACCGGACCAGCCGGTTACCATGAAGAAGGCCTATAAATAGGCTTATACAGTCTACAGAAACTGTTGTTGAAGTTGTTCAAGTAATTCAAAGAAGATCTAGCTATCAAGTGAAGATCTAAGAAGTTGGAGAGAGAGAGCTCCATCCAAGAAATCAGTCATTGGAAGCAGACTGAGAAGAAGGGTTCAGATTTATTCTGAATCTTAAGTAGCAGAGATCAAGGATCAACTGCAGAAGGGGTCAATCTTATTGAGTTCTACTTTCAAGAAGCTTTGAAGAAAGCTAAGTCAGATTGATTTCAGCTGAGTTCTTCCAAGAACTCATCAAGAATCTCACAACTCTTCTCTCTTGTCACTGAGTTGTTGAGTTATAATTTTTGTATTCATTTTATCTTGTAGGATCCTTTGGATCTGAGTCTTGTAAGCCTGTAATTATAAAGGCTGAGTGTAGGGCTTGAGTGCCTAAGTGTAGGAGATTTAAATCTCTGAGTGTAGGCCTTGGTGGCTGAGTGTAGGCCTTGGTGGCTGAGTGTAGGCCTTTGTGGCTGAGTGTAAGCTTTGTGAAGAAGCTGAGTTGTAGGGCCTTGGGCCAGAGGTGTAGGAACCTGTTTTGGGTTCTGAGATAGTGGAGAAGTTGGGCCGAATCTAGTACATTGCTAGATAGGCGAAGGGGGAAAGTGGATGTACCCAAACCTTGGGGAACCACTATAAAACTGTGTGTCTACTGTGTGTTGTGGTTTGCTGTGATTGCTGTGTGATAGCTGTGCAAAAGTAGATATAAATCTGTGTTAGAAACTGATTGCTGGCATAAAAAGTTAAAAAGATTCAAGTCACATATTCACCCCCCCTCTAGGTGTTTAGGTACAATATCTTTCAAGTGGTATCAGAGGGAGGTTACTCAAAAAGGGACATAACTGTCTGAGTAGATCCTGTTGGCAGATTCAGTCTAAGTCAATTACAGAATCAAGAAAATCAAGAACCATGGGTTCCACTGAGAATCACAAGGAATTGGGATCCATGAAGTTACCCATATGTAGGAAAGAGATCTTTGGGATCTGGAAGGAAAGGGTGAGACTTTTTATGGAAGCCTCAGACCCTAGGATATATATCACAGTAAAAGAAGGGTCATATGTGCCCATGAAGGTGTCAGTCTTAGATGCAAATCAGAGAACACCAAAGGATTTCTCTGAAATGACAAAGGATGAAATTGTCCTAGCCACTATGGATAAGAGGGCTCAGAACATCATAGTGAGTGTCATAGATGATACAACTTTTCAGAATCTGATACACTGTAAGACAGCTAAAGAGATGTGAGATACTCTTATTATGTATATGGAGGGTTCTGAAGAAGTAAGGCAAGACAGAAAATCCTTGCTAAATCAAGAATATGAAAGTTTTAGACAAGGTAAGGCTGATGACATAACTGAATGCTATAAAAAGTTCTATAGGATTGTGAATGAACTCATGTCCTATGGCAGAGAGTTCAGTAATTATGAACTCAATGATAAGTTTCTAAGGTCCCTAACAAAAGATTGGGACACCAAGATCTGTGCCATTAGGGAAATGGCAAAGTTGGGAGAAATTCCTCCACCAACACTATTTGGCAAACTGCTGTCCTATGAAATGCAGTTAATGGTGAGGAAAGAAGAGGAGAAATCAACAAGAAATGAACATAAAGAAAGAACAGTGACCTTCAAAACAGAAGCCCCCAGAAAGTACAGGAGTAAGTCACCAACTCCACCTCCAAAGGTTGCTGAAACTGAATCAGAAGATTCAGAAAGCAGAAAGTCTGAGAGCAGTGAAAGTGATGAGAACTTTGCTGCCTTTACAAGACATTTTCAGAAATTCTTAAAGAAGAAATAGTGGAGGACAAGACCATCTACTTCACAAGGAAAAGAAGACTATTATCAGAATAAAAAGTCTTCAAAGAAAGACAGGAAAAAGACTAAATCTAGCAAGACAACTTTTTCAAAAATAGTATGCTATTGCTGTAATAGACAAGGTCATGTTGTTGCAGATTGTCCAGAAAAGAGGAAGGAGTCTAGTGACAAGAAAATGACTCAATACAAGGGCAAGAAAGAAAAGTCTTTTGTTGCCAAAAAGGACAATAGCCTGTCAGATTTATCTTCATCAGAAACTGAGTCAGATGCAGAAGCATATATAGGACTGTTTGCTGAGGAAGAAGAAGAAGAGTTCATGCAGATTATGAATTCTATATATGAACAAGAAGACTGTCAGTGCCAAGGACTAATGGCATTGACAGAAAGTGACAAAATCCTGGAGCAGTCAGGACCTAGTAAGGTACAAAGTTCAACTTTAAGTTCAGTTTCTTGTGCCAGTACAGAATCAGATTCATCATCATCAAATGATGAGAGTGCATCTGAGTCTGAAGAAGATATTCATCAGTTGATAGATGAATATAGAGTTCTGTTGCAAGCTTATAAGAAGAGAAAGTCCCTAGCCAAAAGTCAGGCAAAGGAAATTGCTATTCTCAAAGCTGCTGCAACTGATTTTGAGAAGTTGTTTGATCAAAAGCTTAATGAGATAGCCAGATTGAAGCACATAACTGTGGTTCAAATGGGGACTATATCATTTAAGAATGATCAAATCAAGAGTCTGGAGATTAATCTTCAGAAGGAGAAGGACTTAGTTGCTAGGTTTTCTAAACCTAAGTCAGTTCTACCCTTAATTGATGAATTTGTTCATCACAAAGGTAAAGCTGGACTGGGATTTACTAGACCTGCAAGGACTGTTCAGTCCAAGTCCAAGTCCAAGGGCAAAGCCCCAACTCTCAAAAAGTCTGCTGTAGATAAAACAGCAAAGACTGTACCTAAGCAAAGGTACAATAAGTTTGAGTGTTGGTGCTATGGCAAGGTAGGCCACTTTGCAATGGACTGTTGGCACAATGCTAGTGCCAAAGTGAGTAGCAAACTGCCTGTTGGAAAGCCTGCAGGTAGCTTTGTTAGGATGCAAACTAACCAGTACCAAGGACCCAAGAATTCTTTGGGTTCTAAGGTTCACTAATCTGTTTTGCAGGTGAGTCCAAGTGACCATACCCCAATATGGTACTTGGACAGTGGTTGTTCCAGACATATGACTGGAACAAGGGATTTACTAAAGGACTACACACCAATAAAGGAAGGTCCAAAAGTCACCTTTGGTGGTTCTGAAAAAGGAATCATCAAAGGGTTTGGTAACATTTCTAGTAACTTAGTTACCATTACTCAAGTGGCTTATGTTAAAGGTTTGAAACACAACCTAATTAGTATAAGTCAATTAAGTGATGTAGGATATGACATCTCATTTGTTAAGGATGGTTGTCATATCAAGAGATCAAATGATCAAGAGATCATTTTGACAGGTTATAGGAAGAGGAATGTCTACTGCCTAGACATTATGTGTGAGACCAATGGTTCTCAAGTGTGTCTTGTAGCTGATGAGAAAGTCTCTCATTGTGTCAAATGGCACAAGAGGCTAGCCCATCTAAACTACAAGACAATTGACAAACTCTTTAGTAAAGAGTTAGTGAGGAATGATCCTCAAGTTAAGTGTGTTAAAGATGGTATTTGCTCAGCTTGTCAAAAGGGCAAGCAGACTAGATCCACCTTTAGAAGCATTGAAAACAAAGATGCTGTGAGGTGCTTATACCTCTTGCATATGGATCTCTTTGGTCCAATGCCAGTTCACAGCTTAGGTAGGAAGGTCTATAACTTTGTAGTTGTAGATGACTACTCAAGGTTTTCCTGGGTGTTCTTCCTTAGACAGAAATCTGAAACACTCAATGTCTTCTATAGCTTTGTCAAACAGATTCAGAATGAACTAAATAGTACAGTGGTCAAAATAAGAAGTGACCATGGTACTGAGTTTCAGTCTGATAGCATGACAAAACTATGTGAAGAATTTGGAATATTTCAAGAGTTTTCTTCACCAAGAACACCTCAGCAAAATGACATTGCTGAGAGGAAGAATAGAACCTTGATTGAGGCTGGTAGGACCCTATTAAGTGATACATCACTACCAGAATATTTCTGGGCTGAAGCAGTCAATACTGCATGCCATGTTATTAATAGGGCTACCATAACTAAAAGCCTCAACAAGACCCCCTATGAGGTTGTGAAAGGCAGGAAACCAAACCTATCCTACTTCAGGATCTTTGGTTGTAAGTGCTTCATACTTAACAATGGAAAGTCTTACTTGACCAAGTTTGCTGCCAAGTCCCAAGAGGGAATTTTTGTTGGGTACAGCAACAATAGTAAGGCTTATAGAGTCTACAACCTGTCTACTCAAGTTGTAGAAGAGACTGTACATGTAGTATTTGATGAAACTAGGCTTATTAACAATGAGTTGTCTAGTAGTATTTGCAGCCCCACAGGTATAACTAAGAAGATGGACAAGCTCACTCTAGAAGAAGAACTACTGCAAGACAGCAAGCAGAAGACAGTGGCTGTTGTCCAGGGGGAGTACTACATGTACCAAATGCAGATGAAGTTCAAGGAGTACAGCATGATGAAGATGTTGAAGAAGTTCAACCTGAAGCCAGGATGCCTCCAGCCAATAGGCATCTTAGAGATCATCCACCTGAGCAAATCATTGGTGATCCAAGACAAGGGGTACAGACAAGGAGCAGAAACCTGAATGCAGCAATCTACTCCAGCTTTCTATCCCAAGTTGAACCAAAGAAGTTTGAAGAAGCCATCAAAGACCCTCTTTGGATTGAGGCAATGCAAGAGGAGCTGAATCAGTTCAAGAGATGCAAGGTCTGGGAGCTTGTTCCTAAACCTAAAGACCACAATATAATTGGAACCAAGTGGATCTATAGGAACAAGATGGATGAACAAGGAGTCATCATTAAGAACAAAGCTAGATTGGTTGCTAAAGGATATAGGCAGGAAGAAGGTATTGATTTTGATCAAACCTTTGCTCCAGTAGCCAGACTGGAAGCCATAAGGATGTTCCTGGCCTATGCAACCTTTCAAGGATTTAAAGTTTACCAAATGGATGTCAAGTCAGCATTTCTGAATGGTAATCTTAAAGAGGAAGTCTATGTGGAACAGCCATCAGGTTTTGTTGATTCAACTCTACCTAATCATGTTTATAGACTTAGGAAAGCTTTATATGGGTTAAAGCAAGCCCCTAGGGCTTGGTATGAAACCCTGTCTAGTTTCCTCATTGAGAATAAGTTCACAAGGGGAAAATAGACAAGACTCTATTCCTTAGGGAATCTAGAGGCAAAGTAATACTAGTCCAAATATATGTAGATGACATTATATTTGGGTCTACTGAAAGTAGCCTTTGCAAAAAGTTTGCAAAACTAATGCAAGGTCAATTTGAGATGAGTAGTATGAGAGAGCTAAAGTTCTTCTTGGGTCTCCAAGTAAGACAGACTGAGAATGGTTTATCCATATGCCAGTCTAAGTTCACCCTAGAACTCATAAGGAAGTATGGTATGGATTCATCCAGTACCATGAAGACTCCTATGGGGTCAAGTATGTCTCTTAGCAAGGATGATGCAGGGAAACCTGTGGATGAGTCTTTGTATAGAGGGATAGTTGGCTCCCTATTATATTTAACTGCAAGTAGACCAGATATCATGTATGCTACATGTGTCTGTGCAAGGTATCAAGCCTGCCCTAAAGAGTCTCATTTGACAGCAGTCAAAAGAATATTGAGATATCTCAAGGGCACTCCTTATCGAGGCCTCTGGTACCCTAGGAATGAGGATTTTGAACTAACAGGTTATTCAGATGCAGACTTTGCAGGATGCAAAGAAAACAGAAAAAGCACTACTGGAACCTGTCAATTCCTAGGTGGAAGACTGATTTCTTGGAGTAGCAAAAAGCAAACAAGTGTGGCTATCTCCACTGCAGAATCAGAATATGTGGCTGCAGGAAGTTGCTGTGCTCAACTTCTGTGGATACAACATCAGCTTGAGAACTATGGATTTCAAGTAAGTAGAACTCCACTCTTCTGTGATTCTACAAGTGCTATTTCAATTGCACATAATCTTGTTTCCCATAGTAGAACTAAACATATTGAGATAAAATATCATTTTCTTAGGGAGCATGTAGAGAAAGAAGATATTTTACTAGAATATGTTAAAACTGATAATCAACTAGCTGATATGTATACTAAGCCCCTAGAAGAAGTTAAGTTCAATAGGTTTAAAATTGAACTAGTAATGATAAACTTAGAGTAAGTTTATAGAATTGGAAATGGCTAAGTAAAACGGTGTCGACACACAGAGATCTCTGTGTCGACACAGAAAAGTGGTGTCGACACTTCAGTGAAAAGGTGTCGACACATCTAGGAAGTTGGTGTCGACACTTCAGAAAATTAGTGTCGACACATGACAAGTAGGTGTCGACACATCCAAGGTGGTGTCGACACTTAGGTTTTACTCAGAATTATCTAAGTAAAGTCTCGACTAAATGTCGAGTTATGTGGTGTCGACACATAAATAAGTGTCGCCACATATTATCTGCCGACTAAACTTGTGTCGACACATATGTGTCGAGACATTATAAGTCAGTGTCGACACTTATCGCCAGTGTCGACACAATTTAAGTTAGCTGCCCGTCTTTTCATCTTCAAACCTAGAAAGGTATAAATAGGATTTTGCCTTAGTCTGTCGACACGCTTTCAAAAGTTTCGAGTCCAAAATTTGTGTGTCGACACCTCTCTTCTCTCAGTTCAAATTCTTCAAACCCTAATGACGCCAAAGCTTGAGGAGAACGTCAACGAAGGGTATGAACTGGTGCGCGACGCATTTGGTGATGCCGACCAAGAAATTAAGACTGTGATAACCCTAGTTGCAGACTCCGGGTTAGAATTCCTTGTTTCTAAACCTACTAAAATATGGAAGAAAGAGGTACTGGAATTCCTTAATGGAGCTGAAGTGGACGAATCTGGATACAAAATCAAATCCAGAGTTCATGGTGCAAAGGTTAAGGTTTCACCTAAAAGCTTGAGGAAAATACTACAGTTGCCAAGAACTAAAGAAGAAGATGAAGTTACTGCTTCAAAGACCAGAGAAGCTCTAACTTGGTGTGGACTAGATTCTAAAATGAAAATTGGATCTGTCTTCAATCGGAAAGGGATGAATAGCCAGGGTAAATTCATGTCAGAAATAGTTGGCAAAGTGATTTTAAGCAAACCTGGAGGGCATGATAGGGTATCTGCCCATATGTTCAGCATTATGACCAGGATAATCTTCAATCTGAAAACTGACTGTTCTATAGTAGTTTTTGAAAAGATCAAGGAAAGCCTGAAGAAGCCCAATTTGGGCAGGATCTTAAGTCTCTACCTTGCTGGAAGTATTCCAGAGGTAATGAGTCAAGCTACTGGTAGTAAAATCAACCACATGAAAAGAATGGACATGAGGATCTTCTCCAGATGGGACAGGGTGTTGTCTAAGGAGATGCCAACCCCTGAGAAGATAATTCCTGAGAAAGTATCACCTCCAAAGAAGAAGAGGAAAACTGCTCCAGTGGCACAGGTTTCCACTAGCAGCTCTGGTAGTGAAGAGCAAGTGGTCTTCACACCTGATGAGAATGAGGAAGGAACTGCTGTAAAGTCTCCAGCTCCTCAAGATGTTGCTGAAATCCAGGGGGAGCTACCTCAAGCTAGTCCCATACACAAGGATCACATCCAGGGGGAGCCACTAGTTGTGGAAGAACCCACTCCTCTTGAGAGTGAGCAAGCTACAACCACAATTCTAGAGGTAATCACTGAGCTTAATGCTTTAGATTTCCCTATAATGGATAATGTATTGTCTGATTCCCTAAATTATGACAATCAGCAAACACAGATTGATAGTCAAGTCTCAGATGTTGTCATGGAGGACACATCTGTTACAATTCAAGTTGTATCTGATCCAGTGGTAGACGAGCCAAGAATTTCTCCAGCTCATTCTTCACAAGAATTTACAATGGAAGATTTATTTCTAAATCTGGATCAACAAGACTTTGACAAGGACAATGCTGCTGCTGAGGGGGAGAATGCTCCAGTTGAGGGGGAGCAAGTGCCCATTGTTGAAGAGCCTGCAAGGCAAGAGACTGAGAAGGCACCAGATGTGCAGAAGGAGTTACCCCCAAGCCCTAAGGAGAGGGTAGAAATTGCTAGCTCCTCAGCCTCTGAAGATGAAGAAGCTACAAGGGCTAAGAAAAGAAAATTTCAAGTATTTAGAAGGAGCCAAAGTTATAAGAAGGCTCTCCAAACTGTTACTCCACAGCCTATATCACAGCCAGCTCCAACTGTTGATTATAGTGCACTGATGGTTGCTATGCAGATTAAACTGGATGAACACAGGAAAGCTATTGAAACTTATGTGGATGAGGGGCACAAATCACTACAGTTTGATCTGGCGCAGGACATAAAGTCAATAAGATTTGAGATGAATCTTAATAAGAAGGAGATGACAGACTGCTTCCACAAGGGAGGGAATGCAGTGGTGTACTTGGCTACTCATCAAGAAAAGATCAAAGCTCAAGTAGATGACATTGCACAGAAGCAAGGATATGTTCTTGAAAATCAGATCAGAATGAATGATAATTTAACTGCTTCACATAATGCAATTATCACAGAAATGAAGAACATAGCTGCTGGCTTGCCTACTTCTACTGCTGTTGCTAAAGCAGCTTTTGACAAAGTATTCCAAGAAGAAATAACTGTTGTTAAGACTGCCATCCAAGACTCACAGAAGATTATAACTGACAAACTCCAAAGGTTAAAACCTTTCTTTAAAGATGGAGTTAATTACTTGGATAACCAGGTTAGATTTCAAAACGATGATGTCAGAGATCACATTGAAAGAGAAGTCATAAAGGGGGAGAGAGTGTTAGTCAAGGCCAGCTCTGATCATGCTAAGTGGATATCTAATTCTATCAGAGCAACTCTTGGTTATCCTCCTCTTTGTGATGATGATAATGTTGCAGAATCTGGCATACATCCTGCATATCTTGGAGGTGAGCAACCTGAAGTAGCTCAAGTTATCTATCCTCCACCAGATTTTGACATGATACATGCTGATATACAGTCCATGTATAGCCCACATGGGGGAAAGGACAATGTCATTATTGAGAAAGTTGTTCAGCCCATATCTGAAGCTATGCAAGAAGCACTACAGAGAGAAGAAGAGACCAGATTATCAAAGAAGAGGTTCAGGGAGCAAGCTGAACAAAGACCTGACTTTGAGCAGTGGAGCCCCACCTCTAGGACTATTATCTTGACTGCATGGAAAGCTGCAAAAGATAACATTCAAGACAGGAACAAGTGGTTTTCTGAGGCTGAATGGAGAAAGCATGAGTCAAGGCAGGAGGCTATAGTCCAATACAGGAGAAATGCCAAGATGGGAAAGCTACCTCCTACTGCTCAGGAGCCAAGCAAGTACTTTCCCAAGCCATATCATTATTTTGAGAGGTAAAAGATTAAAGCAGAAGAGCTAAAGAAGAAAGATCTGAAAGGCAAGAAGCCTGCTGATGCTGAAGTTGCTGAAGCTCCTGTTCAAGCCAAAGTACAAGCTGGAAAAGGAATAGTGATCAAGGAGCCTGAACAGAAATAGAATTAGAATTTTCTTAAAGTTTACTATGTAATCTTTTTGATGTAAAACATTCTGTAAACTTTTGAAAATGAATATGACAGATATTAGAACAATGTGTTATATGTTAAATCTATTTCATATTTGTTCTGTGATGATGTCTATGTATACATGTTTGATTGATACATGTTTATGATTGCCCTGCTATATATATAATCCTGCTTTACATCATTTTGTAATTTTATTATGAATGGTGTATATCATTGACTAAGGGTTATGACTTCTCCAAATAGGGGGAGATTGTTGGGTACATTGGTTTAAATGTACCTGATTTGAAGAAGCCTCACCCAACTCAATGATATACATCAAAATGTATTTTATGTGTTTTGAGTTTACTTGTGCAGGTTAAGTATTTGCAGGAAAGAAGAAAAAGTTTCTAAGTCCATGTGTCGACACCAAGGAGAAATGTGTCGACACTTAAGAAGACTTGTGTCGACACCCAGGCAAGCAGTGTCGACACTTGGAGTCATTGTGTCGACACCAGGGATGCTGAGTCGACACCAGACAGAAAGTGTCGACACAAGGGGCTGTGTCGACACTCAGTGAAGAAAAGTACAGTGAAGCAGTGTCGACACTTAACAGCAGTGTCGACACCTAGAAGAACTGTGTCTACATAAGAAAGTGTCGACACAAGGAGCTGTGTCGACACTCAGCAAAAGTCAGCAGAGACTAAGTATAAGTGTCGACACCTAGAACAATGTGTCGACACACAGCAGAAGAGTCAACACTTGAAGAAAGTGTCGACACAAGAAAGTATGTGTCAACACTCAGCTGAAGACTCAACACTTGAAGAAAGTGTCGACACAAGGAGCTGTGTCGACACTTAACAAAGTTCAGAAATTTCTAAGTACAAGTGTCGACACTAAGGAGATGTGTCGACACTCAGCCAGAGTCTCGACAGAAGAAGAATGTGTCGACACCCAGAGCAATGTGTCGACACTCAGCAAGTATCAACACTGAAGACATGTGTCGACACCAAGAACAAGTGTCGACACTTAACAGATTCAACACATGAAGATGTGTCGACACAAAGGTGTTGTGTCGACACTTACAAGAAGTCAACAAAGTACTGAAGAACTAAGTGTTGTGTCGACACTCAATATCAGTGTCGACACATGAAGAAGAAGTAGTGTCGAGATATAACATCTACAACACAAGGAGTTGTGTCGACACCTTGTAGGCTAGTGTCGACACTTAGACAACTTGTGTCGACACTTGGCTATAAGTGTCGACACTTAAAGACAGAAAGTCTCGACACTTTCAGACAGTTACAGAATTTTCAAGAACTGACTGGATGACTTGACAGCTGCCATTCCAGCCGGTATACAGCACCTGTCAGAGTTGTCAGTAATCAGTTATGAACCGGACCAGCCGGTTACCATGAAGAAGGCCTATAAATAGGCTTATACAGTCTACAGAAAATGTTGTTGAAGTTGTTCAAGTAATTCAAAGAAGATCTAGCTATCAAGTGAAGATCTAAGAAGTTGGAGAGAGAGAGCTCCATCCAAGAAATCAGTCATTGGAAGCAGACTGAGAAGAAGGGTTCAGATTTATTCTGAATCTTAAGTAGCAGAGATCAAGGATCAACTGCAGAAGGGGTCAATCTTATTGAGTTCTACTTTCAAGAAGCTTTGAAGAAAGCTAAGTCAGATTGATTTCAGCTGAGTTCTTCCAAGAACTCATCAAGAATCTCACAACTCTTCTCTCTTGTCACTGAGTTGTTGAGTTATAATTTTTGTATTCATTTTATCTTGTAGGATCCTTTGGATCTGAGTCTTGTAAGCCTGTAATTATAAAGGCTGAGTGTAGGGCTTGAGTGCCTAAGTGTAGGAGATTTAAATCTCTGAGTGTAGGCCTTGGTGGCTGAGTGTAGGCCTTGGTGGCTGAGTGTAGGCCTTTGTGGCTGAGTGTAAGCTTTGTGAAGAAGCTGAGTTGTAGGGCCTTGGGCCTGAGGTGTAGGAACCTGTTTTGGGTTCTGAGATAGTGGAGAAGTTGGGCCGAATCTAGTACACTGCTAGATAGGCGAAGGGGGAAAGTGGATGTACCCAAACCTTGGGGAACCACTATAAAACTGTGTGTCTACTGTGTGTTGTGGTTTGTTGTGATTGCTGTGTGATAGCTGTGCAAAAGTAGATATAAATCTGTGTTAGAAACTGATTGCTGCCATAAAAAGTTAAAAAGATTCAAGTCACCTATTCACCCCCCCCTCTAGGTGTTTAGGTACAATATCTTTCAGGGAGGTTAAGAAAAGGTGAACTAAAGGTCTGTGTGCACAGAGTCGGTGTGTGTATTGCACTTGCATGTTCTTATCATAACATACTTTCATGTCATAGCATATTCATTGCATATAACCCTTGACACCTATGGTATAAATTGGTATGTGACTCTTTATGCAATAGGCCTTGCAAAACGACCCCTTGGTCTATAGGTTTGTATGAGCATTCCTATAAGTCATGGTTACTTAGTTTACTTTACATGTTCTTACTGTTCTACTTTATTTGTTTACATTACTGCTTTCTTGTTATAGTTCTTTTATACATACACCTGCTAGGGCAGTTGTCATCTGCTTGTTCCACTCTGCTTTGTTGTCCTCCGCATTCATCCTCCCCGCACGGTGCCTAGGAGTCGCGGGGGTGAGGCAAGGATGATAGTGGCTTAGTCTTTTGACTAACGGTCGGTGGACCACATCATTTTACGGGGAGCGAGCAGTAGGAGCATCAGTACCGGAAGGACAAGGAGGGAGGACATGAGGAGTAGTTGTTGCGCACTATTAATACTACACGGCGACGGGTCGAGGATGGGTTTCAGTTTGCTTCCGTTTAGATGCGAGAGTGTTGTAGTGAGGACTTGATGTACCGGGCTTAAGCCGTTTATATTTCTATTTGCCTTTCGACTTCAGTACTTCTTTATCATGTAGACATTGTTGTGAGTTCTATTTCATATTATATATGATATGTGGACTTGAACTTATCTGTATACTTCTCTTTTTTTGGTGAACGTTAAGGCCGGCAGAATCGGCGTTTTGTAGTGCGACCCACCTGAGCGTCAGTGTCATCGCAAAACGACGATTCTGGGCATAAGACCCAGTGGTTTAAAAGAAAAAAGTTCTTACAAAGTGGTATCAGAGGGAAACATCGATCCAAAGAGAAGAAGTCCACAAAAACCCTAGGCCACCCCGCACTAGCTTAGTTTGAGGACAAACTAGCAGCGGAAGCAATGATGTGCCCATAAGGGGAATCACATTCAAAGGTCTACCTTTCTTTAGTTCCACTTGTACATTAACTAACAATTGGAATTCTTCTTCATAGCCTGCGACAAACCCTGCTCCCAGCAGGGAGCACCTCCGCCTGCGAAGATCTCATCTTATAATTCTTTAGTCAACGAGTTACACTCAACCCACTAGGAAACATGACTAACCATGACAACTTATAGTATGCCCTAGTCGGAAATAGACCTTCGGTATGAACTTGGTTAAGGTAAGGAGATACCCAAAGAGAATAAAGGAGGAGTTTAATACGAGAATGGCTACCTAAGACATAAACTCAAGTGTCCTTATGATCACTATCAAGGATTACTCAAACTGGTAGGACTGCCTTATGGAGAATTGAGGTCAATAATCAATTAGTAAAAGGGCAGAAGACATTTTGTCTCAACCCTCGTACTAATAACAAGATTACCCGAAGACAACCACCAAGACAAATACCAAGGGTCGAATAAGAATTCAGGTTTAGAAGAGACCCATTTGGGACAGAGTCACATGTTGACTTTGAGAAAGTTATCGTAAATGGTAAACCTGGAGAGTCTAAAGTATGGAGTATACGAACGAGTTTCTGGATGGAACCCCAAATCTAAGGTTGCTTGCCCTAAGGATTGTGTGTATAACTAGCCCGAATATAACATAGTAATATCGAAGATACTTAGCCCAATGTAGGTAGGGGCTTATCTTTTGTTTATTGGGGGCTTGTCTTTTGTTTATTGGGCAAATTAGTTATTGACTTGGGTTTTCTGAGACCTAATTTAAAAAAATGTGGTGTCACAAACTTACTGAGATTGAGGTTGATCTTATTCGATGTTATTCAGGCAAAGATAAGATTTTGTAAGAGCGTGTTTGGAATGATGATCTGTAGCATTACTAGGACAATGTCATGGTAATAAAGAGTAGTAATTACGAGATTTAGCTATTACAAGATTGTTCGAGCAGATAAGAAGAAACGAGAAATTGGAATAACAGAAATTTTTATTATCCAAAAAGATGTGTATTACAAAGGTATAGCCTCCCTTTTATAGAATGGAGGAGATGAGAGAGATTATAATTAAGCAATGTGGGACTAAATAATTACAGGTATAAGCAGTTTAACATAAAAACAAGCCAAACAGGCCGCACGGTTAGACGAATAGGCTAACCGCCTGGCAACCACCAGAAGGAGAGAACAAGTCGCCATGGGAGACCGCCAGACCGTCCGGTCTCCAAGTTGCTTGAGACAAACCGTCAGATCGCTCGGACACAAACAACAACAGTCCGACTACCAAACCACTGGAGAGAAACCGACAGACCGCATAGTCTCTAATCCGCCAGAGTCAGACCGCCAGACCGCTCGGTCTCCATACAGCAACACTCCCCCTCAAGCTGGAGCATATATATCGATCATATCCAGCTTGTCGCAAAAGTGAAGAAACGAGACTGACACCGGCTTGGTGAAAATATCAGCCAACTTTTTATTGGAGGTGACGAATGGAGTACAAATTTGTTCCTTCAAAATCTCTTCCCGAATAAAGTCGCAGTAGACTTCAATGTGTTTTGTTCTCTCATGGAAGACCGGATTTTTGGAGATGTATATAGCAGCCTTGTTGTCAGAAAACATAGGCAGAAGATGGTTGTAGACCTCTCCTAAGTCAAGCATGAAAGCCCATAACCACTTCAATTCACATGTAGTCGACGTCATACTTCGATATTCTGCTTCTGCGCTGGACCTGGAGATGACAGATTATTTATTGCTCTTCCAGCTCACAAGGTTTCCCCCCACAAAGGTGCAAAAGCCTGATGTTAACTTGCATTCTCTTTTGTCATCAGCATAACTCGAATCTGAGTACGCTTCAACCCTCAAATGACCATTCTTCTGAAAGAGTATTCCTTTCTCAGACGCTGATTTAACATACTCCAATATCGTCAGGACAGACTGTAGATGGCACTCCCTAGGAGCTTGCATGAATTGGCTAACCTTGCCTACAACATAGACGATGTCGGGTCTGGTCACCGAGAGATATATACGTTTATCAATCAGACATCTGTACCTCATAACATTTGAAAGAGGAGAGTCATCCGTCCAAGTTTTATCTTCTACAATCGTCATGAGGCAGAAAACAAGTTTAGCCCCAGTCAACCCTGCCTCTTTTAGTAAATCAAGAGCATACTTGCGTTGGGAGAGGACTAGGGAATTGAGCTTCCGAGAGATTTCTTTGTCTGCTTAGAGCCGGTCAGGATAGATGATACGACTGTGCGAGTCTTGGGGTGCGAGAAGGTTCCGGTGGTCAAGATCATGAGGTCAAATCATGACATGAGGAGCATACCTGGGAGCCACTAGATCTAATGTAGCAGAAGTACCTGAAGCTCTTTGCATCAGGTATAAGTTGAATTTTTGAGGGATGTTACATTCAGTTACTCTGAGAAGAAACCTCGCAGGCATAAACTGAATTTAGGGGACGAAATTATTATTTTTGTTTATTGTGATTTGTAACATCCCTCAAACAACTAGACCCCTAAAAGTGGTTTTGTCATGACTAGGTCATGCAAAAACCCTAGGAAACCCAAGAAGACCAAGTGAACTTAGAAATGAAGGTGAGATCACCATGGTCTGCAAATAACACTTTCCAATTACCTAACCCAGGATTTGACTTTAGGGCCTCACCTTGACTCTTTAACCCCACCATAACATCCCTAACCCCTCTAGGAGGTTCATTGGGTCACAAAGGACCCATTGTGGTCAATCAGAGTGGTCAGATTGACCAAAATCAACCCTAACCCTAAAATGATCAAAGTGAACTATCTAGGGCCAATGAACCTCCAACTTGTCAAGATGACCCCACCTAAACCTCTCTAACCCTTTAATAGGTCCATTGGGTCACTAAGGACCCATTTGGGTCAACCCAAGTGGTCAAGTTGACCAAAGTCAACTCAATCCTAAAATAGGTCAAGCTAGCCTAAATAACCTAACCAAGCCCAAGCCACTTGGGCTATGCCCAATTTGAGTGGCCCATTAATTTTAGGAGGCTGATATTTATGTGGAATGCCATCTAAATTTCGGAGGGGTGACTAGGAGAGAGAAAATGAGAGTTTTTCCCTTAATGGAGGAGAGAGAAAGAGGAAGAGAGAGAGAGAGAGAATAGTTATGAAGAGAGACCATGAGCCACCCCATTCACCTCCCCAAGCCTCCATTCATTACTCCTGACCCTTGGGAAGAGATTCCCATCAGTTTCTCATCAGCCACCATCAATAGAGGAGCCCAACCACCATGGCCAACCACCCCTTCACCTCCCCACCCACTGAAAAATATAAATCCTCCTATACAGACCCCATTCTCACTTTTGACCATCCCATCACCTTCAAAACGTCCTTGGCAGTCAAAATAATATATTGGATCAAAGGTTTTGGTGGAGGATCGAGGAATCGGGCAAGCTCGTCGGAGAGGAAAAACACCAGGGCCAACGCCGCCACCGCCGTCGTCGATCCCCAAACAAGGTCCACTTCTCCTCCTCTCCCCTTGTGCTAGTATCCTAGATCAAATTAGGCTGAGAAATCGGGCGAGCCGATCAAAGTGAGAAAAAATGGAGTTTTTCCGAAAAATCATGGTGGCGGGTTCGCCGGAAACCACCACATCCAGTGGCCAAACCACCGCCGGACGATAGCGACCACCTCGACGGTGGTGGCGGTGGCGGTGGCTGGACAGGGAAGTGGCTGGGTGGCCAGCACAAAGCTTGGGAAAAGCTACAGGAAATGGCAGTTTACGGGTTCTATCCGAATGTCCGGATGAGATGGAGAGGATGAACAGTGCCTAATATTAATTAATTATTATATGTAAATACATAATATAGTGTTTTATTATCCTTTACCAAGTATACTTTAATGATGCTAAATGAGGCCCTTAGAGGCCGTTTTAGGAAAAATGGCTAACATGAAAGTTGTATCTCTAAGAGTCTAGTTTATTTCAAAATTGGTTTGAATCAATTTGGGGTTCAGGTCAGACCACAACACTTATTTTAGTGAGATCTATACCTATGCTTGATCAGAGATTGTTTTGAGTGCCCCCATCAATACAGCCATCCAAATGACTTGAAATTTTGGCTGGGGGTCACTCTTACCTATACCTATAACATATCCAAAAATGGGAATTTTTGGAAAACATTTTCCTAAAATTTTTGTAGAAATTTAATAAACATGTATGAATTATTTAATGGGTCTAATGTCCTCTAAACCCACCAAAATTTGGTGGCTGACTCTTAGGAATATTAAGACTTTGATAAAAATTTCAGCCCTTTTGGGGTTGATTTGAATAGGTATTGATGTGACCAAAGATTGGACCCATAAGGGTAAATTAGGGCAAAGAGTGTTCGGGGCATAGAGGGGTCAATTCTCACCCAAAGGGGTTGGGACTTTGGCAAGAGCTCCATGGTCAGTTAAAACACCCTCTCATGGAATTGGATATAGTATGGGGTGAATTTTCCCTAGTACCCTAGTTCAAACCCTAAGGTTGAACTTTGAGGGTTTGTGAAGGACATGGGGTGATATGTCCTTGTATGGACTTGGAGTTTTGTCGATGAGGTCATAGGGTGGTGAATAGCCCTAGGAAGGATTTTTGTGACAATTAGACTTAGACACAACTTAAATCAATTGAGAATTGTTTAGGCCTATACCTTTATTAGAAAATTTGAAGGGTCATATGACCTTGGATCCCAATGAAATTTTGGTAGAAGAGTTTTTATAACAATATGAGTCTCTGGAATTTATTGTAGGATGTTTGGAAGACATTAGCTCATACTTGTAGTAATAACCTTTATGTTGCCCCTATGGATGATTTTGATAAAATCATGTTTAAACTAACTTAGAATGTTATGAAACTTAGTCAGTGATGATTTATGATCATAATAAAGCTCTGGTAATTTTTATAAAATTTTTGGACTATGAATTGTGGTACTCCCTTCATTACCTCTATTTATTTGAATTACCATGAATTAATTATTTAGAGGTTATTACATTTATAAAAATATGTGAAATTTGGTATTCACTGATATTCTGCTATAATATAGTGTTTATAATTTTTGGGTGGCCATAACTTAAGGAAATCTAGTACTTCATGTTCAAAATTACCCATGGTCTAACTTTTAGGGAAATTTAATAAATGCCAAATTAATTAGGAAAATTACAAGTTTCTGGAGTTAGGCTAAATGATTCATGATAGACCCACAATAATTATCTTAGTGCATTTGGATGAAAATTAGGAGTACCTCCTGTCATGTACATGATATAGCTTGAATTGATTTGCATATAGTAAAACTGCAAAATTGTGATAACATGATGAATGGACATAGGGAGTTAGAGTTGATAGTTTACTGATCTGTGGTGAGGTGAAAAAGAGTGCTTCATTAGGAGTTATGATAAGTAGGTTGTTGGATTGACTGGGGTTAAGTGGTGCTCGGGATCGATGAAAGATCGTCATTCCTGTGGAGAGAGAGAGGGAGAGAGTCAAAATGCAGTAGGGTTAGATTAAGTTAACTTAAAATGGGGTTTGTTATGGGCAGATACCAATAATAATAAGTACCTTACGAAAAGGAGTTTTGAGCTTCAGCCCATCGTAGTTCCTAGTGCACTTGAGAGCCCTTCACAGGGAATGCTTTGGGCAGTCCAAGGTTAACGTAAGTCGTAAGACTAAATGAGTTACAAGAGTAATTTGAAATACACTAGGATTACACTTACACTCACACTACCCGGTGTTGTGGGAGTTAGGTTGGGTTTCATGAGCGGTAAGCTCGGTGGTTTGGTGATGGGCAGGTTAGCCCGCCGAGCCGATGACTCGGTAGATATTTGTGTTGGACGGGTTAGTCCGGGGAGCTTCCGCTCGGTAGATATTTGTGACGGACGGGATAGTCCGGAGAGCTTTGGCTTGGTGGGAAAATACATTAATGTTGCATGTGCATAAAATATAAAGTGGTGGGTCTTCAGTATTGGAGAGTTGGCGCACCGACACCAATACGTTGACTCGGCAAGTGTGGTCTAGCACTTAGCCAAAATAAAGTCTGGTGTGCCAGCCGGCAAGAGTACGCAGGAGCTCTGCTTAGTGCACCAGCGTTGAGGCGTACGATAGGTCTGACTGGTAGTGTTGATACCAGTTTAGAGGTGAGCGAGGCCCAACCCACCGCTTTTGTTTGCCACTACGGAAGTATCATGAGAGGCTATGCTCCAGAAAGGGGAAACTAAAGGTACAGTGTGCACAGAGTCGGGTGTGTGTGTTGCACTTGCATGTTATTATCATAGCATACTTGCATGTCATAGCATATTCATTGCATATAACCTTTGCCACCTATTGTATGAATTGGTATGAGACTCTTTATGCAATAGGCCTTGCAAAACGACCCCTTGATCTATAGATTTGTATGGGCATTCCTATAGATCATGGTTACTTAGTTTACTTTACATGTTCTTACTATTCTACTTTACTTGTTTACATTACTGCTTTCTTGTTATAGTTCTTTTATACATACACCTGCTAGGTTAGTTGTTACCTGATTGTTCCACTCTGCTTTGTTGTGTTCCGCTTTCATCCTCCCCGCACAGTGCCTAGGATTCGCGGGGGTGCGGCGAGGACGATAGTGGCTTAGTCTTTTGATTAACGGTCGGTGGACCACATCATTTTAGGGGACCGAGCAGTAGGAGCATCAGTACCGGAAGGACAAGGAGGCAGGACATGAGGAGCAGTTGTTGCGCACTACCACTACTACACGACGACGGGTCGAGGATGGGTTTCAGTTTGCTTCCTCTTAGATGCGAGAGTGTTATAGTGAGGACTTGATGTACCGGGCTTAAGCCCGTTTATATTTCTATTTGCCTTTCGGCTTCAGTACTTCTTTATCATGTGGACATTGCTGTGATTTCTATTTCATATTATATATGATATATGGACTTGAACTTATCTGTATACTTCTCTTTCTTTGGTGATCGTTAAGGCCGGCAGGATCGGCGTTTTGAAGTGGCGACCCACCCGAGCGTAGTTGACACCGCAAAACAGCGATTTTGGGCATAAGAACCGGTAGTTTAAAAGAAAAAGGGGGTCTTACAAAGTGGTATCAGAGGGAAACATCGATCTAAAGAGAAGAAGTCCACAAAAATCCTAGGACACCCTACGCGAGCTTAGTTTAAGGACAAACTAGCAGCGGAAGCAATGGTGTATCCATAAGGGGAATCACATTCAAAGGTTTACCTTTCTTTAATTCCACTTGTACATTAGCTAACAATTGGAATTCTTCTTTGTAGTCTGCGACAAACCCTGCCCCAGCAGGGAGCACCTCCGGCTGCAAAGATCTCATCTTATAATTCTCTAGTCAACGAGTTAGACTCAACCCACTATGAAACATGACTAACCATGACAACTTATAGAATGCCCTAGTCGGAAATAGACCTTCGGTATGAACTTGGTTAAGGAAAGGAGATACCCAAAGAGAATAAATGAGGAGTTTAACACGAGAATGGCTACCTAAGACATAAACTCAGGTGTCCATATGGCCCCTATTAAGGATTATTCAAACTGGTAGGACTGCCTTATGGAGAATTGAGACCAATAATCAATTAGCAGAAGGGCAGAGGAAACTTTGTCTCAACCCTCGTACTAATAACAAGATTACCTGAAGACAACCACCAAGACAAATACCAAGGGTCGAATAAGAATTCAGGTTCAAAAGAGACCCATTTGGGACAGAATCACATGTTGACTTTGAGAAAGTTGTCGTAAATGGTAAACCTGGAGAGTCTAAAGTATGGAGTATACCAACGAGTTTTAGGATGGAACCCCAATTCTAAGGTTACATGACCTAAGGATTGTGTGTATATCTTGCCCAAATATAACATAGTGATATCGAAGATACTTAGCCCAAGGTAGGTAGGGGATTATCTATTATTTATTGGGGGCTTGTATTTTATTTATTGGGCAAATTAATTATTGACTTGGGTTTCCTTAGACCTAATTTAGAAAAATGTGGTGTCACAAACATAGTGAGATTGAAGTTGATCTTATTCGATGTTATTCGGGCAAAGATAAGATTTTGTAATAAGTAGGAGTAATTATGAGATTTAACTATTACAAGATTGTGCGAACAGATAAGAAGAAACAGGAAATTGGAATAACAGAAATTTTTATTATTCAAAAAGGTATGTATTATAAAGGTATAACCTCCCTTTTATAGAATGAAGGAGATGAGAGAGATTATAATTAAGCAGTGTGAGACTAAATAATTATAGGTATAAGAAGTTTAACATAAAAACAAGCCGAGCAGGCCGCGCGGTTAGACGAATAGGCTAACCGTCCGGCAACCACCAGAAGGAGAGAACAAGCTGCCATGGGAGACCGCCAGACCGCCCGGTCTCCAAGTCGCCTGAGACAAACCGTTAGATCGCCCGAACACCAACAATAATAGTCCGGCTACCAAACCGCTGGAGAGAAACCGACAGACTGCACGGTATCTAATCCGCCAGCATCAGACCGTCAGATCGCCCGGTCTCCATACATCAACACTCCCCCTCAAGCTGGAGCATATATATCGATCATGCCCAGCTTGTCGCAAATGTGAAGAAAGGAGACGGACACCGGCTTGGTGAAAATATCAGCCAACTCTTTATTGGAGGTGACGAATGGAGTACAAATTTATTTCTTCAAAATTTCTTCCCGAATAAAGTGACAGTCGACTTCATTGTGCTTTGTTCTCTCATGGAAGACCGGATCTTTGGAGATGTATATAGCGGTCTTGTTGTCACAAAACATAGGTAGAGGATGATTGTAGACCTCTCCTAAGTTAAGCATGAGAGCCCGTAACCACTTCAATTCACATGTACTCGACGTCATACTTCGATATCCTGCTTCTGCGCTGGACCTGGAGACGACAGATTGTTTCTTGCTCTTCTAGCTCACAAGGTTTCCCCCCACAAAGGTGCAAAAGTCCGATGTTGACTTGCGGTCTCCTTTGTCATTTGCATAGCTCGAATCTGAGTACGCTTCAACCCTCAAATGACCATTCTTCTGAAAGAGTAGTTCTTTCATAGGCGCTGATTTAACATACTCCAATATCTTCATGACAGACTGTAGATGACACTCCCTACGAGCTTGCATGAATTGGCTAACCTTGCCTACAGCATAGGCGATGTCGGGTCTGGTCACCATGAGATATATAAGTTTACCAACCAGACATCTATACCTCGTACATCTGAAAGAGTGGGAGAGTCATCCGTCCAGGTTTTATCATCTCCAGTCGCCATGGGGCATCAGACAGGTTTAGCCCAGTCAACCCTGCCTCTTTTAGTAAATCAAGAGAATACTTGCGTTGGGAGAGGACTAGAGAATTGGGCTTCTAAGAGATTTCTTTGTCCGCTTAGAGCCAGTCAGGATAGATGACACGACAGCGCAAGTCTTGCGGTGCGAGAAGGTTCCGGTGGTCAAGATCATGAGGTCAAATCATGACATGAGGAGCATACCTGGGAGCCACTAGATCTGATGTAGCAAAAGTATCTGGAGCTCTTTGCATCAGGTATAAGTTCAATTTCTGAGGGATGTTACATTCAGTTACTCTCAGAAGAAACCTCGCAGACCTAACCTGAATTTCGGGGACGAAATTATTATTTTTGTTTATTGGGATTTGTAACATCCCTCAAACAACTAGACCCCTAAGAGTGATTTTGTCATGACTAGGTCATGACAAAACCTAAGAAACCCAAGAAGACCAAGTGAACTTAGGAATGAAGGTGAGATCACCATGGTCTGCAAATAACACTTTCCAATTACCTAACCCAGGGTTTGACTTTAGAGCCTCACCTTGACTCTTTGACCCCACCATAACATCTCTAGCCCCTTTAGGAGGTTCAGTGGAAAACAAAGGACCCATTGGGGTCAATCAGAGTGGTCAAGTTGACCAAAGTCAACCTTAACCCTAAAATAGTCAAAGTGACCTATCTAGGGCCAATGGACTTCCAACTTGCCAAGATGACCCCACCTAAACCTCTCTAACCCTTTAAGAGGTCCATTGGGTCACTAAGGACATATTTGGATCAACCCAAGTGGTCAAGTTGACCAAAGTCAACTCAACCCTAAAATAGGTCGAATTAGCCTAAATAACCTAACCAAGCCCAAGCCACTTGGGCAAAACCCAATTTGAGTTCCCCATTAATTTTAGGAGGCTGATATTTATGTGGAATGCCATCTAAATTTCGGAGGGGGTGACTAGGAGACAGAAAATGAGAGTTTTTCCCTTAATGAAGGAGAGAGAAAGAGGAAGAGAGTGAGAGAGAGAGAGAGTAGTTATGAAGAGAGACCATGAGCCACCCCATTCACCTCCCCAAGACTCCATTCATTACTCCTAACCCTTGGGAAGATATTCCCATCAGTTTCTCATCAGCCACCATCAATAGAGAAGCCCAACCACCATGGCCAACCACCCCTTCACCTCCCCTATCACGGAAAAATATAAATCCTCCTATACAGCCCCCATTCCCACTTTTGACCATCCCATCACCTTCAAAACATCCTTGACAGTCAAAATAATATATTGGATCAAAGGTTTTGGTGGACGATTGAGGAATCGGGCAAGCTCGCCGGAGAGGAAAAACACTAGGGCCAACGCCGCCATCGTCGTCGTCAAACCCCAAACAAGGTCCATTTCTCCTTCTCTTCCTTTGTGCTAGTATCCTAGATCAAATTAGGCTGAGAAATCGGGCTCAAACAAGCCGATCCAAGTAAGAAAAAATGGAGTTTTTCCGAAATATCATGGTGGTGGGTTTGCCGCAAACCACCGCCTCCGGCAGCCAAACCACCGTCGGGCGATAGCCACCACCTCGATGGCGGTGGTGGCGGCGGTGGCTGGCCAGGGAAGCGGCTGGGTGGCTGGCACAATGCTTGGGAAAAGCTACAGGAAATGACAGTTTTCAGGTTCTGTCCGGGTGAGATGGAGAAGATGAACAGTGCCTTATATTAATTAATTATTATATGTAAATACATAATATAGTGTTTTATTATCCTTTACCAAGTATACTTTAATGCTGCTAAATGAGGCCCTTAGAGGCCGTTTTAGGAAAAATGGCCAACATGAAAGTTGTAGCCCTATGAGTCTAGTTTATTTTAAAATTAGTTTGAACCAATTTGGAGTTCAGGTCAGACCACCGCACTCATTTTGGTGAGGTATATACCTAGGCTTGATCAGAGATTGTTTTGAGTGCCCCCATCAATCCAGCCATCCAAATGACTTGAAATTTTGGCTGGGGGTCACTCTTACATATACCTATAACATATCCAAAAATACAAATTTTTGAAAAACATTTTCCTAAAATTTTTGTAGAAATTTAATAAACCATGTATGAATTATTTAATGGGTCTAATGTCCTCTAAACCCGCCAAAATTTTGGTGGCTGACTCTTAGGGTCATATTAAGAATCTGATAAAAATTTCAGCCCCTTTGGGGTTGATTTGAATAGGTATTGGTGTGACCAAAGATTAGACCCTTAAGGGTAATTTAGGGCAAAGAGTGTTCGGGACATAGAGGGGCCAATTCTCACCCAAAGGGGTTGGGACTTTGGCCAGAGCTCCATGGTCAGTTAAAACACCCTCTCATGGAATTGGATATGGTTTGGGGTGGATTTTTCCTAGTACCCTAGTTCAAACCCTAAGGTTGAACTTTGAGGGTTTGTGAAGGACATTGAGTGATATTTTCTTGTAGACTTGGAGTTTTGTCCATGAGGTCATAGGGTGGTGAATAGCCCTAGGACGGATTTTTGTGACAATTAGACTTAGACACAACTTAAATCAATTGGGAATTGTTTAGGCTTATACCTTTATTAGAAAATTTGAATGGTCATATGACCTTGGATCTCTATGAAATTTTGGTAGAAGAGTTTTTATAACAATAAGAGTCTCTGGAATTTATTGTATGATGTTTGGAAGACATTAGCTCATACTTGTAGTTATAATCATTATGTTTCCCCTATGTATGATTTTGATAAAATCATGCATAAACTAACTTAGAATGTCATGAAACTTAGTCAATGATGATTTATGATCATAATAAAGCTCTAGTAATTTTTTTTATAATTTTTGGACTATGAATTGTGGTACTCCCTTCATTACCTCTATTTATTTGAATTACATTGAATTAATTATTTAGAGGTTATTACATTTACAAAAATCTGTGAAATTTGGTATTCACTTATATTCTGCTATAATAATAATGTTTATAATTTTTGGGTGGCTATAACTTAAGGAAATCTAGTACTTCATATTCAAAAATTTTCATGGCCTAACTTTTGGGGAAATTTAATAAATCTCAAATTAATTAGAAAAATTACAAGTTTCTGGATTTAGGCTAAATGTTTCATGATAGACCCACAATAATTATCTTAAGGTCTTTGGATGAAAATTTGGAGTACCTACTGTCATGTACATCATATAGCTTGGATTGATCTGCATATAGTAAAACTGCAAAATTGTGATGACATGATGAAAGAACATAGGGAGTTAGGGTTGATAGTTTATTGATTTGTGGTGAGGTGAAAAAGAGTGCTTCATTAGGAGTTATGATGAGGAGGGTGTTGGATTGACTGGTGTTAAGTGGTGCTCAAGATCGACGAAAGATCGTCTTTCCTGTGGAGAGAGAGAGAGAGTCAAAATGCACTAGGCTTAGATTAAGTTAACTTAAAATGGGGATTGTTATGGGTAGATACCAATAATAATAAGTACCTTGTGAAAGGAAGCTTTGGGCTTCAGCCCATCGTAGTTCCTAGTGCCCTTGAGAGGCCTTCACAGGGAATGCTTTGGGCAGTCCAAGGTTAACGTAAGCCGTAAGACTAAATGAGTTACAAAAGTAATTAGAAATACACTAGAATTACACTTACACTCACACTCCCCGGTGTTGTGGGAGTTAGGTTGGGTTTCACGAGCGGTAGGCTCGGTGGTTTGGTGATGGGCAGGTTAGCCCGGCGAGCCGAGGGCTCGGTAAATATTTGTGTTGGACGGGTTAGTCTAGGGAGCTTCCGCTCGGTAGATATTTGTGACGGACGGGATAGTCCAGAGAGCTTTGGCTCGGTGGGAAAATACATTAATGTTGCATCTGCATAAAATATAAGGTGGTGGGTCTTCGGTATTGGAGAGTCGTCGCACCGACACCAATACGTTGACTCGGCAAGTGTGGTCTAGCACTTAGCCAAATAAAGTCTGGTGTGCCAGCCGGCAAGAGTACGCAGGAGCTCCGCTTAGTGCACCAGTGTTGAAGGGTAAAATAGGTCTGACTGATAGTGCTGATACAGGTTTAGAGGTGGGCGAGGCCCAACCCACCGCTTCTGTTTGCCACTACAGAGGTATCCTGGGAGGTTAGGATCCAGAAAGGGGAAACTAAAGGTCTGTGTGCACAGAGTCGGGTGTGTGTGTTGCACTTGCATGTTATTATCATATCATACTTGCATGTCATAGCATATTCATTGCATATAACCTTTGACACCTATTGCATAAATTTGAATGAGACTCTTTATACAATAGGGCTTGCAAAACGCCCCCTTAATCTATAGGTTTGTAAGAGCATTCTTATAGGTCATGGTTACTTAGTTTACTTTACATGTTCTTACTGTTCTACTTTATTTGTTTAAATTGTTGTTTTCTTGTTATAGTTCTTTTATACATAAACCTGCTAGGGTAGTTGTCACCTGCTTGTTCCACTCTGCTTTATTGTCCTTCGCTTTCATCCTCCCCGCACGGTGCGTAGGATTCGCGGGGGTGAGGCGAGGATGATAGTGGCTTAGTCTTTTGACTAACAGTCGGTGGACCACATCATTTTAGTGGACCGAGCAGTAGGAGCATCAGTACCGGAAGGACAAGGAGACAGGACATGAGGAGTAGTTGCTGTGCACAACCACTACTACACGACGACGGGCTGAGGATGGGTTTCAGTTTGCTTCCGCTTAGATGCGAGAGTGTTATAGTGAGGACTTGATGTACCGGGCTTAAGCCCGTTTATATTTCTATTTGCCTTTCGGCTTCAGTACTTCTTTATCATGTGGACATTGCTGTGATTTCTATTTCATATTATATATGATATGTGGACTTGAACTTATCTATATACTTCTCTTTTTTGGTGATCGTTAAGGCCAACAGAATCAGCGTTTTGTAGTGGCGACCCACCCGAGCCACGGTGTCACCGCAAAACGACGATTCTGGGCATAAGACCCGGTGGTTTAAAAGAAAAAAGGGGTCTTACAAACATGCACTTTTTATGTAGCGACCCTAGCCGATCCAACGTGACAATATCACGGCTCCGCTCTAGGCGACGCTACCGGGCTGCAGCCCAAGCACCCCAACCCCTCTGCAGCCCACTGGTGGGTTGTTGGTGGCCACAGCCGCCCTTTGATGAGTGAACTCGACAGTTAAGTTGTGTCGTATAGAGAGTTCCCAGGAGGTCACCCATCCCAGTACTACTCTCGCCCAAGCACACTCAATTGGTGATGAGAAGTGAAAGAACTACATAGTTAAGCGTGCTTGGGCGAGAGTAGTACTGGGATGGGTGACCTCCTGGGAATTCTCTGTACGACACAGCTTAACTGTTGAGTTCACTCATCAAAGCGCGGTTGTGGCCACCAACAACCCGCCAGTGGGCTGAAGAGGGGTTGGGGTGCTTGTGCTGCAGCCCGGTAGCATCGCCTAGAGCGGAGCCGTGACATTGTCACGTTGGAACGGCTAGGGTCGCTACACACTCAATGCTCTTAACGCTTAAGATGCTGAAGAAGCAGAAATGGCTAAGGCAGAAAGCGTTGAGTGAGGCATGTTCACTCAACGCTCTCAACACCTATACTGCAGAATGTGGTTAAGGCACAAAGCGTTGAGTGAAGTATGTTCACTCAATGCTCTCAAAGTCATGCATGCAGAAGAGGCTGCAGAAAGGGTTAAGACAAAAAGCATTGAGTGAGCTTTACTCACTCAACGCTGTCAATGCCTAGATAGACAGAACTGTCTAAGTACTTTGCGTTGAGTGAAGCTCATTCACTCAACGCCTATACTGTTGATGCATGAATTTTGACTAAGTCTTCAGGTACTGATGTCAGTAAGTCAAAAAGTCAACTATATTCAAATTGTGAGTGGCAAAGACACAGTACATGACAAAAGGCGTCGCAGGCCTACTGTATGACAGTTAGGCGTTAAAGCAAGGATGCAGCCAGCATTAATGGGGTGGGACCCACTGCTAAAAGAGTCGTTGGGTTACATTAAATAAAAGGAGCTCTTTACAGAAAGTGTAGCTGTTACAGTTGTTGAAACCGAAAACAAGATCTCTTATGGAGTTCACCCTTGGGTAAGGGGTGATCGCGCACCTACTTCTCTCCTGCAAGCCAAATAGCAAAAAGAAACGGGAACTGACCCAAGGGCTCGGCGTGGAGGTCCCACCACACACCCGGAAGATCTTAGAGTGCTTCCCCTCCTTAGCCAAAGGCCGAGCTAAGGCTACCTCAGAAAGCGCAAGAAGATCTGAACACTAGTCAGCATGCCTTCTGAGGTGCCACTTGGATCTTATTTATAGTTTTCTGAAGACGGGTTGCAAATAACCAACTTCCGCTGTTTTGAACAGTTATGTGCAGCCCAACTGGGTCTGCCAACAGCGTAACTTCGTTGTTCTAACAAGCTATCTGCACCCATGGCAAGGGCACCCAGGTAATTCTACCTCTGGGCCTCACTGGGCAGGTTCCAAGGATCTGGAGGTCGGTTCGCCACAACTCTCAAACCCACTGGGGCGGACGCGACCTGGCTCCCGTAGCTCGCCTTCCTTCCTTGGGCGAGCGCAAGCCAGGCCGCCGCAGCCCGCCAACCCTTGCTCTGAGGCGGGCTGGCGGCCAGGTCGCCTATGAGAGAGCGGGCTGGCCGGTCTGGGACTGTTACTACAGAAGGAATTCCATAGGCATTGATCTTGTCGAGCTTAGTTCGACGAACCCAGGGTTCTAACTCACGAGGCCAGCTCGAAGGAGGCCGAGCTCCGCTCGACAAACGGTGAGCCCCATTAGACGAACGCCGAGCTCCGTTCGACGAACGCCGAGCCCCGTTCGACGAGCGCCGAGCCCCGTTCGACGAACGCCGAGCCCCGTTCGACGAACGTCGAACTCAACTCAAGCTCAGTTCGGCGAAAACCCGACTCGGTTTGACGAACCCCGGGCGGACGAGGGCTAGGTGGGCCAGCTCGCGCAGCTTGCGCGCCTAGCTTTGGCGAAAGCGGGCAGGCCGTTCTGAGTTCGCCCACATGTTGTTCTGGCACGGACAGGTCGCCTTGGTCCACTCTCCCTGTCCGGTGGACCCACTCGACGAACACGAGGTTGTACACAATCCCCGCTCTTTTTGAGCTTGCCCAAGCTCAAAAAGAATCATCCAACCCACGTGTTCGGTGAGTGCTTTGCTGAGCTGGAAGGAATCTTTTGGTGGGTACCACCATCACGCTATAAATACACCATCAGACCCTTTGGAGAAATCTCGCCTTCTTTTAGCCTTCTCTGTGAGCTGCAGCTGCACGATGCCTGTGTCCGAGGAGATGCGAACTCGGCTTGCGGCTGCAAGGGAGGGGACTAGGCCTGAGGCTCTCGAGGCCGCCCCGTGGTTGGCGCGTGGATCGCGCGACCCCCTCTTCTGACCAGTGAAAGGGAAAATTGTCAGGCGATCTCCAGCGAATGACCTCCCGGGATCCAGCTTGGCGGCTGGCGCCGAGGTTTCCCATGAGGTATGCGAGCATCCCGCTTGACTCGCCGCTTTTGCCTCTGACTTCTCTTTTCGCAGGAGCCGCCTCGCGAGGATGGAGGCGATGGAGGGGAACGGGGTCATTCCCTCCCGCTATCAACTGAGCGGGCCACCAACCCTCCGGGCCAGAGGCACCCTCCTCTGGAGATTCTACAGTCGCCAATTCCCCCTGGGCTGGGGAAATCCTTCGCAGTTCTTGAGGGAGGACTCTTTCAGGGCCGGTCGGGCTCCTCTCGGCCATCAGTTGGTGCGGACGACGTGCCGACACCCGGTGAGCTCGTACTTGCACCTGCTTATTATCGCTCATTCCCTCTGCCCCCCCCCCTGCAGGTTTCAACGCGATCTCCTCCTCTGATTTTGAAATGAGCGAGGGATATTCGTCTCCCCCTGATACAGATCACATTTCAGAGTATCTGGGCGACCCGACGAATGCGGAGGGGATGAAGAGGCAGGTGACGCGGCTGTTTTAGAAACACACACTACTGCTTCAGGAGGTGTTCAACAGGGTTGACAAGGACAAGGTCGAAGTGGAGGAGCGGCTTGCGGTCCTGGAGGGAGCAAGGCGCCCAGCTGACAGAGATGAGGTTACTTCTCCCGGGGTGCACATAACGCGGGTCGAGAGCGGCACAGGCATGCTACGGAGCAAGTCGGCTTGGCCCAGCAGGAGCTGGTGGCGGTTCGCGAGTATCACTATCCTCGCGTGCCCCCCAATCTGGGATTCGAGGGCGGGGTAGGTGGAAATGGATCCGGTATTGAGCCACCCACCCCTTCCTCGCTACCGATCGCCGAGTCAGGACCGCATCTGCATCCTAGACTAGCTCATTTAGGAGGGTTATCTAAGAACATTTTTTTCTCTTTTTAATGTCTGTAATAATCTGAGACTTCTTTCGCCCGCCAATGAGCTTAATGCTCGTTCTCTGTTGCTTTTATTGTGTTGTTGTTCAGTTCTCTGGTGGGGAACGCAGATGAAGCGCTCTTGCTCGCCTACCACTTCCATAAGCGGGTGCGAGATTGTTAAATCGGCTCTCCAAACCAGCCTGTTTAATCTTGGCGGGAGCGGGCCGGAAGCTCGCATATTGCGAGTCTGCTCGGTTCGCTTACGGTTCCAGGCGGGCGTGAATCTCTCGAGTCGCAACTCGCTCGGCTCTCGTGCGGGAGCGGGTGGCAGCACGCTATCCGCACTTTTCCCGCCAGTGGAACATTTTCCTGCCCCTTTTCTTTCTATAAATAGGCCCTGCCGGCCCTTTCTCACCCACCGCATTTAAGATTTCCTCTTCTCTCTTCCTTCCTGCGACCCTCGACTAGCCCGCTTCCTGCGAGAACTTCCTCACCCTGCTTAGCAAGCTCTCTGCGAGATGGGCGGTGGCAGCGGCGATGCGGATGGGCAGGGCAAGTGCGCTTGGACCTTTTCCGAGCACGACTTTCCCCCCGCCGCCATTTCTGAAGGCGAATTCTTCGATGCTATAGGCGACTACGTTTCGCCAGGTTTCGCGGCGAGGCGACCTGGAGAGGGGAAAAAGATAAACGACCTCTCCGGAGGGGAGCTCGTCATCCCCTTGGCGCACTTCGAGGCGGGCCTTCGGCTTCCACTATGGCCGGAGGTTCGCCAGATATTGAAATACTTCGGGCTCGTCCCAGGCCAGATGACCCCAAATTCTATAGATGTTATGGTCGGATTCGCCTGCTTCCTGCTCGAAGAGCGGGTTGAGTTCAGCCTCGCGGTTTTCGTCAAGTTGTTCTCTTTTCGTGCGAACGAGGACGGGACCGCCTACTTCTCCAGCGGCCACGTCAAGGTGCGGGAGACCGACAATAAGAGTCATAATTGGCTTAAGAAATTCGTGTTCGTCAAGGGGGGCTTCGACAACGTCCCCTTCTCGTCGGTACAGCTCAGCGAGGCGAGCTACCGCCACCTAGCCTGGGGGGCCATGAAGCGGAGCTGTGCGGGTTCTTCGCCGGTAAGAACTTTGAGGACGCCTTCCTACGCCAAAATCTGGACAACCTCACCCTCGTCCCGCTCGGGGGAGGTAAGCTACTCGCACTTCTCCTTTCTACTTCGATAATATTTTTTCTGCTTTAACTTTCCTCTTGCAGGCGAGTGGGACATCCCACTGCATCCTCCCTACGAGAGCGCGCGGCTCGCTTCCAGCGAGCTTGCCCGCGCCGAATCCGCAGTCGCCGCACACCGCGAGACCCCGACATCTGCCTCCCAGAAGCGGCCCAACCACGAACAACCTCCACCTCCGCCGCCCAAGAAGGTGAAGGCCACGGGCGATGCGCGTACCACGGCCCAAAGGAAAGGCAAGGCCCCGGCGTCCTAGCCGACCAAGGACCCTGCCCCCGCGACTGCTTCGGCCAGCGGTGCCCCTAGCGAGGCGGCTGGCACCTCCGGGCCGCATGTAGAGATGCGGTCCGCCGCGAAGCCGGTGCCGAGAGGGCACCGCAATTTCGGCTACAGCGAGAGTGCATGAGCTCGGCGTCCCCCTCCTGTTGTGGGACAAGTAGTCGAACCGGGCGATCATCTCCACCCTACTGCCGAGCTGGCTGGAGCAGGAAACCATCAGCGGGGAGGCCTACAACTTCTCATTCGGTCTCTACTCGTGGGAGGACGCCTCCATCTACGATGAGGAGGCCACACGGGTGCTGATCCACGAGAGTGCGCGGGCCCAGCTCCGCAGCCTGGAGCTGGCCCACATGGTCGGCCGGCGGTGCACCCAAATGGAGAAGAACGCCCCCTTGCTCAAGAGGCTGGTGGACGAGAAGGAGGAGGCTCGACACCTCGCCCAGGTGGAGGCGGAGCAACAGAGATAGAGGGCGGACGCAGCCGATGCCGTTGTCGCCATTTTGGAGAAAGAAAAAGAAGTGCTATAGGCACGGGTGTGAGAGCTGGAGGCCGCGGCGGCTCTCCCTCCGCTCTCCAGCAGCGGCTGCCAGCTCGTGCACTATACCGAGTACGAGCTGGAGGAAATAATGCAGAAGAACGCTGCCTGCGCGGCGAAATATACTCTCTAGACGTTACAGCGGGCTGCCTCATCAAGAGTGAGGGCGCGGGCCTTTCTGCGAGCGGCGTGGTACCGACGCTATTCTTGTCGGTACCTAAGCCGGGAGACAAGTCCTTCCAGCCCATCAAGTACTTGCCGCCTGAGAGCTCGCCTCGCCGAATCTCCGCACCTCGCCTCTTACATTCATATATATATATATGTTTCTTTTGTTCTGATGTAAACGCGGGCTGAGTCCCGAACTTGTAGTTTTACCAATCAATGAACTCTTTTGCGCTCGCCTCTCATGTATATGTATGTTACTGTTGCTTGTAATGTCGCTTGTGCAATGTGAATTCTCTTTTCTCTTTTGTATTTGGGGCTTGTTTTGATCCTCCCGCTCGCAGTTCCCTATTCCGTGTCCTGTCAGCAAGATATCGCATCCCCCAAGGGCTTAGCTTAGGAAGCGTAGGGGGCTCAGTTAGCCGACCCGCGAGTAGCGACCCACCTCCTTAGTCCAGATTCTTCATGCTGCTTGCTCGTCAGAGGAGGCGAGCCGACTCGGCTCGCGTCCGAGCCATCGGGTTCCGTGCAAGCTGACCCTCATGCGACACAGCCTGGTTTCTCGCCGCCTTGGTCGTTTCTTGCAGCGGGATCTGCTCGGGGCCCGGGCTGACACCATCGAGTGACATCCAGCCCCGTCAGCTAGGTGAGAGTCTGGCAGCGGGATTTGCTCGGGGTCAGAATAAACACCATCGAGTGACATCCAGCCCTGTCAGCTAGGTGAGAGCCTGGCAGCGGGATTTGCTCGAGGTCAGAATAAACACCATCGAGTGACATCCAGCCCTGCCAGCTAGGTGAGAGCCTGACAGCGGGATCTGCTCGGGGTCCGGTTTGACACCATCGAGTGACATCCAGCCCTGCCAGCTAGTTGAGAGCCTGACAGCGAGATCTGCTTGGGGTCTAGGTAGACACCATCGAGTGACATCCAGCCCTGCTAGCTAGGTGAGAGCCTGACAGCGGGATCTGGTCGGGGTCCGGGTTGACAAATGCGAGTGACATCCAGCCCTGCCAGCTAGGTGAGAGCCAGACAGCAGGATCTGCTCGGGGTTCGGGTTGACTCCATCGAGTGGCATCCAGCCCTGTCAGCTAGGTGAGAGCCTGACAGCGGGATCTGCTCGGGGTCCGGGTTGACACCATCGAGTGACATCCAGCCCTGCTAGCTAGGTGAAAGTTTGGTACTGAGACCTGCTCGGGGTCTGAGTAGACACCATCAAGTGACATCCAGCCCTGCCAGCTAGGTGAGAGCCTGACAGCGTGATCTGCTCGGGGTCTGAGTAGACACCATCAAGTAACATCCAGCCATGCTAGCTAGGTGAGAGCCTAACAGCGGGATCTGCTCGGGGTCTGAGTAGACACCATCGAGTGACATCCAGCCTTGCCAGCTAGGTGAGAGCCTGGCAGCGGGATCTGCTCGGGATCCGAGTAGACGCACACGAGTGACATACAACCCTGCCAGCCAGGTGAGTGCCTGGCAGCGGGATCTGCTCGGGGTCTGAGTAGACACCATCAAGTGACATCCAGCTCTGCCAGCTAGGTGAGAGCCTGACAGCGATATCTGTTCGGGGTCCGGGTAGACGCACACGAGTGACATCCAGCTCTACCAGTTAGGTGAGAGCCTGACAGCGCGATCTGCTCGGGGTCCAGGTTGACACACACGAGTGACATCCAGCCTTGTCAGCTAGGTGAGAGCCTGACAGCGCGATCTGCTTGGGGTCCGGGTTGACGTCATCGAGTGACGTCCAGCCCTGCCAGCTAGGTGAGAGCCTGGCAGCGGGATCTGCTCGGGGTCCGGGTTGACGCCATCGAGTGACATCCAGCTCTGCCAGCTAGGTGAGAGCCTGACAGCGGGATCTGCTCGGGGTCCGGGTTGACACACACGAGTGACATCCAGCCCTGACGGCTAGGTGAGAGCCTGGCAGCGGGATCTGCTCGGGGTCTGCTGAGTGGAATCTCGACCTACTCATGTGAATCATCGCAAGAGACTCGACATATGAAGAAGCTTCACTAGGAAAAAGGGCACCACTTACATACTTTACGGAAAAAAGCGCTTCAAGTCATCACCACTCCAAGTGAGACTCAGGATCTCGCCCTCCACATTTCGGAGGCGATACCCTCCTGATTTCCAGGCCTCTTTTACAATGTACAGACTCTCTCAATTGGGGTTGAGCTTCCCCACAGCTGCTGATCTTCCCGCTGCATCAACCTTCTTCAAGACCAAGTCCCCCTCCGCAAATTGTTTGATTCTGACGTGCTTGACAAAGTACTTAGTCATTCTCCTTTTTTACCTCTTCCTGTCGGATGGCGGAGAGGTCACGCCTCCACCATGTCAAGGGAGAGCCGCATCTCCTCGTTTTCAGCCGACCATTCTTTCCTGCCTTCCTGCTTCGTGACCACCCGAGGCGTCTGGACTTCAAATTCTATGGGGAGTACTGCCTCACATCCATGGGAGAGCTTGAAGGGGGCCTCCCATGTGGCTGTATTAGGGGTGGTCCTTAGGGCCCAGAGGACCGAGGGAAGCTGCTCCATCCAGCTCCCCCTCAGGTTTTCAACCTTCTTCTTCAAGAGGTTCACAATAATCTTGTTTGCGCCTCCACCTGCCCGTTGCTCATGGGGTGGTGGACCGTGGCAAATTTGAGGTCAATTCTGAGCTGCTCTTAGAAGCTAATGAATTCCGTGCTGGCGAACTGAGCCCTGTTGTCCGTGACAATGACCTGGGGTAGCCCGTGCCGACAGATGATCTCCTCCCAAATAAAATTCCTGATAACCCGGGAGGTCACCTTTGCCATCACCTTTACCTCCAGCCACTTAGAAAAATAATCTATCATTACCAATAGGAACCTCCTCTGCCCGCTGTCCTAGGGGAATGGTCCAACCAAATCCATTCCCCAAATTGCAAAGGGCTAGGGGGTCGTGATGCTCCTGAGGCGTTGAGCCGGTTGTAGTTGGAGGGGGGCAAATAACTGGTATTTGTGGCACCTCTTTGTGAACTCTGCAGCGTCGTGGCCCAGGGTTGACCAAAATTACCCCCGTCTGACGATCCTCCCTTCCAGGGTCCGGCTCCCAGAGTGGCTCCCACACTCCTCGGAGTGGACTTCTTCCAAGATCTTCTGCACTTCCCTCTCGACCACGCAACGGGCCAGCATCCATAAAAGAGTTTTCCGATACAATTGCCCGTCCCGTAGGAGATAGTACGTCGACTTGTATCTGAACTTCTTATTGTCCATCCCCTCCGGATACTCCCCCGTGGAAAGGAAGGTCGTGAACGGATCCATCCACGAGGGGTGTTGATCCACCTCCATCAGCTCCCCCTCTTTTATGGAGCGGCGGAACATATCCGTAATAGTACCCCCCTCCCCCCCCCCCTCCCGGGGACCGTGCTTCGCTAGCTGATCGACCTGCTCGTTCTCCTCCCCGGGCACGTGTCGGATGGAGAAGGTCTGAAACGTGCCAATGACCCCCTTTACTTTTGCTAAATATAGCCGGAGGGTAGGCTATCTCGCCTTGAACTCCCCATTGATCTGGGAAGCCACCACCATGGAGTCAGTGAGGACCTCCATGTCGAGCACCCCCAGCTCCCTGGCCAGGCGCAACCCTGTTATTACGGCCTCATATTCGGCCTGCTTGTTAGTGATGTGGAAGTGTACCACCACTGTTTGCTCAATTCTTGTCCCTTGGGGCTTTCCAAGATTACCCTCACGCCTAAGGAATGTTTCCCCGAAGCGTCGTCTACCTTCACCTTCCACGAGGCCGGACGAGTGAGTTCTTCCGACGCTACCTCGACCACGTAATCAACCCAAAAGTCGGTCATTGCTTGGGTTTTGATCGAGAGACGGGGGACAAAGGAGATGTCGAACTCGCTCAGTTCCACCGACCACTTAACTAGCCTGCCTGAATGGTCCACCCCCTCAAAGATGTTGCGGAGGGGATAGTCAGTCACCAATCGGATGGAGTGTGCCTGGAAGTAGGGTCGGAGCATCCGGTCCGAGATGACCAGAGCGAAGGCCAACTTTTCCAAGATCGGATATCGAAGCTCGGCCTTTCTAAGGACCCGGCTCACATAGTATATGGGGAGTTGCCTCTTCCCTCTTCTCGAACCAAGACGGAGCTCAGGGCCTCTGTTCCGACCCCGAGATACAAGTATAGGTCCTCCCCTTCCTTTGGACCTTGGAGCAGCGGAGTCTGGGACAACTGCCTCTTCAGGGCCTATGATGTAGGCTCACTGCTCCATCAGCCTGGAATGCCTCCTCGCACTCCTGTGTCCACTCGAACTTCTGGCCTGCCCTCAATGACTTGAAGAAGGGGGAGCACTTCTCCCCGGCCCGGGAGAGGAACTTGCTTAATCCTGCCAGCTTCCCTATCAACCGCTGCACCTCTTTGCCACTCCGGGGCGACCCCAGCTCCATGATGGCTTTGACCTTGTTGGGATTCAGCTCGACCCCCGCGGGGGTGAGGAGGTGTCCCAAGAACTTTCCCCTACTGGCCCCGAAAACACACTTTAGGGGGTTCAGCCTCATCTTGTATTTGCGCGGGGTGGTGAAGGTTTCCTCCAGGTCTTAGAGGTGAGAGTCCACGTCTCGACTCTTGATCATGAGGTCATCTACGTACACCTCCAGGTTCCTCCCCTTCTGTTCCCGGAAGACCCTGTCCATCATCTTCTGGTATGTCTCCCCTGCATTTTTCAGCCCAAAGGGCATCATCTTGTAGCAGTAGCACCCATCCCTCGTGATGAACGAGACATCTTTGATATCCGGGGGGTGCATCCTAATCTGGTGGTAACCTGAAAATGCATCTAAGAAGCTCATTACAGGAAAACTGACGACTGAGTCAACTAACGCATCGATCTGAGGCAAGGGATAACAGTCCTTAGGGCATGATTTATTAATCAAAGAAAAATCAACACACATACGCCACCGGCCGTCTCATTTTTTAACCATAACTACATTGGATACCCAACCGAGGTATTGTATTTCGGATACAAAGCCGGCCTTGAGGAGTTTGTCCACCTTCTCCCTGATGGGCTCGGCCAGCTTATCCGTAGTGGACCTCTTCTTCTGCTGGATGGGGCGAGCTCCTGGGTCCAGGTTGAGGCGATGGCAGACCACGTCCGCGTCAATCACTGGCATCTTCGTTGCGCTCCATGCGAAGATGTCCATGTTCTTCTGGATGCATGCAAGCATCCTGCCCTGAGCCTTCGGGGTCAGCCCCCCGCTGATGCGAACCTTCTCCACCCTGCCTCCAAGGGTGAGAACCTCCATCTCCACCACCTCTTCTGCATCCTCCAGCCTGGACAGCTCCCCCTATTCTCGGACGTCCCTCTCCTCCGGGACAAGAACCTCCTCAGTTGTCGCCTCTTCCTCTGTGGCCATTGCCTCAGCCGACTCCTCCCGGTCTTCTCCTGCCACCTCCACCTCGGTGCAGCTCTCCACCTCCATCTCTTCGCCTCTTGCCTCATGTTCTGCCTCCTCCATTCTTCGCTCCATCTCCTCGGCTGCTTCCTGCCATGAGATAGAGTTTACAACGGTGACGTAGCACTCCCTCGCTACTTTGGGGTCACCCCGAACCCGGACCTGGATCCCCTCTGCGTTGAAATTCAAGCATTGGTGGAAGGACGAGGGGACGCAGCGGAAGGCGCTGATGAGGGGTCGCCCAAAGATGGAGTTGTAGCTACTGGGGCATCCAGGATGACAAACCTACAATTCCGGGACTCCCCCCCCCTAAGTGACGTGGAGCCCCACTCCTCCTTCTACCTATTTCCTCTCCCCCGAAAACCAAAAAAGGGGCCCATCCGAAGCCATCACCCTATTTGCATCCACCTTCATCGCGTCGAACGCCTTCTTAAAGATGATGTTGACGGAGCTTCCGTTGTCAATGAGGATCCTAGAGACGGTGAAATTCTTGATGGCTGTCTGTATGACCAACGCATCGTAGAAGGGATCCTCATGATCCGGCATATCCTTCCTCGAGAAGGTGATCTTCTCCTCCGGGGGTGGGGTCTGAGATGTGGAGCCAACGCTCCGACGGTACATGGTGTGTAGGTTCGCCTTTTGGGAAGCCTCAATCCCCACCCCTCCATGGATCACTCTGATCCCTCCCCGGGTACTGACGTCCGCCCGGTCTTCACATCAATCCTCCTCCGCCCGAGGCAGTACCTCCTCAATCCTCACCTCCTAGCGACCCTGTTGCTGATACTGCTCCATGTTTCCTCTCATCTCGAGGAACTCCGGGCACATGGTCGTGGCGTGCCCTTCCTCTTGGTGGAATTCGCAGTAGGGCAGCTCCACCCTGACTTCTCTTCTCCTTCTTCGTGCTGCTCTCCTCCTCTCACCCATGGCTATGGTCATAGCCTGATTTTGATCGGGGAGGGGAGGTCTTTGGGCCTACCTCCAACCCTGGGGTTGGAACTGATCCTGCCCCCTGGCGGTTGTCCCTTCCTTGGTAGCCTCTTCGTGGCCCCTGGTCATGCTACTCGGGCCTCCAGCCCAGCCGATGGTCCGGCTCCTGACGCCCCCACCTGGGATGTTGTTGCTGTAGTTATCGTTGTTCCCTCTATCTGGGTTCAACTCTCCTTTCCTCCTGACCTCTGCCACCCCTTGGCTACTTCTCCTCCTCTGTGGCCCACCTGGCCAGCTTCCGAGCAAACTCCGAATTTGACGCCTCCCCGTCGACTTCCCTTGTCGCCCTCTCCATCAACTCTTCGTAGGAGAGGGGCGACACTCTCTTCAGTTCCATCCTGAAGAAACCCTATTGTAGCCCCAGGGTGAAGGCCATCACCAGGCTATGGTCCGACATCTCCTGGACCTGGGTGACCTCCTCCTAAAACCGGTCAACGTAACTACCCAACGTCTCGTTCACCCCCTTCTTGATGTGGAACAGGGACTCCAACTCCTTCTTCCTCCTATTGGACGTGTTGAACCTCAACATGAACCCCCGACGCAAGTCCTCAAAGCAGTAAGTGGAGCTGACCGGTAGTTGATGGAACCACTCCCTCGCCTTCTCCTTGAGGGTGATGGTGAAGAGGCAACACTTGAAGCCATCCAACATCTGCCGGATCGAGACCACGTCTTCAAACCACTGGACGTGCTGGACCGGGTCTCCCTTACTAGTGTAGTAAGACATTTCGGGTTCCCTGAACCCCTTTGGTATGGGGGCTGAGGAAACCAACTCGCTGAAGGGGCTGCCTCCCCCTGCTGGGCGAGCCGGAGGATCTCGCCCCCATCTCACCGAACCGTCCTCCGCTTGCCGAACCGAGGAAGAGCACGCTCCCGGGGAGCTCGCATCCCCTTCCTTCCTCGGCGACCTCCTTCCCAGATCACCTGTCGGGAGCGTCCTCGCCCATGGACGGGGCAGTCAAGACAGGGACTGCTGCAGTCGAGCACTCGGCTCGCGCGCCGAGTGCGAACTTGATGAGGTTGATCACCTCTTGCGTGAAATCTTCGAACATCCCCACCGTGGCAAGAGGGGGTGGGGGTGGCGAGTCGGACCTGTCCGAGCCCTGTCCTTCTCCTCTTGCCATCTAGCCTGCTGAAGGTTTTCTGTGCTGACCACTGTCCACGCTCACCGCACCAAAATGTGTGTTGGGCGATTGCGTTGGGTCCCGAGATCTCGCCTCGCCGATCCACAGTCTCGGCTCGACACTTCCGGCTTGCCGACCTGTCGGACCCATTTCGCTAACTTTGCAATTTCTTCCTTGGTCATTCGGATGTCTGGACTCCCAACTTCTAACATCGTTTTGTTCATCGAGACCAGCCTTGCCAGCCAGTTGGAAGCCGGAGCAGATTCTCATGAGTGACATCCAACCCAAAATGTTGAAACCGAAAATGTTGAAACCGCACCAAAATGTTGAAATCATTGTTGTGGGTGTGGCTGAAGAACAAAGAGCCCAAGATAAGCAAGTCTAGAGCCATATCAAGTTAGTTGTTGATATCAACATCTTCAACAGCAAGATTACTGGTGCCATCTTCATATGCACCAGCTAGCAAGCTCAGGGTGATTCACTGAGAAAGAGATAGAAGCTAGGGCCGACCCTTGCTGCAGGTGCTTCACAGATCCAACCAACAAATCCTAAAGAACATTCTCTTGTGCAGCTGTGAAGAAGGAAATAGGACTGAGCAATTGGCTCAGTTCAGAAAGGTGCAGAGAAGCTAATCTGCAAGTTGCTTTCAGCATAAGCCAAAGCATCTACATCATTGTTACTGTGAAGAAGAGAGAGCTGAGCTTTTGTTTCAGTTCAAAAAGGGGCAAAATAGTGTTCTGCAAGTCACTTCCAGCTCAAGTGTATATGCTTGTTGCTGTGAAGTAATTGGGGCTAAGGTGTTCTTAGTCCAGAAAAGTAGACTCAGGAAAACATTCCTGGTGTCAAAGTTGGGCTGAGTCTAACTCAGTCAAGGTATATTGGCACAAAGGAATTCCTCTTGTGTCCAATCAAGAACATCAACAACCCACTTCCATCTTGTAGGATCTTTTGTGGACCTGAGAGGTTGAAGCAAACTTGCTCTGAGGTAGGTGATCAGTTGATCACTGAGTGGTAGGGCACTTGTACCTGAGCTGTAGGATCCTTTTGGATCTGAGGTAGGGTTGTCCTCCCAACCTGAGTTGTAGGTCCTTTGGGCCTGAGGTAGGTGATCTTTGGATCACTGAGTTGTAGGGCTTAGTGCCTGAGCTGTAAGTCTTGGAGGAAACTGAGAGATCCTGAGGGATCTGAGGTGTAAGCTCTTTGGAGCATTGTTTTGGAGAAGTGCATTGACCAACAGAAAGTTGGCAAGGTGGGAGGAGAGTGGATGTACCTAAAGATTGAGGAATCACTATAAATCTGTGTGTACTCTGTTGTGTTGCTTTTCTTTGTGCATGTATCTTGTCTTGAGAGCAAAACTTAATCTACCAATAAAGCAACTAACTAAAAGAGATTCAAAAATAGTCACTAAGTACTAAAAAACCTATTCACCCCCCCCCCCTCTCTAGGTGATTTAGTTATCCTTGAAATAAAGACTTTCAAATGGTATTAGAGGGAGGTTACTCAAAAAGAACCTAACAGTCTGAGTAGACCTCAAAGGATAGCTAAAAGGGTTTTAACTTATGTGTTCAAAAGAGAACCATAACGTGTGGAGATCAATGGAGCTTCAAATCATCAAAAATGAAAAGAAGACCATTAGACTACTGGCTGCTCTTGCAGAAGACAGTCTTTCCAGATACAAGAGCAAAGATCAGGGCCACTCTATCACATTCAGATAGTGACTCAGAGGTGGATGAAGCTGAGGAAAGTGAATGCAGAAGCTATGAACTGACAGCTACACCAGAAGAAGAATTCTGCCAGGATCAGCAGAGACAAAGTCAGGTATATTACCCATCTAGCTCATCCTCAGAGTCTGGATATGAGTCCTGCACGGGCTCTGATGCATCCTCATCAAGTGATGATGAGAGTCCTCCATCAGAAGATGATATCAATCAATTGATTGAAAATCATGCTGCACTTCTGAAAGCTTTCAAGAAAAGCAAGTTGCTTGTTAAGAAACAAGCAGAGGAAATAGCCTCACTACAGCTGACTGCTTCCCAGCAAGATGAAGCTTCATCCTTGCTATGCCTAAAAGAAAGGGAAGCAACCCATCTGAAGATCATGGTAGATATCCATGTTGAGTCCATAAAATATAAGAACTCTATTATCAAGGATCTTGAAGAGAAACTTGAAAGGGAGAAGATGATTGTGGCCAATTTCTCTAAGATAAATGCTATCAAGAGAAAATCTGAGTCTGAGTGGATCTCTAAAGTTATTCAATCTCAGAGAAGAGACCAAGCTCCTGTCAGGCCTCAGTCAACCTCTCACAAGGTAATTCTCTCATCCAACGGGCATGACCAAGACTGTAAGTGTGGTCACTGGAGGTGTGAGAATCTTACTTGTAAGATCACAAAAGTACCTTACAATGGAAGAAGAGAGGTCATGGGATTGAGTGCACAAAAGACTTCCCATGTAAAAATTCAAAAGGCCCATCCTGGACCTTTTGTATTTAGTGTCTCAGTCCCATCATTCAAGGATAAGATTGTTGCCCATTCTAAGGTTCTTTAAGTCAGAACTCATTCCTATAGTGACTCAGTCAGTAAGGCTGTCTTGACCACCTCTGAAGCCATTAAGAACATGCCAAGTGCAAAGAAGGTTGTTACTAATGGAGTTCAAAGTAAGCCAAGCTCTTCTACTGTCAGACTCACTACTGGTCAAGATCTTGCTGGAAGAAATAAGAAGAAGGCCACAGTTCTCCTCACTGAACAAGCAACCAGAGATGGCTTGCACACTTCAAGGTGTGTTCAAAAAAGGAGATACAACATTCAGGAATGTTGGTGCTGTGACAAAGTGAGTCACTTTGTCATAGATTGTTGGCACAACCCTTGTGTGACAAAGGCAAGGCAGTGTCTTCCTGACAGGACTCCTGTAGGTAGACATATGCATTCCTATGCTAACAAGAACCTAGGACCCAAGTCAGCTTAGGTTCCTAAGGTAAGGTAATTTCTGTCTTGCAGGATAGTCCAAGTGGCTTGTCTCGGCGTCAAGGCGAACCAAGGCGAGCGTTGTGCGCCTTGACGCTTAGGCGTCAAGGCGGACTCCTAGGCGACATTAAGGCGAGCAAGTCGCAAGGCGTCATTTTTTTTTTAAAAAAAAAGCAGTCTATACTCTGGAGGATAGAGACTGCGGTTATTATACAAACCGCAGTTTATAATACACAGAATATAGACTGCGGTTTTATAATAACCGCAGTTTATAGTATACATAATATAGACTGCGGTTTTATAATAACCGCAGTGTATAGTATACATGTTATAGACTGCGGTTTTATAATAAACGCAGTTTATAGTACACATAATATAGACAGCGGTTTTATAATAACCGCAGTTTATAGTATACATGCTATAAACTGCGGTTGTTTAATAACCGCGGTATATGGGCTATATACTGCGGTTAATAGAATAACCGCAGTATATATCTTCTGATTATCGACTGCGGTTATTAGAATAACCGCATTCTATAGTCCTATATAGACAGCGGTTACAATAATAACCGCAGTCTATAATATGTCTGTCATACTTTAGACTGTGGTTATTATAATAACCGCAGTCTAAATCTCCATTTTTTTAATATAATGTTTACCAAGTACAAACACAGCTAGAGATTTTTTTTCTTCATAGCAGACTAGCAGTTAGCAGTAAGCAACTAAGAATAGCTTCTGATATATGGATTATGGACAGTTAGCATTAAGCAACTAACTAAGCATAGCAGTTAGCAACTAACTAAGCATAGCTTCTGAATCTTCTGATATCATGAATTCATGATATCTTCATATCTCAATTCTCAACACATGATATGATCATATGACAAGAAGCAGGCAAGTAGCAAACACAAATGTTCCAACTACCAATATCATGTATTCATGAATCATGAATTCATGATATCTCAAATCCTCAATTCTCAAATCTCAATACATTCATACCTATGACCTATCTCAATTCTCAAATACCATGAAGCAGTAAGCATGTAACAGTAAGAAAAAACAGTGGCAATCAATGGTCAAGACTCAAGACAGACTTCAGAGAAAGCAATAACAAAAAAGGAAACACAAAAATATCATAGTCATAATCCAAAATGTCTTCATCCATTGCACAATATAGCATATTAGCATGAATAATATTTTTAACATTAACTTTAAATAATCATACAAGGTCAACTAGAATCATCATCTAGTAAGTCGTCATTGACATTGTAGGTGTTTGGTTGGATGGAGGTACTCGTCATTTTCCCATAATTATCATAAATATCTTCATCATCACTGGCAACTACAAAATGATCTAAATCTTCATCCCCTTGAGCTATTAGTTCATTTATTTGAAAATTAGTTCCAACTCCACTTCGTAAATTTCAAGCCCCAGTTCCAAGAGCTCTCTCTACAGCATCCCATGTGAGATTATCATCATCAAAAACTAGAGCTTCCTCTAGTTTGTTCACCATCCACTCACTACTCCAGTCGAGCTCATCAAGCACCAAAGGGTTGTAATTTCTTCCCTTTTCACGTCTTTCTTGGAATCGTGCTTGTAGACGACGATTATATTGAATGTATACAAGATCACTAAGCCTTTGATGTTTCAATCTATTTCTTTTTTTTGTGTGAATCTGAATCAAGATAATTTCAAACTTATTGGTAAATTAGTAAATATAAAATATTAAAAATTTTATTGAATATTTGTATACTTACAAACTCAAAAGTACTTCAATTGCGCTCACAACTAGAAGAAGAACAACATAAGCCAATTATGCGCAATGCTACCTTTGTAAGGTCAACATTTGGTCTTTCATGTGCACCCCACCAGTCCACTATTCATTTAAGACAAATATAAATTATTTGACATATAAATAATTTAAGAAAAAATAAAAATGTAAACAATACTTACTTGGATTTAAGGTGGTTCGTTGCCTAATAGCCATAGGCTTTCCAAAACTATTTTAAGATGCTTTGTAGTTAGTACCTTGCTCGGCAATCTTGTCTTGCAATTCTTGATCGGGCACTAATCTTGCAATAACATCATTGAAAACATCTTGAAATTTCCAGGCATCATCATTATTTTGTTCCTCATATTCAAAATATTTGCTTGGATTTAGAAACAAAGCCGCCTTATACAATTTTTGCTTCATTTGATTTGTCCATCTATTTTCAACAATCTCAATAATCTTTTTAAATAATCTTTCTTTGTTATCAAAATGTTGTTTGATCTTTTGTTTGGCTTCTTCCATTGCAGCATATACTTCAGGCATAGCCGACCTTTCATCTTCATCTACTAATCGCAAAACTACAATCAGTGGTTTTCCTCCTTTTAGGCAATCTCTTACTCCATTCCAAAAATTGGTTGAAAGTATTATTTCAACAATCTGTTTTCCGGCTTCAGTTTTTGTCAAATTAGCGGCATTCCACGAGGGCGACACAAAGAATAATTTCAGCTTCTCCTCATGCTTAAGCACACTTTGTAGAGTAAGGAATGATGTTGCAAATCTAGTTACTGAATGCCTCACTAGATCACCGCCTATAGTAGTCCTTATTGCATCAAGTAAATGAGTGTGTCTGTAGATGAAATTTGTAATCATTCTTGCCTTTATTATCATTGTTTTGTTCTGCTGTAGCTTGCCTATATCCTCTAGCATGAGATCAATGCAATGAGCTGCACAAGGAGTCCAGAATAATGTAGGTCTTTTTTCCATTAAAATTTTACCAGCTGCCTTGTAATTAGAAGCATTGTCAGTCACCACCTACAGAGTGCAGACATTTGTAATTATTGAAAGCTGTAGACTATTAAACTTGAAATATGAAAATTACTAAATTAATGAAACCAAAAAAATTACCTGAACAACACACTCTGCTCCTATCTCTCTAATCTTACTATCAAGCAACTCTGATAACATTGTAGCATCTTGAATATGACTGGATGCATCTACGGAACCCATAAAATAGGATCCTTCTGGACAGTTGACTAGGAAATTGATCAAATGTCTCCCTCTCCTGTCTGTCCAACCATCTGACATAAGTGTGCAACCATATCTCCTCCAGTACGCTTGATAGTTTGTCTTCATCTCCATAACTTTATCTTTTGTATTTTTTAGCAATGAGACTCTCAAATCATGATAACTAGGGCCTTTATAACCAGGTCCATACTGTCCAACTGCTTCAAGCATGACTTCAAAACTTCGTGCCTTTGCGGCATTGAATGGAATTCCACATTCATAGAACCAATCAGCAACATAACTATCAACTCTCTTTTTCTCTTCAGGTGTTCTAAAACATCTCTCGATAGTAATTTGTGCAGGACCTTTTGCATGTATATCATCTACTACATCTTCAGGAGCACACCTCACATAAGCATCCATAGGCCCCCTTTTTGTGGCAAGTGGATTACTTTCCTTTTTTGGCACTTGTCCCAGAACTTGGGACAAATGACGTTTTAACTGTAGATAATGCCGGGGATACATTTTGTGACCCTGTTGGCTCTCTTTCTTGGTCACTCTCATTGTCGTCATCAACAGTCAGATGCACATTGTCCTTTTTTTAGCATTTAAAGCTGAATACATCTCAGGTGCTATTTCAGAAGTAGTCTTCAAACACTTGGATACATCTCCATACCCGCCACATAAGTGTTGCTTCAACCTTTTGATACCACTCTTTATCAATCTACCACACAAATTACATTTAACTGTATTTTTATCTTTTAGGTTGGGCCAATGACCATACTTCCAACCAGGATCATTTGACTTTGCTTTTCGTTTAGGATCCGTTTTTGGATCAAGGTCATTGCTACCAATGGATGAAGCAAGAGTGTTGTTGTTTTGGTCTTCCATCTTTCACAAACAGGACCTATAGATTGCAGAGTTAGGTCGGGACAATGAAATAAATAACGGCTAAAGAAATCATCACAATGAACAATTTAAAGAACTCTCAAAGACATGCTCATTTAGAAGAGTCAACAAGACCATAAGACCATTTTCATTAGTTCTACTTCTATAGTTCTATAATATAGACAAGACACTCCATGATAAATCTAGCAATACAAAAATATATTTGTCATTTGTCAATCAAATCATGATTCATGAAACACAATAAGTGATTATATAATGACAAATCTTATTTCTAATATTATCTATTTTCTCCTGCGAAAATTATGTCACTCCATGATAGATCTGCAATAAAACAAAAATGGTTAAAATCAATTCAACATAATTATTACCAATCTACATGCACTAGACAGTAACGTCACATACCTTTACCAAGGATGACATTGGCCTAATTTTAAGAGCATCAACTATATCAATCATGTAGCACATGATATAATACCCACATTGAATACTATCTGTTTGTTTTGGACACTACACAGTAACATAAATAAACAATTGGTAAGTATTTTAATTACAAATGTTTAAATTACAATACATACTCATATAGGCTATAATTCTAAAACTTACCAGAATCAACTTTGTAAGTTTTAGTTTTTTAAAACTGGTACGCCGCTCTTTTGCTAAATCTTTAAATGCACTTCATAAAATATAAAAAGAATTAGTTTATAGCAAAATGTAAACAACTAGGAAAGTAAGTAAATAACTCATTAATAAACTTACTTTGTAATGACATTTTTAATATCATCGCGAATGTCATTATTTATGGGATCAAGCCAATAAACTGTATAATTATTATAATCAATAATAGTCAACATCCAATGTTCTCTGTGAAACAAATGAAATAATTAATAACTTAATTAGAATAAAAAATAGTAATAATCATTGATATTTGATACAAAGATTTTTCATACTTACAATCTATTATAGAGCACAAATAATAAAGAATCTGATTGGAGTTGACTAAGCGTCCTAAGCCTGATTTTTAGATCTTCAACTCGTGTTTTTGAAAGTTCTTTGGCATAGTCATCATTAATAGCAAAAATAGAATGTAGATTATGAAAATATACACCAGTATTGTATGTAAATTTCTTTAATTGTGAGTCTATGTACCTGCAAAAACATGTAAATTCAAAATCAATTTATATATTAATAAAAATTCTTAATTTTATAATATTTGATACTCAGTAGTCAGATGCACAATACTCACCCAATACATGCTAATATGATGTTAGCTCCAATCATTTTCATATTTAGAAAATCATACAACTCTGAATTTTCAAAGTACGTACATGTTGATTCAACACTCCCAAATATTGTTGAATCTAACACTAGAGATATTTTTTTATCTTCATTCTCCATCTTACTTATAAATCTGGGCAAGATATCAATGAATTCATTTTGTAGTCTCAGTCTCACTAGCCTGTGGAAATAAAAGAATTAATATTGTGGAATGTGGACATCAATATTGAATTCATTGATTACATAAAAGTCAAAAATAATATTATAAATTATAATACCGTGCAAGATAATTGTTCATGTCTACTCTGACTACTCTCAAGTTCATGTGACCTGGATTCATACTCCGGCTGAGACTGAGAAACCAAAAAGTAACAAAAAAATAGTTACTTACCTGCGCAACAAAAAGAGAAGATAACATTTCATAAAAGTATAAATATTTAAACATAATAATACTTGTGCAACTGGAAGTGCAGCACTTGTTCCAGTTCTAGCACTAAACATGCGCATAAGCTCTTCAATTTGATTCTTCATAGTACTAATCTCGGCTTGTTGCGCTTCTTCTTTTTGGCTCCATAATTTTTGTTGCGCTTGTTCTTTTTGGATCCATAATTCTTGTTGCGCTTGTTCTTTTTGGATCCATAATTCTTGTTGCTGGCTCAATCTTTCTTGTACTATAGCTTCAACATCTTCAATACGAGCTATTGGTGTCCTCTCACTCCGCCTATCATTCTTGAAAAATCTTGTAATGGTGGAAAACTTGCCACCAGCTCTAACTCTGCCCGGATGTTCTTGGCCTAAAACAGATGCAAGGATGTCATTTCTTCCCTGTGACACTGTTTCAGCACTCTGTGACTCTTGGCTCGACAACTCGTCCTAAACAAAAGTAATAAATATTGGAACAGAATTGCAGATAAGAAAATATACTTCTCAAGAAATATTACTATCGATAATTTACAAATGATGAAATGATTCATTTACACTTACCATTTTAGATGCTAATTCAGCTGCATCTTTACTAATGTATTCACCAGTCTTTCTTTTATGACCGGCTTTCCATAACTCCGCACGTGAAATTGGTGCAGCTTCACCTTGTTCAACCTTGACAATAAAATGAAAATAAATTATCATACAAATAATTGAGAAACCAAATTTTAAAATACAAAAAACGAGAGAGAAGTATAGAGCTAATACTATTCTTTTTTCTAATCCAGAATAACCCATTCTGGAAGTAGTATGAAAGGTCTTTCGTGCTTTTGCTCTCTCAGTATTAACCTTACTTTTCTCCTACAAAAATAAATATGTGTTAATACTTAATTTGTTTATAAGTTATAAAGTTAAAAAATGATATAAAACATTGAATTTAATAAGAAGTTAAGAACACAACCATATATTCTGTAGTAGTGCGATGATCGACAAAAACTCTCCAGTTTTCGGCAGTAATAAAACTATATTTGACAGGAACATTGTATCGATGCTCCAAATCAACATTTTTTACATAATTGATAAAAAGTTTGGATTTCCAAATCCTCCAACTTTCACCCATGCTTTTCATTAATGACTTGTAATGGTCATCAATATTATCAAAATAAATCTAAAAATAATAGACAATATCAATTAAAAATTAACTAAAACACCAAAGATATGTAATCACTCATAAGCCATAACAAGGTTACGTACATTTAATTCTGCTCATATTTGATCTGTAATTTGTTTATCAATATCTCTCCATGCAACATATGTAATTGGCACATAACACTTCACAAGAGATCCCATATAACTCATCAATTTATTTGTTTCAGGCCCGGGAATAATGTGGCCATCATCACGGAAAGAAATAATAAGTTTCCTCCCCTCTAGCCTAAGCTTATTCAGTTCATTCATTTTCGTGAAGTCTCTTGTTGACCTCGATGAAGATCCCTTATCCGACATTTTCCTGTAAAACCCTAGAAAAAACCTAAACCATACAAAAAACATAAACAAAATTCATACAAAACCGCAATGATATTGAGCTACTAGTTACTAGTTACTACTTACTACCACACAATCACAGTTCACACATATAATATATATATATATATATATATATATATATATATATATATATATATATATATATATATATATATATATATATATATATATATATATATGTATGTTAATATGTTAGTATGTTACTCAGGAGCTTTAGACATGTATAAATGTATAATAATAATAAAAACACAATGTTTATATTACATGTCTACATTACAAGTACTACTAGTCTACTAATAAAATAATAAACTAATAATAATAAAAACATTAGCAGTTTAGCAAAGAGCATAGAGATCAAAAGTTCAAAAACCGAGAAAAGGTATTAAGAAATAGTATACCTAAGTGAGAATATTAGTTTTGTCGAAGAAGAATCGTTCGAAGCAAAGGAGAGCAGAAACTTGAACAAAATCGCCTTTAGGGTTTCTCGCAAAGCGCAGCGACTGTAAAAAGAAGAACCAAAAACTCGGGGAAACACAAGATTTTTACGGCTCACGGTTAAAAATAGATAGTAAAGACTGCGGTTTATGCATAAATCGCAGTCTCTTCTATTGTTCAGGGTAGAATAGAGTGCGGTTATTATATGACCCGCAGTCTATTCTACAACCTAAACTGCGGTTATTGTACAAACCGCGGTCTATTCTCTGGAAGGAATACACTGCGGTTTTAAAATAACCGCAGTATATTCTCGGGTTGATGGCATAGACTGCGGTGTTTTCAAAACCGCAGTCGATGTGAGAATAGACTGCGGTTTATATATCAACCGCAGTCTATTCTACATTGCCCCTACAATAGACTGCGGTTTATATAAGAACCGCAGTCTATTCTACACTGCCCCTACAATAGACTGCGGTTTATATATGAACCGCAGTCTATTATACACTGCCCCTACAATAGACTGTTGTACAACCCCGTGTTCGCCGAGCAGGTCCCACCAGGAGGATCGAGCGAACCGGCCCCGCGGCCCGCACCCATGCAACGAGCAGGCATGCGGCAAAGGGCTGGTCCGCTCCCGCCTAGTTCGAGCGAGCGAGCCGGGCGAGACGACTCCCCACCCCTCCCGCTCGCTCGGAGAATCGTCGGCCAGAGCAGGGGGCGCCAATCGTCGAGTCGGTACTCGCGAAGGGGCTCGACAACCTGTGACCTGCGAGCCGATCGGAGGGTCGCGATCGCTACCAGTCGCCCCTACACGCGAACTGGTCGCCGGCCCGCCTCGGCAGAGGACTGGCGGGTTCCCGCGACCCGGCTCGCGTTCGCCCAGGAAGGATAGGCAGGCCGCTGGAGCCCGGTCGCACCCGCCTCCCGCGGAGGGGAATTGGAGGCGAGCTGACTCCCCATGGGTGCGAATAGCTCCTCAGAACAGCGGAGCCACGCTGTTGGCAGACCAGGTTGGACTGCGCATAGCTGCTCAGGACAACGGAGTTTGGCTGTTGGCAGACCCAACCCAGGGCCTTTTGGTATTTTCAGGTCAGTTCTTCTGGTTATTGACAGTTCAGTTTCCAAAAAAACTATAAATAAGACCCAAGGGGTACCTCAGAAGGCACGCTTGGAGTGCCTCCTTACTCTCGTTTTCAAGTGCTTTCTGAGGGTACCTTAGCTCGGCTTCTGGCTAAGGAGGGGAAGCGCTCAGAGATCTTCCGGGTTTGTGGTGGGACCTCCCTGCCGAGCCCTTGGGTCTGTTTCTTCTCGCCTTCTTCGTTGTTTTTCTTGCAGGAGCAAAGTAGGCGCGAGACCACCCCTTCCCCAAGGGTCGAACTCCACAAGAGGTCGGATTCCGGTTTCAACATTTCGGTGCGGTGAGCGTGGAAAGTGGTCAGTGCAGAAAAGCTTCGGCGAGCTCAATGACGGGAGGACAAGGATCGGACAGGCAGGATTCACCCCCCCCCCCCCCCCCCCCGCCTCTCGCAACGGTGGGGATGTTGGAGGACTTTAGGAACGAGGTGCTGGGCCTCGTCAAGTTCGCACTCGGCGCGCGGGCCGAGTACTCGACTCCGGCAGCCCAGATCGCGGCCGTCTTTGGGCGAGGACGCTCCTGGCCGGCGAGCTGGGAAGGAAGTGGCCGAGGAAGGCCGAGGGTGCGAGCTCCCGGGGCGCGAGCTCTTCCCCGGCTCGGCAAGCCGAGGCAGGTTCGGCGAGTTGGGCTCGCGAGATTCGCCGGCTCGCCCAGTGGGGGGGGGGGGGGGGGGCAGTCCCTTCAGCGAGCTGGTCTCCTCAGCTCCCGTCCCAGATGGGTTCAGGGAACCCGAGATGTCTTACTACACTGGGAAGGGAGACCCGGTCCAGCATGTCCAATGGTTCGAGGATGTGGTCTCCATCCGTCAGATGTCGGACCGATTCAAATGCCGACCCTTCGCTATCACCCTCCGGGAGAAGGCAAGGGAGTGGTTCCACCAGCTGCCGGCTAGTTCCATCTACTGCTTCGAGGACTTGCGCCGAGGGTTCATGCTGAGGTTCACTACTTCGAAGAAGAGGAAGAAGGAGTCTGAGTCTTTGTTCCACATTAAGCAAGGAGTGAACGAGACGTTGAGGAGCTACGTGGACCGATTTCAGGAGGAAGTTACCCAGGTCCAGGAGATGTCGGGCCATAGTCTGATGATGGCCTTTACCCTGGGCCTGCAGCAGGGGTTCTTCCGAATGGAGCTGAAGAGAGTTCCCCCTCTCTCCTACGAGGAGTTGATGGAGAGGGCGGCGAGAGAGGTCGACGGGGAGGCGTCGAATCCGGAGTTTGCAAGAAAGCTAGCCAGGTGGGCCACCGAGGAAGAGAAAGAGTCGAGAGGAGGAAAGGCACAGGAGGAGAGAAGGGGAGAACCTAGGCAGAGGGAGCAAAGGCAGCTCCAGTGGCAACAACAGCCGAGGTGGGGGCACCAGGAGCCCGACCGTCGGCTGGGCTGGAGACCTGAGTGGCAGGGGCAGGGGCCACCAAGTGGATACTACGGAAGGGGTCACCATCAGGGGAGGCAAGAGCAGTTCCATTCCCCGGGCTGGAGGCAGGGCCAGAGGCCCCGGCACCCCGATCAGGAGGAGGCCATGGCCATAGATTTGGGAGCAAGGAGGGGGATCATGAGGAGGAGGAGAAGGGAGGTCAGGGTGGAGCTGCCCTATTGCGACTTCCATCAGGAAGAGGGGCACGCAACAGCCACGTGCCCGGAATTCTTGGAGATGAGAGGGAATAGGGAGCGGCAGCAGCAGCAGCAGGAGGCGCGGCAAGAAGTGAGGATCGAGGAGGTCCTGCCTCGGGCGGAGGAGGATCGTTGCGAAGACCGGGTGGATGTCGGGACCCGAGGAGGGATCAGAGTGATCCACGGGGGAGTGGGGATCGAGGCTTCCCGCAAGGCAAGTCTCCACACCATGTACCGGCGGAGCGTCGCCTCTACATCCCAAACCCCGCCGCCGGAGGAGAGGATCACCTTCTCCAGGAGTGATATGTCAGACCACGAGGATCCGTTCTGTGATGCGCTGGTCATCAAGGCCGCCATCGAGAATTTCACTGTCTCTCGGATCATCGTGGACAATGGGAGCTCCGTCAACGTCGTCTTCAAAAAGGCGTTTGACGCGATGAAGGTGGAGGCTAAGAGGGTGCTGGCCTCAGACGGGCCCTTGTTCGGGTTCTCAGGAGAAAGGAAGGAAGTAGAGGGAGGAGTTGACCTCCATGTCACCTTGGGGGGGCAGTCCCGAAACTGCAAGTTCGTCATTGTGGACGCCCCCAGCAGCTACAGCGCCATCTTCGGGAGGCCTCTCATCAGCGCCTTCCGCTGCATCCCCTCGTCTTTCCATCAGTGTTTGAAGTTCAACGCTGAGGGGGTCCAGGTCAGGGTCAGGGGGGACCCAAAGGTGGCGCGGGAGTGTTATGTCACTGCGGTGAACGCCATCTCTTGGCAGGAGGGAGCCGAGGAGATGGGACGGAGGATGGAGGAGGTCGAGCAGGAGGCAGAAGGGGAGGAGCCAGAAGTGAAGGACCACGCAGGAGAGGCGGCAGGAGGAGATCTGGAGGAGGTGGCCGAAGTGAGGGGCGCGGGAGAAGAGATGGAGGTAGAGGTCCCCATTCCAGAGGAAGGGGATGCCGAAGGATGGGGGGAGCGATCAAGGCTGGAGGCGGCAGAGGAAGTGGTGGAGCTGGAGGTGCTCACCCGGGGAGGTAGGATGGAGAAGGTTCGTGTCAGCGGAGGGCTGACCCCGGAGGACCAAGGCAGGATGCTGGAGTGCATCCAGAAGAACGTGGACATCTTCGCCTGGAACGCCGCGGAGATGCCGGGGGTTGACGCGGATGTGGCCTGCCACCGCCACAACCTGGACCCGGGAACACGCCCCGTTCAGCAGAAAAAGAGGTCCACGACGGACAAGCTGGCGGAGCCCATCAGGGAGGAGGTGGCAAAGCTTCTCAAGGCTGGCTTCGTGTCCGAGATTCAGTACCACGGCTGGGTCTCCAACGTTGTGATGGTTAAAAAAGGAGACGGCCGATGGCGATTGTGTATCGATTTTTCCTTACTTAATAAAGCTTGTCCTAAGGACTGTTATCCTTTGCCTCGGATCGACGCGCTGGTTGACTCAGCCGTCGGCTTTTCTGTAATGAGTTTTTTAGATGCCTTTTCAGGTTACCATCAGATCAGGATGCACCCCCCGGACATCAAGGATGTCTCGTTCATCACAGGGGATGGATGCTACTGCTACAAGATGATGTCGTTTGGGCTGAAGAATGCTGGGGCCACCTACCAAAAAATGATGGATAGGGTCTTCAAGGAGCAGAGGGGGAGGAACTTGGAGGTGTATGTGGACGACCTCATGATCAAAAGTCGGGATGTGAACTCTCACCTCCGGGACCTGGAGGAGACCTTCGCCACCCTGCGCAGATACAAGATGCGGTTGAATCCCCTGAAATGTGTCTTCGGGGCCAGCAGGGGAAAGTTCTTGGGGCACCTCCTCACTCCCGCAGGGGTCGAGCCGAATCCGGACAAGGCCAAGGCTATCTTAGAGCTGGGGTCCCCGCGGAATGCGAAGGAGGTCCAACGGCTGACGGGGAAGCTAGCAGGGCTGAGTCGCTTCCTTTCTCGGGCAGGGGAGAAGTGCTCCCCCTTCTTCAAAACGCTGAGGGGTGGTCAGAGGTTTGAATGGACCAAGGAATGCGAGGAGGCGTTCCAGGCCCTCAAGGTGCAGTTGACACAGGCTCCGCTGCTCCAGGAGCCGAAGGAGGGGGAGGATTTGTTCTTATATCTCGGGGTCGGGGCAGAGGCTCTGAGCTCCGTCTTGGTTCGAGAAGAGGGAAAGAACAACTCCCTATTTATTACGTCAGTCGGGTCCTGAGGAAGGCCGAGCTCCGGTATCCGATCTTGGAGAAGCTTGCATTCGCCCTAATCATCTCGGCTCGGCGGCTGCGACCTTACTTCCAGGCACACTCAATCCGAGTGGTGACCGACCATCCCCTCCGCAACATCTTCGAGGGGGTGGAGCATTCAGGCCGGCTGGCTAAATGGTCGGTGGAGCTGAGCGAGTTCGATGTCTCCTTCGTTCCGCGGCTCTCGATCAAAGCTCAGGCGATGGCCGATTTCCTGGCCGACTACGTGGTGGAAGTAGCGGAGGAAGAGCTCACCCGCCCGACTCCTTGGAAAGTGAGGGTGGATGGAGCCTCAGGGAGGCATTCTCTTGGAGTGGGAGTGGTCCTAGAAAGCCCTCAAGGGACTCGGATTGAGCAGACGGTGGTGGTGCACTTTCCCATTACCAACAACCAGGCCGAGTACGAGACCGTGATAGCAGGGCTGCGCCTGGCCAGGGAGCTGGCGGTGCTGGATGTGGAGGTCCTGACTGACTCCATGGTGGTGACTTCCCAGATCAACGGAGAGTTCGAAGCAATGGAACCCGCCCTGAAATCATACTTGGCCAAAGTGAAGGGGGTCATAGGCACCTTTCAGTCCTTCTCCATCCGACACGTGCCAAGGGGAGAGAATGAACAAGCCGACCAGCTAGCAAAGCATGGTCCCCGGGCGGGGGGCACCATCACCGACCTGTTCCGCCCCTCCATCGAAGAAGGGGAGCTCATGGAAATCGACCAACAAGCTTCGTGGATGGATCCAGTAGTAGTTTTCCTCTCCACGGGAGAATATCTGGAGGGGGTAGACAGGAAGAAGCTAAGGCACAAGTCAGCTTACTACCTCCTCAAGGACGGGCAGCTATACAGGAAGACCCTCTCCGGGATGCTGGCTCGCTGCGTGGCCGAGGGCGAGGCGCAAAGGATCTTGGAGGAAGTCCACTCCGGGGAGTGCGGGAGTCATTCCGGGAGTCGGACCCTGGAGGGAAGGATAGTCAGGCAAGGGTATTTCTGGCCCACCCTGGGCCGAGACGCCGCGGAGTTCGCAAGAAGATGTCATAAGTGCCAGCTATTCGCCCCTCTTCAGCTACAGCCGGCCCAACGACTCAAGAGTATCACGGCCCCCTGGCACTTCGCAATCTGGGGGATGGATTTGGTCGGACTGTTTCCCCAGGCCAGCGGTCAGAGAAAGTTCCTCCTAGTGATGATCGACTACTTCTCGAAGTGGATGGAGGTGAAGGCGTTGGCCAAGGTGACCTCCCAAGTGATCAGGAACTTTGTTTGGGGGGAGATCATCTGTCGCCATGGGCTGCCCCAGGCCATCGTCACAGACAACGGGCCCCAGTTCGCCAGTGCCGAGTTCACCAGCTTCTGCGAGCAGCTCGGAATCGACCTCAGGTTCGCCTCGGTCCACCACCCCAGGAGTAACGGGCAGGTGGAGGCCGCGAACAAGATCATCGTCAACCTCCTCAAGAAGAAGGTGGAGAACCTGAGGGGGAGCTGGGTGGAGCAGCTCCCCGCAGTTCTTTGGGCCCTAAGAACCACCCCTAACACGGCTACAGGGGAGACCCCCTTCAAGCTCCCCCATGGGTGCGAGGCGGTGCTCCCCGTAGAGTTTGAAGTCCAAACGCCGCGAGTCGAAGCGGCCAAAGAGGGCCGAGAAGAATGGCAAGCCGGGAACGAGGAGCTGAGACTCTCCCTCGACATGGTGGAAGAATTGAGGGACCTTTCGGCTGTCCGACAGGAGGAGGTAAAAAGAAGGATGGCCAAATACTTTGACAAGCATGTCAGGGTCAAGCAGTTCGCGGAAGGAGACCTGGTGCTGAAGAAGGTGGATGCGGCAGGGAGGTCGGCCTCCGTAGGAAAGCTCAATCCCAGCTGGGAGGGACCATTTATTGTAAAGGAAGCCCTAAAGTCAGGGGCTATCGGCTCCAAAACGTAGAGGGCGAGACCCTGAGTCTCACCTGGAGTGGAGACGACCTAAAAAGGTTTTTTCCCTAAACGCCTGTAAGCGACACTTTGATTATAATGAATTCCTTCCCCCCCCCCCCCCAGTATTGTCATAGCTGGCCTGCATAGAGAGATGGGTATGTATTTGGACCCCGAGAAGATCCCGCTGTCAGGCTCTCACCTAGCTGGCAGGGCCGGAAGTCACTCGGTGTCATCCTTGACCTCGAGAAGATCCCGCTGCCAGGCTCTCACCTAGCTGGCAGGGCCGAAAGTCACTCGATGGAATGTATTTGGACCCCGAGAAGATCCCGCTGCCAGGCTCTCACCTAGCTGGCAGGGTCGGAAGTCACTCGGTGTCATCCTTGGCCTCGAGAAGATCCCGCTGCCAGGCTCTCACCTAGCTGGCAGGGCCGGAAGTCACTCGATGGAATGTATTTGGACCCCGAGAAGATCCCGCTGTCAGGCTCTCACCTAGCTGGCAGGGCCGGAAGTCACTCGGTGTCATCCTTGGCCTCGAGAAGATCCCGCTGCCAGGCTCTCACCTAGCTGGCAGGGCCGGAAGTCACTCGATGGAATGTATTTGGACCCCGAGAAGATCCCGCTGCCAGGCTCTCACCTAGCTGGCAGGGCCGGAAGTCACTCGGTGTCATCCTTGGCCTCGAGAAGATCCCGCTGTCAGGCTCTCACCTAGCTGGCAGGGCCGGAAGTCACTCGATGGAATGTATTTGGACCCCGAGAAGATCCCGCTGCCAGGCTCTCACCTAGCTGGCAGGGCCGGAAGTCACTCGGTGTCATCCTTGGCCTCGAGAAGATCCCGCTGCCAGGCTCTCACCTAGCTGGCAGGGCCGGAAGTCACTCGATGGAATGTATTTGGACCCCGAGAAGATCCCGCTGCCAGGCTCTCACCTAGCTGGCAGGGCCGGAAGTCACTCGGTGTCATCCTTGGCCTCGAGAAGATCCCGCTGCCAGGCTCTCACCTAGCTGGCAGGGCCGGAAGTCACTCGATGGAATGTATTTGGACCCCGAGAAGATCCCGCTGTCAGGCTCTCACCTAACTGGCAGGGCCGGAAGTCACTCGGTGTCATCCTTGGCCTCGAGAAGATCCCGCTGCCAGGCTCTCACCTAGCTGGCAGGGCCGGAAGTCACTCGATGGAATGTATTTGGACCCCGAGAAGATCCCGCTGCCATGCTCTCACCTAGCTGGCAGGGCCGGAAGTCACTCGGTGTCATCCTTGGCCTCGAGAAGATCTCGCTGCCAGGCTCTCACCTAGCTGGCAGGGCCGGAAGTCACTCGATGGCAGAAGTCTGCGACCCAGAGCGAGTCACGATGCCGGGCTCCCACCTAGCCGGCAGAACCGAAAACTACTCAAATAGGTGTTAATAAAGGATTGAGATCTGATGACTTTGGCCAACAGTGAACCGCCTCGCCTCGCCTGGTCCGCGAGTGGCCTCGGCAGCGGAGGCTGTGCCGCTGATACAGGTAGCCCACAGCGGGACGACCCGCCGGGCCTCCCATAACTCCTAAGCCGAATCCGTAGGCATACGACCCCGTTGACGAAACGCGAGGTGAGCGGCAGCGAGCGTGAAAACGGAAAAAATTACATCGCGCAATAACCGCAGGCAGACGTAAGTAACGAGTGGGGAAGCATTTGTAAAAGCATTAACAAACGAAAGTCAAAGAGTATAGGCGCGTCCCGCGCTTACATTTCAAACGGCAAAAGGAGAATAATGTTTACACCTAATAAACAAATGACAAAAAGCGGGCGCGACGCGGGATCCGGGGCGGGAAGTCCTAGATGGGCTGGAAGGACTTATCCCCGGGATCCGGCACAGGGAGGAACAGTGTCGGTACCACGTCGCTCGCCGAGAGATCCGCGGCCTCGCTCTTCAGGAGATCCGCACGCCGCAACATCTGCATCGTATACTTCGCGGCGCTGGCGGCGTTCTTCTGCATCAACACTTCCAACTCGTGGTCGGAATGATGCTCGAGCAGGCAGCCCCTGTTGTCAGGCGGAGGGGCAGCAGCGGCAGCCTCCAGCTCGCGCACTCGCGCCTCCAGCGCCGATTTGTCCTGACCCAGGGTGGCGATCTCGACACCCATCCGTCTCGCCGTCGCCGCGTCCTGAGGAAAGGAGAGAAAGTCATAAGGTGAACTCGCGAGAAGGGGCGGTTAACGAAGGTGAACACGTACCACCCCGCCCAGATACTGCGTGAGGGTCTCCTCCGCCGCGTCCGCCCGTCTCCTCTGAAGATCCGCGTCCTCCTGAGCAAGCTTTCGGGCCTCCTCCCTCTCGTCCGCCAACTTCTTGAGGGAGGTGGCGTTCCGCTCCACCTGGGTGCAGTGCCTCCCAACCATGTGGGCTAGCTCCAGGCCGCGCAGCTGGGCCCGCGCGCTCTCGTGAACCAGCACTCGCGTCGCCTCTTTGTCATAGATGGCGGCGTCCTCTCGCGAGTACAGGCCGAACGAAAAATTGTACGCCTCCCCGCCGATGGTGTCCTGCTCCAGCCAACTCGGCAACAGAGTCGAGACCACCGCGCGATTAGACTCCTTGTCCCATGACAGAAGCGGGACGCCGAGCTCGTCCAGGTATTTCTCGCCGTAGCCGAAGTTGCGATGTCCTCTCGGCACCGGCCTCGCGGTGGTTTGCGACCCGTCCGGCGGCCCGGAGGTGCCTGCCGCCCCGGCGGGGATGTCGCTGGTCGAAGCAACAATGGGGGGGGGAGCCCTAAGTCGGCAGATCAGCCGGGGCCTTGCCTTTCCTCTGGCCCCCGGCTAGTTGCTGACCCGTAGACTTCGCCGTCTTTGGCGGGGGAGCGGGCTGCTCGCGGCCCGGCCTCTTCTTAGCAGGGATCGACGGGGCCTCACGCTGAGCGGCGTCGGCGGCCTGAGCACGAGCGAGGACCCCGGAGGCGGCCCGAGCACTCTCATAGGGGGGATGGAGGGGCACATCTCGCTCGCCTGCCGAAAAAGGAAAGTAAGACCTAAGAAGCAAGGAGCGAGACAAGAGTAGTGGCGAGTGGCAAACCTCCCCCAGGCGGGACGGCAGCAAGGTCGTCGAGGTTGCGGCGCAGGTACGCGACCTCGAAGTTCTTCCCGGAGAAGAACCCGCACAAGTCGGCTTCATGGCCTCCCAGGCTAGGCGGGCGGTAACTCGCCTCGCTGAGCTGCACCGGCGAGTAGGGAACGTTGCCGAAATCCCCCTTGACAAACAGAAATTTCTTGAGCCAGTTGTGACTCTTGTTGACGGTCTCACGCACCTTGAGGTGGGCGCTGGAGAAGTAGGCGGTGCCATCCCGGTTCGCGCGGAAGGAAAACAGTTTGCGGAAAACCGCGAGATTAAACTCGATCCGCTCCTCCCGCAGGAAGCAGGCGAACCCAACCATGACAGCTACAGAGTTCGGGGTCATCTGACCTATGACGACCCCGAAGTACTTCAGTACCTGACGGACCTCTGGCCAGAGGGGGAGGCGAAGACCCACCTCAAAGTGGGCCAGGGGAATGGCGAGCTCGTTCCCGGACAGATCGTTGATCTTCTCCCCCTCCCCGGGCCGTCTCGCCGAGAACCCAGCCGGGATGTGGTCGCCTAGGGCCTCTAAGTACTCGCGCTCTGAGATGATGGCGCAGGGAAAGTCGTGCCCCGAGAAGGTCCAGGCGCATTTGCTTCGCCCGTCAGCCTCGCCGCCGCCGCCGCCGCCCATTCCGCCGAATTGCCGTCGTTCAAGCGGGACAGACCCGATGGGTGAGCGAGAATCGTGCTTTTGCGGAGAGCAGGAGGCGGGTGAGTGCCTTGAAGCGATGGAGGGATAAGAACCGGCCACGCCTATTTATAGGGAGAAAGAAAGGGCGGGAATTTTCCCGCCAACGGGAGAGGTGCGAGTAGCAAAAATCGAGCCTAACGGTTCGACTCCCCAACGCGCAGCCACAGCGCCGGGACCGTTTAACAGCGGGTCTCGCTCGACCGCATCCGCGCGAAGAATGAGCGGGCGAGTCTCAGCCCGAGCCCGCCCAGGATCCCGGGCGAGTCGGGGAGACTCGCGGCCGGCGAGCTCCTCGGCTCGCTCCCGCTACGACCGGAATGGCGGGTTGAGAGAGGTCGTCCCCAGACCTGCCCTCGCCCCACGAAGTGGACGAGGGGCGGACGCGAGTACCCTCGGGCCCGCCTCAAGGAAAATAAAAACAGCAACATGATAATTTTGGCATGCATCAGAGATCAGAAAATCAGGCCCATAGGCGGGCGAGGAGAGTCACAAATTGTTGCGAATACAGAATGAGGCTTTAAAATAATAGAAACTCCGCGATATCCCGCAAGCGGGGGGAAGAAGGGCCGGATCAGTACTGGATCCACTTCCACCTGCCCCGCCGCTGCGTTCCCAATCGCGGCGGCACGCGAGGATTATGGTAATCGCGCACCGCCACCAGCTCCTGCTGAGCCAGGCCGACTTGTTCCGAGGCATTCCTAAGACGCTCCTCGGCTCGCGTAATGTGCACGCCAGGCGAAGTGACCTCGCCACCTTCTGCTGCGCGCGGGGCTCCCTCCAAGGCCGCGAGTCGAGCCTCGGTGTCGGCCTTGTCTTGATCGACCCTCTTCACGAGCTCCTGAAGCAGCAGCGTGTGTTTCTGGAACAGCCGCGTCACCTGCCTCTTCATCCCCACAGCATCGGTCGGGTCGCCCAGGTAATCAGAAACACCCTCCACGTCGGGCGGAGGCGAATACCCTTCGCTCATCTCAGTTTCGGAGGAGACCATGTTGTAGCCTACAAAAGGGCGATTCAGAAGGAGCGAGCGAGAACAAGGCAAACGCTGAGTACAAGCTCACCAGGGGTTGGCACGTCGTCCACGCCGATGGAAGGACGAGAGGGGCCCGGCCGACCCTGAAAGGCTTCTCCCTCGAGGGTCTCAAGAGATTTTCCCAGTCCGTGGGGAGCCGGCGAACGAGAGGTTTTTGGAGGTGGGCGGTCCAGACCTGGGGGACTAGCAACCCTCTCAGACGACAAGGGAGGGGGGCGATCCTCCCCCCGGTCCTCCTCGTCCTCACGAAGCGGTGCCTGCAAGACGAGGGGGTCAGAGACGTCGCAACAAACCAAGGAGGAAGGTCGCATACCTCAGGAGCGACCTCATCGCCAGCCGCCGAGCTGGAACCCGGGAAGTTGCTCGCCGGGGACCGCCTCACGATCTTCCCCTTCACCGGCCTGAAGAGAGGGCCGGGGGACCCGCGCGCTAACCAAGGGGCGGCCTCGAGGGCCTCCTCCCGAGTCTTCTGGCCCGCAGCCGCCAAGAGAGCTCGCACTTCTTCGCTGACCGGCATCAAGGAACTGCAGTCTGTTCAAGAAAGATAAGAGGGTCTGGGGAGACCCCCCCCCCCCCCCGGGCTCGGTGGTATATTTATAGTCGAATAGTGGGGGCCCCAGCAGAAGATTCCTTGCCAGCTCAGCACAGTACTCGCCGAACACGCGGGTTGGATGATTCTTTCCGAGCTTGTATCAAGCTCAAAAAGAGCGGGGATTGTGTACAACCCCGTGTTCGCCGAGCAGGTCCCACCAGGAGGATCGAGCGAACCGGCCCCGCGGCCCGCACCCATGCAACGAGCAGGCATGCGGCAAAGGGCTGGTCCGCTCCCGCCTAGTTCGAGCGAGCGAGCCGGGCGAGACGACTCCCCACCCCTCCCGCTCGCTCGGAGAATCGTCGGCTAGAGCAGGGGGCGCCAATCGTCGAGCCGGTACTCGCGAAGGGGCTCGGCAACCTGTGACCTGCGAGCCGATCGGAGGGTCGCGATCGCTACCACTCGCCCCTACACGCGACCTGGTCGTCGGCCCGCCTCGGCAGAGGACTGGCGGGTTCCCGCGACCCGGCTCGCGTTCGCCCAGGAAGGATAGGCAGGCCGCTGGAGCCCGGTCGCACCCGCCTCCCGCGGAGGGGAATTGGAGGCGAGCTGACTCCCCATGGGTGCGAATAGCTCCTCAGAACAGCGGAGCCACGCTGTTGGCAGACCAGGTTGGACTGCGCATAGCTGCTCAGGACAGCGGAGTTTGGCTGTTGGCAGACCCAACCCTGGGCCTTTTGGTATTTTCAGGTCAGTTCTTCTGGTTATTGGCAGTTCAGTTTCCAAAAAACTATAAATAAGACCCAAGGGGTACCTCAGAAGGCACGCTTGGAGTGTCTCCTTACTCTCGTTTTCAAGTGCTTTCTGAGGGTACCTTAGCTCGGCTTCTGGCTAAGGAGGGGAAGCGCTCAGAGATCTTCCGGGTTTGTGGTGGGACCTCCCTGCCGAGCCCTTGGGTCTGTTTCTTCTCGCCTTCTTCGTTGTTTTTCTTGCAGGAGCAAAGTAGGCGCGAGACCACCCCTTCCCCAAGGGTCGAACTCCACAAGAGGCCGGATTCCGGTTTCAACAACTGCGGTTTATATATAAACCGCGGTCGATGCTCTGGTTCATGGGATAAACTGCGGTTTTAAAATAACCGCAGTATATTCTCGGATTCATAAAATAGACTGCGGTTTATATATAAACCGCAGTCTATTCCCATATTTTTTGTAAAAAAAAGCGCCAAACGCTTTGTTTACAATTGGGCGCCGTGACGCCTAGGCGACGCCTAGGCGACGTCATGACAAGAATAGTATAACCATTTATGGTCCTTGGACAGAGATGTATCAGACCCAAGTCTTGGTACAAGGAATGATTAAACTTATCATTATGCACAAGATGTCAAAGACAAGTGCAATTATTGAGGGAGATCTTGCAAAGGAAAGTCAGATGCACATCAAAGGCTAAAGATCAGAAGCAAGGTTGCCGGTATGCTCAGAGACTGTGAATCCAGTATGGGCTTCAAGTCTACAGGGCAGATATAAGTAGAATTTACCTACCTTTAATTCTACTATTTAATTGCTAAATTGATTATGCATGTTAGAGATAAGGTAATTGAAACAAATGACTGAGAAGATGTAAAAACATTAGTCTAAACAACTTTTCTCAATAAATATATTAGTGGCTCACATGTTCACTATGCCACAAGAAGTAGCTAGTCTCAACATACCCAAAGACACATATTACATGTGCAATACTAGGTTAAATAAGTATCAATATTTGGTTTAATCAATTGAGTTTGGGGGCTAACACACTCTCAGTTGAAAATAATTTTAGGATATTGAAATTATGTCTAATTGCACCCCACTGGAACACTTATTAGAATGTGTACTGTAGGACAATCTTACCCCTGCAAGTTAGGCCAACTTAGTTAGGGGCTAGTTGCAATCTAATTACTAAAAAAACAGATATTGAGCAAAATAAGCTTACTCAACAGAAATTGTAGAAAAGACGACCTGCAGAAAGTGTCGAGATTCAATCCTGGCCGCTGATCAAAATTGATCAAATAAGATAGTGACTTTCTGCATTCCCTTAGGAAATAAATATAAATAAAAGAGCTTGTGCAATAAGCAAAGTCACTATTCCATGACCTCTCCCGCCCGTATTCGCTGAATCGACGGAAAGCCGTTTTCGCTTTCCTTCTCAAATTATCCGGCAAAATGGCGCCCAAAGGACAAGATTTTTATTCGAAGGTTCAGAAGTGGTCAGAAATGGATTCAGGGATGCTCCTGAAGAGGTATAGTATGTTCTTCATCTTCTCCACATTTCTGACCTAGAATTCTTACTGTCGGAACCCTGTTTACTCTGGAAGCGGGAAGTTCTTGAATTATTCTCCAACGTCAGAGGAGATACTTCAGGAGAGAAAATCAAGACTACTATAAGTGGAACAAGAGTCAAGATAACACCAAGAAGGCTGGCCAAAGCCCTAAAGCTGACAAAGTTCTTCACAACTGATAACGAGGATGAGTTGTCTCTAAAAGACATAAAGTCTGCGGTAAAATGGTGCGGGTTGTCTAAACACACCTCCGGCTCCATTTTAAGAATGGAATTGAACCTAAACAGGGTCCCATGACAAGATCTCAAATAAGATGTTTGAGGCTATGACTAGAGTCATTCTATCTAAAAGAACTGACTGGGGTAGAGTAGTGTTTGACAGGGTAGTGGAGTGTCTTGCTGAACCAAATTTAGGGAGAATTCTTTCCCTATTTCTACGACAGACAGTTCCAGAAATCCTGAACTTGAAGCTTGGTGCAATAATACACCACATGAGAAGAATGGACATCAAGATGTTGGAGAGGTGGGACATGGTACTTCAACCCCATGGACCATCAGTTGTGGAAAGGAAAGGAAAGAAGATTGCTGCTACTGAGCCCAGCTCCTCTAGCAGTTCATCTAAGGAGTAAGAGCCTCACAATCCAGAACCATCATCATCTGTTGAAGAGTCCAGGAGGGACATGAATATTCAGGTATCAGCCTCTTCTGATCTTACCCCTCTTAATCATGTAAGCAGACTAGAGTCAGATATTGTTCCTGAAGATGATGAGCCTGCTGCTGAGTTGGCTGAAACTGTTGTAAAGGAAGGAGCTGACAGGACATCTGCAAGGATGGATGAAGATGCCTCCAGATTGGATGATACAGATAGGCATCTGCCTATGTCTGATGATGATGATGCTCCTAGGCCTCAGAGTGAGGGGGAGATCAAACTTGCTTCAGATAAAGAGACTGTTATGTCTGAAGAAGAGCATCCACTGGATAAAGTTATGGAAGTTCCAAGTGCTGAGAAAAGGAATGCTCCAATTGAGGGGGAGCAGCTGATACAAGAGATAATGCAAGATGCATTATTTGTAGGGGAGTAACTAAAAGTTCCTCCAATAGTGGTATTGTCTGCTATAGCTGACAAAGAGGTTATTGATGCTGCTGCTGACCTGCATGCAAATGAAAGCATGACAGAGGTTGAGGGGGAGATACAATCTGATCTCACTGCTCATGAAGTACATGATTTAGTTTCCTCAGAATATGAGAAAGAGGAATACAGTCATGAGAAAGCACACTCCTCACCACATCCAGAAAATGAACAGCTCAAGAGTGACACAGCTCAAGAAACAGGGAGCAAACATGTACAAGAAGCTCTGGATGAGGGAACATCTGCCAAAGTTGATCAGCTGCCACCAACTTTCATAGCCCAGCTAAAGGGTTTGCTGGATGAGCAAAGGAGGGCACTACAAAATTATGTGGATGAAGCTCTCAAGGATGTTAGAAATGATCTGGCGACTGAGATCAAATCTATAAGATGTGAAGTAAATCTGCTGAAAGGAGAAACAATCAAATTCTTCACAAGAACTGCTGGAGCTATAGACTTTACAATGGAGAAATTGGATATGTCAGGCCAGAACATTGCTGTTATCATAGAAAATCAAAAAATTCAGGCCAAGAATAGTGTAACAATCCATAAAAATGATAAAATTCTGAGAAGTGAACAGAACACTGAAATCTTCACAAAGATGGATGTCTGGACCAAGATGCTTGATGACCACATGTTGGAAGTTAAGAATTAAGTCACTGTTGGAGTAAACTACCTAGAAGTGGAAAAAAGCAAGGCAAGCAGCTCCCAGACCACTAAATTAATTGAAGAAGCCAAAAAGGGGGAGAGAGAAACCATAAGGACCAATACTGAAAACATGGTCTGGGCAACAAATGTTGTGAGAGGCTCATTGGGATTAGAGCCAATGCAATATGACAATATCCCAATGATGCCTACTCAAGTGCTAGAGACTTTGAACAGAGAACCTGCTCCAGATAATCAAGAGTATGCGATGTATATAGAAGATAACGATAATGCTGGTAATTAGTGGGGAGTGCAATCCACTGCTGCTAAAATTCCCTCCTTCAGCCCCACTGTAGACCAAGCACTACAAACAAAAGAAATGAATGTTGAAACTGCTGAAACTGTTGAAACTAAAGAGGAAGTCAGGATGAGAAATAGAAAATACAGAGAAAAAAATGGAGAAAAGGCCTGATTTCGAGCAGTGGAGCCCAGAGTCCACCCCGACCCCTTCCTCGAAAGCCTGAACGTCCTCCACGGACAGGAGGAGGGAGAGGTAGTAAGGGCGCAGAAGTTCGTTGAAGGAGGGCCAACGAGGGGGGCCAGTAGTATCAGGAGGTGGTGATACTTTGAGCAGCATGGAACACACGTCAGAGAGTGAGGGGATAGCAGCTGGCGAGAGGATCTGAGCCCGAATGATTTGAAGATGAGGCGGGACACGAGCCATCATCATAGCAATACATACTGCTTCCTTCTGAGCACGCTGGGAAGCTAGATCTGTAGTAGGGGCTGGTGGCGGATCCCGGCCTCAGCCAGTGTCTTAGTCCGAGAAACAAAGGAGGTCAAGTCGGCAGCACCACCAGTGTCAAGAGTCTGAAGATCTGTGATGATGTCATATAGGTACTGAAGACTGTCCTTGTCAGAGTATAGGGAATGGAGTTCTTCCCACATCGCCTTGGTCGTCTCATGATACATGGTCATGCGGTAAGGTTCATCAGCAAGGGAGTTGAGGAGCCACATTTAAATACGTCCATCATGACGAAGCCAGTCATCGGTGGGTGGAGAAGGAAGATCCGTAGTGAGATGCTGCAGAAGGCTCTGAGACTGAAGAACCCGTCTGATAGAATGCACCCATTCAACGAAGTTCTTCTTCCCAGTGAGGGAAATGGTGGTGATTCTCAACTCATCACGCAGCTCTGGAGCAGGGAGCAATCGGGCTGGAGGAGGGGGTATGGCTGCTCTGAAGAATCAATTGAGGACGTGATGTAGGCTCAAATTAGGGTTTCAAAATATTAAATATTTTATAGCAAAAATATTTATTTATTATAATAAAATTAGAACTCTGAAAATTAAGGGGATTTTTAATTTTGAAAAGAGCGCCGAGCGGACTAACTCGAGATGTTCGCGCGTAAAACTGTTCGTAATGACAAGCGTCAACAAATTCATTATTCGTTATTCAGAGAATTTGTCGGCGCCTAACAGTTCGAACCGTCGCGGGATTTTTACGTTCAGAAGCACGATCCACAAACAATAATTTATAAAATAGACGGCGATTTTGGTGGTTAGAACGTTCAGGCAAGCTCTTTAATTATTTAACGAAACATAAATATAAATTTAGAACTAAGTATTGCGAGCAAGAACGAGGAATGATACCACACGAGAGCAGACCGTTCCAAACTTGACTGTAGAGTCGTGAAAAGAGAGACCTGTCGTCCGGCTGCTGGAATGACCAGTTGGTGTCGACAACAACCATGTAGGAACAAGACTGGTAGGTATCCGCCCGGAGGAACTGGGTTGTCGTCGACGCTGAATCGCAGAAGACAGGGGACTGGTTGTCGGTCGATTACTGGAGTAGGTTCTTGTAGTCGACAGCAACCGGTCACGGGAGGAGTAAGGTGGCTGCCAGAGGGGAGTGAAGAAGCTTCCGCCTGGCGTGGTCGCTGGAGACCGGAGATCAGACTGGAGAGGCGCGGGATTTGCGGGAACAGCAACGCCACCGACAGCAGAGTTTGGGAGGGGGGGCGACCTCTGTTGGAATATCGTTGAGGAAGCTCGGCGACGCCAGAGTTCGGCGGCGATGTTGGCGTCGAGGGTGAACAACGGCGGTGTTGTCGTTGACGAGAGGCGGAAATGGCTGAGATGAAATGGCGGTACGGGGGGGATTGTCACCGACAATGCAGGAATTAATTGAAGAATTAATTCATGTTGTCCGGTCTGCCTCCTTTCAACTTTGGCTGTCCTTTTTATAAATTCAGTTTTGATATCATTCCAAACAGGAGGGCCGGCCTTTGTTATTTCCAAATCTTATAATTTCCAAGCAGGATTTGGCCGACCATAAATAGTGGCTTTTCCATTTCCAAATGTTGCTGTTTTTTTTTTGCTATTAATAATAATCTCTCATCAACTCTTTTCAAAAGCTTACCAATTTTGAATTTATTCTTAACTAGATATTCTCTTATTCTTAGTGTAATGATATTCTGCTTCTTGCAAATTAAATTATTTAAATTTATGTATTTTAAATAATTTTAAGTTTGCCCGTTTCGTCCTAACTACCAAAATTATCAGACCTTTTTATTAATGGTCTCGTCGGACGGTCAACTCGACGAGCCGAGCAATTTCAAACAAACAAGAATACGACGAAGGGAATACATAAAAAATGCATAAATAAAAATTCCATGACGCAGGAGAACCGGACAAACAGCGGCTAGATCGGCAAGACAGCGGCTAGGCAACGACCAGACAAGGGGCAAGTTCACAGCGACAAAGCAGGAGAACCGGACAAACACAAGTCGCACAATGCGCCCAGACCGCGCGGCTAGAGAGTTTGGCAAGGCTGCGCGTCACGAGGAGAAGCGACTAGAGTAGTCGGCAAGACCGTGGCGACTAACGGAGATCGTGGCGGCAAGGTGAGCACGCGGCGAGAAGACGAGGAGATTTCACGCGGCTAGAGAGGTGAGCACTAGCAGGAAGCAGGGAAGATCTCAGCAGACAGCGGCTACGGAGAAGCCACATCGACTAGAGCAGCGGCAAAAGCAGGCCGCACGACAAAGAGGAAGCGGATAGCTCAGGCAAAGAGACGGGCCGCAACGAGAACAGGAGGAACTCTGGGACAGACCGCGTGGCAAACCTGTCACGGGTCAAGGGAATACCTCGCAACAAAGGGGCAGCCTGTGCGGCAAGAAAATGGCGACTAAAAAAGAAGAGGAGGCCACAACACGAAGAGAAGCCCGACAAAAGAAGCGGATAGAAGAGGAAACCGCGTAAGAGAAGGCCGCGGTTTAAGCCAGTAGAGATCGCAGCGACAAGAAATCCGCAGCGGAGAGGCTAACAACAAGGTCGCCGCGACTAGAAGAGAGACCGACAACAGAATAGCAACGGCTACAACAGAGGAGAGACGCGGCTAGAAGTGGAAAACTGCGTGAGAAGGGTGGGGGGGTCCCACGGGAGAGAGGAAAGCTATAAAAGCGGAGCGGAAGAGAGGGGGGGGGGGGGGGTTCCACGATAGAGAGGAGAGGAGAAGCCGGGTAGAGGCGAGTCCCCTGTACAAGGTGTGAGACTAATGTATAAAAAGAAACAATAAAAGACTAAATGAGTCACAAACATGGGCCTTTACATGTACTTTTCTAATAATACTAAGTAAATTTCTTCGTATTCTCTTGATCCATACAACTTCTTCTGGCAAGCAACAACTCTCAATCAGTATTTCCACATACACATCCCAAAGATTAGCAGTCAACCAGAAAAGATCTCCAAATGCCACATTTCATTTCAAACGGTACTGATATGCTTTCTCTAATTTGTCAAAATTCATCTACAACATAAACTTAAGATAACAAAAAGTATCTCTCTTGGGGAAAAAATACTTGGCCAAGTACAATTAAATTATATTAACTATATTCAATTCCCAATTCACCAGTGTTGCAATTCTACACCTTTTTGTAGTAAAAAACCAACATAAAGTTCAAATAAAGGAGGCCAGAGTACCATGATTCCCACAAATGAGAATTTGAAGACAACATGACCAGCAATATTTCACCAGTCATATGAATAAATACAAAATAACTGAGCAGTACATACCTCTGGCTGGACGTGAAAACAATAGAGTTCAGAAAGAAGATCCCCATCCGCCACCGCCTGGAGTATAAATCTGAAGAATCTCACCTGCATCAACATTTACTGTGTTCTTACCTCCAAGGTATACCCTACGCTTGTCCTTTCTAATAAGGTAATTAGCCCCACGAGAACCATTCTCCCCACCCTTCAAACCTCTCGGGGCATGTACTCTCCTTTCGCTAAGTATACTTACAACAACTGGGCATCGGAACTCAATCTCCCTCACAAGACCGTCGCCGCCTCGGTGATACCCAACCCCTCCACTACTCTCTCGAAGGCTGAACCGATGCAGAAAAACAGGATACCGCTGCTCAAAAATCTCGGGGTCAGTCATTCTGGTGTTAGTCATGTGACATTGAACTCCACTAGTTCCGTTCCAAGTCGGCCCGGCACCGCTACCTCCTCCAATTGTCTCATAGTATCCAAAACTGTTGTCTCCGAATGTCAGATTATTCATGCAGCCCTGAGAACATGCACAGGCCTGGAAGGCCGTGAGGATGACATCAGTCACCCTCTGTGAGGTCAGCACATTGCCCCCAACAATTGCAGCTTTCTCGCTCGGAGAAAGGAACGAGCCTTTGGGAATGAAAATTTTCACAGGCGCCAAGCATCCTTGATTCAGAGGGATATCCACATCTAGCAAACTTCGTAGACAGTAGATCACCGCTGCGGAAGTTACCGCTTCCGGAGCATTCCAATTACCATAGACTTCAGAACTAGTTCCCCCAAAATCGAAAGTGGCCTCCCCAGTTTTTGCATCAATGGATAGTTTTAAGTGGATGACAGAACCATCATCCATATAGTCCTCTTCCTCGATGACAGAAGAACCAGTTTCTTGTTCCAATTTAGTAGCCATTGACTTCAGCATCTCCCTCACAGCCTCCTCGGCATTTCTTTGCACATGAATCATATATGACTGAACAGTTTTGAATCCATACTGCTCAATGAGTTCTTTAATTAGGACTATCCCCCTCTGGTTCGCAGCCACCTGTGCTCTAAGATCCGATAGATTATCTTGAAGTCTACGTGTTCCTGGAACCTGATAACCCGAGTTTTCATCAGAGGTTGGTGATTGAAGCAGGTTAATGATTCTCTCTTCTTGGAAGACACCTCTCTCAAGAAGCTTGAATGCCTTAATGGCAGCACCTTCTTCCCAAATAGCCTTTGAGAATGGAGGCATACTCCCAGGAGTAATGCCCCCGATTTCTGCATGATGGCCTCTGCTTGCTACAAAAAAAACCAGCTTGATATCGTCAAAAACAGGTGTAATAACAGTTATATCAGGTAGATGGCTTCCACCAGCACATGGGTGATTAGTTACTAAAACATCGCCTTCATGAAGATCGTCTCCCCAGTACTGAAGCTGCCAACGCACGGTACTCGACATGGCACCTAGATGCACGGGCACATGTGGTGCGTTTGCGACTAGGCCACCGTCTGGACTGAACAAAGCACATGAGAAATCGAGTCTCTCCTTGATATTGGTAGAAATCGAAGTTCTTTGGAGAGTCCGTCCCATTTGTTCAGCAATGCCCATAAATCTATGATTGAAGATTGAGAGCTGCACCACATCTGCAACTTTTTCAGCTATTTTTACAGTGTTTGGAGATGAGCCGATCTCGATTTTTATATTTCCGTACTTGGTTATTGATGCCTTGCACTTGGGTTCAACGATCACTGTACTGTTTCCGTTCATGATAATTGCAGGGCCATATAGAACATGTCCATATCCCAATTTCTCCAATTTGAATAATGGAGTCTCTTCCCAACCTGTCCCAAAATATATCTTGTACTGACCCTCTTTCACAGGGTTCCCCGAAAGTGGCTCAAGTTCAAGAGATCTCAGAATGTTCGTGACTCCAATGCCACGAACTCTCACATCGGAGATAAGAATCTTCTTGTTCTGAAGTTTAAATCCATACTCTCGCTGGAAAAGCTTCACGAACTCGGTAGCAAAGTTAAACTCTTCCCCTTCCACTTGCCTCTTCACCATGATTGCAGTATCAGTGCCATCATACCTTAAGTTCAGATATGACTCAGTTGTAATGTTCTCATCTTTAAACCCTTGCTCTCTAAGCCTTTGTTCTACTTTCCTTTTTAAAAGCAACTCCCGTCGACAAGCCTCAATCAAAGAATCTGAAGTATAAACTGAAGAATAAGGCTCCTGTGCTTCTTCAACAACATCAGCCAAGCCCATTCCATAGGCACTCAAAATGCCGCAGTACCGGTGGATAAGTACTTCGGACATACCCAACGACCGGGCTATAGCGCATGCATGCTGAGGACCTGCTCCTCCAAAGCATGCAAGTGCGTGGTTTCTCGTCTCGTGCCCTTTCATTTCGGTCAATTGTCGAATCGGGCGACACATAGTCTCATTAGCAACATTGACAAAACCAAGAGCAATCTCTTCCACTGTCATATCCCTCGCATATGAATCCTGCATCTTTTTATAAGAATTTATCTCAAAAGATAACTTTTCAAATGCTTTTCGAGTAGCCTCAACATCTAAAGGCTGGTTTTCATCTGGGCCAAAGATGAAGGGGAAATAATCTGGAATAACAGTTCCCAGTATCAAATTGGCATCAGTAATGGCCAAGTCCCCGCCTTTTCTATAGCAAACTGGACCAGGGTGAGCTCCAACGGACTCGGGTCCTACACGGAATGAACCAAACTGGAATTTCAGCTTTGAACCACCACCGGCGGCAACCGTGTTTATATCGAGCTGAGGTGCTTGAACAATTGCACCGGCAATTTGAGTCTCTAGTACATGTGCATAGCTTCCATCATAGCGACTTACATCTGTAGATGTGCCACCCATATCAAATCCGATCAAAGGCTTCATTGTTTCGAGCCCATAAAGGGTTTGAGAATAGCCAACAACTCCACCTGCAGGCCCTGAGAGGACTGCTTTATGCCCGGAAAAACTTTTTTCTGGAGCCAAACCACCATCTGATTGCATGAATAACACATTCACTTTCCCTGCACTCCCCTCAAATTTAGAAATAAAACCGGACAAGTATTCTTTGATGACTGGAGTCAGATAGGCATCAACACTAGCTGTCAGGCCTCGGGGCACCATGCGGATCATTGGAGTCAAAGAAGAAGACAGAGAAACATGCCTAAAACCCATTTTCAAAGCCAGTTTCTCAATCATGATTTCATGATGAGGGTAAGTGTAGGAATGAAGTAAGACAACAGCCAAACAGTTGATTCCTTTGGCAAGCAACCCCTTCAAGAGAGGTACAAGTGCTTCAATGTCAAGTGGTTTTGACACCCTAACAAGTTCCCCTGAAATGCCTTCAACTACTGAAGGAGAAGACTTCAGTTCCTGATTGAGCAGAAGTTCTATCCTCTCATCTGCCTCTATTACCTCCTCATAGAGATTAGAAGGTTTTAAGACTTTCAGGTCAAATATATTTGGCCGTGCTTGATTTCCAATTTGAAGCAAGTCCTTGAAACCTTGACTAACGCAAAGAGCAATCCTCTCGCCTTTCCGCTCGAGAAGAGCATTTGTAGCAACAGTAGTACCCATACGGATCCATTCAATCTTGTCGGTGGGAATTTTCGAGGACCGTGGAATTATATTACCAGTATACTCTTCAAGAATTCTCCTAATTCCTTCAATAGGAGCATCATCATAGTTTGTTGGATCGACGGAAAGAAGTTTCAAAACACAAGAATCTGATCCGCCTGGCACTTCTGCATAGATGTCTGTGAAAGTTCCGCCTCTATCAATGCAAAACTTGAACTTCTGCTCCTGTATGCATCCCATTCAAACTTCTCAATCCAGGGTATCTTGACAGTATTTCTACAAGAAAAAAATATGGTTAATGGTTATCATAAAATTGAGTTAAGCCTATATACTTCGTCTAATAGAATTGTTGAAGATAATAGTATTTTATTATTTAAGTCTATTAGTATGTGAATGGGTTTAGTCCCGCATTGTGAGTCAAGTATTATGGGCTTAGGGCTCCTGCCGGTATCGCTGCTCCCGCCACGGTAAATTTTTTGTTCACTTCCATCCTTTTGCTCCGCGACTCCTTATCCCGATGGGAGTTCCTCTTCCGCTCTCGTCGACGGGACAACCATCTAATTCTGTCGATGGGAGGCTTGTTTTTTTCACCCATGATCCCATGGAATTCTTTCTCTGCTACTCTGGTCGTTGTGGCATGCTGCTGCTCGGCGTGCTCGTTGAAATCGATGGATCCTGCTCCCATTTGCAGTCGAGCTTACAGTCCCCATTCTCATCGATGGAGGAGAGCGCACTTCTCCTCCCTTGATCTCGTCGTCAGGGGGAGCGACTTCTGCTCTCGTTGTCATACCTTGGCTGGTCATCCTGCCTGGATGACTTTCTCTTGAAGTCTTTACTTGTCATTTTGTAGAATATTTTGGCAAAAAGACACATCAGCTCTTCATTTGTGGTTGAAGTCTCTGTCTCCTCAGCAGCCTTGAATGCAATGCTTTGTTATTTTCTTGCTGGAGGAGGTGTTCTTTGCTCAGCTGTCTCTCTGCATTTGATCAGCTGTTCATAGGACTTAAGCTTTCCTAAAAGAGATTTAGTGGAAATCTCATTTAGGCTTCTGGCCTCCTTGATGGGTCAGATTCTTGAATTCCATGAGCTTGGGAAGCACATAAGGATCTTATCATTCACCTCAGTGAGGGTGATGTCTTTGTCCAAGGTTTTTAGCTCATTGATGATTGAGCTTAACCTATTGTACATATCAGCTACTGACTCAGCTTCTTCTTTCTTAAAATTCTCATACAGGGATATGAGATTGGATCTCCTGTCCTTTCTTTCATCTGCTGATCCAGTCACCATTTGATTTAGGGAGTCCCAAATGGCTTTGGCTGAGGTGCATTCAGCCACTTTTTGAAAGATATCATCTGACATTGTTTGTGCCAGTATATTCATTGTCTTGGCATCAGCAATCTTTACCTTCTTCTGGGCTTCAGTCCACTCAGGTGGTGGAACTGCAGTTGTGCTTGAAGATGTTGCAGAAGTAGATGCTTAAGGGGAACCTGTCAAAATAGAGTTGTAGATATCTTCATCAATAGAGTTCATATACAACTTAATTCTTGTCTTCCAGATGGCAAACCTATTTAGGTTGCAAATTGGAGGTCTGGTGCTTCCATAGTCCTTGTTCTGTGTCATGCTGTGTGACTATAAATCTACTGGAAAATGAAAAGACAGATCTAACTCAGGATCTTTGGTTCAAGGGTTAGCTTGTACAACCAAGAGAATCCTGCTTTGATACCAATTGAAAGTGATGTGTTAGATCTGAAATACTCTAGAGTGGGTGAATAGAGTATTCTTAAATCCTTAAACAAACTTCACAGCTTTTGCTGTAATTGAGAAAGTGCAAACAACTTAATAAAATATAAACACAGCAATCCTAAAAAGCACAAACACAGCAAGAACAAAAATAAGGGGCAATCAGACAACACAAGAAATTTATAGTGGTTCCCCAACCTGGGTACATCCACTATTCTACCACCCTGGTAGGAATCCACTCAGATTTTTGATCAGGTGCCTGACATCAATGAGCTTTTGATCAGGTGCTCAAAAACCAAACCTGAAGTCTTTTGATCAGGTGACTTGCAACCAGGAATAACTTTTGAAGGGAGTTATAACCCTTTATACAGTAGGGGTGAGAGATGATATTGTCTTCTCTTTCTCAATATACAACTGAGAAGACTTGTGGATATGATTTTAGCAAATGGCTCCCCCTGTGATGTAGATTGTTCAGGGAAATCTGGATCTTTGCTTCAGGGTGATAGGCCTTCAGTCTTTAAGCCTTGACTAGAAAGATCTTCAGGAACTTCTTGACAGATGGAATAGTTGTTGTCCTTTGAAGTGTCCTGGAGAGTTGAAGAATGAAGACTCTTGATTTTGATTGATTGTTTTTCTTCTTCTGGTAGCAGATTGTTCTTCTGGTCTACGGCTTCTTGAGTTGCTGTATCAGAATTCTGAGAGAGAGAGCAGAGAATTTTTTGTTGCAGACTAATTGTATTTTCTTGTCTGTGTGTCTCTGTTCTATTCTTCTCTATTGCTGTGCTCTGCAGGAAAAGAGAGAAAATCTCTTTTATATTTCCTGTCAAAATTGTCCTTCGAAATTTGAATTCCTCTGCAATCAAAGCTGACGGCCTTGAGAATAAACTGCATTGATTTAATTCATCAATTGTCCCATGGAAAAACGGCAGACAATAATCCTGGAGAAGACCATAATTAATGCTTTGTCTCACGGTTATATTCAGAGAATATTGAACCATTAATTACTTAGGAATCATTGCATTAGGAAAGGGACAGAAGATTGGAAATGACTAAGTCTGGATTCGTCAAACAGATGACAGAAATCGTCGAGCTGAGTCCACAGTTTGTCGAGCTGAGAAGCTGTGTTCGTCGACCAGATGGCTTCTGTTCGTCGAGCTGAGTTTCAAGATCGTCGAGCTAAAACAGAACTGCATTCTCTAGAAACTTTGCCTTTTCTGTGTATGGAGTTCGTCGAGCTGATAGCTGATTTCGTCGAGCTGAGAACTTGTCGACAGAACATCTGGGGAATGTGACGACACAAGTCCTGGGTGTCGACATAATTACTTCTTGTCTTGACATGGTTGTTGTGTTGACAGAAATCTGGAGTGTGTTGACATAAATCCTATGTGTCGACACAATTGCTGTTGGTGTCGACACAAATCTTGCTTCTGGTGTCGACACAAACTTCTGGTGTGAAGTGTTGAAGTATCCAGAAATCGTCGACCTGAGAATCTGTATCGTCGAGCTGAGGACCACTAACTGCTGCTGGATAACTTTAGCCAAAGTGATCAAAGTTCGTCGAGCTGAGAATCTTGAATTCGTCGGCTGAAGATGATTCTGGACTTAGAAAACTGAGAAACTTCGGGAATAATAAGTTGAAGTAAAGAATCCAGAAAACGTCGACCAGAGAACTAATTTCGTCGACCTGAGAACTAAGTTCGTCGACCTGAGTCTAGAGAACAAAGTCTGGACTTGGAATGCTGAAGGTAGAGTCCGAAGATCGTCGACCTGAGAATCAAGTTCGTCGAGCTCAGCTCAGAGAATTTTCTCTGAGATCGTCGAGCTGAGCACGACAATCGTCGACCTGAGTTCGACGAACGTCGAACTCATTTTACTGAGTATTTGGAAAATCTCTAAGTCTTGAGTCTCTGACAGTCTGATGATGGCTGGTCCATGCAGTGTTGATACTAAGGACTTGGCCTAGACTCTAGGACACAACTATGACTCTGGCTATACATGATGGGTTATAAGATCCTAGCTTAGTGAACCTAGCCCAAATCAAACTAGGGATCCAACACAACTCTTGACTCCGGCCGCGAATCTCGAAAAGTCTTCGTGCGTTTGGTTGTATCTCTCCCCCTTCTCTTATAGTAACTTTGCTCTTGATTGCTTGGTTGTTGGATTGATGAGAAAGAACTTGATTTACTTAGGCTCTATTTGTTTGGGCGTTTCGGAGCTCCGTTTTGGGCAAACGCCATCGGAAGGCGGGTAAACAAATGAACCTCCGGCGGCGTTTGCTCCGTTTCCACCCGCCCACCTTGAAAACGCCCCAAAAAGCTCCGTTTGGAGCAGCCACCTCCCCCCTCCGTTTCGAACACTCCGTTTCCACCCGCCGGATCGATCCGCCACCGCCGAAACAAATGAAGCCTTAATAATTTCAGCATGTCTATGTGTTGATATATTTTAGTTCTTGATAGTGTTGATGCGCTTCCATCCCTTGTGTTCTTGACGCGATAACGTCGTCCTAACAATTGTTAGGAGCGTGTGTAGCGAAGAGGTGACTGTGACCCTCACTGGTTTGTTCATCCTCCTCATTACTCGCTTGAGTAATCCACCCAAGCGACGCGGTGAAGGCGACCAACATTAGTTTTATTAGTGTTAAAATTAGAAAAACCAAAAATCAAAACCCTTTGTTACGTTGGCACTTGTAATCCCTCTTTCAATAGCGAAGTCACACTCCCTACTTGCACTTCTCGAGAGATCGATATCCGGGGATTCAACTCCTCGAACCTATTACTTGACTACGATCGGCAGACTTGCCGAAAGTACCCATCAAGTTTTTGGCGTCGTTGTCGGGGAGTGCAACCGTTGTGTGCATTTATCTACTGGAAAAGTTGTTGCAAGCGTTTTTGGCATTTTGATCGTTTTTTGTGTGTTTTTGTGTGTTGTATGACAGATCCAAACCCCAGGAATATAGAAGAAGATCTTGGTGTAGATCTTGAAACCGCGCGAGCGAGGCGAGCTCGCCGGCGTGCTGCTGCTGCTGAAGGTAGAGATAGAATGAAAGAGTTAGGCCAAGGAGAAAATGGCCTTGGTGAACGGGTCGTTGAGAACCAGGAGGTGGTCCAACCCCGCATTAGGACAATGTGAGACTTCACGACCCCTATTGCGGGAAGTGTTTACCCTGGCTTCGGTCCGGCCATCGTAAACAACCACTTCGAGATAAAGCCTGCCATCCTCAACATGATAATAACACGCAGTTTTCGGGCTTGCCAAGTAAGGATCCGCAGCTCCATCTGGAGGAATTCTCGAAGATTTGTGGCACCTTCCGCTACGCCGGTATTATTGATGACGTGGTGAAGCTAAGGCTGTTCCCATTTTCGCTGAGGGACAAGGCGAAAACCTGGCTCCACATTATTGCTCCCGGGACTGCAACTACGTGGGAGGCTCTTTCCACGAAGTTCCTAGCTAAATTCCACCCGGTGGACAAAATAGTGAACGCACTAAGGGAGATAGCCACTTTCTGGCAGCTGGACCAGGAAACTTTGTCTGAGGCCTGGGAGAGATTTGCTGATCTGCAGCGTCGATGCCCCCAGCACGGCTGTGAGCCGTGGAATTTAGTTGAAATCTTTTATTTTGCTGTTGAACCCAATTATAGGGCTATGATCGACGCGGCGGCTGGAGGCACTATCATGAACCTGACTCCCGACGAGGCTTTGCGGCTCCTTCGTGACACCGCTTCTCATAGCACGTATTGGACTGCGGGAAGAAACGCACCGAGGGGTGCGAGAAATTTGTTTGAGGTGATGGCTATTTCATGTCAGGGTTGTGGAAACCCCGGCCATCATACATATGAATGCCCAGCTAGAGATGCCTTTGCTGATCCCTCGGGTATATCTACTGACGAGTGTAAATTTTATAAATAACCAGAACCGCACTGCTCCTTATAATAATGCTTATAACCCAAATGCGAGAAATCATCCGAATTTCTCCTGGAACCAATTGTACCCGGTCAAAGGTGGCAGGGAGGCCAGCATCAGTTTGATGCTCAAGCTTCTAACAGCCAGCCGCGACCGCCACAAGCGGGTTATAATCAGAACGCGTGGGGGACGCGAAAGAGTGCGCTAGAAGAAATGATGGAAAAGTTTGTGGAGATGGCCCAATCCAACATGGCCACTCAGACAGCCTCCATGAGAAACTTGGAGACGCGGCTGGGTCAAATGGCCCATGTGTTCTCCGAGCGTAGTCGCGCGGCGCACTCCCGAGCGACACGGAAAAAATCCCTGTGAGCAAGGGAAGTGTGTTGGGCAGACGGATGAGTATACTGAAAATGAAGTGGCCGTAAAATGCGAGATAAATGAGATTGAGACTGTGGCCGTATGTGATTTCGGATCTTCTTGCAACATTCTTGCTTTGCAAGATGTTGGAAAATTTAATTTGGATATCGAGCCGAATGTGCAAAAATCACTCGTTCTGGCCGATGGGTCGGTAGTGAAGACCGACGGTGAGATTAAAGAAGTGAAAGTGATAATGAACGGGGCTGCTGTGATCACCGACTTTCAGGTTTTGGGACCAATGGGGAATGCTTTAAAACCTATCTTAGGGGTCTCATTCCTGAAAGCTAGCGAAGCAACGTTGCAATTTAATGCGAGTGACATCACATTGGCATCCAAGGTTGATTCGCCTTTACCGCCATCCCTTCCCTCTATGATTCAAAATGAACCTGGAAAACTGCTGAAATTGAATGTTGTGTTATGTGATGGTTTGTCAAGTATTGCTGAGACAGGTATGCTGATGATAGCTGAAGAAGAAACGAAGACGGAGTTGCTTGGAGTGAAACAAGATTCGGACGAGAAGAAACGTGAGCGGAGCACGGCTGTTGAGAGCGTGCATAAAATAGATTTAAAAACTTTTATTGAGCCGAATAAATTGTGTAAAACTATGAAACAGGTCACTTGGGTTGATCTATCACCCATCGCGGGTGAGGAAAGGACGCCTCCGGACGGAAAAGCTGGAAATACCTATGGATTGGATGGAGTAGTTGTACCACCGTGACAATCTCCATCCGTAGAATTGCTAAAGAATGATCTGTGAAGGTGCAAGGCGCTGGATTTTGCCCGCCGGCGTGAGAAGGAAGAAGCTAGGGGAAGGGGGGATTCGTCTTCACTGGGCCCTAAAGCCTTCGCTTCTTTCTCATCTCGCGTGACTGGGGGGATCTATCACAAGGCAGCATTTAGCTGAGAAGTGAAGGATCTCCGGGGCAGCCCCCTTTCTTTTAGTTTAATTTTTGCTTTATGCTGTGTGTGCCTTTAGACTTTTTCGCTGTGTAATAAACTTATGCTCTGAACATTATATAAGACTGTTAATACAGGTATTTGGTCCACCTTAAGGATGGTAAAGAAAAATGGCTTATGTGAGACAACCCATTATTTTGTTTTTGTTGTTTTTGCATAATCTATATTATGAATGTTCTGCTTGAAGGTATTCTATTTTGCAGGTGGAGTTTGTTTGGGTCGTGGACCTTCTTCTGAAAATAACGTCAATCTTCTGGTATGCTCATTTGATGAGCATGGGGTAACCTCTCGCCCAACTTGTATTTCATTAATTTTATTGCAAATCTTGTGTTAGGATGTTTAGATTAAGTCTAGTGGGGGAGAGTTATGCGAGTTACCTGTGCACATGCACTACTTTCACTTTCATACCAAAAGCACCTTTTTATTTTCTATTTTCTGTTTTCATGAAATCACATACGCATTGTGCACCTACACCCACATGAGTGCGATCTTATCCACGCGCGCGGCTCGAGTCAAATGTATTTCTTCTGTGTAAACTTTAAAATAGCGGTGTTGGCTTAGGATTTTAGGATAGAGTAGTGTGAAACTCGTGCAGTGCTCCTAATCGAGTACTCATGATCTGTGTAGAAATAGTATAGATTTAATTTTTCTTTATTCTAGTAGATTTATACTTTTTCTGCGGATATAAATATTGTTTGTACTACTCAAAAATGTTGAAGTCGGTGTAATCAAACGGTAGTGTAGGGATGTTTATAGCCGTCACTAGACTCATCTTGCTCGAGTTGGGAGGAAGGATCATCTTTCTCGGTGGCTAAGAACTTGCCCCAAGCTACTATCGAAGCATTAGTGCATGGTTAGACAAGCGTGAGAGTGATGTAGATCATCATTTTGGAAAAGTTGAGCCATGTACCCCGTCCTAACGTAATCCTTGTTAGCTTGTGTTGTGTCTATCCCTCCTTTTGATTTAGCCCTACTCCGTGATCACCAAAGCCTAAAAGCATATACCAGTAGCACGCCCTGAAGGTGAAGGTAGATCTGAAATACTCTAGAGGGGGGGTGAATAGAGTATTGTGCTCTCTTTAAAAAATCTTTACAATTTTTGTTGTATTCCTAAGTGATCAGGTCAGTAAATAAAACAATAAGCACAGCAACCTAAATAATCACAGAGCACAGCCAAAACAAAAGAAAAGACTAACCAGACGACACAAGAAATTTATAGTGGTTCCCCAACCTGAGTACATCCACTCTTCTACCACTCTTGCTAGGAATCCACTACAGGTTTTGATCAGGTGACTGCCACCAATGGGTTTTGATCAGGTGCCCAAAAACCAAACCTCAAGTCTTTTGGTTATGTGACTTGCAAGCAGGAATCACTTTTGAAGGGAGATGACAACCCTTTATACAGGAGGGGGTGAGAGAGTGATGGAAGTCTTCTTTTCTCAATCACAATGAGAAGACTATGTGGATTCTGTGATGTTGTCAAAGCTCCCCCTGAGATCTTGAATGGTTCAGGAGTGGAAGCTTTGCTAAGGGTGAGTAGGCCTTCAGCTTTGATGTTGCTCTGCAGCAGGCTTCTAGACTGATATGTATTTCTTATCTCTTGAAAGCCTTGGAGCAGATGAAGAGGATGAAGTTGATCTGTATATATTTCTGTCACTTTATGATATGTGTTGTATATATTAATCTTTTGTATATCATATATATATATATATCCCTTGGACCAATTCAAACATTTGAATTCTTGTCTTGAAATGGCTGAAGCCTTTTCCCGAGAATGGTAATTTCTTTGGGAATCAATTGGCATTTAATCTCTGATTTGATTCATAATTAATGCAGCCCCCAAACGGCTATATTCTTAAAAATATATAACATTAATTCTGATAGCTATAAATGCCTGCAATTAAGCCTTAATAAATTCAGCCAGCTGTAAATAAAACTGTCTGAAAAACTGCACAGGAAATCGCCAAACTTTATTTTAAAGCTTCTTCATTCTGCATTCTGCGTTCAGAGAATTCTACATTCTGCGTTCAGAGAATTCTGCGTTCAGAGAATTCTGCATTCTTCGTTCAGAAAATTCTGCGTTCAGAGAATTCTGCATTTTTCGTTCAGAGAATTTGCGTTCAGAGAATTCTGCATTCACTTCTTCTGAAATACTTTTGAAGCATACCTGGAGAATCCTATGACCCATGACTATACATTTTGGGTCAATCTAATAAACCTTAATAGTGATCCTTACCCAAATCCAAACTAGGGTTCCAATAATCTCCCCCTATTTGGGTGAAGACATTATTCACATAAAACAAAACACAAAGCAAAAATAATCTGCCTGAATTAAAAGTTTTTTTTCAGCAGATGTACAAGGGTACTTTGAGAAATAAAATACATGAAACAAAAAACTACTGGAGAATCCTAATAAGCAATTTTCTTTACAAATACAATAGACAATCTCCCTCTATACAGATACTGATGTATCCTCTGTATTTCCTGAAAAAAGAGGTTAGAAGTTCTGGACTCAGATTACCTTGGGTCCTATTTTTCTTTCATAATAATAATTTAAAATAAAAGAATAAAAATTTCTGTTTTGAAATTCTGAGTTCGACGAAAAATATTTTCGTCGATCTGAGTTCGACGTTCGTCGTTCTCGGTTCGACAAAGGGTATTTATTTCGTCGATCAAGATTTTCTGACCAGAAATCTCTGTTCAGAGATCGTCGACCTGAGTTCGACGAAAAGTGTAGTTTTCGTCGAGCTCCGTTCGACGAACTATGTTGAACATAAATTTTCTGAAATTTTGTAATTTGTTTTGGTAAAAATTCAGTTATGTTGTCAAAATCAAGGGAAGAGATAACCTGATCCTCTTCTGATTCATATTCTGATTCTTCATCAGAGACTGATTCTTCATCATGTTCGCTGCATGAAGCATTTATTTCCATTAGGCAAAACTCTCTTGCTCTTGACTCTTCTTCATCTTCAGTTGCACAGGATGAAGCTTCAGAGTCACTCCAAGATTCAGCATTTAATGTTTTTTCTTTTGTTGATCCAGCAGTCATTGCTGTGAGGGAGTCCCAGATGTCTTTTGCTGAAGTACATTCAATAACTTATTCAAAAATATCATCAGACATTGATTGAGCAAGGATGTCCATTGCTCTTGCATTAGCAATCTTTAGCAATTTTTGAGCTTCTGTCCATTGAGGTGATGGAGCAGCATTCATGTTTGTTGTTTCCAATGGTTGATAAGGACCTGTCAAAATAGAATTGAAAATGACTTCATCAATAGAGTTCATAAAAAGCCTAATCCTTGTATTCCATAGTGCAAGCTTATCCAGATTGCACTTAGGAGGTCCAGTGCTTGAACATTCTTCATTTTGTGCCGTGAAAAACTCTTAAGAAATTTAAGATCTATCAGATCGTTTTGGTTCAGGTGTTAGCCTGTACAACCAAATGAACCTGGCTCTGATACCAATTGAAAGTGAAGGTAGATCTGAAATACTCTAGAGGGGGGTGAATAGAGTATTGTGCTCTCTTTAAAAAATCTTTACAACTTTTGTTGTATTCCTAAGTGAGCGGGTCAGTAAATAAAACAATAAGCACAGCAACCTAACTAATCACAGAGCACAGCCAAAACAAAAGAAAAGGGCAACCAGACGACACAAGAAATTTATAGTGGTTCCCCAACCTGGGTACATTCACTCTTTTACCACTCTTGGTAGGAATCCACTACAGGTTTTGATCAGGTGACTGCCACCAATGGGTTTTGATCAGGTGCCCAAAAACCAAACTTCAAGTCTTTTGGTTATGTGACTTGCAACCAGGAATCACTTTTGAAGGGAGATGACAACCCTTTATACAGGAGGGGGTGAGAGAGTGATGGAAGTCTTCTTTTCTTAATCACAATGAGAAAACTATGTGGATTCTGTGATGTTGTCAAAGCTCCCCCTAAGATCTTGAATGGTTCAGGAGTGGAAGTTTTGCTAAGGGTGAGTAGGCCTTCAGCTTTGATGTTGCTCTGCAGCAGACTTCTAGACTGATATGTATTTCTTGTCTCTTGAAAGCCTTGGAGCAGATGAAGAGGATGAAGTTGATCTGTATATATTTCTGTCAGTTTATGATATGTGTTGTATATATTAATCTTTTGTATATCATATATATATATATCCCTTGGACCAATTCAAACATTTGAATTCTTGTCTTGAAATGGCTGAAGCCTTTTCCGGAGAATGGTAATTTCTTTGGGAATCAATTGGCATTTAATCTCTGATTTGATTCATAATTAATGCAGCCCCCAAACGGCTATATTCTTAAAAATATATAACATTAATTCTGATAGCTATAAATGCCTGCAATTAAGCTTTAATAAATTCTTCCAGCTGTAAATAAAACTGTCTGAAAAACTGCATAGGAAATCGCCAAACTTTATTTTAAAGCTTCTTCATTCTGCATTCTGCGTTCAGAGAATTCTACATTCTGCGTTCAGAGAATTCTGCGTTCAGAGAATTCTGCATTCTTCGTTCAGAGAATTCTGCGTTCAGAGAATTCTGCATTCTTCGTTCAGAGAATTTGCGTTCAGAGAATTCTGCATTCACTTCTTCTGAAATACTTTTGATGCATACCTGGAGAATCCTATGACCCATGACTATACATTTTGGGTCAATCTAATAAACCCTAATAGTGATCCTTACCCAAATCAAACTAGGGTTCCAACACGCCCCTATCTCGAGCTATTAGTATGTTACTTCTTGCGTTTGGGATGTTGCTGTGGTGTTGTTTTGTGGTTGTGAGGTGGAGTTTTCTTGTTGATTTGTGCTCAATGTGTTGTTGTATAAAAATTAAAAAAAAAGAAAAAAAAGAAAAGAAAAGAATGAAAAAAGGGAGCTGTTGTTTGTTGTGAAATAAGAAAAGTAATTGGAAATTCCATTTGTGATTTTATTTTTGTGGCGGTAGGCGGTACACACGCCCTTGTTGTCAAGTTCAAGTCTGGTGGTGTGGTGCACCTGCAATTTTTGTTGGTTCGAGGATAATCTTTTGTATGAGCTCATTTGGGGTTGTGTGTAGCCGTCGTTTTTACCCTTGTGCATCCTTACCTACGCATACACCCAATCCCCATTATTATCCTAAAGTCCTACGGATTCACGCTTGAGTCAAGCTAGCGCCGTGGAGAGAGTGTGATCGGGCAAGCATATGGTCCCCGATATTGATGGATTTCTTTGGAGGTGATCACGAGCCTCGGTCTTTGGCAATGCTCATCTGAGTGGCATGCCTACTTTCTTCCTATGTATTACCGAACGATTCTCCATAATTCCAATTTTGAGTAGATACAATATTTATTTACGTCTGTCGAAAAGTATAAACTTCATAGTATAATTAAAAAGTTTATCTATTATATTTTCTATGTCCATGATGTATTTGATTTCTCGCAATACTTTATTTGGAAATTACTAAGCCAGTTAACTGTTTTCTAGTCCACGGGGTGATGATTTGCTCGGGACGAGCAAATGTTTAGGTCTGGTGGTGTGATGAGTCCGATATTTATAGGGTTTTTCGAACTCATCTGGGCCTGTTTTCTCACTCGTACACTGCATTTCAACCGGTAATCGGTTATATTTGCTTCAATCGGTCAATGACCACACTGTGCACTGCTTTGGCCCGAGGGTGTGCAATTGCGCATTCTGTTGACGGAGGTAAACACATGGTGCTCCCCAGGGCTCTTTCCGGCTATTTTTGCTGTGTATTGGTGCTGGGAGCTTGTGCTCCAGTTTTGGTTTTGCTGTGCAGGTGGTGCGTTTTCCCCCAGACAGGAATTCTGATTTGAGGAAAATGCACGGTCATGCATTTTACTCGCGCACGGTTTGTGCCCGATCGTGCGTTTTGTTGAGCATGAGAAGCGTCGAGTGGAGCTCGACGAATTTCGTCGAGCTGAGCTCGACAATCTTCACGCACGGTTTCTTCGGAACCGTGCGCGAAGGAAACGCACGGTTTTCCTGTGGCTGCTTTGATTTATAGCGCTCTGTGGTTAATCGTGCGATTTGCTCACACACGGGCAGCAGTGTCCGTGCGCGAGTAAAACGCACGGTTCTACCTGCTTGCTGGAAATTTCTGTTTTCAGTTGTTAACCGTGCGTTTTCCTTCACGCACGGGCGGAAGCGTCCGTGCGCGAGGAAACGCACGGTTCAACGCTTCTTCTTCCGCAAGCTTGTTCTGGTATTTAATATCGCACGGTTAACGCACAGTCGTGCGCCAAACCGTTTGTGACCATTATTTGTGACTTCTCTATTTAAGTCACAGGTCTCATTCGCCCAAAGGATCCAGTCCGCCATTTCCGCTCCTTTGAGCGGGAAAACCTTCCTTCAGTCGCTTTTTCCTCTCTCCTCCTTGGAGAGCTTGTCTGGCCACCGTTCTCCCTCCAAAAGCTCTCAAAAGCTTCATCTTCGGCCACCATAGTCTTCTCCAACCTCAAAGCTCTGTTTCAAGCTCTTAGGCGCTGCATACGTGGAGTTCTCCGGTCAGGTTTAACCTGACGGCTATTCACGAAGAAGACGGGCTATTAGAAGGAAGTGACAGCCCTTCTCAACCATGGACGTCATCTGTAGACCGAGCACGGACAAGTCCCGACAACCCTTGACTCCGGCCGCGAATCTCGGAAAGTCTTCGTGTGTTTGGTTGTATCTCTCCCCCTTCTCTTGTAGTAACTTTGCTCTTGATTGCTTGGTTGTTGGATTGATGAAAAAGAACTTGATTTACTTAACGATTTCAGCATGTCTATGTGTTGATATATTTTTTTCTTGATTGTGTTGATGCGCTTCCATCCCTTGTGTTCTTGACGCGATAACGCCGTCCTACAATTGTTAGGAGCGTGCGTGGCGAAGAGGTGACTGCGACCCTCACTGGTTTGTCCATCCTCCTCATTACTCGCTTGAGTAATCCACCCAAGCGACGCAATGAAGGCGACCCGCATTAGTTTTATTAGTGTTAAAATTAGGAAACCAAAAATCAAAACTCTTTGTTACGTTGGCACTTGCAATCACTCTTTCAATAGCGAAGTCACACTCCCTACTTGCACTACTCGAGAGATCGATATCTGGGGATTCAACTCCTCAAATCTATTACTTGACTACGATCGGTATACTTGCCGAAAGTGCCCATCAATCGACAAATGCAATTAACAACAATGGACTACATCATGAAGGAGGAGAAATTTAGAAATGAAACTACATAAGTAAAGGGACTTTACATCATCATTTTTATAAAACAATTAAACAAAATGTGCTAGTAAGTTGTTCAATAATTAACTAGACATATGAATGATGCAGATCAACAAATACAATTCACCAATTAGTAACTTATGAGATCACTGAACTTGGCATATAACAAGTGCTTAGAAATTTATTCAACAAAAAAAATCACCAAACCAACACTATATAATACATTTATATAAGTATTGGAATATTCAATCAACGTAACATCAACCTTAAATAACCCTCGAGTTAGACAAGAACACATTGGCGTGCTAATTTAAGTGACATAATGATGGGGATCGACCGCATGGTCGATATTGGACTTTGGGTCACCAATCGGTAGGGCTCGCATTTGCGTGCTCGCATAGGAGGCGTTAATCGGATCGGCGATCCGAAATCATGAGCGCGTCCGGAGCACCGTTTCACATGTTTATGTATTTAATTTTTTTAACTTTATTTAATGTGATTCGTGCATCGGACATAACGGTCAATCATAGTTAGTCACATTGGGTGTCAGTTTGAGGCATGTTAGCCTTGAGAAAGATTCCAGAGTCGATTCTAGAGACGACAATTTTATCATGGTGCGACGCCACAAAATCCTGGGGTGAGACGTCACGGTTAGTTTTAGATTTTTTTTATTTCCCCGTATGCCTCTTTTCCAGACCTCCCCACGATCCCCTCTCATTTAACTGCACGATCATCTCCACCGCTCAAGCCATAGGAACCACCGCTCTCTCCTCCCCATCCCTGCTTCGATCGACTGTAATCTCTCTTCATGATTTTGCCTCCAGCAATCCCACTTTCTATCAAGCCGCCAGTCAAGGACCTCTAGCAAGCATCCTATCTTTCGACCTCGCCGCAGTTGCGCGCATCCATTTCCTCAAGAGAACCCCAGCCCGACTCTCCCGAACCCTCCGCCAACCGCACAAATCACCACTCCCTACTTCTATGACCGCATAACTTCTTATTTATGGCGTTTGCACCTTCTGTGAGCCCCTTTTCGGTCCAATCCAGCCACACAACCTACATCCTTTGTTCCAGCCGCCAACCAACAACAACACTTCCGACAACACAACACCCACCCACCACCCTACAGCCACCGCAAGCCCTCGCCGCTTCCCCCACTTCAACGGTAAGATCCCGCCATTTCCCATATCAATCACAAGCCCCACTTTCCATCATGGCCGATAATACTTCTTCCTTCATCATCCCAGTTGACAGCCACCTCTTCTACCTCGAGTCGCGGACCCCTCCTCCTTTCTCCGCCCATGCTCCTAGATAATACATTATCACAAGCATTGCCTTAATTACTTAGAATCTCGTCTGCCACCTCTGTCGGACTCGGATCCCTGTATTCATGAGCATCTAATATTGTGTTTCTTTATCTTATTGGATATTGGATGAGCATTTAATAGTTGCCTGGAAGTTGAAAATTTGTTGTGTTTTTGTTGCATTTTCATATTTCTTAAAATAATCATGTGTAACTTTAGCTTCAAAGCCCTTTCTGCGAAGTAGAACGTGGTTTTGCTTGTGTACTTGAAAATTATGCTGAACGTTATGTTTAACCGCTAAACCTTATAATCTTATTGTTAAGAAATTAATTCTGGTTCAATTACATCATATACATATCATTTAGATGGGTTTGTTAGAGTGCATCTGGCACCACTCACATAGCCTTGCATTAGCGTTGACATAATATCACAGCCTACCCTACATCACGTAATCCCAGAGTTAGGCAATCATACATCTTCACAAGTGGCTAACATATTGTTGAATATCTTATCAAGCTTTTCTTCAAGCTCAAAAGGTGTTATTATGTTAGAACTCTTTAGTAGTGAACATTGCTACGAATTAAAAAGTAAAGAGTACAACATTAGCATAGAATTAGTAAATCTAATGAAATGAACATTTTAATAAACATATAAAGAGATCTACCAACAATTTCACACACCAATTATTTGGATTCTTTGTTGTTTTCCAGCCCAAGGAAATGCCATCACATTAGGCCTTCAGTAATTTTCATTCTTTTTTGAGCTAATTTGACTAATTATTTTAAGTAGGCCAAACATTCAGTCAATTCCATCACTCAAAATTTTAACTAGGTTCTACCAATCATTAACTAAAGTCAGTAGTTCACATATTACAAATAAAAAATTTAGAATATTCTCATGCGGTGGATGCATGCAAAAACAACATAAACGAATGATCAATTTATAACATACATATGAAGCCATCAAATATTGGTGTCGAACATACAACCATAAATTAGACTAAAACCCAATAATAAGTTTGATGTAATTTGTAAACCTGCAAGGGATTAATCTCAAAGCAATTTCATAAGTCCTAGCAGCACATTGAAAAAATATCACATAAACCAAAAGGTGAGACTAGCATAATTGGCAATAATCTAAGCAAACTATTTCCTTGTGTATTATGCAACTCTTACAACGAAGAATAAACATTTAGAAAACACAACATAATTATCTAAGGAATCATTTGTGAGAATGCAAATCCTAGCTAATTGATGAGGTTCCCTAAAAATAGTTTGATCGAATCGGAGATTTTCTTGTTGTAGCCTCGACAGGTTCACCAAAACGATTCTAGCAAGCCCTCCTCACATAGTTCAAGGCTTGATTGGTCGGCGAAAGGACGCCAGAGAGTGCGAGGGCAACGCCCACAAGAGCGCTCCAGAGCCACCCCATGATGCACACGAGATGCACACCCGCGCAAGGGCGCGCGGCACACGCACCACAACGCATGCACAGCACGTGCCGGCGCACCCGCCCACCTCACGATCGCGCGGCCACATGCTCCCCGTACGCACACCTTGCGGGTTAATAGCGCCACCAAAAGGTGAGACTAGCATAATTGGCAATAATCTAAGCAAACTATTTCCTTGTGTATTATGCAACTCTTACAACGAAGAATAAACATTTAGAAAACACAACATAATTATCTAAGGAATCATTTGTGAGAATGCAAATCCTAGCTAATTGATGAGGTTCCCTAAAAATAGTTTGATCGAATTGGAGATTTTCTTGTTGTAGCCTCGACAGGTTCACCAAAACGATTCTAGCAAGCCCTCCTCACATAGTTCAAGGCTTGATTGGTCGGCGAAAGGACGCCAGAGAGTGCGAGGGCAACGCCCACAAGAGCGCTCCAGAGCCACCCCATGACGCACACGAGATGCACACCCGCGCAAGGGCGCGCGGCACACGCACCACAACGCATGCACAGCACGTGCCGGCGCACCCGCCCACCTCACGATCGCGCGGCCACATGCTCCCCGTACGCACACCTTGCGGGTTAATAGCGCCACCCCCCCCCCCCCCCCCCCCCCCCCCCCGCACACACACATACACACACCAAAAGCTATAAAAAGGCCCAGACCTTCATTGGAGGAGACTCAACCAAAGATTGAATATGGAGATCTGAAGTTTTCCAACGAAGACTTGGCACTTTGATTGCTCTCCTGCTCAGTTCTGCCTCTGACGGCTCTTCTGCTCAGTTCTGACTCTGGCAGCTCTTTTGCTCAGTTCTGACTCTGACGACTTTCCTGCTCAGTTCTGACCATGACGGCTCTCCTCCTCAGTTCTAACTTTAAAGGCTCTTATGCTTAGTTTTGAATCTGACAACACTCCTCAGTTCTGACTCTAACAACTCTTCTGCACAGTTTTGACTCTGACAGCTCTCCTGCTCAGCTCTGACTCTGACAGCTCTTACTCAGTTCTGACTCTGACGCCTCCCTTGCTCAGTTATGACTATGACAGCTCTCCTCCTCAGTTCTGACTTTAAAGGCTCTTATGCTTAGTTTTGAATCTGACAGCACTCCTCAGTTCTGACTCTGACAATTCTTATGCTCAGTTTTGACTCAGCTCTCCTGCTCAGCTCTGACTCTGACAGCTCTCCTGGTCATCGGCGGTGACTGGAAGGCTGGAGCAGACAGCGTAGCCACAGATTTGACACGGGAGGAGATCCGAGATCAAGGGCCGGAGCGAATTTCAGAAGAACGACTGGCTGCATCATGGAGGGACGGCGACAGTGTCCATCTCAGCAGTCAGCAGCGGCGAGTAGGCTGCCCATCATCCCCGACGGGCAAGGAAACAGGATCGTCGCCTGTTGATTTGAAGCAGAGGTCGAGCGGGGCGGCGGCGGATGGAAGCGCAGCGGAAACGAGGGATTAGGGAAGTGAAAATGGGAAACCTCTGATACCAAGTTGAATCGGGAAAAATAACAATCACATATCTTGTAATTTAATCATAGAGGTGAATATATACTATTACATCAAACTCGACAACTTAAACACGCGATGTGGGACAAAACCCATATACACACAATAATAATAATAACACAAGTAATACCCGACTTGTAAATATCTCTCGCCTGTAGAGCGCAGCAACCGTCGGAGACCGTATTCTTGCCCCTATCTTAGAGGGACCGCGCGAGGAACTTGCCGAAGCCTTCCGAGGTCGGAGGTTCGACGTCGTCCATTGGCGACTACACGTCAATGAGTTGGGGGAGGTCTTCTCAGGCGAAGGTATATGTCTGGGCGAGCTTCTTTCCATACTCGCAGCCTTTGGAGTGTATCATACTCGGCTGAAGCGACTAACTATTCTCTGTCTTCTTTGCACCTTATCGCATTCTCCCACGAGAACCTCTCCCGTTGGTGTAGGAGGTTGTGACCTCTCGACAGAGATCGGTAAATTCCCCTGTCAATGTCAAGGAAATATCTGATCCCCGGCTAACCCGCTTGCGGACACTAAAGAACGGTCGCGACCTGACGATCATGGAGGCTCCTCGCAGAAGAGGCGGGACAAGGGGAAAGGAAAGGCCAAGTCTCCAGACTAAGCGAGAAAAAAAGGCGAAGGTCTCCCGCGAGATCTTTGGCGAGAAGGAAGATCCTGCCGAGGTCGGCGAGCCTTACCTCCACCCCAACTTCGGGCTAGGGCGCGGCGGCAAGGATGCTTATGATCGCTCGTTGGTGATCTGGGATGAGCGCGAGCATGAGGTGACTCTGAGCACCGATCTGCCCTCCTGATCTGACGATTGGGAGGACAAGAGTGAGGCGTACGACGTCTCCATCGCGCTCTACGACCGCGCGGACGCCGAGTTGTTGCAAGACATCGGCGCGCAGGATCTCGCCAACAAAACTGCTCGCTCGCTTCTGCGAGCTGCCGAGCTGGGTCATTACACGGCGAAGAGATTGCTCGAGGCCCAGGAGCAACTCAGGGTGGTGACCAAGAAGATGCTAGAGCTGGGGATTCAGGCCGCACAATGCAAAGTTTAAGAGGTAACCTTGGCTTGGATGCACGACCTTTGCATAGTCGTTTTTTGATGATCGCCTTGCTGATGACGATTATTGTTGTTAATTCGCAGGAAGCCGAGATCGAGACGGCGAAGAAGATCTCCGATCTAGAGCAAAAGCTTGTGGACACCAAAGCCGCACTGGAGGTCATCCAAGTGCGGAACGCTGAGCTGGAAACTCGCCCTACACAGCAGCAGCCAACGGTGGCGAGTATCTCGGGGGTGGGGAAGAAGATTCGCTTCCACGACGATGAGATGCCCGCGATCCGTCGCGGCATCGAGCGGGCGACGGGGGATGTCGTTCTCGCCAAGCTGAGGATGGACGGCTACCTCGGCCCGGAGGGGGCAAACTTAACAGCGATGGACCTCATCCTAGGCATGCTCGCCGAAGAATCAAACTCGCCCGACCGCGTCCCGTCTTCCAACATTGATTCTGACGAAGATGATGATGACGGCGAGGATGACGGGGACGGCGAGGACAAGGAGGCTAGCAAGGATGACGAAGAGTCCGAAGATGACATCGTGATCGAGGACGAGGAGAACAAAGTTGATACTGGCAACGACGACACTTAGTCGGCGGAAGACCTCTTGTGCGCGATCATTGTTTAACGTGTAAAAATAGATAGAAATTCTTTTGGACGAACCTTTGTTCAAGGCGTCTGTGCTTTTTGCATATGTAATGATCGTCATTATTTTTTTGTGTTTGCTCGTCTTCGATACTCGGAAGGCTCATAAGTGTAAGGATCTTGAGTGTTTGTTACGCGCATTCCATGCTCGCATACTCGGGCCCGCATACTCCCACTTACATACTCGCACGACGTTGCTCGCACACGCATCCTCGCACCAAGAACACATCATATCTTGTTTTGTTTATAGGTCAATGAATTTGCCCTAGAATATACTCGCTAAAAAGATAAAAAAAATTCTTCGCTTGCTAACTGTGACCCTTTGTACAAGGGAGTGGCACTCGGGGGGTCTAGTAAGACGCGCACTCTCGAGACTTACACTCAACTTTAACGGTCAAAGAACTGAGGGGACCCGGAGATAAGGAATGGCAGTCGGGGGGTCTCGTAATATGCACACTCTCGAGGCCTCTATCCTATTACGGATTCTCACCTCCTAGAAATCCTTTACTTAGTCACCTTCCAAAGCACGGGGGGTTATCCCCACCCAGGTAATAAACGAGCGCAGAGACGATTCCTGCCTCACAGGTCAAAAGACGCTAAGAGCAGGCCTTTAGTCTTTTCAAAGACAGATGATGCCTTTACGCAAGGTGTCACTTTGTCAAGTCGACCTTTTGTCGAGTGTGGGAGGTTGGCGTCCAGACCTGTTCCTGATAGTTCCTACAATCGGATGAGAGTGCGATCAGAAGGTAGCTAGGCCAACATACAAGAGGGGAGCTGATCTCGACCGTCAATGCAGAGGCTTGGTCTTACAAAAACGCACAAAAATCTGACACGTCGTCTCATCACCCGCTCTAGGCTTTTTAGGAGAATCGGGTCGGAGGCAGGTTTTTATACTGATTGCAGAGATGAACTCCACTGCTTTTAGCAATCTCGAGAGAACTCTTGAAAATGGAAGACAACTCTCTCAATCCCATTTTTCAGCGGACGAGGAATTTATTTAAATACGAACAACACTTTACATTTTTGGTAAGCATACCCCTCCTGCTATGGATAGAATCTTTTCAGGTCATCACCGCTCCAGGTGCTTCCTAACAGCTCTCCTTCCTGGTTTTGCAGGCGGTATCCTCCAGTAGCCAACGCTTTGTGGACGATGAAGGGCCTCTCCCAATTAGAGTTTAACTTTCCGACATCGGTTGTCATTCCTTTCGCATCCACCTTCTTCATGACAAGATCTCCTGCAAGGAATTGCATGATGCAGACATTTTTGTCAAAGTGCTTTGAAATTCGCCTCTTGACCTCCTCTTGTCAGATAGAGACAAGGTCTTGAAGCTCTTCAATGTAATCCAGAGAAAGCTCCTGAGCATCTTCGGTCTCCAAGAGTCATTCCTTATCACCTTCTCCTGCCGCAACGACTCGCGGGCTTCTGACTTCGAACTCCACCGGGATGAGAGCCTCGGACCATGGAACAACTTGAAAGGTGTTTCCCCCGTGACTGAGTTAGGAGTGGTTCTCAGAGCCCATAGGACTAAAGGAAGCTGCTCTGTTCCGAAGATGGTGGACGGAAGCAAATCGAAGATCCATCCCTAGCTACCTGCAGAAATATTCCAACTCCAAGCTAGCAAATCGCGGGTTGTTGGCGGTGATGATGGCGAGAGGGATCCCGAACCTGCAGACAATCTCTCCCCAAATAAAGTTCTTCACGATCTGGGACGTGGTCTTGTCAAGAGCTTTCGCCTCAATACACTTGGAGAAGTAATCGATCATGACGAGGACGAACTTTCTTTGACCGCTAGCCCGGGGAAAATGACCTATCAAATCCATCCCCCAGATGGCGAAGGGCCACGAGGCGGTAATCGAGCGGAGTTCCCGAGCTGACTACAACTGGAGGGGAGCGAATAGCTGACACTCTGGACACTTCTTGAAAAGGCTTCCGCATCCCTTCGGATGGTCGGCCAGAAGTAGCCATGTCTGAGAATTCTTTGCTCTATAGTGCACCGGCTTCTGGTGGAGCCCAAACCATTGGGGAAGGGGTGACCGCGCACTTACTTTGCCTAGCAAGCTTGACTGACCGAAGACTTAGAACTTGAAACTGACCCAAGGCACCAGCACGGAGGTCCCACCACACACCCGGAACATCTTAGAGCGCTTCCTCTCCTTAGTTTGTGCTGAGCTAAGGGCACCTCAGAAAGCGTTATAAGACAAGAGAGTAAGAGAACTGGAAAGCTTGCCTTCTGGGGTACCCTCGTGGGTCTATTTATAGTTTTTAAAACCTGACCTGCAAATATCGTAACTCCGCTGTTCTGAATGGTTATATGCAGCCAAAAGTGGTCTGTCAACAGCCAAACTCTGTTGTTCTGGAAGACTATTTGCAGCCCTGCCAGGGCATCCAGGTAATTTTACCTCCGGACCCTACTGGGCGAGTGCCCCATGAAGGCGTCACTCGCCTAAAGGGGCGAGTGCTAGGGTAAACCAGGCACTCGCCTCCGCGGCATTTCATCATGGGTAAATGCGAGATCTAAGGCCACTCACCTCACTCAACGCCAAGGAACTGAAGGCGTCGACAGCACTTGCCTCACTCAACGCCAAGAGCAGAAGACATTGACAGCACTCGGCTCACTCAATGCCAAGGAACTGAAGGCGTCTACAGAGCGCGCCTCACTCAACGCCAAATGAGTTGAAGGCGCCGACAGCACTCGCCTCACTCAACGCCAAGGAACTGAAGGCATCGACAACACTTGCCTCACTCAACGCCAAGAGCAGAAGGCGTCGACAGCACTCGTCTCACTCAACGCCAAGAGCAGAAGGCGTCGACAGCACTCGCCTCACTCAACGCCAAGGAACTGAAGGCGTCGACAACTCTCTCCTCACTCAACGCCAAGAGCAGAAGGCGCCGACAGCACTCGCCTCACTCAATGCCAAGAGCAGAAGGCATTGACAGCACTCGCCTCACTCAACGCTAAGGAACTGAAGGCGTCGACAGAGCACGCCTCAGTCAACGCCAAACGAGCTGAAGGCGTCGACAGAGCGCGCTTCACTCAACGCCAAGCGACAGGCTCGCGCGACTTGCTCGGCGAACACTGGATTGCACATGTTACTGGGCGAGTGGTCCTTGAAGCTTCCACTCGCATGGGGCGGCGAATGGTCGATAGGGCTAGCACTCGCCGCCTCTAAATGACCAGGGGCGAGTGCGGGCATGGCCTGCCCCACTTGCCTCGCGCCCGCTAACCCCAATATGGGTAAGCTGAGCTGCATCGATGCACTCGCACCCCCTGGCCAAGGGACGGGGGCGGCTCCTGTCGATCCCGCTTGCCGGATATGGGGGTGTACACTTGGCTAGGCGGTCCGCTTCTGAATTCTCCTCGTGGCACATGTTTGGCGAAGAAAGATTGAAAGGACCTCATTAAGCCTTTCACCTTTACCAAGTATCTTTGCAGGATGTGGTTGCGAGCTTCGAACTCTCCCTTGATTTGTGACGCGACCATCATTGAATCGGTGAAGGCCTTGATATCCTCGATTCCCAACTCCTTGGCGAAACGCAAGCATGCCATCAAGGCCTCATACTCCGCCCGATTGTTCGTGACAGGGAAGAGGATCTCGATTGCTTGCTCGATCTTAGTTCCTTGCGGGCTCGCAAGCATGGCACCCACTCCCACCAAATTCTTGCCTAAAGTTCCATCCACGAACATCTTCCAAGAAATTGAGCTTGAAGAGTCATCGTCTCCTCCTGCCTCGACTAAGAAGTCAGTTAGGAAATCTGTCATTGTCTAGGTTTTGATTGCTACCTAAGTTATTAAAGGCGCGCCTAAGGCTACGGGCTCACCAGGCTCAGTTAATTGCGTCTTTATGTGCCTTTTTATGCCTTTGGAGCATAAAGGACGCACATGAGTGAAATTTTTGCTATAAATTTTTTTCCCAAAATAAAGAATAAATTAATGTAAGAATTAAATAACTTTTGTACGATATATTGTTTGTGAACCATAATCGAGCGTCGAGACTTAAATATGATCCGAGTGATCAAATTCATTTTATTTTTTAAAAGATATAAATGATAGTAATGAATGATTAATGAGTAAAATAGATGAATAATCTGATCAAAAAGATTTATTTGTATTTAATGATAATTATTTAAAATGGATGTGATTGCGCCTTACCTTCGTCAGGCGCACGCCTGCGCCTTGAGCTTTGTGTCTATGCTCCAAGACACCTTTTGCGCCTTGATGCGCCTTACGCCTTTAATAACTAAGATTGCTACCATTGGTGAGAAAGAGATGTTGAATTCGCTGAGTTCCACCGCCCACTTTGCTAGCCTTCCCGAATGCTCAACTTCATCTAAGATACTTTGGAGAGGATGGTCGGAGACGACATTGATGGAGTGAGCTTGAAAATATGGTCAGAGCTTCCGCGCTGAAGTTACCAAGGCAAAAGCTAACTTCTCTATGATAGAATATCTCATCTCCGCCCTCCTGATTACCCGAATTACAGAGTATATGGGAAGTTGCCCCTTCCCCTTTTCTCTAACTAGCACCGAGCTGACTATTTTCGCTCCTACTCCTAGATAAAGGAAGAAATCTTCATCTTATTCAGGGCCTTGGAGTAGATGAGTTTGGGTTAGTTGTTGTTTAAGCTTTCGAAAAACCTCTTCACATTCCTTGGTCCACTCAAAGTGCTGATTGTCGCGGAGAGTTTTGAAGAATGGAGAGCACTTCTCTCCGTCTTGGACAGGAAGCGGCTAAGACTTGTTGCTAACCATCCTGTTAGCCTCTGAACTTCCTTGGAATTTTTCGAGGATGTCATCTACAGAATGGCTTTGACTTTATCGGGGTTAGGCTCCACACCCCTCGAAGTAAGGTCACATAAAAACTTTCTCATTCCTGCTCCAAACACGCAGTTTGTCGGATTGAGGCTCATCTTGAACTTTCGAAGCGTCGCAAAGGTATCCACCAGATCTTTAGTGTGTTTTGTGATGCTACTGCTTTTGACTAGGAGATCATCCAAGTACACCTCCAGATTCTGCCCATTTTGTGCCTTCAAAATTTGATCCATAATTCTTTGATATGTCGTGTCTGCATTCATCAGCCCAAAGGGCATCATCTTACTGTTGTATCAGTCATTGTTGGTGATGAAGGAGACATCGCGGCAATTAGGGGGATGCATCCGGATCTGGTGATACCCTAAAAAGCATCAAGGAAACTCATCACAAAAAAACCGACGGCTGAATCAACCAGCGAGTCGATTCGAGGCAAAGGGTAGCAATCTTTCGTGCAAGCTTTATTGAACATAGAAAAATCGATACATAGTCGTCAGCCTCCTCCGATTTTCTTCACAATTACAACATTGGAGACCCATCTTGTATACTGTATCTCCGAAACAAAACCTGCAGCTACCAACTTCCCTACTTCCTTCCTGATAGGCTCAGTCAACGCAGTTGCGCTCTTCCTTTGCTTCTGGCGGACGGGTGCAACCTTGGGGTCCAAATTAAGGCGATGGCAGACAACCTCTGCATCGATCCCTGGCATCTTCGCGGCACTCCAAGTGAAAATGTCTATGTTTTCTTGTAGATAGGTCGTCATCTCCATCTTCCCTTCTAGCGTCAGGGATTCTCTGATCTTCAGTAGTCCGGGCTCTCCACTAGTGGAGATAACCTCCACCTCCTCCAGCTCTTCTATAGCTTCCAGCCTGTCTTCTCCTTCCATGATCTTTTCCAGTCTCTCTGCACGCTCCATCCAGCTGATGGTACTGACGACACTGAGATAACACTCTCGAGCAGCTTTAGAATCACCCATGATCCTCACTTTGACATCTCCACGGCAGTAGTTCAGTCACTGATTGTAGGACGATGGGACGGCCATGAAGCAGTTGATGAGCGGCTTCCCGAAGATAGCATTGTAACAGTTTGGTGCGTCCACGATGACGAACCTACACCATATCGAGGTGCCGCCAAATGTTACCAGCAGATCTGCTCCTCCCTCCACCTCATTCTTCTCTCCGGAGAAGCCAAAGAGGGGACCATCAGCAGCTATGACCCAAGACGCCTCCACTTGCAACCCGACAAATATCCTTTTGAAGATGACATTCACCGAGCTCCCATTGTCTACCGGGATCCGGTCAACGGTGAAGTCTTCGACGGCGGCTTGGATTACGATGACATCATGAAAGGGATTCTCGTTCCCCAGTATGTCCACTTCTGAGAAGGTGATCTCCTCCAATGGTGGTGGTGCTTGAGAGGTCGAGGCGACGCTCTAGCGATAGATCTAATGGAGACTTCCCTTTCGAGAAGCTCCTAGTTTGTCTCCTCCATGGATCACTCTCACTTATCCTCCTGCTCCTTGGACCACTTTGAAGGATCAAGCGCATAACCAACTGTTCCAAAAGCCCGGACTGTTGGAGAGGGTGCTACTTAATTTCTTAAATAAGTAGAAGAGCGTCACGGGTCAAGTGAAGGAACGCCGGACCCAACAATCCCCCCCCGGCGTCCAGCACAACCCGTCGGCTCAGAGGTGGAGTTACCACATGGCCCACATGGCTCAGAGGTGGGGTTATCACATGGCCCACACGGCTCAGAGGTGGGGTTACCACATGTCCACGGTTTCACGGCTCAGAGGTGGGGTTACCACATGTCCACGGTTGCCTGACCCACCGGACCCACACAGGTAGAAGGGAAAAATCAGGATTTAATAGTGCTCCCCGGTCTTGAACCCGTGACCTGCTCTGATACAATTGAAGGATCAAGCGCATAACCAACTGTTCCAAAAGCCCGAACTGTTGGAGAGGGTGCTACTTAATTTCTTAAATAAGTAGAAGAGCGTCACGGGTCAAGTGAAGGAACGTCGGACCCAACACACTTTCCCGCGACCGCTTGGTCGACCCGGTCCTCATACCTCCTCCCAGAGCTTGGAATGTTGTCGGCCCTGCCGGGGCTTCCTGCCTCCCTTACTCTCTCTCTCTCTCTGTTGCTCCTGCTTCTAACCTCCGCATTGCTTTCCAAAAATCAGGGTAAGCCATAATCTTGTGCCCCTCTACACCATGCAGCTCACAGAAAAGGGGAATCTCCTCCACCCGGTTCCTCCCTGGTTGATTCCTTATGTGATGTTTAATCCCTTGTCGGGCAATAGTCATCGCCTCCTCTCGCACTCTTCCCTGCCTCCTCTCTTGTTGGTTACTATTCCTCCTCTCCTGATTTTGATAATGGGGTCTTCATGCTAGCCTCCACGGGGGCCGGTTTACAGGTTACTGGAACCTCTATGTCTCTTTTCTTCTCTCTGGAGCCGTTACAGGCCTCCTTTCTTCTTGCTTTCGAGGCATTTCCTACCTCCTCAGTTCTTCTCTTCTCTTTGGCTCTTCCTTCCTTCTCCCTTCCTGCCTTCCTTGATCTCCCTTGGCTCTCCTATCTGACGCTCCTCCTTCCTCCTCACCTTCCTGGGTCACGTTATCCAGCTTAGCCAGAAAGTCGACACTCGTCTCCTCCCCCTGCACAAACTTGTTCACCCGCTCGATCAAGTCCTCGTAAGACACTGGGGGATTCGAGTCGACCTCCATATAGAAGAGACCTTGCTTTAGATCGAACGTCAGGGTCAGCTGCAAGGTAGAGCCATCTACCTCCCGGAAGCCGAGAACATCCTCCTGAAACTGGTCGATGTAGCGGCGAAGCTTCTCATGCGTGATATGGAAGAGACTGGTTGCCTCCTTCCTCTTCTTTGACGTCGCAAATCTCATCATCAGCCCTCGGCGCAGGTCTTCGAAGCAGTAAATTGAACTCCATGACAGCTGGTGAAACCAATCTTTGGCCTTCCATTAGAAGGTGATGGAGAATAATCTACACTTGAACGCATCTGTCATGTTGCGGATGGACACCACATCCTCGAACCACTGGAGATGCCTGATTGGTTCATCTCTTCCGGAATAGTAGCTCAGGACTGGCTCTCTGAAGCCTTCTGGGACTGGGGCTGTTAGCACCTCATCACTGAAGGGGATCCTCCCTTGGTAACGATGGATCTCGCCCTGGCGAGTATCATCTTCATACTCTCCACCTTGCCGAGCATCCTGGAATCTTGTCAGATTCTCCACATCTCGAAACCTGATGCCTTGGGAGCTCATCGGGTAGAAATGTGGTTGTGCTGGTCGCTACGGCTCTCCGCGACATCCTCCTTCCCTTGTCGTCTGGGGGACCCTCTTCCTTCGACAGAGTCACGCGACGAGGTGAGGTCGTCGTGACCTCGCGGTGAGGATGGAATGATGTTTGCATTGTCCCTTTTATCCTCCGCACGAAGTCTTCGAAAACCGGCACGGTCACATAGTCGACTCCTGTCGAGTTACCAATTATCTCCTCATTATCGCATGCATCTGTCATCTCGCCTACTCGCAAAACTTTCTTCCTCGACTACGATACATGCTCACTGCACCAAAGTGTTGAAGCCGATAAAATTTCCTACTCCAAAATTCGGATCAATGCAGTTTAAGGTTACCGGTCCAGCAGTCGGGCTTGACAGCTTGATAGGCTAGAACACAAAAAATAGGAAGGAAACTAAAGGACCTCAAGTGCTGCGGCAGGGAAGTCCTACCACGTACCAGAATGCTTAGAAGAAGTTCCCCTCAACAAACAACGATGGTAGAGCAGGGTACAGGGTGGACACTAGCTGGCGACTATCACAAGATGGCGACCAAGGGGATGATCGTTGTGTCACGGCTCAAGTTATTTATAGCAGGATCCTAAAGCTCAGCGAAAAGTCCAGAAAAAGGGGTCAGTCGAGATCCTTTGTGATATTCCGAGATCCATATCCTTGTACCCCCGGGGTCCTATTTATAGAAAAATCAAAAAATGAGGGGGTCTTATTTATAGCCCAACCCCCACCTAGTGACTAGGCGACTTCCGGGGGAACTTACCCGGCTTGGGCGGCAATCATAGTCGTCTACCCGGTGAGTATGCGATGGGAGCTTGTCATACTCGCTCAGGCCTTCTACTGTCTCGAATGCTGACTTTGACTTCCATCTTGACTTGTTGACTTTGACCCTTTGATGACAAGGCTTTAAGCGGGCCCACCATCGACGAATATGGATTGTACCATTGGTATCAGAGCCCGGGTTCGGGCTTTAGTAAGTAACGCAGTTGTAGAGTCTATAGATTTTTTTCATGGCTAGGTATCACTGTTATTCTTCTCCTCTATTTGGGGATCCCGAGTCCATTTACACTCGCTCCCATAGAGCCCTTTCAGAAAGATCCTCACGTTACAACAATAATTATTCTCACTCGCAGTACACCACTTCCAGAGATTATGTTAATCTATCGACACGATCTCACTATGCTAGAGACGATCTGTATGATGATTGTTGTCGTTCATATCCAAGCATGCGAGCAGATCGTGTTAATCCTTCAACACGACTTGATTACCTAATGATTATTGTGAGGATCGTCATTTTGAAAGAGATCTCGAGTGTCAGTTTCATGTTGTTGCCTCTTCTTTTGACGGCTCATCGAGTCTCGAGTCTTTCAGGTATTGGCTCGTGGAAAAGGAGTATTATCTCGCTCATTTTGAGTTATTCGGTGAATGCTGTGTAGAATTTGAGAAACAAAGATTGCTAGATCATAAAAGGGCATATTAGCTTAGCTTTGAGAGAACCCATGAGCGAGAACGTCTTCACTACATCACTAATTGGGTGGAGATAAAGCATATTTTATGTCAGAGGTATTTACCTGCTTCCTATCGGAGTTGCCTACTCGAGCATTTATTCCCCTTCAGAAGGGATCCACTTCCGTCACTAAGTATAGGGATCATTTGGATGAGTTAGGAGTGAGGAACAACATCTGAGAGGAGACAGCTATGACCGCTTCCCGATTTTGGTCTGGGCTTCGATCTGAGATACGTGCTAAGTTGACCTATCATTACTTTGAGTCTCTCGAGCAGACATTCCATCCAGCGCTTCATTATGAGCAGTCCTTGAGATCCACTAGAGGTAGTCGAGTGGATGACCATCTTGACCTCACCAGTACGAGTCCCTTTCCACTCTGAGGCTACCACTTTGGCTACACGTGGACCATCAGACACGATAAAAGTGGTGCCTGAGATTGATTTATCTCACCCCAATGAGGTATTAAGTCTGATGAGTGATCCATCCTTTGATTTTGACTCATCCCCCTACTGAGAGCGAGCCTGAGTGACTTAGTGTACCTATTGTGATGTGTTCCTTCCCTACCCCTGTTCCCATCATTGACTCGCCCTTGCATGCATGTTCACCTGATCCTCCCGATATTGTTGTGGCGAGTCATATCCCGAGTGAGGATCAAAAGCATAGTTTCGACTTTGTAGTATTTGTCTTTTCCCCTCTCGAGGATGAGGACACTACCATTATTGATGACATGCATCTCAAAGAACATCCTGTTATGAGTAAACTCCTTGATGAGCCTTCCGTTGAGACTTTTGGAGGGTCACTTTAAGAGTTCTTTCTTTTAGGATACGTTCAACTGACCCCGATATTACACCCTTGTGTCCTTATCTTACACATCCTTTTAGATCATCACATTCACGATGAATTTACATACATACCACCAAGTGAGACACCTGATTTACATCTTTATGTCGTTATCTTCGACACTCCTTCGGAAGATTCCTTTCATACTAAAATTTTCTATCTATCACCCTGTGAGGCCCCTGATGATTCATGCCTCCTGAGAGATATTTGTCATTTCATGATATTATATCTCACTCCTGATGTCTCAGTTAGGTATTTCGGTGTTTACCATACACTCAACGATTGTTTCTACACCCTACTCAAGGAATCGCCAGATAAACCGCCTATTTTTAGGAACTCTCACTGCCACGTAAAATATGCATTTAGTAAGTCTGTTGAGTTTGCAATTTTGCATTTGCATCTGCTGCATGGTTTGCATGTCATATTCCGACATAAAGTTATATTAAATAATGAACATTTTAAAACTTGCACCGGTAAGCACATGCGAAAACGAATATTCAAAGAATGTGATTGGGTGATAATCTAGGAAACACTAGTACGGTTACGGGTACTGGGTACGATACGTACCTGGTACAGCAGTACGACAAAATTTAAAAATCAAAAGTATGAGTACGACACGATACGTTATAACAAATAATATATATATATATATATATATATATATATATATATATATATATATATATTACAAGTGCAATAAATAGTTCTCAAAACATCGAAACATTAAACATATATCATAACTTGCAGTACAAGTCAACAAATCAATGTAACATAACATGAAGTTTTCAAAAATTAAATGTCTGTAAATATTACAAAATTTAACATCTTATATGTTTAACCAAAAGAGATAAAATTAAACTTGTCATATGGCGCCCAGCTATGGATCCGTCAAGTGAGCAGCCTGGGTCCCACATTGGAGACGGGTTGGGGTGTATGGCCTGCGGGCCTGGTGCGATCCGCTGGGGCTGGCTATGGATCCTGGGTTAGATGGCCCTGCGAGCAGCCCAGTGGCCCAGTTGGATCGTATCACTACTCATCAGTCTTTTTTTCTTCTTCATTGTTGTAGATCAACTTCATTGTTGGAGATTAACATCTTTAATCTTCGGTCAGTCTAGAGACAAGTTACCGCTTTGTTAATAACTTGCATTGTATCAATACGTTCAATACACGTACTTGTAACAGAAACGTACTAGTGCCAGAAACATACTCGGTACAGATACACAACTTAATTGGATGTGTCAGCGCTTCCTAGCATAGAGCCAACTTTTGTTTACTCTATAAAAAAAGACTTCTATCACAATATGCAGAATGATGTACTAAGTCCAAGTGTATCCACATAGGTGTATCCGTCGAGTATCGGGTACATACCGGTACCTGATATGTATCCGGTACAGGTACGCTGTCTTCGGGGAAATATCTATGCTTCATAGGTGACAATTTACATATTATTTAAGAGGTTCCCATTGGAGGCAGCTATGAATTTAAATACTAGACGAATAGGCCCATACACTGCAATGAGGGAGTCTGAATCAAGTTTTTTGAGCTTAATATTATTAGGAATACGGGTGTTCATCCAGTTCTCAATGTTGATGATTTGACTCTATACGTGGAGCAACCTAGTTTTGGGCCTTTAGTTTTCCCTTCTAGCTTCAGTTTCCACCATCACTATAGCCTCCTCATACCTCTAACCTCCACTACAGCTCTACCAACTACCATTATATCCCTACCCTTCACCCTTGTGGCGGCTTGCTTACTACATGAGATCCACGGATACTTCAGCGATATGATGACCTTATGCAAAGACACTTCTTACCTTGAGCGACAGAGAGACTTCCTGGCTTGCTATGGGAGTATATAGTCTCCATTCACCGGAGATGAATGTTTCTGAGGCAAGGAGATTGAAGGAGATCGACGACATTTGGACCATCGGATAGACGATCGGAGACCGTGATCACGACTGGCTCGATTTTCGCATTTTTATGTATTTTCTTTCTATTTTGGATATGTATTTTGAGAGTTATGTTAAAGTATTTATCGGACGATATGGGAGTATATAGTCTCCATTCACCGGAGATGAATGTTTCTGAGGCAAGGAGATTGAAGGAGATCGACGACATTTGGACCATCGGATAGACGATCGGAGACCGTGATCACGACTGGCTCGATTTTCGCATTTTTATGTATTTTCTTTCTATTTTGGATATGTATTTTGAGAGTTATGTTAAAGTATTTATCGGACGATAGTGGTCGTTGGATATTGTTAACATAACTCCCCCCCCCCCATTATATTCTTCGAACAGGCACATGAACAAAGCATCGAGGAATTAACTTTTGGGAAGAAACCCCTCGGTCTAGGAATGTCGACGCCTCCCCCTCCCGATGCCGACGTTGGGAGCTTTTACCTATGTCGTTGGTGCCGACAGCAGCCCCTCCCTTAGCCTCCCTCGCCCTCCCGTGAGTCTTCTGTCGCATTCTGCCGCTTATCTTGTTGTCGCCGCTTCTTCCCAGCACAACTGTCGGCATCCCCTTCCCTTTTCTTGCCTACAGCTGCCTCCCCAAGCCCCCAGCAGCCCCCAACCACCCCTTCTTCCTCCTCCCACTCTCCCTCTCGTGGAACCACGACCTAGCCATATCCAATCCCTTGTCCAGCTTTTTCCCCTCTAGTTCCGACCTTCCTCGCTCCCTTCCAACAATACCTTTGATCAGCCCACTTCCTTACTGCTGCAAGCTTCGAGGACCTTTTGGCAACATCCAGGAACCCGATCCTTGATTTCCCTGTGTTGTACAACCCTCCTCCCTCCTTCTGGAGTCTCTACCAGCCTTTCCATTCACCCCACAGCCTTTAAATATTCCCAACCAGCCACGACCAGCCACTATCACCTTCCTATAATCTCTTACATCCTCTCTAACAACCCCAAACTCCTTTCCCAGACCCAAACAACGGCGTTTACATTTCCGGACAGCCACCATCTCCACCGGCATCCATTACTCGGTGAGCTTTTATTTTCTAGTGCATTTCTTCTCATTGTATGGATATCTTATATTGCTAGTATTACTTGGTTTGGATTAACTTGACTGTTGTATTTCTTATTGGTATGCAAACGATTTATTCGCTTCGCATTTTAATTTCATTACACTCTCAAAGTACTTGTAATTGTTGTCAGTTTACTTTCATTGCATTATTTGTAATCAATTGCAACGCTTGTATGAGATTTTTAAAATTAATTTATTTAATTACTTGTGTGTCAAAAAATACTTGCAAGATTGAATCATCGTATAAACCATCTTATGTCGGTCCCAATCCCGGATGAAAAATGATAAGGGTTGTGTCAGGTAGACGAACATCATAAAATTTAGTCACCATTATGAACACGGATCATTAGAGAAAAAAATGAGAGTTACAGAGATGAGAATGTTTAAGTGGGTGTGTGGACACACGAGACTAGATAAAAAAATGAATGAATGTATTAGGGATAAGACAGGAGTAGCACCAATTGCAGAGAAGATGCGAGAAACTCGACTAATATGGCTTGGACATGTACATGATGCGTTGTGAATCAATTTCATATATTAGTTTATTTTATTTGCATTTATTTCGATGTATTTGGGTGGTCCCACCTCCGGTCAATCATAGTCATTGATGGGGGATGCCTTAATCTTCTCTTTAATATAAATAGACCGCTTAGGGGCTGATTTCAGTCATTGCAGGTTTTGGAGAAAGAAAATTCTGGAACTCCTCGATCACCCCACGGTGCCGACGTCGTGGAACCCTAGGTGATTGTTGGATCCCTAATTGGATTTGGGTTAGGTTCACTAAATTAGGATGTTTGATCCAACATGTATATCTAGGGTCATGTATGAGTCCTAGAGTCTAGGTCATGTCCTTAGAGTCAACACTACATGGATCAGCCATCAACAGACTGTAGAAGACTCAAAACTTAGAGAAATTTCAAAGACTCGGAAAATGAGTTCGACGTTCGTCGAACTCAGGTGACGATAGTCGTGCTCAGCTCGACAAACTCAGAGACAATTCTCTGAGCTGAGCTCGACGAACTTGGTTCTCAGGTCGACGATTTATGGACACTATACTTCAACATTCCAAGTCCAGAATTCTTCTCACTAAACTCCAGTCGACGAAGTTAGAATATCAGCTCGACGAACTTGGATCTTAGGTCGACGATTTTTGGATCATCTACTTCAACATTATAAGACCAGAAACAATCAAATATTCTAAGTCCAGAATCATATTTCAGTCGACGAATTCATGTTCTCAGTTCGACGAACTTAGACCACAATCCTGACAAGCTTTTATCAAGTAGCAGTTAGCAGTTCTCAGCTCGACGAAACTAGTTCTCAGGTCGACGAACCTAGTTCTCAGGACGACGATTTCTGGATACTTCACTTCAATATTCTAAAGTCCAAAAACCATTACTCTGAACACTAATCGACGAACTTAAATTCTCAGCTCAACGATCTTGATGCACAGAATTGGCAAGGTTCCAGAGAAAGTAGTTATCTGTCTTCAGGTCGACGATCTTGGATCTCAGGTCGACGAACAACTATTATCTGGTCGACGAACTTGACTTCTCAGCTCGACGAACTCGGCACCCAGCTCGACGAATTCTGTTCTTCACTCGACGATTTCGGTGTTGTTCCAGACATGGACTTTTCCTCTCCTCTGTCCCTTAGTTTATTGTGATAATTCCTGAGTAATCAATGTTTAACATTCTCTGAATATTACCGTTAGACGCAGCATTGATTATGGACTTCATCAGGATTATTGCTTGTCGTTTTTCAATGGGACAGTTGGGGAAATCAATCAATGCAAATATTCTCCAGGCCGTCAGCATTGAATGAAGGAAGAAATTCAAAATTCAGAAGGAAGATTTCATGGAAAATATAAAAAGGATTTTTCCTCTTTTCTTAGACACAACAAGACAATACAGTGCACAAGGCCTTTTTTCTTCTTTCTCGTCAAAACACAGAGAACAATATACACAGGGCAATAACATAGTAGAGAAATCAGAAACCATAGACCAGAGAAAGAACAGCAAGCTGAAGAAGAATAAGAACATCAATCAAAAATCAAGAGTCTTCTTGCTTCTTCATCTCAGGATTCTTCAGAGGACAACAAATATTCTATCTGTCAAAGAAGCTCCTGAATACTTGCTGGTCAAGGCTGAAACATTGAAAACCTACTCACCCTGCAGCAAGGCTCAAATCTTCCTGAATTCAATATCTCATGGGGAGCTTTTTCTAACATCATATATCCACTAAAGTCTTCTCAATTATATTTTGAGAAAGAGAAGACATAATCAATCTCTCACCCCCACTGTAAAAAAGGGTTCTTTAACTCCCTTTAAAAGTTATTCTTGCTTGCAAGTCTCCTGATCAAAAGACTTGGGTTGGTTTTTGAGCACATGATCAAAAGCTCATTGGTGGCAGTCAGCTGATCAAAAAACTGAGTGGATTCCTACCAGGGTGGTAGAAGAGTGGATGTACCCAGTTTGGGGAACCACTATAAAATTCTTGTGTTGTCTGGTTGCACATTTTATTTTGTTCTTGTTGTGGCTGTGTTAGCTAGGTGTTGTGTTTGTGATATTTGATTTTGCTGTGTATGTATTAGTGCTAGATTAATTTATCTTAGGTCTGTTTTTATTTACAGGAAAAAATTTTAAGTTTTCAAGATACTCTATTCACCCCCCCCCCCTGTAGAGTATTTCAGATCTAACCCTTACTTTCAATTGGTACCAGAGCAAGTTTCCTTTGGTTGTACAAGTTAACCCTTGAATCAAAAGATCATGTGTTAGATCTGACTTTTACTTCTATTAAGTTTATATTCACAGCATGGCACAGAACAAATACTATGCAAGCACCAGACCTCCAGTGTGGAACCTAAATAGGTTTGTCATCTGTAAGGCAAGAATAAAATTATATAGCCCGGCCCGATGAATTCTGCTGCCATTAAGAGCCGATCCAACGGCTCTTAGAGCCGTGACAGCCAGCAGGGCTCAGCAGCCCTGCTGGCTGCAGTTTTTTGGCAGGGCCTAGGCAAAAGCCTTAGGCCATCCCCCCCCCTTGTCCTACAGGTCCTCCTCAAGCAACACGGCCGAAGTGGTGGAGCCGGAGGGCGCCCGTCTGGGACATCGACAAGGTAAAGTCGGCGACGAATTCAGCGCGGTGCAAGTTGTGCAAGCACTACCGGCATCAACACTAGCAGACACGCTTCCAAAGCCTCCCGACCTGACAAATATCAGTAGACAAATAAATCAAGCACAAAGCGAGAAAGGTGAAAAACGCCAAGGTTGCTTCAGATGCAAGACCATGAATATATACACGATTCTGGCCCAAATAATGTCTATTAGACGCGACGCACTGAGGGACGTGAGTTTAACAGCGACGTTTTAGTAGCGTTAGGGTAGGGTTATCAATTTGTAAAGGCTCATTGGATCATCCCGTTTCATGGGATTTAAATAAGCGCGTAATATGTTTTGAAGGTTTTGAATTTCCGCACACGGGTAAGGCATATATTCGGTAATTATTAAATGTTTGCTAATTTAAAATAAAGGATAAAATAATGAGTATTTCTTTTGATAACGCTATTAACAACACCGCAGTAGAGTGGTTAAAACGTGAATTAAAACCAATCTCTCAACCGTTTTTTCAAATGTGTGTGTCACGTTTTAAACTGGTACAGGATAGTTTAGAAGCTGGAACCATATGTTGAGAAAATTCACTATGCTGATAAGACCAAACAGGAAAGATTTTCGAAAAGATCCAATCTATTTGAAACATATCCTGTAAGATGGAACAATATGAGAACTTCAAATATTACACTATGAAAATAATCATAATTTAACTGATAATGGAAACAGAATTAAAATGTTTTTATAGGGCGACTGTTGCAGATATGTAAATATCAACAACTATTTTAAGCTGAGCTCCTTTAATTGAAGTAATAGAAGAAAAATTTTAAAATATTATAGAGAAATGCATCATGCGCCGCCGCTTTATGAGACGGCGTTGAAGACCTTGGATGACGTTGACGACGTAAAATTTAATTCTATTTTTACCGAATGTTTTAATTATTACGACAACTTATATGGCTCACGACCACGAGAAGAAATAACATTCTTTTACAAATAAAATTTTAGAATTAGCACCCTCGAGTAGTTTAAACGAATTAGGACTGTACTAAGGTGAATGACAAAGTGGTGGAAAAGTAAAGCTATCCTTATTTGCTTCTCAAGCTCATGGGATTCAAGGATCTGGCAAATCAAGGAGGCCAGAAGCTTAAATGAGATTTCCACTGAATCTCTTTCAAAGCCCGGGCCCGGCCCGAGCCCGATAGGAAAAGCCCGGGCCCGATCAAGCTCAAGTCCTATGAGCATCTACAATTCCATCTTGACTCATTAAATTCCACCATCTGAGAGAAAAGCACAAAAGAAAGCCAAGGTTGCTGATGCCAAGATCATGAATATTCTGGCCCAAATAATGCAGACATTTTCCAAAAAGTAAAGCACATCAGATTTGACCTCTCAACCAAATGGTAGCTGGATCAGCTGATAAGAGGAAAGATAAAAGATCAATCTCATATCCCAATATGAGAACTTCAAGAAGGAGGAAACAGAATCTGTTGCAGTACAACAAGCTGAGCAATCATCAATGAGTTGATTGGATAAGGACATCACCCTCACTAAGAAGACAAAATCCTTTTGTGCTTCTCAACATATTCACCTGGAGGCCAGAAACTTAAATGAGATTTCTGCATTCAAGGCTGCTGAAGAGACAGAAACTTCAACAGTGAATGAAGAGTTAATGAGTCTGCTTGGCAAAAGATTCTATAAAATGGCAAGGAAAGATTTCAGAAGAAAGTCATCCAGGCAGAATGACAAGCCAAGGTATGACAAAACCCCTACTAAAGAGCTAGTTTGTTTTGGCTGCACGAAACCTGTACACTTCATCTCAGAGTGCCCAGAAAATCAAAAGAAAAAAATGAGAAGAGAAAAGGATTCTAGAAGACAGCAAAGCAGTAGGCCTTCTTCCAAGAAATACAAGAAAAAAGATAAGTGTTTTGTAGCTGAATCCTGGAGTGAAACTGAGGATGAATCCACATTTTCAAGTTCCAGTGAAGAAGAAGAAGAGGCAAGGGCCAAGGAATTCTGCCTCATGGTCATTGATGCCTCCAGAAGTCAATCAGATGAAGAAAATGCATCTGAAAATGAAGAAGCTTCAGAAACAGAAGATGATCAGGTACTTTTATCTTTTGACTATAATTCTGATGCTTTCAAATTTGAATTTAAAACCATGTGTATTGATTTAATAAACTCTGAAAAGGAAATCAAAACACTTAGGGAAATATTAGCTAATCAAGAAAATATAATTTCTGAAAACACTAAGCTGAAAGATGAACTTACACTAGCTAATGAACAAATCATTGCTTTTAAAAACAGAGCTATGTGAGGCCAAACAACTTGAGGAATCTCTCAATAGGAGAAGTCTTAAGCTGATGGATATCACAAGCACAGTCAATGTCAGACTAAATGGCAAACTGGGTTTGGGTGCATCATCAAGTTTACCCCTCATTCTTAAGAAGAACCTATTATCAACCCTCATTAAATTTGTGTTAGCTAAGAATAAAGAAGTAATGAACAACAATCAAACTGAAATCACACATAAAAACAAGAAAAATCAAAATCAGAAAACCTTAAACAAAAACAAAGTTGAGCAAATTTCGTCGAACTCAGATCGACGAAATGTGGCAAGTTCGTCAAACTCAAGTCGACGAACTCTGAACGCAAATCTATATAATAATCATTCGTCTTACTGCGATCGACAAACTGTGTATGGTTCGTCGAACAGAGGTCGACGAACTTGGGGCACAGAAAATGACAATGGTCATTCTCTGAGCAAAGATCGACGATCTCATCTCGTTTCGTCGAACTCTGGTCGACGAACTCACAACATTTCGTCGAACCCAGAAATACTTAATAAAAGTTATAACTTTAACAGCAACTCTAATAAATCTAGGAAACTCTTTAATCTAGTGGCTGATTGAATAATTCCACCTAGAAGATATCACTCATTAGGATATAAATCACAACTTGAATTCTCTGTGATTTCAAGTTTTTCCTATCAACAAAACAAAGGACCTAAGGTAACCTGTGTCAAGAACAATTAATTATTTTCTCTGCATGTGAAGAGCTGTCCAGTTGTTAATCAACTATGGTATCTGAACAGTGGTTGCTCCAATCACATGACTGGCAGCAAGGACAACTTAAACAACTACAAGTCCAAGCTGGGGCCAAAGGTTGTCTTTGGTGATTCAAAGTGTGACCAGTCTGAAGGCTATGAAGAAGTAAGGATTAGAGCAGTCACATTCAAGAAGGTGACTTATGTAAAAGGACTCAAGCATAACCTCATCTCTATCAGCCAATTATGTGATGAAGGTTATCAGGTACACTTTAACTCTACATCCTGCATTATTTCTAATAAAGAAAAACAAAAAGTTTTAATTGAAAATAGACAAGGAAACATATACTTAGTTGATTTTCTTTCTGTAAATTCAGATATTTGTCAGCTTAATATTGTTTGCAATCAAAATGAATTATGACATAAAAAACTATGATATGTAAACATAAAAATTATTGCTAGACTATCTAAAGACAGTCTTGTGAGAGGCTTACCTTCTGGTCCCTACAAGAAGGAAGGTCTTTGCAGAGCTTGTCAACTAGGCAAGTAAACTAAATCTGGTTTTAAATTAATTAATAAAAGTGATTCACCTAGGATCTTGTACTTGCTACACATAGATCTTTTTGAATCCATTACTGTACAAAGCCTAGGAGGGAAATCCTATACTCTAGTCATTGTAGATGACTTCTCAAGATTCACTTGGGTGTTCTTTCTGAGATGTAAGTCAGATACCTTTAAAGTTCTTACAGATTTTCTCAGTACCATACAGATTGAGTACTCTACTCTTGTTGCATTGATCAAAAGTGATCATGGTACAGAGTTTGAGTCTGTTCTTATGCATGAGTTCTGTGAGAAGAAAGGTATCAGACACTGCTTCTCAGCTACTAGAACCCCCAACAAAATGGGGTAGCTGAAAGGAAGAATAGAACCTTAATTGAAGCTGCAGGCACATTACTTGCAGATGCTTATATGTTACTATCTTTTTAGATTTTAAAGGGAAGAAATCTAAAATCAACTATTTTAAAGTATTTGGTTACATATGTTATATACATAATAACAACAAAAAATATATTGGAAAGTTTGAAGTTAAGGCTGAAGAGGGAATTTTCTAGGATATTCCCAAGTAAGCAAATCTTATAGGGTGTTTAACAAATCTACTTTAAAAATTGAAAAATCAATTCATGTTACCTTTGATGAAACTAACATGTCTTATAAGGAGAAAGAGATTTCTACCAGTAACACTTTGCAGGTATCTCACTTGTGTGAGAAAATGGGTGAACTAAACCTTCCACAAGAAGCTATAGCACCCTCTCCTCCACAAGTTGTTGAAGACAGTGAAGATGAATATTTGGAAGAGGCTGAACCTCATTCAACAACAAACATAATTCCACAAGAGAAATTAAATTCAAATGCTGCTGCTGAACAAACTCCATCCACTGATCTTGTCACACTAAGAGATCACCCTAGATCCCAGGTGATTGGAGACATAACAGTAGGTGTACAGACAAGGCATCAACTCAACCAAGATGTGATGCATGTCTGTTTTCTCTCTCAAGTTGAACCTCAATCCATAAAAGATGCTGAGCAAGATCCTCACTGGATCATTGCAATGCAAGAGGAACTCAAGCAGTTTGAGAGATGTAGAGTTTGGGATTTGGTTCCAAGACCCAAACACTACCCAGTCATTGTAACCAAATGGGTATATAGAAACAAGCTTGATGCCCATGGTGCAATTGTGAGGAACAAGGCTAGACTTGTTGCTCAAGGTTACAGGCAAGAAGAGGGTATAGACTATGACCAAACATTTGCATCAGTTGCAAGGTTAGAAGCAATTAGAATCTTTCTTGCCTATGCTGCCTACAAGAAATTTAAAATCTACCAAATGGATGTGAAAAGTGTCTTTCTAAATGGAGTAATAAAAGAAGAGATTTATGTTAAACAACCTTCAGGTTTTATCTCTCCAACTCATCCTTCTTATGTATTTAGATTGCATAAATCCCTTTATGCTCTAAAACAAGCTCCAAGAGCTTGGTATGAGACCTTAGCTAGCTTTCTGATAGAGCATGAATTCACTAGAGATATAGTAGATAAAACATTATTCACTAGGCACCATAAGGATAAAATTTTGTTAGTACAAATATATGTAGATGACATTATATTTGGGTTTACAGATTCCAAACTATGCAAGAGGTTCTCTGACCTCATGCATTCAAAGTTTTAAATGAGTAGCATAGGTGAGCTCTCCTAATTCCTTAGTCTCCAAGTGAAGCAGCTACCTGATGACATATTCATCTCCCAGGCTAAATATGATAAAGAGCTTCTTAAAAAGTTTGGGATGTCTGATGTCTCAGTAAAGAAAACACTTATGGCTACCAATGTTGTAATAGATTCTGATCCACATGAGAAACCTGTTGACCAGAAGTTATATCGGGGCATTGTTGGGTCTCTATTATATCTTACAGCTAGCAGACCTAATATAATGTTTGTCACATGTGTTTGTGCTAGGTTCCAAGTAAACCCTAAAGAATCTCACCTACTTTTCCTAAAAAGAATTTTGAGATATATAAAAAGTTGTCCTAGTCTAGGCCTTTGGTATCCTACTGAGTCAGAATTTGATTTAACTGGATATTCAGATGCTGACTTTGCTGGATGCAGGGTTGACAGGAAAAGTACCTCAGAAACTTGTCAGTTCCTTGGTATGAAACTAGTGTCTTGGTTCTGCAAGAAACAATCATTTGTGTCCACATCAACTGCTGAAGCAAAATACATTGCAGCTAGCAGTTGTTGTTCACAGATGTTGTGGATTCAGAATCAACTCCTGTACTATGGTTTCAACTTAAATAATTCAACTTTATTATGTGATAACACAAGTGTTATATCCATAGCACAGAATCCAGTCCATCACAGTAGGACTAATCATATAGACATTAGACATCATTTCATTAGAGAGTGTGTAGACAAAACCAAAATCAACACTGTCTATATCTACACTGATCTACAAAGAACAGATATTTTCACAAAACCCTTGGATGAAAGAAATCACTTGTTGTTTATAAATCAGCTGGGTATGATAAATGTAGAAGCCTTGATTTAACTTCTGTCTGCACTCGCCGAATTTTTCAAAGTTCGTCGAACGGAGCTCGACGAACTAGGAAAAGTTCTTGAGATATTCGTCGAATGGAGATCGACGAAGGCTCTGTGAGTGAAGTTGTTTTCGTCTAATGGAGATCGACGAATCAACTTCAGAAAACTTTCGTCGAACGGAGCTCGACAAAATGTCTTCAAATCTTCAGACTGAGCTCGACGAATTATTTAACTACAAATTATTTCGTCGTTCCCAGATCGAAAAATTATTTATTTTTCGTGGAACGGAGTTTGTCGATTCATATTCCGGAAAATCTTATATTTAGGTTTTTTTCGACATCCGTCCCGCGCTTTCAGTTCTCTTGCACTAGATCTGCGTCTTTCTCTTGCAGGTGAACTAATGGCGATTTCAGCGGGAAGTCTTGCAGTGATGAAATTCGATACAGGATTTGATGTCGACTTTGATTCCTTCCAACACTCAGACCCAATATTCCTGGACATCTTGCAACTGTTTGAAGATCCGCAGTTAAAAACTTTGATGACTACCAGGATCAGGATAGCTGGCGCAGAAATCAAAGAGTGGGTCTATACTTCCTCAACCACAGATGATAACACCATGACAGGCACCATATCGGGTAATGCTGTTTCACTTACCCTCGCCGTTTTGACTGAAATCTTTGGATTAACTAATGGTGAAGAGGAACTAGAAATTGCTAGTGATGAATTTGATGAGATGTTGAGTAAGATGGATTATTCTGGAGAAACCCCTAATAAACTGCTGAAGAGACACATCTCTGCTGAATACAAATTTCTAGCAGATATTGTGGGAAAAGTATTGTTGGGCAAGCACACTGCCCATGATTACATAACCAGACATCAATTCCTGGTGATGTGTGCAGTGGTGAACAAGAAGCCTATGAACTGGGCTCAAATTATGTTTGAATTGATAAAGAAAAAGAACACAAAAAAGAGGTTTGTTTTGGAAGAATTTTGGGAATCTTCCTTAAAGAAAAGGCTGTTGAATCTCTGGTCTCCCCGACCATATTCATCAATGCCTCCAAGAGGCTCACCTGTGCCCTTTTTGGCAGGTGGGAGAGGACCATCACCAAGCCCTCCAAGGCTTCTTCCTCTTCCACCAGGCCTTCTGAGAGCACTAAGGCTGATCCAGCCACTTCCCAACCTGCTGAAGATATCCCTCCTCCACCTCCATCACCTCCAGCCATCAAAACTCAACCTTAGATGGTACAACAACTCCCCTCCACAGTTCAAACCACAGTCCACATTCCTACACCTTCATCATCTCAGTCCCTCCATCCCCAACTCATATTCACTTTCCTACCTCACCTTCATCCCAACATGGTACACATTCCCTCCAACACTCCCACTCCCTCTCCCCATGGTACACCAACAACCTCCCCACCTTCCTCTCCCTTACCCCATCATCTGGCCAACATCCCATCCTTCACTCTGCCCACTTCCCCTCCTCATACTTCTTCCTCTCCAGATGCCCACATGATAGATGCTTTACCTCTTCCTCCATCATCATCTTCCATGCCTCCCTCTATTTCCATTGAAACACCTTCTGCCACACCCTCTGCATCTCTGCCATTGGACCCCTCCATTATTCCATCTCTCATTGCACTTCTCACTCCCCTCCTCAAAAGCATTATAGCAGAGGCTATTACACCTCTTGCTTCTTCCATATCCTCACTTGTTGATGTCATCTCTGCTCTCTCTGCTCCTCCATCTTCAGTCAGGGGCTTGGCTCCAGTTACCACTGAACCCAGGCAGGGGAAGATGCTCTATGAAGAAGTAGCAGCAGAAGCAGCAGCAACAGCAGAAGCAGCAGCAGCAATAACAGCAGAAGCAGCAGTAACAGCAGAAAAAGAAGCAGCAGAAGCAGAAGTAGAAGCAACAGCAGATGCAGATGCTGATAAAGATTTATTTGATTTAATTAATTTTATTGAGTCTGATATGGATCTGGATGAGCAGGTTCCAGAAGAAATAAACACTGCTGGTGATTTTATTATAAATCACACAGTTGATCTCTTAAAGGTGTTGAGCAATTTTGATATAGTTTATTTTAATAATCTTCCAGAGTACAGCATTAAGCCATCCATGGCTATAGTCCCCTACACCTCACCAATAAGCCCCAAAGTTGTCAAGCAACTCAAGGCTAGTTTTGTCATTGCAGTGGCTCCTGTCCTGCCATCTTCACCCAGAGCTGATCTCATCATTGTTTCACCCCCTCTCAAAGACATTTATGCTCCAACTTTTGTCATGGATGATTCTTCAATGCCTGATCTAGATGAACTGATCATGGCTGACATAGAAGAAGAAAGTAAATCAGTTGCTGAAAGCACTGATATGCACAACTCTCCTGCTCCAGCTCCAGCTCCTCCTCCAATTCTTTCTCCAGCTCCTCAGGCTCCTCAGGCTGAAAAGCCCATTGATAAATCAATACTAAAAGCTATTGATGCTTTGTATGATGCTTCTCAAGACTCTGATGAAGAGGATGATGATGAAGAGGACTCTGATGATGAGCCTAAAACAAAGAAAGTCTCCAAGAAAAGAAAGGTTCCTCCACCTCCTGCCCCAAAACCAAATCCAGCAAATGACACTTCACATTATATACTGCAAAAGATCACACCATATAAGGGCATGCCAGCATGGATGTGGCTGTCCAAGAATCAACAAAAAGAAAGAAAGAAAGAAAAAAAGGAAGTACTCCCCTCCTCCTCAGAGATATAGAAAGGATCTTCCTCCTCCTCCACCTGCTGCTGGTGCTTCAAGTTCTTCAACTCAGAGAACTACCCAGTATCAAACCTATCAGAGGCATCACGGTAGGTCCTCCTCTTCAGGAAGTAGCCAACAGAGGCATTACTCATCAGACAGACAGCAACCACAGCAACATCAACAACAGCAACAAATCTCTGAACATAAAGAAGTTGAAAGTCCAAAGAGACCTGTCTCCCCTCCTGTACCCTTTGAAGATTCAGAGACAGCTACAACTACAAGGATGGCCAGGTTCTAAGAGTTGGTTGGCCTATCCATGATCAACAAAGCAAAAGCTGAAGGAAAGAATCCTTCTCAATATTCAACCATGTCCAAATACAGGAAGGAAAAACTTAACAGGTTTGTTAAGGCTAACAAATTTTTTAATGTTGATGACTATATGAAACTGCATCCTGAAGCTGTAGTGTCAAGGGCTACCTCCCTTAATATCATTGGAGCTGCTGACATGACAATGACAAAAACACAAGCAGCTAATTCAAACAGGGAGATCAAGTTTACTCGGCTAGGTGAAAAAGCTAAAGAGGAAAAACCAAAGGAGCACAAGAAGAAGAAATAAACATTTTGAACTGTTTTTAGTCTCTCTATTGTTTTAAAACTGCTTATTTATTCTGATACAAATCCTACTGTATATATATATATCTGCTGCATATGTTAAAATTCATGTCAGATATATTTTTCTTGCTTTGTTATTAATGTGAGTCTGTAATTAGTGATCTTACCCAAATAGGGAGAGATTGTTGGATGCCTAGTTGGATTTGGGCTAAGTTCACTAAATTAGGATGTTTGACCCAACATGTATAACTAGGGTCATGTATGAGTCCTAGAGTCTAGGTCATGTCCTAAAAGTCAACACAACATGGACCAGCCATCAACAGACTGCAGAAGACTCAATACTTAGAGAAATTTCAAAAACTCAGAAAATGAGTTCGACGTTCGTCGATCGACGATAGTCGTGCTCAGCTCGACGAACTCAGAGACAATACTTTGAGCTGAGCTCGACGAACTTGGTTCTCAGGTCGACGATCTATGAACACTATACTTCAACATTCCAAGTCCAGAATGTTTCTCACTAAACTCTAGTCGACGAAGTTAGAATATCAGTTCGACGAACTTGGATCTTAGGTCGACGATTTTTGGATCATCTACTTCAACATTATAAGACCAGAAACAATCAAATATTCTATGTGCAGAATCATATTTCAGTCGACGAATTCATGTTCTCAGTTCGACGAACTTAGACCACAATCCTGACAAGCTTTTATCAAGTAGCAGTTAGCAGTTCTCAGCTCGACGAAACTAATTCTCAGGTCGACGAACCTAGTTCTCAGGACGACGATTTCTGGATACTTCACTTCAATATTCTAAAGTCCAAAAACCATTACTCTGAACACTAGTCGACGAACTTAAATTCTCAGCTCAACGATCTTGATGCACAAAATTGGCAAGGTTCCAGAGAAAGTAGTTATCTGTCCTCAGGTCGACGATCTTGGATCTCAGGTCGACGAACAACTATTATCTGGTCGACGAACTTGACTTCTCGGCTCGACGAACTCTGGACCCAGCTCAACGAATTATGTTCTTCACTCGACGATTTCTGTATTGTTCCAGATATGGACTTTTCCTCTCCTCTGTCCCTTAGTTTATTGCGATAATTCCTGAGTAATCAATGCTTAACATTCTCTGAATATTACCGTTAGACGCAGCATTGATTATGGACTTCATCAGGATTATTGCTTGCCGTTTTTCAATGGGACAGTTGGGGAAATCAATCAATGCAAATATTCTCCAGGCCGTCAGCATTGAATGAAGGAAGAAATTCAAAATTCAGAAGAAAGATTTCATGGAAAATATAAAAAGGATTTTTCCTTTTTTCTTAGACACAACAAGACAATACAGTGCACAAGGCCTTTCTTCTTCCTTCTCGTCAAAACACAGAGAACAATATACACAGGGAAATAACACAGTAGAGAAATCAGAAGCCCTAGACCAGAGAAAGAACAGCAAGCTGAAGAAGAACATCTATCAAAAATCAAGAGTCTTCTTGCTTCTTCATCTCAGGATTCTTCAGAGGACAACAAATATTTTATCTGTCAAAGAAGCTCCTGAATACCTGCTGGTCAAGGCTGAAACATTGAAGACCTACTCACCCTGCAGCAAGGCTCAAATCCACTAAAGTCTTCTCAGTTGTATTTTGAGAAAGAGAAAACATAATCACTCTCTCACCCCCACTGTAAAAAGGGTTTTTTAACTCCCTTCAAAAGTTATTCTTGGTTGCAAGTCTCCTGATCAAAAGACTTGAGTTGGTTTTTGAGCACCGGATCAAAAGCTCATTGGTGACAGTCACCTGATCAAAAACCTGAGTGGATTCCTACCAGGGTGGTAGAAGAATGGATGTACCCAGGTTGGGGAACCACTATAAAATTTTTGTGTTGTCTGGTTACACTTTTTCTTTTGTTCTTGTTGTAGTTGTACTAGCTAGGTGCTGTGTTTGTGATATTTGATTTTGCTGTACATGTATTAGTGTTAGATTAATTTATCTTAGGTCTGTTTTTATTTACAGCAAAAAGTCTTTAAGTTTTCAAGATACTCTATTCACCCCCCCCCCCTCTCTAGAGTACTTCAGATCTAACCCTTACTTTCAGTGACGACTCCTAGACGCTCAAACTCTTCCCCAAGGTACAACTCATCCGTAATCTCATTCTCCCCCTCCAAAAACTCTTCTTGCAACCTCTAAAACCCCCCTGAACAGTCGTCGGCCCCTATCCTCATGGTTGCCCAGAAAACTGATTTTTATTATCTTTTACTGTTGGAAAATGAAATTTACTATTCACTTATATAGTTTTTTTTCTCCTGTGAACTGGCGGCCTGAAAGCCCTCCTCCAGGAAACCCACCACCGCCTCCCCCCCCCCCTTTCTCCCCCTCTTCTCACCCGCAGTATAGGCTCATAAACCACCTTTTTCCCTGCTGGAAGTAGCCTCTGTACAGCCCTTGTCCCCCACTGATTCGGCCGCTCCTTCCAATCCAGTGTCGCCTCCCTGCCACAAGCACACCCTCTTCCGTGGATCCACTCCCCAAAGCCACCCCCTCCCAAAATCAGCCAAGATCTAGAAATTTCAACCAGGATCCAATTTTAAACATCGGATCTCACCATCCCTTGCCCGGATGTACTCTCACGTGGTTGGATCTATCAATTTCCGGCTCGATCTCTCCATCCACCGCCGAGGACAGCCACCACCATTATTTCCACGCCGCTGGTTCCACTGTCGATTGTATGCTATATTTGTTTGGATATATTGTATTGTGATAGTTTGTTTTGATAGTTATCGTGATTTTGCAGGAGTTATTCGTCGCTCGCTCTCACTTTGACCCTCCACGTGCAGGAAAGTCTAAGCTTGCTTTTGCCCACATAAATTATTTTCTTGCTTTTGAATTATTTGCGTGGGATGTTAAAGTTTATTATTCAATTGAGATCTAACTGTCGGACTTTGCATAGCATGTAGGGTTAGGTTACTGCATTTTCCGCCGCATATAGATCTGTCCAGCGTCACCATTAGAGGCACATGTTAGGCGTTGTGAAAGTCTAGTCATCAGGCATGTTAAACGAGGGAGGGGTAAACCAATAAATACTTGGAATGAAACTATAAGGAAAGACATAATGTACTTAGGCATTAGTGAGATTATGATTAAAGATATGGTACAATGACGACAAATGATCCATATAGCCGACTCCACTATAGTGGGATAAAGGCTCGAGTGTTGTTGTTCTTGTTGATTGAGTAATCATAAATGCATCACATTAGGGTTATCCTTGGTTAGTCCATTGCATTGTATGCATGTATTCATTTGCATCTTTATTTTAGGGTCCATCATCGGTCAATTACATTCATCGCATGCTCACGTGTGTTGCATTTAGGGTTAGGGCATCATAAGTCCGCATCTTATAGATTTGTCATGCGTCAAGTCCTTAAATTGAATCCACAAAAGTGACTCAACCTAGCCCTAGAATCCTACTTTAGACAACCTTCTTCAGAAAAATCTCCAACCAAATCAACCTTCTCTGCAGGATGGGCATCAACATAATCATGAGAATATATATATTTTATATAGACAGCATACTATATATCTTTATAATATTAAAAGAGAAAAGCAATCTTTCGTGAAACATTCAAAATTGTCAAATATAGTCTTACTACTTTAATCTAATGATTTAACCTATATTATGATATATTTCAAAAAAAAATGCGCATTAAAGTAATTACACCATATTCCCAAATCAAAAGTAATGATGAAAATCCACATAATCGAAAAAGATTTTAATAGAGCTCTTATACCTACTATGATAGGTTCTCATTAGGAATGTCAGTGATCTTTTCGAGGAAGACTGATTAGGCAAGTCGGCGGTATTTTTGAGAAGCTATCATTAAACTCATCGACTTTAAAGTTGATTTGGTATGCACGATGATATATGCTTCAGGATGAGAATTCTTTTAACAAAAAACAAAAAATTGTGTATAACTATTTTCCGCATTAATTAATTAATAGATAGTTTATTTTAAGCTGCATTGATTAATTGAAAGGGGAAGAGCCATGTGTCTGTCGTGGTCGGGGTACTGTCGTAATTGGTCGTAGGGGCAGGGCTCCGTGCTTGTCACTCGTGTGTATATATATATATATATATATATATATATATATATATATATATATATATATATATATATATACACACTATCAATTAATTAATATAAATATACAATCGTGCATATCCACCTTGCTCCGACAGAGACAACACTTGTCGCTCGTTGTCAAGGTTCCGGAAAGACTACGTTGCTTCCTGAAGGAGACCATGCCACCCCGACGATGGGCGACCGGGTACTGTCATTGTTGGGGCATAGGGTCGTCCATGACTGCTTGTATTTTAATAATTTTAAATTTAAAAATAGATCTAATATCCTATGTTGCTTGAAAATCATGAATCATATATCTGTATCATATGGTGTCTTATATCGCATCTTCGTCCCCATGCAATATATATCCGGGTACTTTGTATGATCTTGAACTCAATGACTAACCAATCTCATATAAGAGAAGAGCAAGAGTGGAAATAGTTAAAGATGTTCCTAATAACAAGAATATTTGATGGTTCAAGAAAAAATTGAGGAAATATATGTTTTATTCTTCTAATTAGATGCATTCCAACAATGATGTACATGTGTTAGCTAAGCTTGCATTTCTTATGGGTTTACATATATTTATTCCATTATCTATGAATTTTTCAATGATTACTATGTGATTTTTAATGAACATATAAAATACAATTTCATATATTGATGAGAAAATTTTAAAACTAGCCTATGCTGGTCCCAAGCCCGGATGAAAAATGATGAGGGTTATGTTAGGTAGACAGACAGCGTAAAACTTAGTCATCCTTATGAAAATGAATCATTTTAGTGGGATAAAGGTTTGAGTGTTGTTGTTGTTGTATGAGAAAAATTTGAAAGGATTTTCTCAGAGTTGTCAATTCCAGTCTTGAAATTAACAGTTTGTAAATGAATAACAAGGATTTGCAATTCTCCAATGATAAATTTGAAAAAATAATAATTAAACCAACTTTTGATCATGTGTGGCTTTCCAATGTAAGTCCAAAAGTAACATGTCTTCTCCATAATTACTCTCGATGCAAATTTAATCCTCTATAGATACAGGAAAATGTCATGATAGCAAGAGCAATTGGCAAAATCCACCCAGAAATATCAGCTTCTGGCAAAATACATCTAAAAGTTTAAAATTGGCAAAATGCATCTCCAAAGTGTTTTTCTTGACAATGTGCACCCTGTCTACATCGTATATTCTTCATGCAATTGGGATTCCTAGGCTCAATCAATAGAAAATAGCTAACCTTACTTGCCTTGGTTGCTGGAATCAGAGACGTTACTGACTGGAGCTTTCTCGTGTGCAAGGGTAAGGCTGAACAGACCCTACCACCGGTGGTTTTAGGGGAGGAGAGGGTGAACTGCGGTGAATGGAGAGGAGGAGACCGAAGTTGAAGGGCTTCGTGCGCAGCCGTTGGCGGTGGAGAGAGGAACGTCGGCAAAGGGGGATAACGATGCAAGCGCGGGGCGAACGCTTTGACGGGATGACAGTTGAAATGCGAAAGCGAGTAACTGTAAGTGCAGAAGCCTCGTCCCCGGCTACGGCTGCGAGAGGTAAGAATTGCGGAGGGATTCTATAGGGAAGACTAGCGAGGACATTGTCCAGCTTCTTTATTATGTTTTATATCTATTTTATTTTAATTAATTTTATTGTTTACTTCTATCTATAGGAGGGATAGTGAATGGGCAACAGTGCAATCGTGATAGTATTTCAGTCATGAGATTCTCTACTAGGGTTGATATCGAGTCGAGTTTGAGCGATTTTGATTCGGCTCGAAATCGAAATTTTTAACTCGAACTTGGCTCGAAATCGAAATTGATTTCGAGTCGAGTCGGCTCGACTCGAAATGACTTGATTCTGGAAGCTACTCCGGGCATTAAATTAGTTCAGAACTAAAATAAGTTTTACTAAGAAAACGAATTCTGGAAGCTACTCCGGGCATTAAGACTAGCTAGCGGTAGGTCACAAAGATCGATTTTCTTTGTAAAACTTCGTTTTCGAATTTTCCATGCAGCACTCAAATCTCTAGCAACATACAACTACGAATTTTAGATGAAACAAAAAACACATATAATTTTATTCAAAATTAAACAGAGGTTTACGATAACAAAATTGGATCTCCGTGATGCAGGAGATCGAAGACGATGAATACAATTTTGATTTGTTTTCTATACTGACCCTCCCAGGACCAGTTGGCTCTCGCTCTTCTTCCCAAGAAGATTTACAAACCAGCTCTTCACCTTCCTCCCCGGAAGGGTCTCAGAGCCTCACTAGATCTCCGAGATCTAAACGTCCTCCCATGACGATTTCCTGCAGATTCCTCCCAAGAATCTAACGACCTCCCAGGTCGATTTCCTACAGATTCCTCCCAGGAATCTGACGACCACCCAGGCCGATTTCCCTCACACATAGATCAGATAGAACAAAAGAAAATACAGAATAAGATATAATGAGTTTAAAGTTATTTCTTCCTCGAAAGTAGAACTCCTCCTTGGAACAGGGCGCGATCAATACTCTTGAATATCGTTCCCATAGCAGTTGATCAGTCGCTGATGGTCGTTGAAGTTTTCGTCCTGCGGAGTTCTTCGATCACGGACGGGAGGAAGAAATATTGCTTTTCCTTCAAGGAGATGAAGATTCGCACTCGCTCAGATGGCAGTCGAACCCTGGAATGAAAATACTCCCTCTTCTTATCTCCAGGAAAAGAAACACACACTTTTATACTCGTTTCTAAAAAAATATGCTATCGTCGGCAGTAGAGCTAGCGCCCGGCGGTAGGCAGCTGTCCAGTAATTTTGGAAAAATATCCAAAAATATTCGCTCTATTTTTGGATACCGTGACGCGGTAAGCAGCTAGCGCCTATCGATTGGTCACAGAGCGGGTTGTCTTTAATTCTTCGGGGCTAGCGCATGCGGTAGAGCTAGCGTTCGGCGGTAGGTCATAGAGAATGGTTTTTTTGTACTTTTGTACTTGTAAACCTGCACATTATACCTAACACAAGTATGATCAAATACAACTCAAGATTTGATATTATCAAACTAAAGAGATGTGTACCATAGGTTCCAACAAACTCCTCATTTTGATAATATCAAATTTTGTTCATGAGATATAAGAACATTAACAACATTGTATATTGTAATTCAATTAATAAGCATGAACTATAGCAGATTTATTAATCAAGATAGCATACGACTCCCCCTATATGTATGCCCCCCTATATGTGTGCTTCCCCTATAAGTGTACTCCCCCTACACGTGATCTTCCCCCTATGTGACTCAGCATAGAATTAGCTCATGAACACTCAAATCTTCCCCTTTTGATATTATTGAAAGGGTCGGGGATGAACAAGCGTGTCGCGAGAAAAAATGAGCACAAATGCATGAAAAAGAAACATAAGCACCAGAGCAAAAATATGAGCGGAACACATGGAGCACTGACCTACCCAACACAAGAAAAACATTTGATTTGAAAAATTTGTCAGAGCACATGAAAGTTGGACAAACATGTGAATCTAAATACACAAGATTTGGCGTATAATGTTAGGAGATTTATAGAGTTAATACAATGAAACATTATAAGCGTCATGAATAGAAATCATGTACTAGCACACATGAACGATAGACATTCAATACAGTTTAAGTCCAATTCTTGTGCATGGAAGCATTAGATAGAATAATGACAGGTGTACATGTAGCTTCATAAATAAAAATATCAAGTAGAAATAATCATTAGTATATGGTTTATCTCAATAAGTCAATATTATAACATAAGAGTGATGAAGTGACAAATCACGTCACGTTTCTATCTATGTCATATCAAGACTAGAACAAGAGACTCCAACTCAATTTCTTTGCATAAGATTGAAACGATTCTATAGACCAAGGTGCTCATTCACAGAATGCTCATTGAGACTTATTAGCAGAAATGAGTAGTGCTTCGGGGGGGGGGGGAGGTTTCCTTGACACATGATTTGATAGCATATATAATTTTTATTTATTTATTTTTTTTGTCACTATCACTTTTATATTATTGTAGAGTTTAAGGTTCCCGAATCAATTGAAATCTACCCACATAGATAGATACAATTTAACTTGTATACAAAAGACTTGTTCACTAGAATTTTGACCCAAAGTTCTAAGCTTTATATAAAAAAACATGAACACTGTGACATTGATTGTTCAAGTCATTCCTTGTTCAACACAATATCACGAGTTATATCATGTAAACTTTGAATTTCTATAAGAGTGCATTTTCTAGGAATGTATGAATAGTGAAATGTCATTACGCTACCTAAATCCTCACATATACCTAGAGACATATTCAACATACACTATACTGTCAAATCGTACCAGTAGTTAAGTATCAATAGATTAGACACATCATGACAAAGATAAATAATGTTGAACATAGATTAACATATCCTAGAAATCAAACATTACATGTAATCGTTATGCTTTAGGCTTTAGTCATGCATGTCCTATGAATGATCGTTCCATTTTTTTTTCATTTTAGGCTTTTATATATATATATTTTTAATATTCAAAGATTAAACAAATCAAACTGAAAATAAAAACGTGTTTTTGGTTTTTTGGGATTTTTCAAATTTTTATTTGATTTTCATTTATAAAGCACACTAAAAGAAAATGCACACCAGACATAAGAACTGAAAGACACTAAAATAAAAAAATATAACACAAAATAAGCATTCAGAAATGACAACTTACTCCCAGTGTTAGTGCTACCAGATGACATTAACTCACAGAAACTCAAGTTTGTTGAAAATTGCCCAGATTTCAATAATGTTTACTCTCAACTTTTTGGAAAAATGATTATCATTGTAAGCCTTATCTAGCAAAGGATATGTCAATTATCATTAGAGTTCAATAAGATAACATAATGACACACCAGATTAACATGCTCGCACAAGTGAGATATGCATGAAATAACTAATCATGATAAGTGAAGTAATAGTCATGTGATTAAAAATGTAAGCATGCCCAAGACGAAAACTATAAGACCCGCTTTTTTTTTGCAAACCAACCGGGTCTTATAAACTGGTATCAGAGCCAGGTTTATATGCATGTATGAGTGTAGTGCTTTGTTATGCCATGAAATGCTATGTTCACACAAGTGCAACTCACGCACATGACTCTATGCACACATACATTTAGTTCCCCCTATGTGGAAGCTAGCATCACTCCTAGGAGCCTCCGTCGTGGCAAACGGAGATAGTGGGTCGGGCCACCCCACTCTTAGGCGGGTATCCGCACTACCAGGCCTAACCCTTACGTACGCCCCTGAAGGACACACCAGGGTCTCAGTGTACTATGCTGACCCACCGTCAGTCTTTCCCTTGGCTATGTGTCCACCACACCTGCCGAGTTAACGTATCGACGTCGGTGCGAACGACCGTCAAATACTGAAGACCTACCACCTTATACTTATGCACATGCAACATTAATGATAGATATAAGTCTCCGAGCCGTCAGCTCCCCGGACTAACCGTCCGTCACAACAACCTTCCGAGTTTACCGGCTCGACGGGCTAACCAACCCATCACCAAAACACCGAGCCTACCGCTCGTGAGACCTAACCTAACTCCCACAACACCGGGGAGTGTGAGTGTAAGTGTAACCCTAGAGTATTTCTAATTACTCTTTCATTCTATTTATTCCTACGGCTTACGTTGACCTTAGACTGCCCAAGGCATTCCCTATGAAGGGCTCTCGAGGGCACTAGGAACTACGATGGGCTGAAGCCTAAAGCTCCATTTCGCAAGGCGCTTATTTATTATTGGTTAATACCTAATTCACGATCTCTTTCAACATTATTCTAAATTTAACCCTAATGTATTTTGACTTTCTCTCTTCACAAGAAAGACGATCTTTCGTCGATCCCGAGCGCCTCTTAACATCAGTCAACCCAACCCTCTCCTCATCATGACTCCTAATGAAATTCTCTTTTTTCTTTTCACTTTAACAAGATCAGTAAACCAATAACCTCATCTCCCTATGACCAATCCACATATTATCACATATTTTGCAGTTTTACTAAATGTAGACCAATCTAAGGTATATGATGTACATGATAGGAGGTACAACAAATTTTCATTCAAAAGCCCTAAGATACTTATTGGGGGTCTATCATGATACATTTAGCCTAAATCCAGAAACTTGTAATTTTACTAATTAATTTGGCATTTATTAAATTTTCCAAGAGATTTGTCCATGGGTAATTTTGAACATGAGGTGCTAGATTTCCTTAGGTTGTGGCCACCTAAAAATTATAAATACTATATGACATCAAAATATCAGTGAATACCAAATTTTATAGATTTTTATAAATGTATTAACCTCTAAATAACTAAATCCAAGTAATTCAAATAATTGGAGTTAAACAAGGGAGTACCATAAATCATAATCCAAAAATTATATAACAATTACCAGAGCCTTATAATGTTCATAAAACACTACTGACTAAGTTTCATTCAATTCCAAGGTCAGTAAGTCATGTATAAAAATACTTCAAGTAAATCCCTTAAAGTGCACTTTGTAAAGAAATATTGTCATAAATTCATCCAAATAACATGTAATAATTTTCTAGACTTTGTTATGCCCTAAAAGATTCTCTGGCCAAGTAACATAATTTTCCAACAAGATATAATATTTATTATCTATTAATAAAAATATGATGCACTAGTTCACTTAACACATAAAGTACTAAAAGAAAATGCCCAAATGATCCAAATAATTTACTAGTGCCTCTAAATAATATCTAATTAAGCTTGCCAAAGTTTCATATCATTATAAGTTAATCTAACCATGGTTACTTCATGATCATCAAAAAGGACAAGGTGGAGATTATACCTATAAGTATGAGCTACTATTCACTAAACATCCTATAATAAATTTCAGAGATCAATATCACCATAAATTACTCTTATGAAAATCTCATGAATATCCAAGATCATGTGACCCATTATTTATTCCATAAGGTGTATAGTCCTAATTATTTTCCTAGTGATTAAAGTGGGGTGTATGTGTCCAAATACTACTGAAATAATTGGTTCCTAAACACCTAGAGGGGGGGCGGGTGAATAGGTGCAATTCCTTTTTCTTCTAAAGCAGAACTTTTAATTCATTTAATTAACAAAAACAGACAGTTCTACAGCTATCACAGCACAAAAAAATAATACCACACACAATTACAGATTGCACACTGGTTTATAGTGGTTCCCCAAGGTCTGGGTACATCCACTTTCCCCCTTCGCCTATCTAGTAGTGTGTTAGATTCAGCCTAACTTCTTTCCTTCTTCTCAGATCCTCAGATCTTACAGCTCAGAACCCAAACAAGGCTCCTACAACTCAGAGTGAGTCCACACTCTTATAGCTCATGCAATCCGCCCTACCTCAGCCTTCAACAAGGCCTACCACTCAGAGATCCAAATCTCCTACAACTCAGGCTCACAACCCTACCTCAGCCTACAACAAGGCCTACCACTCAGAGAACTTAATCTCCTACAACTCAGCCTTTATAAATCAGGCTTACAACTCAGATCTTAAAAAGATCATACAGAAAATAGATGTTAATTTTAAATCTACCACCACCCTGGTTGAGAGAGAAAGTGTTGAAGCCAAAATTGACTTCTGTGGAGTTCGGGGTCCCAAAATAGGGGTGACCGCGCACCTACTACCCTCAAGCGAACGATCTAGGCACAAGATTAGGAACACAAGGGACAGACCTAAGGTCTCAGCGTGGAGGACCCACGCATACCCGGAAGACTAACAAACTCTTCCCCTCCCAAGCCAAAGGCTGAGCTAAGACACCTTCGGAGGGCGCTCTCGGCCGACCGGAATATCTAAGGAGGATCTCGAGACCAACTCTCCCCTATCCAAATGTGTCTCCTTGGGTCTACACAAAATGCTCCTCACCTTCGGAGGGCGCAAACTCGCCGAGCAATTCCATGACACGCTGTCCAAACTGGGCCACGAGCAGCGTAACTCCGCTGTCCTAACTGGCTGTCAACAGGCCATGAGGGGCCTCCCGGCAACTATACCTCGGGGCCCCTACGGGGCAAGCGGTTCTCGAGAACACCGCCCGCCTAAAACGAAGAAGAAAACTACACATCCTCAGAGCATCACAGATATTAAAAGAATATTACAGGAATATGAATTCCATACTTCGGCACGCAGGCCGACAATATAAATATAAATAAAAAAGGCCTTCGTGGGCCGGCACAAGCTTGGGCTTAAGTCCGCTACTCCCCGCCTGATACTGCAACACCTGTACGTCAACGTCTCGACAAGCGGCGGTCAGCTAAACGCCAGTTGGTTAACATAAGCTGGCCGAACACATTACACATACCCCTTTTTCGGGGCTATGGTGCGCATTCCCTGCAAATGGAAAATATACAACATCCTCGGAGTCTTCTCCGGGATCCCCAGAACATCACCAATCCGGCTCACACGTCCGGATGGGCTTCACACAGCATGCCTAAACCCGTACTCACGCTTCCGGGTGCTAACACAGTTAATTGCGGGGACGTACACGTCAACCCGTCGGAGAGCTCCCTTCCTCCACCCGTTGGTGGAGAGGAGCTTCCATGCAAATATGAAAACTGAGGGCTTCACCTGCCCAAGTAGAAACATCGTTACCCTTGACGCGTGCTCGGCGGCTGTGCCGGGAGAGAAGCTTCCGGTCGACCTTGTTGTAGGCGGCGACGACGAAGAGAGGGGGAGGGGCTCGGCCAGCCCTTGCTCCTGGCGGCTGCGATGAAGAAGAGCGGAGCTCGGGTTGCACTTCTCCTTGCGGCAGCGGCCTGGACGGGAAGAGGTGGAGGGATCTTGAAGTGATAGAATCCATATCCATAGCCTACTGCAGTTACATTTTCTTCATCACCATTATTAACATAGTTGTAGCTTATATCCCCAAAGACAATTTCTAACATATTGAGGTTAATTCATCCTCCTTTTTATAATATATGGGCCAATGGCGCCATGGCAGTGAGCTGATGTTGCTATTTGTGGAAGTTGACTGCTCGATAAGAGGTTTCAAGGCTGCTACAAGGCCGCAGATCTGGAGCTGTCGGGTGGCTACCGGCCGGATCTTGAATGACGATCAGAGAGAGCTTCAGGTTGAAGCTTAAAGGAGAATCTGGTCGGAGATATAGGTGGTCGGCACTTGGGGTTGATCGGCAAGGAGGCTAGATCTGGTAGAGGGAGTCGGTCTGTGCTTGGATCCGTTGGCTATGGATCGATTTTGCTGGATCTGGAAGAGGAGTTTTAGCCATGGTAGAGAGTTGTAGAGTGAGAGAGGGGGGCGGGTGTTGCGGCTCCGGCCGACTAGAGAGAGAGAGGAAGGGGGCGGGCTGCTGTCGTGCTCCAGCGGACGAGAGAGTGAGAGACTGAGGGCGGGCTGCTGTTTGCCGGCGGCGGCCTGGACAGAAACAGGAGCGGCTCGGGCTGCTGCTTGCCGGCGGCGGGAGAAAGAGGAGATCTGGCGGTTTCTTGCCGAGGCGGCGGCCGGAGAGAGAGAGAGATACGGGAGGCGGGGTGCTTCTTGCTGAGGCGGCGGCCGGAGAGAGAGAGGGAGAGAAACGGGGCGGGGTGGGGTTGCTTCCCACGGCCGAGCCCTAGCTGGGAGCGGAAAGGCCACGATGCCCCTTCTCTGTTTTTTTTTGTTTCTGCCCCCGTGCTGTACTCACTTTCCCTCTTTTTATATACAATCTAATATATCTTATATAATATATATTAGATATAATATATATATATTATAATATTAAATATATATATTATATAAGATTTTATACCTATGCAAATAAAACCTCCGCACGCCCGCACGAGCACCCGCACGAGCTCGAATGGGGCCGCAACAAAATGTCGATCATAACATGTCCCGAGCGCGCCACTTGGGGAGGATCCCGCTCGGCCGGATATGGGGTTGTACACAATCCCCTCTCTTTTCGAGGTTGGCACAAGCTCGGAAAGAAATGTCCAACCCCAAGTATCCGGCGAGTGGGAGCCGATCCAAAGAAAAATTTTAGAGAAAAACTCACTTGGAGATAAAGGGAGCTCCACACTAGGGCTAAGATCAGAAACAACTCACTATCTTGAATATGTTGTAAAATCCAACTTCAGACGGGCGTACGTTTTATAAACACAAAAATTTTTTTTGAATCTCTTTCTGTAACAGTGGTATAACAAGGAGCAAATTTGATGAGAAACTAGCATAGAATGAGGATTTAAACGCAGGAGCAGGTAAAAGTATAGAAGGACCGATAAATCTTAGCATACCCGCTTGATCAACATGGACAGGTAGAGATCAATCATATAATGACTTATTAACACGACCAATAATTACTCTTATAGTTCCCATCACTGCAACCTTTGCTAATCCCATAAATGAATTCACTGATATGTTTTATATGGATGTTGAAACACTAGATGATGATGATGAGGAATACGCAACAGCTTTATCAAAGATAATAATAGGTGAATCTAGCGCTGCTGAGAATCTGTAAAACGAAATGTTTAAAACATTATTCCATAATCTAGACACCCGAGCTTGTAAGAACTCTTAAGCAGCAGGAAAAATAATACAACATATGTATCTATAATCAGTAGGTTTTTGAAGATTGTCCGCGTATGATAGGACATCTAAAATCATTAGCTGGCAGAATTACTTAACAAATATATTTTATGATAGTTATCTGCTGTTGTCATGTAGTCTGAGTCGTATATCGTATTATATCAAGAATTACTTTTGGTCGAGTCATGTTCGTTGACTAGTATATATATTTATATTTCAATACATAAAGAACCTTCATCTGTTATAAACATACACCTATTCCAAAACCAAGAACCAGGACCTCTCCCCCGCAGGCGAGCCTACGGACCTGCCAGTTAGATGAGAGCCTGCGCAGCGGGTCTACCTGGGGCCGAGCCGAGCTCGGGGTGCCGATGAAGATCTCAAACCAACCAAACCTATCCCCCACAGGCGAGCCTACGGACCTGCCAGCTAGATGAGAGCCTGCGCAGCGGGTCTACCTGGGGCCGAGCCGAGCTCGGGGTGCCGATGACGATTCCACAAACCTAACCTAACCTATCCTAACATATCCTATCCTATCCTAACCTATCACCCACAAACCAAACCTATCCCCCACAGGCGAGCCTACGGACCTGCCAGCTAGTAGGGGCCAGACAGCGGGTCTACCTGGGGCCGAGCCGCGCTAGGGGTAGTGCAGAACCAAGAACCAGGACCTCTCCCCCACAGGCGAGCCTACGGACCTGCCAGCTAGTAGGAGCCAGGCAGCGGGTCTACCTGGGGCCGAGCCGCGCTCGGGGTAGTGCAGAACCAAGAACCAGGACCTCTCCCCCACAGGCGAGCCTACGGACCTGCCAGCTAGTAGGAGCCAGGCAGCGGGTCTACCTAGGGCCGAGCCGCGCTCGGGGTAGTGCAGAACCAAGAACCAGGACCTCTCCCCCACAAGCGAGCCTACGGACCTGCCAGCTAGTAGGAGCCAGACAGCGGGTCTACCTGGGGCCGAGCCGCGCTCGGGGTAGTGCAAAACTAAGAACCAGGACCTCTCCCCCACAGGCGAGCCTACGGACCTGCCAGCTAGTAGGAGCCAGGCAGCGGGTCTACCTGGGGCCGAGCCGCGCTCGGGGTAGTGCAGAACCAAGAACCAGGACCTCTCCCCCACAGGCGAGCCTACGGACCTGCCAGCTAGTAGGAGCCAGGCAGCGGGTCTACCTGGGGCCGAGCCGTGCTCGGGGTAGCTCTACCCGGTCAATCTCTACCCACTACGGGGCACATCTACCCGCTACATCCACCCTCCTGAGAACGAGGGTCGATCATATAATATTCTCCCTAAGGCACGTTTTGATCTCCAGGACCGAACATCCTAGCAACAAGAGGGGAATGGGAGGGGACTTCTTTCATCACATGAACCCTGGTCGTCACTTGGTTCCTCTTCCATAGCCATGACGTTCGCCTGAGTTTTTCTGTACTGGTCACTCTCCACGCTCACCGCACCATAACTGTTGAAGCCAAAATTGACTTCTGTGGAGTTCGGGGTCCCAAAATAGGGGTGACCGCGCACCTACTACCCTCAAGCAAACGATCTAGGCACAAGATTAGGAACACAAGGGACAGACCCAAGGTCTCAGCGTGGAGGACCCACCGCATACCCGGAAGACTAACAAACTCTTCCCCTCCCAAGCCAAAGGCTGAGCTAAGACACCTTCGGAGGGCGCTCTCGGCCGACCGGAATATCTAAGGAGGATCTCGAGACCAACTCTCCCCTATCCAAATGTGTCTCCTTGGGTCTACACAAAATGCTCCTCACCTTCGGAGGGCGCAAACTCGCCGAGCAATTCCATGACACGCTGTCCAAACTGGGCCACGAGCAGCGTAACTCCGCTGTCCTAACTGGCTGTCAACAGGCCATGAGGGGCCTCCCGGCAACTATACCTCGGGGCCCCTACGGGGCAAGCGGTTCTCGAGAACACCGCCCGCCTAAAACGAAGAAGAAAACTACACATCCTCAGAGCATCACAGATATTAAAAGAATATTACAGGAATATGAATTCCATACTTCGGCACGCAGGCCGACAATATAAATATAAATAAAAAAGGCCTTCGTGGGCCGGCACAAGCTTGGGCTTAAGTCCGCTACTCCCCGCCTGATACTGCAACACCTGTACGTCAACGTCTCGACAAGCGGCGGTCAGCTAAACGCTAGTTGGTTAACATAAGCTGGCCGAACACATTGCACATACCCCTTTTTCGGGGCTATGGTGCGTATTCCCTGCAAATGTAAAATATACAACATCCTCGGAGTCATCTCCGGGATCCCCAGAACATCACCAATCCGGCTCACACGTCCGGATGGGCTTCACACAGCATGCCTAAACCCGTACTCACGCTTCCGGGTGCTAACACAGTTAATTGCGGGGACGTACACGTCAACCCGTCGGAGAGCTCCCTTCCTCCACCCGTTGGTGGAGAGGAGCTTCCATGCAAATATGAAAACTGAGGGCTTCACCTGCCCAAGTAGAAACATCGTTACCCTTGACGCGTGCTCGGCGGCTGTGCCGGGAGAGAAGCTTCCGGTCGACCTTGTTGTAGGCGGCGACGACGAAGAGAGGGGGAGGGGCTCGGCCAGCCCTTGCTCCTGGCGGCTGCGATGAAGAAGAGCGGAGCTCGGGTTGCACTTCTCCTTGCGGCAGCGGCCTGGACGGGAAGAGGTGGAGGGATCTTGAAGTGATAGAATCCATATCCATAGCCTACTGCAGTTACATTTTCTTCATCACCATTATTAACATAGTTGTAGCTTATATCCCCAAAGCCAATTTCTAACATATTGAGGTTAATTCATCCTCCTTTTTATAATATATGGGCCAATGGCGCCATGGCAGTGAGCTGATGTTGCTATTTGTGGAGGTTGACTGCTCGATAAGAGGTTTCAAGGCTGCTACAAGGCCGCATATCTGGAGCTGTCGGGTGGCTACCGGCCGGATCTTGAATGACGATCGGAGAGAGCTTCGGGTTGAAGCTTAAAGGAGAATCTGGTCGGAGATATAGGTGGTCGGCACTTGGGGTTGATCGGCAAGGAGGCTAGATCTGGTAGAGGGAGTCGGTCTGTGCTTGGATCCGTTGGCCATGGATCGATTTTGCTGGATCTGGAAGAGGAGTTTTAGCCATGGTAGAGAGTTGTAGAGTGAGAGAGGGGGGCGGGTGTTGCGGCTCCGGCCGACTAGAGAGAGAGAGGAAGGGGGCGGGCTGCTGTCGTGCTCCAGCGGACGAGAGAGTGAGAGACTGAGGGCGGGCTGCTGTTTGCCGGCGGCGGCCTGGACAGAAACAGGAGCGGCTCGGGCTGCTGCTTGCCGGCGGCGGGAGAAAGAGGAGATCTGGCGGTTTCTTGCCGAGGCGGCGGCCGAAGATAGAGAGAGATACGGGAGGCGGGGTGCTTCTTGCTGAGGCGGCGGCCGGAGAGAGAGAGGGAGAGAAACGGGGTGGGGTGGGGTTGCTTCCAACGGCCGAGCCCTAGCTGGGAGCGGAAAGGCCACGATGCCCCTTCTCTGTTTTTTTTGTTTCTGCCCCCCGTGCTGTACTCACTTTCCCTTTTTTTATATACAATCTAATATATCTTATATAATATATATTAGATATAATATATATATTATAATATTAAATATATATATTATATAAGATTTTATACCTATGCAAATAAAACCTCTGCACGCCCGCACGAGCACCCGCACGAGCTCGAATGGGGCCGCAACAAAATGTCGATCATAACATGTCCCGAGCGCGCCACTTGGGGAGGATCCCGCTCGGCCGGATATGGGGTTGTACAGAAAGGATGGACAGTTTCTTGATCAGTTCTTGAACAAATCTGATGATAGAGGTCAACATGTCTTACCTTTCTTCAAAGCTTCTTGAATCTGAACACAGTAGGGTTGATCTCCTTTGAAGTCGATCTTCAATCAACTTCTTACTTGAAATTCAGAAATCAATCTGAATTCTTCTTGGCAGACTGGTTCAGAACCTGCACTTAAGAGACTTATTGATGTAAGTCCCTTTCTTCGCTTGAATAGATGGAGCTCTCTCTCTCTCTCCAAATTCTTCTGAAGATTCTTCTGAATTCTCCTTTGAATTCTCTTGACAAACTCTGAGTAGCTCACCGCTTGAGAATGTCTTCTTAGATCTTCTGTTGAAAATCTTCTTCTGTTTTTCGTGTATTGTTTATCTCCAATTATCTGTTATTAGTTAGTTGTCTTCTTCTGTTGATAGAGAATGTCTTTATATAGACTTTCTCCATGGTAACCGGCTGATCCGGTTTCTAACAAACTTCTGACAGCACTGACAGCTTCAGTAGACCGGTTGGTTATGACAGCTGTCAAGTCTTCCAGTCACTTTTTGAAACTCTGTATCTGTCAGCAAAATGTCGAGACTATACTTCATCATGTGTCGACACAAGTAGACTAAGTGTCGACACAAGCCTTGGTGGTGTCGACACAGCTCCCTTGGTGTTGACACTGCTTCTCGACACAGCTTCTGTTGAATGTGTCGACACTAGTTCTGTGTGTCGACACAGTCACTTCTTTTCTTCACGAAAATTAACTTTGTTAAAACTTTACTATGTGTCGACAAAGTCCTGTGTGTCGACACAGTTAATGTCGACAAAGTCTTCTATGTGTCGACACTGCCTCTGTGTGTCGACACAGTTGCTATTGACTAAGCTTTTCTGTGTGTCGACAGTGCCTCTGTGTGTCGACACAGTTTCTCCTGGTGTCGACATAACCTTTCCAAGTGTCGACACAATTGACTCCAGGTGTCGATATAGCTTTTCTCCAGTGTCGACACAAGCCTTCATAAGTGTCGACACAACTTCTTCTGGTGTCGACTCATGGACTTAGAAACTTTTCCTGCATTCCTGCATTTTCTTAACCTGCATATATAAACTCAAAACAACATCAAATACAGTTTGATGCATAACATTGAGTAAGGTGAGGCTTCTTCAAATCTCATTTTCCAATGTACCTAACAATCTCCCCCTATTTAGAGAAGTCATAACCCTTAGTCAATGATATACACTATTCATAACAAACACATATTATGATGTATAAAAACATTATATGACAGGGTAGCTTAAAAAACAAAACATGTATAAAATATCATCACAGAATAATGATGCAAACATAATGAGCATTAAGCATTGTTTTGTTTAAACTTTCAAAAGTTTCTTCAACAATAGTTTACAAAGATTTTTAAAACTAAAGATTACAATGTTGTAACATCTAGTTATTCTAAACTAAGGCTGAACAGGCTCCTTGAGGACTATGCCTTTGCCTGACTGGATCTTGGCTTGTACTGGAGCTTCAGTATCTTCAGCTGGCTTCTTGCCCTTCAGATCTTTTTTCTTTTGTTCTTCAGCCCTTATTCTTTGCCTTTCAAAATAGTGAAAAGGCTTTGGGAAGTACTTGCTAGGCTCTTGAGTATTAGGAGGTAGCTTCCCAGCTTTTGCCTTTCTTCTATATTGTAGAATGGCTTCCTGTCTAGCTTCATACTTTTGCCATTCTTGCTCAGTGTACCATTTGCCCCTATCATGAGTCTTGTCCTTTACAGCTTTCCAAGCAGTCAAGATAATATTCCAAGAAGTAAGACTCCACTGCTCAAAATCAGGCTTCAACTCAGCCTGTTCTCTGAATCTTTTCTTTGACAGTTGAGTTTCTTGCTCTTGATTCAAAGCTGCCTCTGATATTTCGACTTTCTCAATAATAACATTTTTAGTACCCTCTGGAGGGCTGTACATTGACTGTACTTCTTGCTGAATCATATCAAAATCTGCTGGAGGGTAAATAACCTGAGCAACTTCAGGTTGAGCACCTTTAAAATAAGCAGGTTGCACACCTGACTCAGCTACATTATCATCATCACATAGGGGTGGATATCCAAGGGTGGCTCTGATGCTATTAGATATCCATTTATCATGATCTGAGCCTGCTTTGACTAACACCCTCTCCCCCTTTATGACTTCTCTTTCAATATGATCTCTGAGGTCATCTTTCTGAAATCTTACCTGTGCATCTAGATAATTAACACCATCTTTATAAAATGACCTTAGTTTCAGTAGTTTATCAGAAATGATCTTTTGTGAAGTCGTAATAGCTGTTTGGATAGCAGCTAGTTCTTCCTGGAATTGTTTATCAAAGTCTGACTGGGCTTTAGCCCTTGCCTCAGTCTGGGCAGTAGCAGTATTCTTTAATTCTGTAACAATCACATTATGTGATTCAGTCAGATTATCATTCATTCTTAGTTGATTTTCTAGGACATAGCCTTGCTTAACAGCTATGTCATCAACTTGAGTCTTTATTCCTTCTTGTTGTTTGACAAGATAGACTACAACATTGCCACCTTTGTGGAAGCAGTCTGTCATTTCCTTCTTGTACTGAGTTACTTCAAATCTTATGGATTTGATATCCTGAGCCAAGGAGAATTGTACATCTTTATGGGTCTCATCCATATATTTCTCCATGGCTATCCTTTGTTCATCTAACTTGACTTGCAAGGATACCAACAAAGAGGTATAATCTGTGGCTGGAGCAGGTTATGGAGCAGTTTGCAATGCATTTTTATAGCTTTGGCTTCTCCTTTTGAAAACCATCAGCTTTCTCTTCTTTGCTTGTATTTCTGCTTCATCTTTAGAAGCTGAGGTACTGGCTATATCAACTCTTTCCTTAGGACTATGAGGCAATTCCTGTTCAGTCCTAGGTTGCTCCCCCTCAATGTTAGCTTGCTCCCCCTCAGTTCTTGCTTTCTCCCCCCTGAGTCTCTTGCTCCTCCCCCTCAGTCCTGACTTGCTCCATATCAAGGAATAACTCTTCTAGGGTAAACTCTTGTTGAGTATGAACTGGAGATACTCTTAACTCTGGAGCATCAACAGCTGTAGATGTATCCTCCATGATAACATCCTGTGCTTGAGTGTTGAGTTGAGTGGTCTGGTCAACATCAACCAAAGACACAGTTAGTGATTCATCCTCATTATTAAAAATTGATTGATTTACTTCCTGGATTACCTCAAGAATAGTTTGTGTAGCCATTTCACTGTCTAAGTGTGTTGGCTCTTCCTCAAGATAAGGCTCCCCCTGCATCTGATCATCATGTCTAATGTCTTGAGCATGTGATTTTTCAGGAATCTCTGGCCTCTCTTCATCAGGCATGTCTTTTGCTAGGACCCTATCCCATATGGAGATTATCCTTATATCCATCCTTCTCATATGGTTGATCTTTGAACCAGTAGTTTGTTCTATTACCTCTGGAATTGTTCCAGCCAAGTATAGACTCATGATTCTCCCCAGATTTGGCTTCTTAATACCTTCCTTAATCTTTTCAAAGATTACTGCAAACCAATCTGTGTTCAGTCTGAAGATAATCCTGATCATCAGGCTGAACATATATGCTGAAACCCTATCATGTCCCCCTGGCTTGCAGAGAATGACCTTTCCAACCACTTCAGAAAGAAATTTTCCTTGCAGATTCATCCCTTTCCGGTTCATTGCAAATCCAATCTTCATGGTGGGATCCAATCCACACCACTGAAGTGCTTCCCTAGTCTTAGTAGAGGGTACTTCTTCTTCTTCTTGAGTTCTTGGGAGGTGAAGAGTTTTCCTCAAGCTCTTCGAGGTAAGTCTAACTTTAGCTCCCTGAACTGTAGATTTGATCTTAAGTTCAGTTGAATCTAAAGTAGCTGCGCCATAGAATTCCAGTATTTCTTTCTTCCATATCTTTGTAGGTTCAGATACTAGAAATTCCAAACCATTTTCTGCAATTAGGGTTACTACTGTTTTAATCTCCGGTTCCGCATTTTCAAAAGCGTTGCAAACCAGCTCATAGCCTTCGTTGACGTTATCTTCAAGCTTTGGCGCCATTGGGGTTGAGAGAAATCTTGAATGGAGAAGAGAGAGTTTGTCGACACAAGGTTTTGGTCTCGAAAATATGGAGAGTGTGTCGACAGAATATGTTGTTGACCTATTTATACCCTTCTAAATAATGAAGGTCAAAATGCGCGTCAAAATTCTCTTAATGTGTCGACAGAAGTGTTGACTTCTATATGTCGACACCAATTTTATTTATCTTGGTCGCGTTCGACGAAGAGCCCGTGAAGTCGACGATTTGAGGTCGATGAAGTGTTGTTGAATCTGCGCTCGACGATATGTGTCGATTCTGCGCTCGACGATCAGTTGATTCTGCGCTCGACGAAATCTGTGTGTTGATTTTAAGTGTCGACACAACTTTTGATGTGTCGACACAACTTCTCTGAAGAGTCAACACCTTTTTTCTAGATGTGTCGACACCACTTCTCTGGTGTGTCGACACCGATTTTCTAGATGTGTCGACATCACTTTCCTGAAATGTCGACACCAACTACTATGTGTCGACACAGACAACTTTTTGTGTCGACACAATTTTACTTAGCCAAATTTGTTAAACTAATTTATGTTCAACATACCTATTTCAATTTTGAAATTATTGAATTTAGTTTCATCTAATGATTTAGTGAACATGTCAGCAATTTGTAAATCTGTATTAACAAATTCTAAAGAAATATCTTCTTTCTCTACATGATCTCTAAGAAAATTGTATCTTATTTCTATATGCTTTGTTCTAATATGAGAAACAGGATTATGGGCAATAAAAATAACACTAGTATAATCACATAATAAAGGAGTTCTACTTACCTTAATACCATAATCTTCTAACTGATGTTGTATCCACAACAGTTGCGCACAGCAACTTCCTGCAGCAACATACTCAGACTCAGCTGTGGAAATTGCCACACTAGTCTGCTTCTTACAACTCCATGACACAAGTCTTCCTCCTAAAAATTGACAGGTGCATGTTGTGCTTTTCCTATCTACTTTGCATCCTGCAAAGTTTGCATCTGAATAGCCCATTAGTAGAAAATCTCTATTCCTAGGATACCAAAGGCCTAGATTAGGTGTGCCCTTGAGATATCTCAAAATCCTTTTGACAGCAGTATAATGAAATTCTTTAGGGCAGGATTGGTACCTAGCACAAACACATGTAGCATACATGATGTATGGTCTACTAGCAGTCAGATAAAGGAGTGAGTCAACTATCCCTCTATACAAAGACTCATCTATAGGTTTCCCTGCATCATCTTTGCTTAGAGACATACTTGTCCCCATTGGAGTTCTTATGGTAGTGGATGACTCCATACCATACTTCTTAATTAACTCCTGGGTGAACTTAGATTGGGATATGGACAGGCCATCATCAGTCTGTCTTACTTGGAGTCCCAAGAAGAACTTAAGTTCTCCCATGCTGCTCATCTCAAACTTCCCTTGCATAAGTTTTGCAAACTTTCTACAAAGGTTGTTTTCAGTAGAACCAAATATTATGTCATCAACATATATTTGGACTAGGATGATCTTTCCTTTGATTTCTCTAAGGAATAGAGTCTTGTCTATTTTCCCCCTTGAGAATTTGTTCTCAATGAAGAAAGTAGACAGAGTTTCATACCAAGCCCTTGGGGCTTGTTTCAACCCATATAAAGCTTTCCTAAGTCTATAAACATAATTAGGTTTGAGTGGATCAACAAAACCTAAGAGCTGTTCTACATAGACCTCCTCTTTTAAGTCTCCATTTAAGAATGCTGACTTAAAATTCATTTGGAACACTTTGAAGCCTTGATATGCTGCATTGGCAAGGAATAGCCTGATTGCTTCCAACCTTGCCACTGGAGCAAAAGTCTGATCAAAGTCTATACCCTCTTCCTGCATGTATCCTTTGGCAACTAGTCTTGCCTTGTTCTTCACTATGATACCACTCTCATCAAACTTGTTTCTATAAATCCACTTTGTCCCTATGACATTATGGCCCTTTGGTTTTTGAACCAACTCCTAGACCTTGCACCTTCTGAATTGGTTTAACTCCTCCTGCATAGCATCAATCCAGTGTGGGTCTTGTATAGCTTCTTCAAATCTCTTGGGTTCCAGTTGAGATAAGAAGCTTGAGCAAAGGACTGTATTTAAGTTCCTGCTTCTTGTTTGTACTCCATGTCTTGGATCACCAATGATCTGGTGTGCAGGATGATTATTTAAATGTCTAACTGCTGGAGGTAATCTATCAACAGTTTGACCTTCTTCAATCTCTTCATTATGCTGCACCTCATGGTCTTCATCAGCCTCTTGAGTGTCTTGTACTCCCCCTGGACAGCAACTATCATGTTCCTTATCCTGCTTTGCAGTTGGATCTTCTCTGATAGTAAGCTGGTCCATCTTCTGCTGTATACCTGGAGAGCTACAAGAACTACTAGGCAACTCACTGTTAATAAGTCTAGATTCATCAAATATGACATGGACTGACTCTTCTACAACTTGAGTAGCCAAATTGTAGACCCTATAAGCCTTACTATTGTTGTTGTACCCAACAAATATCCCATCTTGGGATTTGACAGAAAACTTAGTTAGGTGAGACTTGTCATTGTTAAGTACAGAGCACTTGCAACCAAAGATCCTTAAATAGGATAAGTTTGGTTTTCTGTCTTTCATAATCTCATAGGGTGTCTTTTTGTGGCTTTTGGTGATGGAAGCCCTATTGAGCACATGGCAAGCAGTGTTTACTGCCTCAGCCCAGAAATATTCTGGGAGAGTAGTGTCACTCAATAGTGTTCTTCGAGCCTCAATCAATGTCATATTCTTTCTTTCAGCAATGCCATTTTGCTGAGGTGTTCTAGGTGAGGAGAATTCCTGATGAATCCCAAATTCTTCACACAACCTTATCATACTTTCAGATTAGAATTCAGTTCCATGGTCACTTCTGATTTTGACCACTGAACTATCTAATTCATTCTGAATTTGTTTGAGAAAATTGCAGAAGACATTTGGGGTTTCATATTTCTGCCTCAGAAAGAATACCCATGAAAATCTAGAATAGTCATCTACAACCACAAAAGTGTAGACCTTCCTACCTACACTATGAACTGGCATAGGACCAAATAAATCCATATGTAAGAGGTATAATCACCTCACTGAGTCTTTGGTTTCTAGGCTATGAAAGGAGGATCTGGTCTGCTTGCCTTTTTGACAAGCTGAGCATATACCATCCTTAAAGCACTTAACTTGAGGACCATTCCTCACTAACTCTCTACTATAGAGTTGGCCAATTGTCTTATAGTTAAGATGAGCTAGCCTCTTGTGCCATTTGACACAATGAGAGGCTTTCTCATCAGCCACAAGACAGATAGGAGAATTTTTATTCTCACACTCAAAATTTAGGCAATACACATTTCTATTTCTATAGCCAGTCAATATGTCTTTTTGATCACTTGACCTCATGATATGACACCCATTCTTGATAAATGAAATGTCATATCCAAGATCACTCAGCTGGCTTATGCTTATTAAGTTGTGTTTCAAACCCTTCACATAAGCTACTTGAGTGATAGTGATTAAGTTGTTAGAAATATTACCAAACCCTTTGATGACTCCTTTTTCAGAACCCCCAAAGATTACTTTAGACCCATTCAGTATTGGTGAGTAGTCCTTCAGCAATCCTCTTGTTACAGTAATGTGCCTGGAACATCCACTGTCCAAGTACCATATAGGGGCATGACAACTTGGACTCACCTGCAACAAAGATTACTTAACCTTAGAACCCAAATAACTTTTGGGTCCTTGGTTCAAGTTAGCCTGAAACTTGACAAATTTTCCTGCAGCTCTTCTAACAGGTAGACTGCTATCCTTCCTGACACTGATATTGTGCCAACAGTCTAAGGTATAATGGTCTATCTTGCCACAGTACCAGCACTCATACTTATTATACCTCTTTTTAGGTATAATCTTAGCTGTATTGTTTGCAGCAGATCTTTTGTTTTGTGCTGGGGCTTTGCCTTTATTATTGGACTGTGCAGCCCATGCAGTTCCCTTAAAGCCTAATCCTGCCTTACCCTTGTGAGACACAAAGTCATCAATTAGGGGTAGGACAGATTTTGGCTTAGAGAAACTAGTCACTATCTCCTTCTCTTTCTGAAGTCTGTCTTCCAGACTTTTGATCTGATCATTTTTGAATGTGATTGTACCCATCTGAATAACAGTTATGTTTTTCAGCCTAACAATCTCATTCATCTTCTGATCCAGCAGCTTCTCTGAATCAGAGGCAGCCAACTTAAGAGCTGCAAATTCCTTGGCCTGATTTTTGGCCAGGTTTTTGCTTCTCTTGAGTGCCTACAACAAATCCCCATATTCATCTATAAGCTGATGAATATCTCCTTCAGATTCAGACCCATACACATCTCTTGATGTAGATGCATCTGATTCTGACCCAGTAAAGTAATCAGAATCTACAGATAAACTTTTTACCTCACTGGGGCCAGGTTGATCCTAGCACTGGTCTTCTTCAGACATAACCATCAGTCTTTTGCACTGATGGTCTTCTTGCTCATAGATAGAGTCCAGTAATTGTAGGAACTCATCCTCTTCTTCTGTTGCAAACAAACCAATATAGGCCTCAACCTCAGATTCAAATTCTGAAGTTGATTGATCTGTCCAACTTTTCTCTTTCTTAGCTACCAATGATCTCTCCTTCTTGCTCTTGTGCTGAGACTTCTTTTTATCAGCAGACTCCTTCCTTTTGTCTGGACAGTCAGCCACAACATGTCCAGGTCTGTTGCAGCAATAGTAAATAATCTTTGATGTAGTGGACTTGCTAGGCTTTGTCCCACTCCTGTCCTTCCTGGATGATTTCCTATTCTGGTAATAGTCATCCTTGGACTGAGATGAGGATGGCTTAGATTTCCACTGCTTCTTCTTTAAGAATTTCTGAAACTGGCTTGTGAAAGCAGCAAAGTCTTCATATGAACTACTGCTGTCTGAACTGTGATTATCAGAATTTTCTGAGATCACTTCTGCATCTTTCTTAGGAGAAGATGGAGACATCCTCCTATTCTTCCTTGTGGCTTCAACCTTGAAGGCCACTGACTTTTCTCTATAGTCACCCTTTGTATTTTTCTCTTCCTCCTTTCTGGCCATCAACTGCATCTTATAAGACAACAATTTGTCAAACAGTGTTGGAGGTGAAATTTCTGCCAGTCTGGCCACTTCCCTTATGACACAGATCTTTGTATCCCAATCCTTAGTCAAAGACCTAAGGAATTTGTCATTCAGCTCATATTTACTGAAGATTCTTCCATAGGACATCAGTTCATTTACAATTCTGTAGAACTTCTTATAACATTCAGTTATACTATCAGACTTGGTCTGTCTGAAACTCTCATATTCTTGATTAAGCATAGACTTTCTATCTTGCCTAACCTCTTCAGAACCCTCCATGTAGACAACCAATGTGTCCTACATCTCCTTGGAGGTTTTGCAGTGAATCAGATTCTGGAATGTTGAATCATCTATGACACTCACTATAATATTCTGTGCTCTTTTATCCATTGTAGACAAGATGATCTCATCCTTAGTGATCTCTGAAAAATCCTTAGGAGTTCTTTGATTAGCATCAAGAACAAAAACCTTCATTGGAATATATGGTCCTTCCTTAACTGTTATATAAATTCTGGGATCAGATGCCTCCATAAATAGTCTGACCCTTTCCTTCCATATTCTAAAGATTTCCTTCCTGCAGATAGGCAACTTCATTGAACCAAGCTCTTTATGGTTTTCTCCTGAACCCATCTTCTTTAACTTAATTCTGCCTTACAGATCTACCTTAGACTGTTAAGTCTTTCTTTGAGTAACCTGGCTCTGATACCACTTGAAAGAATTGATTCCTAAACACCTAGAGGGGCGGGGGGGGGGGGGTGAATATGTGCAATTCCTTTTTCTTCTAAAGCAGAACTTTTAATTCATTTAATTAACAAAAACAGACAGTTCTACAGCTATCACAACACAGAAAAATAATACCACACACAATCACAGATTGCACACTGGTTTATAGTGGTTCCCTAAGGTCTGGGTACATCCACTTTCCCCCTTCGCCTATCTAGCAGTGTGCTAGATTCAGCCTAACTTCTTTCCTTCTTCTCAGATCCTCAGATCTTACAGCTCAGAACCCAAACAAGGCTCCTACAACTCAGAGTGAGTCCACACTCCTACAGCTCAGGCAATCTGCCCTACCTCAGCCTTCAACAAGGCCTACCACTCAAAGATCCAAATCTCCTACAACTCAGGCTCACAGTCCTACCTCAGCCTACAACAAGGCCTACCACTCAGAGAACTTAATCTCCTACAACTCAGCCTTTATAAATCAGGCTTACAACTCAGATCTTAAAAAGATCCTACAGAAAATAGATGTTAATTTTAAATCTACCACCACCCTGGTTGAGAGAGAAAGGATGGACGGTTTCTTGATCAGTTCTTGAACAAATCTAATGATTGAGGTCAACATGTCTTAACTTTCTTTAAAGATTCTTGAATCTGAACACAGTAGGGTTGATCTCCTTTGAAGTCGATCTTCAATCAGCTTCTTACTTGAAATTCAGAAATCAATCTGAATTCTTCTTGGTAGACTGGTTCAGAACCTGCACTTAAGAGACTTGTTGATATAAGTCCCTTTCTTCACTTGGAATAGATGGAGCTCTCTCTCTCTCTCCAAATTCTTCCTAAGATTCTTCTGAATTCTACTTTGAATTCTCTTGACAAACTCTGAGTAGCTCACCACTTGAGAATGTCTTCTTAGATCTTCTGTTGAAAATCTTCTTCTATTTTTCGTGTGTTGTTTATCTCCAATTATCTGTTGTTAGTTAGTTGTCTTCTTCTGTCGATAGAGAATGTCATTATATAGACTTTCTCCATGGTAACCGGTTGATCCGGTTTCTAACAAACTTCTGACAGCACTGACAGCTTTAGTAGACCGTGAAAGTGAGAGTTAGATCTACAATACTCTAGAGGGGGGGGGTGAATAAAGTATATTTAAAAATTTATTAGGTCCCTATAACTGTGTTGTTACAGCTTTTGCTGTAAACTGTAAGGTACAGTAAATAAATAGAGAACAAAAAAACAGATACTATTAATCCTACTCACAGCCACACAGCAAGAACAAAAAGACAAAAATAAGCAACCAGACGACACAAGAAATTTGTAGTGGTTCCCCCTCAACTAGCAACATCCACTCTTCTATCACCCTTAGTAGGAATCCACTCAGATTTTTGATCAGGTGCCTGACACCAATAAGTTTTGATCAGGTCCCCAAAAAACAACTCAAGTCTTTTGGTAAGGAGACTTGCAACCAGGAATCACTTTTTAAGGGAGATGATAACCCTTTGTACAGGAGGGGGTGAAAGAGTGATTTTGTCTTCTCTGTCAACAATCAGAGAGATGACTAATGTGGAATGATGTTAGCAAACAGCTCCCCCTGAGATGCAGAATGGCTCAGGGAAGATCTGGAGCTTTGCTGTAGGGTGATAGGTCTTCAATCAGATTTCTTGACAAGCAGTGATACGGGATCTTCTTGACTGATTTGAAATCTGTTGTCCTTGGAAAAGTCCTGGAGAGAATGTTGAAGAAGAAGACTCTTGATATATTATGATTGTTCTTCTTCTGAATGAATGAATATCACTGCCTATCACTGTAAACTTCAGTATATGTTTTTTTTTGTGTGAAGCTTTTCTGGTGCTGTATCTAATCTTGCAGTCTGTCTGTCTTTTTGACTGAGTATTTCTTGTTCTCTAATCTGTGCTACTAAGTGTCGATCTTGTTTTCTTCAATATCTATTCAAAAATTTGAATCCTCTGTAATAAATGCTGACGCCTTGAGAATAATCGGTATTTACTCATTTCCTCAACTGTCCCGTGGAAAATCAGCAAGTAATATTCCTGAAGAAGACTGCAATTAATGCTTCCTCTAACGGCTACATTCAGAGAATGTTTGAGTCATTAATCTGTCAGGAATTATTGCATTTTAGTGAGGATTGAATGCCCGAAATGGCTAAGTCTGGAATCATCGAACGAATAACAGAATTCATCGAGCTGAGTTACTAGTTCGTCGAACTGAGTCCCGAGTTCGTCGAGCTGATAACAGAACTTGCATGTTTCAGAACTTTGCCTTTCCTATCTGAAGTTCGTCGAGCTGACAATTGCATTCGTCGACTGTAGTTCAGCAACAATTCTGGACTTAGTCAAATATTTTGTGTTGACTTGAAAACTTCTGGTTCCAGAATTCGTCGACCAAAGAACACAGTTCGTCGACATGAGAATTCGTCGGCCTAAGAAGTTGACTTCGACGTCCTGAGATCTTCTAACAGAAGGTTGTTGTGAACTCGAGGTCCAAATTCGTCGAGCTCAGAATCTTGTTCGTCGACCAAAGCCTGAAGTTGGACTTAGAATAATCTTGAGTTTATCCTGACTTTAGTCTCTTGAAGTATCCCAGCTTTCGTCGAGCAGAGAATGAAGATCGTCGAGCTCAGCTCAGAGAAATATCTCAAGATCGTCGAGCTGAGAACGCCTTTCGTCGACCTGAGTTCGACGAACGTCGAACTCATTTTACTTGGTCTTGAAATCTTCTAAGTCTTGAGTCTCTGATGGTCTTGTTGATAGCTGGTCCATCTGATGTTGACTCTAAGGATGTGGCCTAGACTCTAGGACACAAATTTGACCCTGGCTATACATGTTGGGTGACATCCTAAGTTAGTGAACCTAGCCCAAATCAACTAGGGATCCAACAATCTCCCCTTATTTGGGTGAGATCACTAATAGACTCAAAACATAAACATAAAGATAAACAAAGCAAGAAAAAGATATATCTGGCAGAGAATTACCAACACATGCAGCAGATATATATGTACATAAGCTTTGCTTGATCAGATAACATGGTTTGAAAGCAAATGCAAAAAGAAATTAAAACAAAGTAAAGATTACTTCTTCTGCTTCTTCTCCACGGACTTGCCTTCCTTTGTCTTCTCTCCTGGCTTTATAAAGATGATTTCTCTATTTGGATTTAGAGTCTGTGCCTTTGTCATTGTCATATCAGCTGCCCCGATAATCTTCAGAGATGTAGTTCTAGGGACAACTGCTTCAGGATGGAGTTTCATGTAATCATTAACATTAAACAGTTTATTTGCTTTATCAAATCTTCTTAGTTCTTCCTTTCTGTATTTTGACATAGTTGTATATCCTGATATATCTTTACCTTCAGCTTTTGCTTTATTAATCAAGGAAAGACCAATGAGTTCATGGAACCTAGCCATTTTAGCAGTATTTGCTGTTTTAGGATCTTCAAAAGGAACAGGAAGTGAATCTGATTTTTCAGGACTCTTAGTTATCTGTTCTGCAGAGAGAGTTGGCTGTTGCTGCTGATGTTGTTGATGTTGTTGATGTTGCTATTGTTGATTTCCTGAAGAATGATGTCTTTGCTGACTGCTTCCAGAGGATCTCCCTTGATGTCTCTGATAAGTTTGCATAGGGGCAGATCTCTGAGAGCTAGAGCCAGTGGCACCAGCTGCTGGAGGAGGTGGAGGAGATGGATCTCTTCTGTATCTCTGAACTGGTGGTGGAGAATATTTCCTACTTCTTTTCCTCTCCTTTTGCTGATTCTTAGACAACCACATCCATGGTGACATTCCTTTATAAGGAGTAATATTTTGAAGGATGTAGAATGGAGTGTCATTGTTTGAGCTTGGTTTAGCAGCAGGAGGAGGAGGGGCTTTCCTTTTCTTTGACAACATTTTCTTCTTTTTCTTGGTAGCTTCTTCATCTGAATGATCTTCATCATCATCTTCATCATCATCACTTGCAAAACCCTGAGGATTATCATACAGAGCATCTAATGCTTTCAGGGCTTTATCATAAAGAGCAGTCTTTTCTGGAGCAGGAACAGAAGGTTCAAAAGCAGGAGTTTCAGCTGTAGTTGAAGAAGAGACTATACAAGAATCAGAAATAATTGGGACAGAGCTTTCAGCTGCTGCCTTATTTTCTTCTTCAAGATCAGCCAAGATCAGCTCATCTAGATCTGGCATGGGGGAGTCATCCATCACAAAGATTGGCGCTGAGATAGCTTCTGGAGAGGATGGAATGACTGTAGAGGTTGGTACAGAAACTAGAATTTCAAAACTGTCACATAGTTGCTTAGAAACTTCTAGACTGATAGGAGGAGTATAAGGTACAATAACCAACTGTGGCTTAGTAAATTCTCCTGGAAGATACTGCATATGTACAGTGTCAAAAGTTTCCAATAATTCTTGTAGATTAATTATGGGATTGAGAATAAAATCACCAGCAGTTTCATCAATGTCCATATCAGTATCAATAAAATCAATTAAATCAATTAAATATGTATCTATACAATCTATATATGCTGCTGGGGCTGAAGTCTCTGCTGGTACTGGTGTTGAAGTATCCGAAGCTGTTGCTGCTGAAGTGTTTGAAGCTGTTGCTGCTGCTTCATCATCAGACATCTCCCCCTGCCTGGGTTCAGTGGGGACTGAGGCCAGGCCCCTGACTGAGGAGGGGGCAGCAGTAAGAGCAGATATTTGAGCAGATAAGGAGGTAATGGTAGTAGCAAGAGGTGTAATGGCCTCTGCTATGAGGGATTTCAGAAGGGGAGTGATGATGGTGATGATAGAGGATATAGTAGAGGGGTCCAGAGAGAAAGTGGTAGGTGGTGTTGCAATTGGTGTGGAGGAGGTGGTAACCAGTGATGGTATGGAGGGTGGAACATCAAATATGTGAAGATTTGATGGTGATGAGAATGGAGGGATGGCATCATGCATTATAGTGTTTGTGGGTAGGATGTAAGATGGGATGAAAGATAAATATGGGGGAAGTGGAGACTGTGGTGGTGTAGAAATGTGGGTGTCTTGAGGTGATTCAGGAGGTGTTGGTTGTGGATTTTCTTGAAGAGGGGTAGATGGAATGTTAGTGATGTCAAGTGGTGGAGATGGAGGTGGAGTAGGAACATGAGTATGTTGTGGTGATTGGGGTGTTGAAGAAATAATGGGAGAGGAAGTGAGTTGTTTTACTGGAAGGGGTGCTGGAAGGGATAGTGGAGTGGGATGAATCTCTTCAGCAGGTGTGGGAGTGACTTTAACAGCTCTGGTGCCTTCAGAAGCTGGGGTGGAAGAGGTAGAAGCCTCAGTGGGCTTGGTGATTGTCCTCTCCCACCTGCCAAATAAGGCACAGGTGAGCCTTTTACTGGCATTAATGAATATGGTCTGGGAGACCAAGGATTCAGCAGCCTTGTCCTTGAGGAAGATCCCTAGGATCCTTCCAAAACATACTTCCTTCTTGGTATTCTTCTTCTTTATCAAGTCAAACAATAGTTGTGCCCAGTGTATTTGCTTCTTGTTGACAATGGTTCACATAACCAGAAACTGTTGTCTGGTTATGTAGTCGTGTGCTGTGTGTTTTCCGAGTAGCACTTTACCAACCAAGTCTGCTAAGAATTTATATGGCGCAGACAGATGTTTCTTCAACAGTTTGTGTGGGTTGTCACCAGCATAACCCATCAGATTTAGCATCATAGTAAACTCTTCAGAATCAATTTCTAATTCCTCTTCTCCATTTGTCAAACCAAATATTTCAGTTAAAACCGCGGGGGTTAAGGAGACAATGTTACCGACAATTGATCCTGTCATAGCATTGTCTTCAGAAGTTGATGAAGTATAGACCCATTCTCGGATTTCTGTTCATGCCAACTTTATCCTTGTGGTCATCAAGTTCTTCGGATTCTGTTCTTCTAGAAGTTCCAGAATATATAGGAAGATTGGATCTGAGTGCTGGAATGATTCGAAGTCGACATCAAAGCCAGTGTCAAACTTCATAGTGGCTAGAGCTCCTGCTGGAATCGCCATTGAGATCACCTGCAAGAAAGACAGAGAAAACGACGATCAAGTGCAAGGGAATAGAAAGCGCGGGATGGAGGTCGAAGAAAATCTAGATATAAGGTTTTCCAGAATATGAATCGACAATCTCCGTCGCACAAAAATAAAATTAATTCTTCGAACTGAGGTCGATGAAATGAGTTAATAATAAATAATTCGTCGATCTCATTCAGAAGACTTGAAGACAATTCGTCGAACTCCGGTCGACGAATAAATTCTAAAGCAAAGTTCGTTGAGCTCCGGTCGACGAAAATTGTTTCACACAGAGAATTCGGTGAACTCCGTTCGATGAATATCTCTCAAACCTTCCTCGGTTCGTCGAACTCCGTTCGACGAACTTTGGAAAATTCGTCGAATGCAGACAGAACTTAAGCTAAGTCTTCTCCATTGATCATTCCCAGCTGATTTAGAAAGAAAATATGATTTTTCTCATCCAGAGGTTTGGTGAATATGTCAACTTTCTGTAAATTAGTGTAGATATAGACAAGCTTAATCTTATTTTTATCTACACACTCCCTAATGAAATGATGTCTTATATCAATATGTTTTGTCCTACAATGGTGAACTGGATTTTGTGTTATGGCTATAACACTATTATTATCACAGAATAGTGTTGAATTATTTAAGTTGAACCCATAATCTAGGAGCTGATTATGTATCCAGAGCATCTGTGAACAACAGCTGCCTGCTGCAATATATTCTTCTTCAGCAGTTGAAGTTGACACTGATGTTTGCTTTTTACAGAAACATGATACTAATCTCATACCCAGGAACTGACAAGTTCCTGAAGTACTTTTTCTATCTACCCTGCATCCAACAAAATCAGCATCAGAGTATCCAGTTAACTAAAACTCTGATTCAGCAGGATACCATAGGCCTAGATCAGGACAACTCTTTATATATCTTAAAATCGTTTTTAAGAAAATTAGATGAGATTCTTTAGGGTTCACTTGGAACCTAGCACAAAGGCATGTAGCAAACATAATATCTGGCCTACTGGCTGTGAGGTATAATAGGGACCCAACAATGCCCCTATAAAGTTTCTGATCTACAGGTTTTCCTGGTATATCAGAATCCACAACAACATTTGTGGCCATGGGAGTTTTCTTTGCTGAGGCATCAGCCATCCCAAACTTCTTTAGAAGTTCTTTAGCATATTTTGCTTGGGAGATGAAGATGCCATCAGGGAGTTGTTTCACTTGTAGACCAAAGAAATATGAAAGCTCTCCCATGCTACTCATTTCAAATTTAGAATGCATGAGGTCAGAAAACCTCTTGCACAATTTTGAATCTGTATAGCCAAATATAATGCCATCTACATAGATTTGTACTAACAATATTTGGTCCTTATGATGTCTAGTGAAAAGAGTTTTATCTACAGTTCCTCTTGTAAATTTATGCTCTAACAAAAAACCTGACAAGGTCTCATACCAAGCTCTTGGAGCTTGCTTTAGACCATAAAGAGCCTTATTTAATCTAAAAACATAAGAGGGATAAGTTGGAGAAACATAACCTGGAGGTTGTTCTACATAAACCTCTTCTTGTAGAACTTCATTTAAGAAGACACTCTTCACATCCATTTGAAAAACTTTGAACCTTTTGAATGCTGCATAGGCAAGGAAAATCCTTATAGTTTCCAACCTTGCAACTGGTGCAAAGGTCTGATCATAGTCAATTCCTTCCTCTTGCCTATATCCTTGAGCAACAAGCCTAGCCTTGTTTCTCACAATAACTCCTTGGGCATCAAGCTTATTCCTGAAAACCCATTTGGTTCCAATAACTGGATAGTTTTGGGTCTTGGAACCAAATCTCAAACTCTACATCTCTCAAATTGGTTTAATTCCTCTTGCATTGCAAGGATCCAGTGGGGATCTTGCTCAGCATCATGAATGGTTAGAGGTTCAACCTGAGAGAGAAAACAGGCATGCATCAAGTCTTAGTTGAGTTGATACCTTGTCTGTACACCTGCTGAAATGTCTCCAATTACTTGAGATCTGGGGTGATCCCTAAGTGTGACAAAATCAGTGGGTGGAGTTGGTTGTGCAACAGCATTTTGAATACATTCCTCTTGTGGAATTTTATTTGCTGTTGGTTGAGGCTCATATTCTTCAGCTTCATCTTCTTCACTATCTTCAATGACCTGTGGAGAAGGATGAGTGGGAACCTCTTGGGTGAGGTTTAGTCCATCCAATGTCTCACATAAGTGAGGTACCTGCAAGTTGCTAATGGTAGAAACTTCTTTCTCCTTGGAGTACATGTTAGTCTCATCAAATTACACATGAATAGACTCTTCAACTTTTAAGGTTGATTTATTAAATACCCTATAAGCCTTGCTTACTTGGGAGTATCCTAGAAAAACTCCCACTTCAGCCTTAGCTTCAAACTTTCTAATGTATTTCTTGTTGTTATTGTGTATATAGCATGTACAACCAAATACTTTAAAATAGTTAATTTTAGGTTTATTCCCTTTGAGCAATTCATAGGGAGTCATATTCTTTAGTTTTTGAATTAAACTCCTATTCACGACATAGTTTGCTGTGCTTACAGCCTCTGCCCAAAAGGTTAGTGGCATGTATGCATCAACAAGTAATGTACCTGCAGCTTCAATGAGTGTTCTATTTTTCCTTTCAGCTACCCCATTTTGTTGGGGAGTTCTAGGAGCTGAGAAGCAATGCCTGATACCTTTCTTCTCACAGAACTCATGCATAAGAAGAGACTCAAACTCTGTGCCATGATCACTTCTGATCAATGCAATATGAGTAGAGAACTCAATCTGTATGGTCCTGAGAAAATCTGTAAGAACCTTGAATGTATCTGACTTTGTTCTCAGAAAGAATACCCAACTGAACCTAGAGAAGTCATCCACAATAACTAAGGTGTAGGATTTCCCTCCGAGGCTTTGTACTGCAATGGGTCCAAATAGATCCAAGTGTAGCAAGTACAAGATCCTAGGTGAATCACTCTTATTAATTGACTTGAAGCTAGTTTTAGTTTGCTTGCCTAATTGACAAGCCCTGCAGAGACCTTCCTTCTTGTAGGGAGCAGAAGGTAGACCTCTAACAAGGTTGTGCTTAGATAACCTAGCAATGTTTTTCAGATTTACATGTCCTAATCTTTTGTGCCATAAATCATTCTGATTACTAGTTAGATTCAGTAAGCAGATATCAGTAGTGACAAAAGAAAAATTTACTAAATAAATATTGTCTTGTCTACTTCCAGTTAAAACAGTTTGGTTATTTTTATCAATAATAGAGCGGGTAGAAGGGTTAAAGTATACCTGATAACCATCATCACATAATTGACTTATGGAGATGAGGTTATGCTTTAGTTCACTTACATATGTCACTTTTCTGAATGTGACAGCTCCTATTTTTACATCTCCAACTCCTTCTGACTGACCACATTTTGAGTCACCAAAAATAACCTTTGGCCCCAACTTGGACTTGTAGTTGAACATGATGTCCTTGCTGCCAGTCATATGCTTGGAGCAGCCATTGTACAGGTACCAAGTTTTATTTATCCCTGGACACTTTTTCACCTGCAATATAAACAGTTAGTGATTTTTGACCCAGGTTACCTTGAGCCCTTTGTATGGCTGATAGGAGAAACTAGAAATAACAGAAAATTCTGGCTGAGACTTATATCCTAGGGGGTGGTATCTCCTAGGTGGAATAGTCCAATAAGCTAGGGGATTAAATGATCTCCTAGAAGTATTTAAGTTTTTGTTACAGTTAAAGTTTTGGTTAAGTCTTCCTGGGTTCGACGAATTTATATAAGCTCATCGACCAGAGTTCGACGAATTGGGTTGAGATCATCGATCACTGCCCAGAGAATAAACATGTTCATTCTCTACGCCCCACGTTCGTCGATCTCTGCTCGACGAACCATACAAAGTTCGTCGATCGCAGTTAGACGAATAATGATAACTATAGTTGGCGTCCAGAGTTCGTCGATCTGGGTTCGACGAACTGGCCCCTTTTCGTCGATCTTAGTTCGACGAAAATTGCTGAACTTTGTTTTTACTTGGTGTTTTCTATTTTTCCATTTTTTCCTTAGTTTTAATTTGTTCAAGAATTTTATTTACTTTATTTACTTGATCAGTATTCTTCTTTCCTTTCTCAGAAATAAAATTGATGGGTTGTGATAGATGGTTTTTCTGAAGAACAGGTGGTTCACTAGATGATGCACCTAATCCTAACCTACTTCCATTAAACCTAGCATTAGATGTGTTAGTGATTTCTGCTAGTTGTTTACTTCTTCCATTTAGTGATTCTTCTAGCTGTTTTGCCTTATTTAATTCATCTTTTAGAAGGATGATTTGTTCACTAAACATATCTATTTCATTTTTTAATTTAGTATTTTCTAATACTAAGTTATCATAGTTAACTTGCTTATCTCTGAGAAGTTTGATTTCCTTCTCACAGTTGATTAAGTCTAAACACATGATTTTAAAGTCTGATTTAAAAGATTCTGAATTATAATCAAACAATGATAATACCTGATCAGCTTCTGATTCAGAAGCTTCCTCATTGTCTGACTCTCCTTCTTCTGAGTTGCTCCTTGAGGCATCAATTGCCATGAGACAAACCTCTTTTGCTTTTTCTTCTTCTTCATCTTCACTGGAGCTTGAAGATGTTGACTCCTCTTCAGTCTCACTCCAAGTCTCAGCTACAAACCCCTTTTCCTTCCTCTTGTGTTTGCTGGAAAAGGGTTTACTGGTGAAATGCTTTTTGGAATCCTTTTCCCTTTCTCTTCTCTTCTCTTTCTTCTGATTCTCTGGGCACTCAGAGAGAAAGTGCCCAGGCTTTCTGCATCCATAACACCACTTCCTTTGTTGGTGTCTTGTCATACTTTGGCCTGTCATCCTTTCTTGCTGACTTCCTCCTGAAGTCCTCTCTAGCCATTTTGAAGAATCTCTTTGCAAAGAGACTCATGAGCTCTTCATTTGATGCAGTGGATTCTGATTCTTCTGAGGCCTTGAATGCTATGTTCTGATCTCTTCTGACTGCAGGAGGTGTTCTTTGTTCAGCAGCCTCCCTTATCTTAATTAACTACTCATAAGATTTCAGTTTGCCCAATAGTGATTCAGTTGATATCTCATTCAGGCATCTAGCCTCCTTGATAGGCCAGATTCTTGTGTCCCATGAGCTTGGGAAGCACATCAGAATTTTGTCATTCACTTCAGTGAGAGTGATGACCTTGTCCAGAGTTTTTAGCTCATTGATGATTGAGCTTAGTCTATTATACATCTCTGAGACTGTTTCAGCTTCCTGCTTCTTAAAATTTTCATATTGGGATATGAGATTTGATCTCCCATCCTTCCTTTCATCAGCTGATCCATCAACCATTTGGTTCAGGGAATCCCAAATGGCATTTGCTGATGTGCACTCAACAACCTTCTGGAAAATATCATCAGACATTGTCTGTGCCAATATGTTCATGGCTTTTGCATCAGCCATCTTGGCTTTCCTGTAAGCATCATTATAATCTGGAGGAGGTACTGCAGTCATATTTGTGGAAGTGCTTGGATAAGCTGCAGGTGTTGGAGGTACTCCTGTCAAGATGGAAGCAAAGATATCTTCATCAATAGAATTCATATACAATTTGATTCTTGTCTTCCAGATTCCAAACTTTTGCAAGTTGCAAACTGGAGGTCTGGTGCTTGCATAATCATTGTTCTATGTCATGGCTGTGATTCTACTTTAAAATGTGAATAAAGTGATATGTAGATCTAACACAGGATCTTTGGTTTAAGGATTAACTTGTGCAACCAAAGGAACCTTGCTCTGATACCAATTGAAAGTGAGAGTTAGATCTACAATACTCTAGAGGGGGGGGGGGTGTAAATAAAGTATATTTAAAAATTTATTAGGTCCCTATAACTGTGCTGTTACAGCTTTTGCTGTAAACTGTAAGCTGCAGTAAATAAATAGAGAACAGAAAACAGATACTATTAATCCTACTCACAGCCACACAACAAGAACAAAAAGACAAAAATAAGCAACCAGACGACACAAGAAATTTATAGTGGTTCCCCCTCAACTGTGTACATCCACTTTTCTACCACCCTTGGTAGGAATCCACTCAGATTTTTGATCAGGTGCCTGACACCAATGGGTTTTGATCAGGTCCCCAAAAACCAACTCAAGTCTTTTGGTAAGGAGACTTGCAACCAGGAATCACTTTTGAAGGGAGATGACAACCCTTTGTATAGGAGGGTGTGAGAGAGTGATTTTGTCTTCTCTATCAACAATCAGAGAGAGGACTAATGTGGAATGATGTTAGCAAACAGCTCCCCCTGAGATGCAGAATGGTTCAAGGAAGATCTGGAGCTTTGCTGTAGGGTGATAGGTCTTCAATCAGATTTCTTGACAAGTAGTGATACATGATCTTCTTGACTGATTTGAAATCTGTTGTCCTTGGGAAAGTCCTGGAGAGAATGTTGAAGAAGAAGACTCTTGATATATTATGATTGTTTTTCTTCTTCTGAATGAATATCACTGCCTATCACTGTAAACTTCAGTATATGTTTTTTTTGTGTGAAGCTTTTCTGGTGCTGTATCTAATCTTGCAGTCTGTCTGTCTTTTTGACTGAGTATATTCTTGTTCTCTAATCTGTGCTACTAAGTGTCGATCTTGTTTTCTTCTATATCTATTCAAAAATTTGAATCCTCCGTAATAAATGCTAACGCCTTGAGAATAATCGGCATTTACTCATTTCCTCAACTGTCTCGTGGAAAATCAGCAAGTAATATTCCTGAAGAAGACTGCAATTAATGCTTCCTCTAACGGCTACATTCAGAGAATGTTTGAGTCATTAATCTGTCAGGAATTATTGCATTTGAGTGAGGATTGAATGCCTGAAATGGCTAAGTATGGAATCGTCGAACGAATAACAGAATTCGTCGAGCTGAGTTACTAGTTCGTCGAACTGAGTCCCAAGTTCGTCGAACTGATAACAGAACTTACATGTTTTAGGACTTTGCCTTTTCTGTCTGAAGTTCGTCGAGCTGACAATTGCATTCGTCGACTGGAGTTCAGCAACAATTCTGGACTTATTCAAATATTTTGTGTTGACTTGAAAACTTCTGGTTTCAGAATTCGTCGACCAAAGAACACAGTTCGTCGACCTGAGAATTCATCGGCCTAAGAAGTTTACTTCGACGTCCTGAGATCTTCTAACAGAAGGTTGTTGTGAACTCGAGGTCCAAATTCGTCGAGCTCAGAATCTTGTTCGTCGACCAAAGCCTGAAGTTGGACTTAGAATAATCTTGAGTTTATCCTGACTTTAGTCTCTTGAAGTATCCCAGCTTTCGTCGAGCAGAGAATGAAGATCGTCGAGCTCAGCTCAGAGAAATATCTCAAGATCGTCGAGCTGAGAACGCCTTTCGTCGACATGAGTTCGACGAACGTCGAACTTATTTTACTTGGTCTTGAAATCTTATAAGTCTTGAGTCTCTGATGGTCTTGTTGATGGCTGGTCCATCTGATGTTGACTCTAAGGATGTGGCCTAGATTGTAGGACACAAATTTGACCCTGGCTATACATGTTGGGTCACATCCTAAGTTAGTGAAGCTAGCCCAAATCAACTAGGGATCCAACAGACCGGTTGGTTATGATAGCTGTCAAGTCTTCCAGTCACTTCTTGAAACTCTGTATCTGTACGCAAAGTGTCGAGACTGTACTTCATCATGTATCGACACAAGTAGACTAAGTGTCGACACAAGCCTTGGTGGTGTCGACACAGCTCCCTTGGTGTTGACACTGCTTCTCGACACAGCTTCTGTTGAATGTGTCGACACTAGTTCTGTATGTCGACACAGTCACTTCTTTTCTTCACGAAAATTAACTTTCACTACTAGAAAATAGACTTTTAGCCAGGGCAAATTGCCCTGGCAAAACGTCCAAAACCGTGGCTAAAAAGCTTTAGCCACGGTCTAGCCACGAGAAAAATTCGTGGCTAAAGTCGGCGTGGCTAAACATTTTAAGCCACGGATTGGCCGTAGCTAATATTATTAGCCACGGAAAAAAACTGCCGTGGCTAATATCTTTACCTTTAGCCACGGTTTTAATCCCTGGCAAAAACGGTTTCATGAGTTAAAATAAACTATTTGCCACGGTTATTTCCCGTGGCAAATAAGCCAACTATTAGCCACGGTATGAAGCCCTGGCTAAAGACAAACTCATCATTTTTAAAAAAACTATTTGCCACAGTTTTAAGCCGTGGCAAATACTAATTTATGTTTTTTTTAAAAAAAACCATATTCAAAATAATGTAATGCTAATCCATAAAGCAGTCATACTAACACTAAAAAACAATGTAGAAACCAAACCCATGAAAAACAAATATCCATTACTTTAACTTTAAAAAATGTAATTTATACATCACCCAACTAGAGTGCTTATAAGTGTAGATAACAAAATTGAACACAAAAATTGCAGCTTGCATAATCAATCTACAAGTGACTTGGAAATCTGTAAGTGACAATTGGGAAGCATTAAGTCACAATCCCACATAACTATAAAATATGTATGAAAAATTGGTTTAGTTGTAGGAACATCAGCAGAGCTGGCTATGCAGGCAGCTTGACTCTGGGTCATCTGTTGTGCCTGGCTCGACTTTTGGGATTCATTCGCCAGCCCCAAAACTGTTAGTGATGATCTGAATAGACATACAACGACACATGAGTTCATTTGAGAAAAAATCGACCAAGTATGCACGCACATACAGTTCGAGGAAAAAAAGTAAACAAATGAAATATATTAGGCAGTGGAAACCCAAGTAGAGTTGAACTTATGTTCGGTTGATTGGCAAGCTCAACCAATGGAGGTTCCAGCACTAGGTTCTCATTCACGGCATTCTCACTGTGCTGTTTCTAGTTATTTTCCTGTAGTAACCACCCATCTTTCTGCCTAGATTCAATAACCTCCCACATTCACAACCCTAAATATTTACTCCTGAGCCTTAGTCCTCATCACCAACCACCATCTACAGTCAATACATATATTCTCTCCCCTCCACAAATTTGCACCTGTGACTTCACTGTTTGCAATCTACGCCTACTCCAAAGCAATTTCAATCATTGAATTGCAAAACCAACACCTACAAAGACCGTCCAGCACTAGAATATATAGTAACTGCCCATTACTTCCCTTTCCTGGAATTCAACTGCAACACTCCACTTCCTCATTCCTCCTGCAGATCTATAGCCCCCACCCAAATCTCCACTGTAACGGCCAGTAACTTCCTCAGAACTCCTCCAGATTCCAATATACTACCCCAATACGTCCACCAAGACCTCCATTTCTCTTCCAACAGCCTATCTTACCACCCCAGACCTTTCATTGCACAGAATCCTTCCCAGAACTCTGAAACAACTGCAGATTTTCATCAATTATTGTCAAGTTCCAAATCAGCCACAGTTCTTGCCTTTCAAGCTCCTATTGCTTGTGTAAGTTTCTGTATGAAGTCTTTACTATTTATTGTTGAATATTTGGTGGATAAGGTAGGGCATATTTCTGTGAACTGCACCAGCTGCAGTTCACTGATTTCTGTGAACTGCACCAGCTGCAGTTCACTGATTTCTGTGAACTGCAGCCGCATTATGTTCACTGAAATCAGTGAACATGCAAGGCAAGAATTTGATGATTGATAAGGTAGGGCATATTTCTATTCCTAGTAAGTGTTGACAATACTAGTAGGGCCTCTTAGAACACCAATCAACTCAGTCAACTGTGAATTCCGTACCTCAACTCTATCTCCAGGTGAAGTAAAAAGTGAACCTGCTAGAATATCAATAAGTAATATACCAAAGAGAATATCAACATATATAATAGCATCCAAAGAGAACATCAACATAATAACATCCCAAGAGAGCATGCTTGGTGATAGGAGAAATTCATATTAGATAAAGAGAAGTTATTCCAAAGACAATAGCATTAACAAATATTAAGGATCATAATGGTTCCAATCTTCCTGCACACTAATGAAGTGATAGCATTAACATAATATTAATGATCTCTATCGAAACAACCTGGATCTTCCTGTGAAACAAATGATGGCTCAAGCAACTCCTATGAGGAGCCTAGCTCTGGACAACAAGCCATCAGATGTCAATAGATTTGGAGGACAACAAGCCATCAGATAGCATTAACATAATATAAGAAGAGTTTAATTTGAATAAGTTCATGATACAACCTCAATGATCAAATCAAAACCATTGCTTCTATAGAAGATTTATAAAGATATATTAAAAGAAATAAAAAAAATGTATGTGAAGCATTCAATCTCATATATAATTAGAATGCACAACACTACTTTAGCTGTTTTTGTTGTTGTTTCAATATGAGTGATAGAGTACACAATGGAAGAAAGAGCATTGGTATCATTAAGATTAAATATGACTAAAAACTGTTGAATGCTCTTGAGTCCTTATCATTTGGAGAGTAGAAAAATAAGCTGAACAGAATGCCTAGTTGAAGATGGCTACTAAACCATTTGGAAGTATTACCTTGTAGTCAAACACTACCTGGATCCCAATCTTCCTGCCATTGTCCCAAATCTTCATGAATCCCTGTTCGTTAAATCATATCACAATTATTACATGAATAATAATTGTGAATCAATCACATATATTTCAAAACAACACAAACCTGATTGAATCACTCTATCCCCATCCCTTAAAAATTTTAAAGAATGTTTAGAATAGGAATGAAAGCAAAACAAAATCATCAGATTAATATGATATGAATTGTACAAAAATGCATCATAAATTTCCGCGTTGTTTGCAACAAGAACACGTTCCCAAAATATATCTCAAAACATCATGGAAATAAATATAAGTTCACCAAAATCTATCTCAAAACATCGAGTTGATATGATTTTTTTCCATATTAGTAGATCAACACTAAAGCTTTTAATTTGGGTAGTGCATCATCCGTTGAAATTCTGCATCTTCCTGAGCGCTATTTTCATCACCAACCTAAAAAAAATATACATTATGGATATGTTAAACATGTTAATAATTGAGTAATAAACAATACTACTTACTTGACCAGTACTAGAAGGTATCGAAGGATTAACCCGACTTCTAGAAGTGGTTGTTGTTGGTGTCAATGGGCAGCTAACAAGCTCCAAATGAGCTCGCAACTCTTGTTGTAGGCATGCCATCTTTTCTTCCATTTGTGCCTCCACTTGTGCCTTCATTTCGGCAATTTGAATATCAAACTGTGATTGCATTTCTTCTCGAAGTTGAGTACGGATTGACTCAACTGCTTCTTGACTAGGTTGTAAATTAATATCTTTTTTTCTCATTAAGCCCCATGTACGCAAACGTCCATGTCCATCCTCTCCCATTACCCGAGAGAAGCAAGAATCTCTATATTCTACGGTGCGCTCCTCCTCAGGAACATTTTCAAGAAGATTGTTCATATCTTCCTATGATATGAAGATATAAAAATAAGAAATGTTGTCAATATTATATGTATTATTTTGAAATTAGCTATGGGTGAAAGAAATCAAAACATACAATGGCCTCCTGAGCTTCAAAATCAATTCTACCCTTCTTATCTGTCCGTGTTCTTATAAAAACATTAATTCTATCTACCTGATTGTTACCTTGTTTCTTCATCTAAAACAACAACAAAAAATAAATTGTCATTGCATATATGTATTATATAAAGATGTTGGATGTTTTACCTCCGATCTATCAGAGCGAAATGGGGACCTCCCCATTTTATGGTATCCTCCAAGATGTTCACGGTTGATTGAGTTTTGCTTTGATACAACTTTAACAGCTTCTTGCCCCAAATATTGAACAAGAGTTCTCCATTGCCCGACAATAACTTGATCTGGGACAATGGCAAGACGCTCCTCATCGGTTGTATATATATCATAATTATCACGCTTAACATGATATTTCCATTCCCTCCACCGCAATCCAACTGAATGCAAGCATCTACCTTGATAATTTAGAGGGACATCTGTATTCTCCTACAATTATTCAATGAAATAAAATTGAGTTTATTTTAAGATTGGTGTTCATTAATGTAACAAAAGAATAAAGTACAATACCTGCACTTCTCTCCATATCGCATCAAGCATGTCATTGGGTATATCCGTCCATCGTGGATATGTGAGTGGTAGTTTAAACCCATTTCTAGCTAGAACCCCAAGTTGGCTAACAAATGGTTGCTCGCACTTATCGGTAGGGTACCCATATCTATCAAAATCAACATGAAATCGCTCACCTGTCCCCCACGTTGGGATGCCTTGAGCAGGGCCTCGACCTCTCTTTTTATTAATGCTTTCACGATTGTTTGAAAGATCTGCATTAAAAATGTCAATAACTTATATATGTTGTTATAGTGCACAAGCAAAAAAATTATGATTCCAAATACCTGCATTGTCTAGTGAATGTGATGTGTCAATGGGTTGGGAGATTGGTGTAACATGTGCAGTAGCTTGGGAAACTGAATGTAGAGTGGTGATGGGTTGAGATATTGGTGAAGGATTAATATTAGGTTGGGAGATTGAATGTGCGGCGACGGATTGAGAGAGTTGCAACTTTTCAGTCATAGTTTGTCCTCGTGTTTTTTTCTTCCCCATGCCTGCAAGAAGATCATATAACAAACTATATTGGTGAATCAAATGTAATTTAAAATGACCAAATATAGTAATTTGTCAAGCAAAAAAATTATGATTCCAAATACCTGCATTGTCTAGTGAATGTGATGTGTCAATGGGTTGGGAGATTGGTGTAGCATGTGCAGTAGCTTGGGAAACTGAATGTAGAGTGGTGATGGGTTGAGATATTGGTGAAGGATTAATATTAGGTTGGGAGATTGAATGTGCGACGACGGATTGAGAGAGTTGCAACTTTTCAGTCATAGTTTGTCCTCGTGTTTTTTTCTTCCCCATGCCTGCAAGAAGATCATATAACAAACTATATTGGTGAATCAAATGTAATTTAAAATGACCAAATATAGTAATTTGTCAAGCAAAAAAATTATGATTCCAAATACCTGCATTGTCTAGTGAATGTGATGTGTCAATGGGTTGGGAGATTGGTGTAGCATGTGCAGTAGCTTGGGAAACTGAATGTAGAGTGGTGATGGGTTGAGATATTGGTGAAGGATTAATATTAGGTTGGGAGATTGAATGCGCGGCGACGGATTGAGAGAGTTGCAACTTTTCAGTCATAGTTTGTCCTCGTGTTTTTTTCTTCCCCATGCCTGCAAGAAGATCATATAACAAACTATATTAATTCAAAACACATCACAACTACATTATAAATCAAAATATATTAATTTAAAAAGACAAAATATTGCAATTTGGCAAGCACAAAATTATGATAACATACAATATTACTCTTCATTAGTTATTTCATCGTCGACATCTAAAGGAATATCATCAACAACATCACCATCAACTCCTTCCCTAACCCAATTAGTATCATCATCACGTACACATATTGTTTCATCCAAATGTTGTTGATTGAGTGGTTCAACTTGAGGTTCAACATCAAATGATTCCCGAGCTGTCAACTTCATAACGACTTCCCAATCTGGATCTAGAGGATCTTTGACGTAACAAACCTGCTCTGCTTGAGTGGCTAATATAAAAGGCTCATCTATCATTTTATTTTGTCTATACAACAAATGATTGAAGTTCACAAGAGTGAAACTAAATTCATCCCGTTTTTTTCCAACTTGAGGGTCAACCCAATCACACTTAAACAGGATGAATTTAAAATCATTACCATAGTGAATCTCAAAAATGTCACTTAACCTTCCATAGTAGGTGACACCCCCTACACGTGGATTCTTATCTTTGGAGCTAGCATAACTAGTTGTACTTGCTTTGAGCAGCACACCACTATTTTGGGTAGTTCTTTTTTGATCTTTGTACTTTGTGCGATAACGAAATCCATTAATAAAATATCCATCATATCTCCATGCCCAATTATCTGGACCTTCACTGAGAAGCTTAACTTCTTCGGATAGATTGTTATCAATACATCTAACCTGTAGAGATAATCAAACCATGGATGAAATTAATGAAATGATTCATTTAAAAGTTGATCTTCATTACTATATTGAAGAACTTACATAATGTTTAAACCATAAATGAAAGGATTCATTATGAGCTTTATCAATTTGATGTTCGGACATACGAGGGATTGTATTTGTGAGTTCTTCGATGTGTTTCCTATATAAAAACACATTTCGATATTGTAAAAAAGAAACACCAAATTAAATTGATGGGAGAAAATATGACAACTCACGTTAGAAAAGGTGTGATTGCATCTATGTTGAAAAGAACATGACGATGCATTTGTATCCAAGAAATCTCATCAAGTTCTATCTTTTTCCCCTTTTTAAATGGGCGACCAATGTCATGTCCTCCATCATAATTTCTATTTTGTCGATTATATTTTGTTTCAATGCCAACAAGATATCGTTCGCAAAAGTTCATGCATTCCTCCATTAGATATCCTTTCGCAATAGAACCTTCCGGATGAGCACGATTACGAACATATCTCTTCAAGGTAAGTAGATACCTAATTTCAATATTTATATATAATAAGTTAATACCAACAATATTATATAAATAAATATATAAACTCAAATATATGAAATGTTCATTACCTTTCAATAGGATACATCCATCGAAATTGCACCGGACCACCAACATAGGCCTCTTCAGCTAAATGTATTGTTAGATGCTCCATAATATCAAAAAAAGAAGGTGGAAATATCTTTTCAAGATGACACAGTGTTAGAACTATGCGTTCTTGCATAATCTTCAAGTCCACATGCTTAATAGTCTTTGAGCACAATTGTCTATAGAAATTAGATAACTCGATAACAACTTTCACAACATCTGGTGGCAATACTTTCCTTATAGCTATTGGAAGGAATTGTTGCATAAGAATGTGCATATCATGACTTTTAAGACCCCAAATATTTCTCTCTTTCAAATGTACACATCGAGAAATATTAGATGCATAACCATCCGACACTTTGATATTTTTTAACACTTGTAGAAAAACATCTTGATGAACTTTGTTCATTGAAAAACGGGCTGGAGATAAGAAGGCCTTACCGGATGCAAGTTGTTATGGGTGCAATTTTGTTCGAATACCCATTTCTTTTAAATCTCGTCTTGCTTTTAAGCCATCTTTTGTTTTTCCTATAATACCCAATATTGTATAAAGCAAATTTTCACCCATATTCTTCTCTTGGTGCATTACATCAATGAAATGACGTGTTTGAAAATACTCCCAATATGGCAATTCAAAGAATATGCTTTTTTTCTTCCAACCATGTTTCTGACCAACATTCTTAACCCTACAATTATCTTCCCTCTTCCTCTTTTTAAGATAATCTTTCTTGTATTCAGTAAGTACATCATTCAGTTGTGTTGTGATAGTACTTCCCTTTAACATTAGAGGTTTAGCTTCAAATTCACGACATCCATTAAAAGCTGCCTTATCTCTTCGAAACCTGTGCCCACTGGGTAACCATCGACGATGCCCCAAATAGCAAAATTTTCTACAATTTCTTAGCCACTGTGATTTAGTTTGCAAATTACAATTTGCACAAGCATACTGGCCTTTTGTACTCCATCCTGATAAGTTTGCATATGCTGGGTAGTCATTAATTGTCCAAAATAATGCGGCACGTAGAGTGAACATCTGATTTTTTGATGCATCATATGTAGCCACATCATCATTCCATAATTCTTTTAACTCTTCAATCAATGGTTGAAGGTAAACATCAATTTTATTGCCAGGCCCCTTCGGTCCATCAATTAGTACAATAAGAAAGAGAAAAGATTGCGTCATGCACATCCATGGCGGCAAATTATAAGGAATTAAAACAACTGGCCACGTGCTATGAGCAATGGACATGGTTCTATATGGATTAAAACCATCAGAGGCCAAACCAAGTCTAATATTGCGACACTCTGCAGCAAATTGAGGATAATCTTTATCAAACTTTTTCCAAGTTAGAGAGTCAGCTGGGAGCCTCATATTATCATCTTTAGTACGTTCCTCTGCATGCCATCGCATATAACTTGCAGTTTTTGATGACATGAATAACCTTTTCAATCTCGGTGTCAAAGGAAAATATCTTACTTGTTTTGCTGGAATTTTTGAAATTGTATTTTGCATGTTATTTCCATTGTAATTTAGTTGTTTGTATCGTGACTCGCCGCAAATCTCACAATTTTCAAGTGAAATATCATTTCCTTTAAAAATCATGCAATTATTGGGGCATGCATCCCAAGTCTCGTAAGAAAATCCCAAATCTTTTGTAATCTTTTGAGATTCATAATAAGACTTGAGTATTTTTATGTCCGGAAAAGCATCAATAAGGCACTCCAATAGCCATGTGAACGAGATATCTGTCCATCCATGCATGACTTTACCTTGCAGTAATCTAACTATGAAAGACAAGGATGTATACTTGACACAATTAGGGTACAATGGACACTCTGCATCTTCAACAAGTTTTATAAATTTGGCATCTTCTTCGCTAGGACCATCTACTCTTGGACTGGTTAATGATGGTGGATTCTCATACAAACTAGCACCAATAGGTGGAATTCCAATTGCTTCATGTATCATCTCCATCATATCATCTCTAAAATCAGAACGTTGTTCATTCCCACTGTAAGATGTAGAAGAATATGATTCCCCGTGAAGGGTCCATATCTTATACTTGGATAAAAATCCATTTATAATTATATGTTCACGAGCAATGACCCTCTCCATCAAATAAGTATTACAACATTTTTTGCAAGGACAATAAATCCGAGTCTCAAAACTATATGTTTTATTTTGATATGCATATTCTAGAAACTTGTCAACACCATGGATGTATTCAGATGAAGCTCTATTTTGCAAATCAATCCAACTTTTATCCATATTTAATGACAGAGAAATCTACATAAATTAAAAAAATTAGGGTTATACAAATAGAGGTCGGACAATGAAAATATATTAGTTTGAGTTTAAATAATCTTTGACAAATAAAAACAAACACACACATACACACATACAAAATCAAAAACACAAACACATACACAATAAAACACACACACACACACACACACACACACGCAATACTCATTTTTCTAGTAGTGCAACCATCTAAATGTTTTGGTTAAGTGCAGTCTGCATGCCCAAATAGATGGCTGATCTCGGAAGGAAGTGGCAACCGAAATCGCCTCCTATTATTTGCAAGCAAATCCCTTACATGATCGTCAAATATTCTTCTTATCCCAGAGCAATCATATCAGAACAATTCCTAACCATCTTTTAAAGAAAATCAACCTATAGTTACCATCAATGTCTCCATCCAACTCTATGCAAATAATTAAATTACTTACACTATGTTTACTGAAAGACAATTAAAGTGAGATCTCCTGTTGAGGATGGAACTTCACCTTCTTCAATGGAGGACTGCTTTCAACAGGAAGCAATGAGGCTGAAATCAATATCTTTAGCAGTTGAGAGCGCCTACAGCCAACAATTAGCACATATCTAAGCAAACATGCATTGCCTTAAATAAAAACAAATAGATTGTAAATAAATAAAGAAATGAATTATTGAATTTTGTGCGGCCAAACAATTTGTGATGTTTAATTTTCAATACTACAAGAAAAATTTAGATACTCCAAGGTTCTATATTGTTAAGGAAAATACAAATCTAGAATTTAGACTCAAAAAAGGCAAACTATTGAGCTTGACAAGGACAACTTCCAAACTCTCAATTCAAACTAATCCATACACATTTTGAGTTATAAGACTGATGAATTGGTACTAAGGCTTCGTTTGAGGGGACTTATTTTCACCGGTCAAGCAGTTAAGATCGCATGAATCGGACCTTAATTTAAGTTCCGATCCATGTGATCTAAGGTCCGATCCATGCAGACGTAACCACTTGACCGGTGAAAATAAGTCCCCCCAAACGAAGCCTAAATCTGAAAGTTTAGTCAGGAAAATTAAATCCTTTGGCTCTCTACTAATAACTAATGCAAATATATTACAGATTTGATCGAGAGCCCAGAAGGTATTGCAAAGCATAATAGACTCAAGTATGAGAGAAGCGATAGTGTAATAGTGGAATGATTCTACCAAAATAATAAAACAACAATAAAAAATTTTGATTCCTAAAATGCTGAAGAGTTGTGCAGAACTTGAGGATTTTATGTTCAAAACTAATTTTCTTTTCATGGCGGCGGTCATAACCATTGTCATGTCAAACATACATTCTATGGCGGTGGCATTTTGTCTGAACTCACCGGAGCCTAAACACAACTTAAATAAAGCATAATGGTCATTTATAAATGATATTTATAGATGCCAATCTTAGAAGCATAATTATATATTGAGAGAGAATGATCAAAGCGCACATGCCATTGCGAGGAATCATCATTTAGACAAACTTTCAAATAATTCGTAACAACATTTTGTATAAGATGAGTATAGACTTTATTATCTTTCACTAGCCGGAGAGGGAATGAAATAGCGGCAAAAAACGGAATGATCAAAGCAAGACTGAAATTGGTGCATCACTTCTAATCTACTTGAGAGTTTAACAAACAAGTAATAACAACTATATTTTTGTTACATCACTTTTAATAAAAATAGGTACAAAACATAAAGTTGTTCAGAAATATTCATTCAATTACAGCAAAACAATTAATCACGTCCTTAATAGAAATATTAGTGTTTGCAAAAACAAATTTTTTTGTTACATCAAGACAACTAATAGAAATAACAGAGATTTTGTTATAGGTCTTTAATAACCACTTACCACTATATCAAAACAACTAATCAAATCCTTAATAGAAAAATAATTAGCAACTATATTTTTGTTACATCACTTGTAATAGAAATAAGTAACACAAAGCAAAATATAATTCATTCAATCAAATCAGCATGTTTAGCTAGGTCCTAAAATACCAATTAGGTCACAAAAATATAATCTTGTTAGTAAACAACTAATGTAAAGGAGGAATGTTCAGAAATGTCTAGAATAATTCAACTGCATTTTTCCCCCGAAATCTGGGCATTTGTGTCTGCCACTTTTGGTGTTCTTTCCAATTAACTCTCGAAGGGGAAACTATACTCCTCATGTACTTGAGCACAAAGACACTGCAGTCATCAAGGGAAGGAAAAGGAAAAAAAAATAGATTTATAATACCTAGATCCAGTTGAAATTGAAGCCAAGGGAAGGAGAAAGGTCGGCGAAATTGCAGTTGGGGGAATCTTCAGACGGCCGACTGCTGGAGACAGGGATGAACTCGGCGAAGAGGGCCGACAAGGACGAACTCGGCGGGATTTTGAGCTCCTCTCTCGTCAGAAGTCGAAAGGGTTTCAGGGGACGGGAGGGAGGAAATCGAAATCGCTGTCGGGGGACGGGAGGGATGAAATGTTTATCGGGACTTGAGGGAAAAAGAAATGGCTCCTCTCAGATCGAGTACAAGGGCGGGATTGAGCGGGAAACGAAAATTCCATGTAAAAATCCCTCGCTAATCAGTCATTTTTAGCCATGATTATTATTTTTCATGGCTAATACATCTGTAATAGCCACAAAATATACAACCCTGGTTATAAAAAAACATTTAACCACGGTTTTTTTAATCGTGGCTAATAGCAGTGTATTAGCCACGAATTATAGACCCTGGCCAAAAAAAGTGTAGCCAATACTGACTTTTCTAGTAGTATAAACTTGTATAGTGATATCAATAAACTTTGATTTACACCGAGTTAAGCCAACATTTTCAGATCAATGACTAAGTTAAGCCATCATTAAACTTGAATAGTGCCCGACACGAGGCTCACACACTAGCAACACACAAAAAAAAAACACTGAACACGCAAACAGAACACAAATTAACTACAGACAGAACATAAACATTAACTACACACAACTGAACACAATATAAAAGAACACAGTTTGGCACGATAATGACAGTCATGAACGCAGTGGAACATGCACCGACACTCACTCACTGAACACAGAACACTAACTGAACACAAAACAAACACACATACTGAACACAGAACAAACACACAAACTGAACAAAGAACACAGTCACTGAACACAATGTCCTGCCATAATTATAAGCGCACACAATGAGAATCAAAACGATACTGAGATAAAACTAAAGTTCAATTTTGGGGAACTTATTTTCAAGTACTGCTGCTTGTTGTAGTCCTGTTTTATAGCAGCTTGCTGCAGTACTGTTGGGATTGGTTGAACGAAATTAGAAATCAAAAGCTGTAACAAAAGCTGTAACAAAAGCTGTAACAAATTGGGAGAGAAGATCAAAATCAAATAACTGATAAAAAGGGTAATGAAAAACTGATCGAAAATTGTGAAGTAACCTAGATCCAGCTGGTAAACGAAAGAAAATCCCGTGAGCGATGAGGTTGCAAGTGCGATGTCGGGCGAAGAAGATTCGTCAGCAGGGTGCGACGACACTATTAGATTGTCAGATGGCTTGCAGGATCTGCTACGGTGTAGTAATCAGAATGATGTATGGAAATCAGCGAGAAGAAAAATGAGAGCTTACCAAGATCCGGCGGAAAAACGAAGGGAGATGCAGTGAGCGAACTGGTTGCCGGAGAGTTGCCAGAGGAAGGGGAAGTGATCAGCAAGATGCGGTGAGCGAACTTGTTGCCGGAGAGATGCAAGAGGAAGGAGAAGTGATCGGCAAGATGCGGCGCTCTGAAGTTGCAAGGAAGGGTATGGCATTTGCTTAGGTTTAGGGCGATCGGGAGGAGTGTTATGGAGGCGCGGGGTGGATTTTTATTTTGTTTCCGCGATTTGATGGTGGGTTTGGATGGAAATGGCCAAACATTTTAAATTGTTTTGAAATATTATTTGGGCTGAAAAATCAATATTAGCCATGCATTTTTACTTTTCATAGCTAATACAAAGCTGTTAGTCATGTTTTTGTATAGCCGTGGCTAAAACCTAAATATTAGCCACGGTTTTGCGATCATAGCTAATACTAGTGTATTAGCCACGATTTTTGAACCCTGGCAAAAAACATGTAGCTAATACTCGTTTTTCTAGTAGTGTTTGTTGAAACTCTGTTATGTGTCGACACAAGTCCTGTGTGTCGACACAGTTGATGTCGACAAAGTCTTCTGTGTATCGACACTGCCTCTGTGTGTCGACACAGTTGCTGTCGACTAAGCTTTTCTGTGTGTCGACACTGCCTCTGTGTGTCGACACAGTTTCTCCTGGTGTCGACACATCCTTTCCAAGTGTCGACACAATTGACTCCAGGTGTCGACACAGCTTTTCTCCAGTATCGACACAAGCCTTCATAAGTGTCGACACACCTTCTTCTGGTGTCGACTCATGGATTTAGAAACTTTTCCTGCATTCCTGCATTTTCTTAACATGCACATATAAACTCAAAACAACATCAAATACACCTTGATGCATATCATTGAGTAAGGTGATGCTTCTTTAAATCTCATTTTCCAATGTACCCAACAACTACCAACCCCATTCCTAGGGCATTTCACAACCCTAAGATTACATGCACTAAACACCAAGTCCATACAAGGACATAACTCCCCATGTCTTTCACAAAACCCCAAAGTTCATCCTTAGGGTTTAAACGAGGGTTCTAGGTCAAATCCACCCAAATCCATCCCAAACGCCATGGGAGGCTATTTGAACTAATCTTGGGGCTCTGGCCAAGGTCCCAACCCCTTTGGGTGAGAATTGGCCCCTCCAAGCCTCAAGCACACCTTCCCCTAAATTACCCCTTTAAGGGCCACACTTTGGCCACACCAAAGGCTAATCAAATCAAACCCAGTTTGGCTGAGTTTTAACCATAGTCATGTCATCACCCTAAGAGACAGACACCAAAATTTTGGTGGGTTTAGAGGTAATTAGAGCTCTTAAATAATTCATGAAAGGTTTATTAAATTTCTACAAAAATATTAGGAAAATGTTTTCCAAAAATTCCTATTTTTGGATATATTATAGATATAGGTAAGAGTGAGCCTCAGCCAAAATTTCAAGTCATTTGGATGGCTGGATTGATGGGGGCACTCAAACAATCTCTGATCTAGCTAGGTATAGACCTCACCAAAATGAGTGTTGTGGTCTGGCCTGAACTCCAAATTGGTTCAAACTAATTTTAAAATAAACTAGACTCATAGATCTACAAGTTTCATGTTGATAACGTTTTCTGAAATGGCCTCTATTTATTTTTAATTTAAATCCTAAAGTAACTGATATTATGTGACAGAATATTATATAACACAATTAATAAAAAATGATCTGCACAGATCTTGAAATAGATCGGGCGGCTGCTGGCCTTCTTCCTCCTCCAGCTAACGGTCACGATCCATCCGACCTGGAGCAAAATCCAGGCCACTTTCCCGGCCACCTGACCACCTCCCTGGCCGGCCACCACCGCCACCACCTCCGTTGAGGTGGGGGCTATTGCCGGGTGGCGGCACGGCCGTCGTAGGGGCGGTTTCCGGCGAACCCTCAAGGTAGAAAACCATGGAAATTTCAAAAATTCCTCTCACCCGATCGGGCTCAATCGAACCCGATTTCTCTCCTAAAAGATCTAAGATTCTAGACCACGAAGAGAGGAGTAGAGGAGGACCTTAGCGGAGGGTTGGAGTCGGGCCGATCGTCGTGCCACCATTTCCGACGATGGAGCTTTCGGTGCTCTACAACAACACTACCAAACTGCCCGGTTTCTTCAAGTGAAGGGTGGAAACGACTGCTTGTGGTCTAGGGATGCTTATAAGTTGATCATATGGGGGAAGGGGAAGGGCCTAGCACTGATGGCCATTAATGGCCATTAAAAGGACAATTTCGGCCATGGCTTGGGGGGGTTGAACCTGACTTGACCAGGTCGGGAAATAGCTGGAAACTCCTCCTCTTCCCTAGGAGAGTTGAATCCAGCAGTAAAGGGGCGGCCCTTGGCTTCCCGATGCCATAGATGGCTTTCTCCTTCATCAAAGAGAAATGAAGCTTTTCTCTTTCCTCCAAAATACCATTTCAGATATCACAAAGCTCGACGAAATTTATCCCATTCGTCGAACTCTGCCCGACGAATTTGTTCTATTCGTCGATCTCGGCTCAGCTCTGCTCGACGATTTCATCGAGCTCCGCTCGACGATTTTCATCGAGCTACGCTCGACGATTAGGGTAAAGGTCACAATCAAAATATTGGCTAAAATATTTTAGATTCCAAGTACTGCACACGAAGATGAACTAGATTACGGTCCAGCTCAGGTCAACTCTTAGGCTGTACTTTTTGGGGTGTTACATTTGGTGTCATTAGACCCTTTAGTGCTTCCCAGGGTTTTGTCATGATCCATTCATGACAAAACCATCCTAGGGGTCTAGAAGTCTGAGGGATGTTACAAAAACGACCCATGTAATATGTCCATACCCTAACCCTATACTAAGTGACAAATGGGCATGAGGAGCTACACAAAATGTCATAGGCTAGGGTGTTAATCTCATATGCATACAAAAGAACCTGATCAACCTAAGACTCTTTATCCCAGTGCCTCTTAAAGCCCTACTAGAACCCTCTCTGGTTAAGGACAAGACATGATTTACAGGTTAGCGTCTTTAATGCAAACGACCCTACGCCCCCGCTATTGAGAGACACAAATAACTAGCATGAATGTGTATGAGATGTTCACATTCAACTTTGTTAATTTATTTTTCAGAAAGCATTCACTTTAACATAGCATGAGAAGATATAACTAGCATTAATGTATATGCTTTCTTATAGTTAGAGAAGATGCTAGAATGATAAGATAAGTTAACCCTATATAATGCTATGAAGGGTTTAACAAATATATAATTGTTTTGCATTCACCAAATTTATATTATTGTACGTTTTGCATATTAGGGTCTATCTGATGCAACATAAAAATTAGGGAATTAATCAAAAAGTTGCGCATTAACTATATTAGCTTAAGGCCGCTTATCACCTATTTAAATCCATTGTTGAAAGTTATTCAAATTATAGTGATAATATAAGACATTAATAGGTAATGGATTTTTGAGGATAAAATTTAGAGAATAGGTAAATTTTGGTCACTTAGCAAAGATAAGACTTTTATTCAAATTCATTTAGTTGGATTGATTTATCAATAAACTTAATATTTAAAAGTCATATCTCAATATATATAAAGAGATCATAGCAAAAAATCTCAAGGGAAAGTACAAAATGAAAAGAAAAAAAACTAAGCACATCGTGAAGTGAATTATTGAATATTTCAATTTAACTTGCTTCTACTCCACGTATTTTAAAGATACCTAATAAATAAGAGATTTAGGTATTCAATTTGACTTGCTTCTACTTTACCAAGTGTGATGGTTCCTTTGGGTAACCAAATAGAGCGTGATAATCTATGGGGAGATAATGATGAATAGGCCCTTTCGAGCGAAATATGTGCGTCATTTTTAAAGATGAGTCTTCATTAATACTTTGGTTGAATATTCATTTTATAAGATAAATCTCCATAATTATTAAGTCGAGGCTTATAATGATAGTGATTTTTGATATTATTATTAATAGGAAATTTGTTTACCTTTACTTTAATATTGAGAGAGGTTAAACGCTGATTAAATATTCTACTATAGTTGTCTTACGAAATTTGAAGCACTAATAGATATCATATATATTTGTGAAGATAAACTAGACATAAAAGATTTTTTATTATTTGATTTTTTTGCACAAATAATTTTAATGATTCTAATTTATGAGTTAAGACACTATTTTCAGTGATCAACTTTTTACTACGCTATTTTGAAATATTTAGCTCTTTTTCAAAAACCTAGAATTTTTCTTTTAGTTCATTGCAATTAATACAAGATGTAAAATTTTTATCTAAAGATCATACAGAAGAACTAGCTACATCATAATTGGATTCTACAAGTTGTACTTTTAAGTTATTAATTTCTAGTCGTAGATTGAATTAATATATTTCAATTTCTTAATTTTACGTTTAACATTTTCTAAAAATGGATGTTGGAACAAAAGAGTTTTTACTCACAGAGGTTTTAGAAGAGACAATGTTTGAGCACAAGGTTCCTTTGGCTCATTCTTGACATTCTTCTTCCATACATGTGATTTCATCTTCTCTTTTGCATGATTCATTCGACATGTCATCCTTCTAGAGTGAGTCTTCATTTAGTTCTTCACTTGAATCTATAATAAATCGCTCAGATTCATCATCTGCAAAAGGATAACTATAAGTAGACTCAAGAAATTTTCATATATCATAAGCAGTAGGAAGTGTGTAGATGATTTTGAACATTTCTTGACCAAGCTCGCAAAATAGACTGTTCATAGCTTTGACATTTAAATAACATTCGTGCATACTTAATTTAATTGGGGGCTTGACACAAGTCATGTTCCAAACTTCTATATCTATTAGTATAAGAAATTTTCTTATTAAAATTTTCCACTAAATATAGTACACACCTGTAAACAGAGATAGTGTTAGTGATTTTTCAGTGTACAAAGTTCCATCCCCACTAGTCGATTCGAGATTAGGGTTGACCATTATTTCCGGCAGTGAAACCATTTTGGAATAACCTCCCTCTAATACCACTTGTTGGATCCGGTGACCAACCTTACGGGGGTGAATAAAATTTTTAAATTAGTTTAGAATTAAAATAAGTTTTACTAAGAAAATGAATTCTGGAACCCACCGCGAGTGGTAACTCTATAGCCCAGTGGTAGGTTACAGAGATCGATTTTCTTTGTAAAACTTCGTTTTTGAATTTTCCATGCAGCACACAAATCTCTAGCAACATATAACCACGAATTTTAGATGAAACAAAAAACATATAATTTTATTCAAAATTAAACAAAGGTTACAATAACAAAACTAGATCTCCGTGACGCCGGTATCGAAGGCGATGAATATAATCTTGATTTGGTTTCTATACCGATCCTCCTAGGACTGGTTATCTCTCGCTCTTCTTCCCAAGAAGTTCGACGAGTCAGCTCTTCGCCTTCCTCCTCGAAAGGGTCTTAGAGCCCCACTAGATCTCCTAGATTTAGACGTCCTCCCAGGACAATTTCTTGCATGAATCTAACAACCTCCCAGGTCGATTTCCTGCAGATTCCTCCCAGGAATCTGACAACCCCCCAGGTCGATTTCTCTCACACACAGATCAAATAGAACGAAAGAAAATATAGAATAAGATATTCGCTCTATTTTTGGATATCGAGACACAGTAAGAAGCTAGTGCCTGGCGGTAGGTCATAGAGTGGGCTGTCCTTAATTCTCCGGGGCTAGCGCCTATGGTAGAGCAATGCTCGACGATAGGTCACAGAGATTGATTTTCTTATACTTTTGTATCTGTAAACCTGCACACTATACCTAACACAAGAATGACCAAATACAACTCGAGATTTGATATTGTCAAACTAAAGAGATGCAGACCATAGGTTCCAACAAAGAAAATAAGAGAGAGAAAATAAACAACGCCTGTCTAAAGTGACTAGGTGGTTACATAAAAATTTAACCGCTCAGACTACGCGGTTAGGAAAAAACTAACTATACAACTACAACACTCCAATTCAAGCTTTATCATCTGTCTGCCTTTAATACTACAGCTGCGGTTAGCACAACCTAACCGCCAGATAAAGCTGCGGTTAGACAAAGCCTAACCGCAAATTTGCACCAGAGGCTGCTTGAGAACTCCGAACACCAGGCCTGACCGACAATTAGATCTGACCTCAGCAGTCCGCTCAGTTACCTTAGAAACATTGACAGACTGTCAAACCGAACCTTCACAAGCTAGAGCGACATTCAGATACTTTAACCGCAAAGGATCTAATCAACAGTCCGCCAAACCTATCAGCTGGTGCTAGCCGCTAGACCGCCAAATAACACTGGCTCAAACACTTGCCAAGCTGTAAAGGATAGTCCGCTGCTACACATTGTCTGTCCGTCAGAACTATCTGCCAGGCATGTCTGCCAGACCGCCAAGAGCTAACCGCCAATACTGACCGCAAGGAGCTAACTGTATGGCTGACCGCCAATTTGTCTTCTAGATCGTTGTAATTCCTTATATTTAAACATTGCCCCTCAAGTTGGAGCATATATGTCAATCATGCCCAACTTGTTATAGACATATAAGAATACATTGGTTTTATAAAAACATTGTCAAACTCTTTATCAGAGGTGATAAACAGTGTGTAAATCTGATTCTTCAACACCTCTTCTATGATAAAATGACAGTATACTGCAATATGCTTCATTCTTTCGTGAAAAACTAGATTTTTTGAAATAAATATAGCTGTCTTATTATCACAGAACATCGGTAGAGAATGATCATAAACTTCTTCCAAATCAAGAATAAGTGTCTGCAACTACTTTAGCTCACAGGTAGTCAAGGTCATGCTTCTGTATTTGGCTTCGACACTTGACCTGGTAACTACAACCTATTTCTTGCTCTTCCACGTAACGTCCCTGATTTTTCAAGGTTTTTTTAAAATCCCTTTAGTGACGTATTTTGACGTCAAGGCGTTACTTTGACGCGTAGTTGGTGGGTACCATTGTCGGAGCGTGGCTTTTGCTCATTGGTATCCAAGATTTTTGGTGGGGAGAATTAGCTTGGCTAATTTCTCCTGTGTTTTGATACTCCCTTGCGAGCCGGGGTTCATTTTGGAACACGACGGAACGTTTTTGGGATATTTGGTATTTTGACTTCGGGGAGTGTTTACCCGAGTTTGGTTTGTCGGATTTCGATTTCGACTTCGCTGTTGCATTCGTAGCATCGATATTTAGCTACAATGTGATTTTTGTAGAAATCTGAGTTAGCACAAGTTTTAGTCATTTGGACGTTTTAATTATAATAATAATATATTATTATATTATATTATTTATTCCATATAAATAACCTTACGAGAAGACGAAAACCCTATTCATCGTCTTTCTTAAAACCAATTGACAAAGTTACAGATGGGCGAGAGCGGCGGTCATTGCGAAGCCTTCGGTCGTCGATTGTAGTTGCTCTGGTGCACAAAATCATCGACGGAGAGTGGATTCGGTTAGCTCTCACCGAGATCTACGTTTCTACGGTGAGTTTTTCATATTTCTTGGATTTTTATATATTAAGGTATGTGGTTTTGAACTTCTCTACTCTCGAAAAGTTTTAGGTTTTGCGGCTTAGGTGTTCTTGCGGTCAGATCCTCGAGGAGCGTTTGTGTAGCCGATTTTCGGCCGGATCGAGGCAAGTGGTGACTTTTCCCCTTGCCAAGTTTTCTTTTCATGGCGTATTTCCTACTTCTATCCTTTTCTCCTTAGTATTTAGGAGTAACGGCAGGTTCGGCCCTTGCCGATCTGCTAAACACTATAGTTTTTCGGCCAGGTTTAGCCTAGTTGATTCTGTAGGTGAAAGTAGGGTGAATCCATGGATTATGGGATTAATCTAGTAAGGCATTTTTGTCATACTTGACTCTTAGACTAGGATAATCTGTCAAGTATAGAACTATTGACTTAAGCCAAATTTTCGTTGTATAACAGTTAACTTAAGTTTAAATTTGACGAATATGGGTAGGTAGAATTCATCAGATATAGGTTGAGATTAGTCTAAGTAAAATTCGACGAGTTTCAGGAGGAGTAGAGTGAAATTCATCGAGTATCCGATGTAATTTCGTCGGGTAATGCTTGGCATTGAGTTAAGTCCAATTCGTCGAATATTAGGCATTGAGCCGACAAATATCAGGCATAACGTTGAGTGTGTTGGGTGATAATTTGAGGCTAAGGCAAAAGCTTTGAGTGCGCTGAATGCACTCAACGCGACGTTGAGTGAAGTTTACTTGACGTTGAGTGGTCTGTGAGGCTAAGTCTAAAGCATTGAGTGCGCTGAATGCACTCAATGCGGCGTTGAGTGAAGCAACACTGAGTGAAGTCATGGCATTGAGTAGCTTCGAGACTAAGTCTAAAGCGTTGAGTGGACTCAACGCAGCGTTGAGTGGACTCAACGCAGCGTTGAGTGAAGGTTATTTCGCTGAGTAAAATTGTTTGGCGTTGAGTGCACTGAATGCACTCAACGCGGCGCTGAGTGTAGGCCAGGCGTCGAGTTCACTCGCCGCTTTTCCTGTGACTTGGAATTTTTCGCCGATTCATCGCGTATCAAGTTGATGATTGTTATTGAGTGAAATTCATCGCGTGTCTACTGATTTGTTGAGTATACTAGACGAATTAGTGTGGACTTACAATTATTTTCGCCATGTTAAGTTGAATTCATCGAGTATGACTTAGAATGGCTATCACTTGTGAATTTTCTTCCTTTATGTCAAGGAGAGTTTTTGTATTCCAGTTGAGGTTATAGGTGTTTATGGATGTTAAGTATGGCCCTTGGTTGGTAGTGGATAAAGGATCTCTGAGCTAGTGCCAAATTATGAATCATTACTCTGCTGGGCTTGGTTTTGGTCTGTGTGTTGAGTTGGACACCACCACCACAACACCTTGTTTATATATATTTTGATTGTTGGGTTGAGTTGGACAATGTTACCACCACCCTAGTGTCTTGTTGAGACAATTGGACTGTCGGGTTGTGTTGGACAATGTTGCCACCACCACAGTACCTTCTTGGAATATGTTGGGTCTGTAAGTTCGAGTTGGAGAATGTGGCCACCGACTTGGGACAATTTCTTACCAGTGTTAATGATTTATATGAGTAGAGTTATTAAGTGTCCTTCCTCATATTGTACAGATATATGTTATTCTGCATACTTTTGCAGATATACTCGAAGCATGGCTTCGTTTCGCACTTGGTGAAACTTTCTTACTTTTAAACTCAATAAGTAATCTTTTACCATTGTCATATGATTAATTGTTGAGATTTGACAGCTTCCTTATATTTGGGGCCCTTTTTATTTATTGCTAACCTTTTGATCATTGATCTCCACTTGTATTTTTATTCTTGCTGAGATGTTCTTTCTTTGAATGCCTCAGATTTGGTGAAGTAACCGGTTGAGCGGGTAGGGTTGGTATTGGCCGGTACTTTGCATCTGTCATTTTCTCACCGACTGTCAGATAGTTGTTGTTTGTTTTCTTTTAGTTCAGACATACATTTCTTTTAGTGGGTTCGTGTCAGGTTGTTGACGCCCACTGGATTTTTTTTAATATTAAGTATCTGCTAGCTGCTAAGCCTATTTTTATATAACTTATTGGGTTTACTTGCTCTCTGGGAAGGTTTTATGCTAGGCTGCATATTAGATATTTTAAAGTATAAAAGTATTACCTCGATTACCTCATACATGACATCTTTTAAAGCTAAATGTACAATCCCGTATTCGCAGAGTGGGGCACCCAAGCAAGGCGTACGACTTGCTATACATTTTTAAGCTTTTTAGAGGGTTTTGCACTCTTGGAGGCAAATTTTTGGTTAATCTGATAATATACTAGTAGGAGGAGGAAAAATTGGCTTAGCTTGCTAGTGCTTGGTGTCTTTCAGGAGAGGCAAGTGCGGCGCGAGGCCGGCACTCGCCCCGGCCTCCTCTCAGGAGGGGCGAGTGCGGCGCGAGGCCAGCACTCGCCCCAGCCTCCTCTTAGGAGGGGCGAGTGCGGCGCGAGGCCGACACTCGCCCTGACCTCCTCTCATGGGGGCGAGTACGGCGCGAGGCCGACACTCGCCCCAGCCTCCTCCCTTGGGGTATCGCCCGGCGACATCACTGTTGCCCGACGACACCATGGAGTTCTCGCTCGGCTTGAGGATCTCGCCCGACTTGAGGTTCTCGCCCGGCTGGAGGATCTCACCCAACTTGAGGATCTTGCCCAGCTTGATGGTCTCTCCCAGCTTGAGGGTCGCGCCCGGCTGGAGGATCTCGCCTAGCTGGAGGATCTCACCCAACTTGCCCCAGCTTGATGGTCTCTGAGGGTCTCTCCTGGCTGGAGGATCTCGCCCCACTTGAGCATCTCACCCGGCTTGAGGGTCTGTTATTTTGCCCCTGGTGGGCTGCGAATAGCTATTCAAAATAGCGGAGTTTGGCTGTTGGCAGACCAGCCCAGGGTATTTTGGTAATTTCAAGAGCAGTGGAGGTTGAATATTTGCAGGTCGTTCCCAAAAAACTATAAATAGACCCTTGGGGTGCCTTGGGGGGGATCAATTTTTCATCACTCCTCATCCTCTTCCTTCATCTTCCAAGGCACCTAGCTCAGCATTGGCTAGGGAGGGGGAGATTTCAAAGGTCTTCCGGGTGTGAGGTGGGACCTCCACGGCTTGGGAGAAGTAGGTGTGAGTTTCACCCTATGTCCAAACTCTAGGTGGAGCCGAATCTTGGTTCTAACATTTTGGTGCGGTGAGCGTGGACCGCGGCTTATACAGAAGTTCCTGATCAGGTTCTATGGCGGGAGATCTTGGAGGTGGTGATGACTCCAACCAGCTCCCCAACCCAACACCCTATGTAGGGAGGGAAGAGTTCATGGCATCCATCCAAGGCATCATGGAGATGTTGTGATGCATTGCTCCTCCGAATGACTGTGTTGGAACACCCTATTACTGATTTGGGCAAGGATCATTATGTCTCTTAGGAAACCTGTCTTGACCTCATTGTATAGATCTAAAGGTCAATTAGAATTAAGTCTAAGGGTTAGTAGTTAGGTTTGGAAGCTTCCCTCAAGACCAGGTTTTTTCAGTTTTGGAGACCAAGTCATTTCGTCGAGCTCAGTACGACGAATCGCCGAACTCCATTCAACGAACTCTGAGCTCAACTTCAACAAGTCGTCGAACTCCATTCGACGATCTTCGAGCTCAGATCGACGTTCTTGACTCCAGTTTGATTCTTTATCTCTGAGCTCAGTTCGACGATAGTTGAGCTCAGATAGACGATCTCTGTTTCTATCGAAGTTCAGTCTCTGAGCTCAGTTCAACGATAGTGGAGCTCAGTTCGACGTTTTTCTGAAGAGTTAGACGTTTTTCAAGATTCAAATTCAGACAGTTGTGGAATTATTCTCAGCATTTATGACAGAGATCCTGTAGCCATTTTTAATTAATCTGGAACAAGTTTCAAGGAATTTTCAAGGAATGTTTTATTGGACTTTCCTCCAGAAGACAAATGCAGTTAAGGAAGTCATTTATGACAGGCTAACGACTATCTTGGACAGAGAAATATTCCTTTAGATCTAAGGAATAAAAGATCAGCTTTTTCATTCCTGCTGTAGAATATAGAACAATTTCTGCAACAACAATTCTCTGCAACAACAAGAATTACAACTCTTACAACAACAATTACACAAGAGAAAGAAAGAGAGTTGAAGACATTCTCAGTCTCAAAAATTCATACAAGAACACACATCATAAAAGGAGATCAACTAACTGAAATTTGCAGATCTCTCTTGATTCAAGTGTTCAAAGGTCATCATCATTCAAGACTTCAGACACCTCACATTTTAGCTATTGCTGAAATCATATTTTGCTGGAGATCAAATCATCTGAAGGCCTATCACCCTACTGCAAAGCTTCACTTCCTGAATAACTCAAGATCTCAGGGGGAGCTTTGACAACATCCACTATCTTCTCTCTAACTATTGACAGAGAAGATCATCTCATCCCTTTCTCTCTCTCTCTCTGCTGTAAAGGGTTTTTCAAACTCCCTTCAAAAGTTTGTGATTGGTTTCTGAGACCTTATCAAAACTCAGTGGTGGCAAGACACCTGATCAAAAAATCTGGTTTGGTTTTTGAGCACCTTATCAAAAGCTCATTGGTGCCCAGGACACCTGATCAACTCATCCTGCAGTGGATTCCTACCTAGGGTGGTAGAAGAGTGGATGTACCCAGATTGGTTGGGGAACCACTATAGCTCCTTGTGTCTTCTAGTTGCTTGTTTTTCTTTTGTTTTCTGGCTGTGCTTTGAGATTGATCTGTTAATGTTCTGTGTTTATATTTACTCTATATTATTTGCTTCCCTGTTCACTTAGGAATACAACAACAGTTATAAAAAGTTTTTAGCAAGCACCATACTCTATTCACCCCCCTCTAGAGTATATCAGATCTAACTTGCACTTTCAATTGGTATCAGAGGCAGGTTGGTTAAAAATACCACATCTCAGTGGTTGCACAGGCTAACACCTGAACCCAAAGATTCCTCCAGTTAGATCTGCTTGTCTTGATTTTGTTATTAGGATTATTTCTTCACAAGTCATGGCCCAAAACAAAGATTATGCTAGCACCAGACCTCCAGTGTGCAATCTATCTAAGTTTGCACTTTGGAAGGCAAGGATTAGACTGTACATAAACTCTATTGATGAGGACATTTTCAATTTTGTTTTGACAGTGTGTCCAAGACCTCCAGAGAATACAAGTACAAGTGTTGTTGCACCTCCTTCAGGAACAGATGCAGAAATAAAGAAATGGAAATTGGCAGATGCAAAGGCTATGAACATTCTAACCCAGACTATGTCTGATGACATATTCCAAAAGGTAGCTGAATGCAACTCAGTAAAGGACATCTGGGACAAGCTATCTGAAATAGTCTCAGGATCAGCTGATGAGAGAAAAGACAGAAGATCTCACCTCATAACATAATATGAGAATTTCAAGAAAGGAGAAGCTGAGCTAGTAGCAGACATGTATAACAGACTCAGTCTCATAGTCAATGAGCTGAAAACTTTGGATAAAGAGATCTCATTGGCTGAGCTAAATGATAAAATCTTAATGTGCTTCCCAAGCACTTGGGACTCAAGGATCTGGCCAATCAAGGATGTCAGAAGTCTCAATGAGATCACAACTGAAGCTCTCTTGGGCAAGCTCAAGTCTTATGAGCTGCTCATCAAAAATAGAGAAGAAGAGCAGAAGGCTGCCTCACCAGCCACAAGAAAGGAAAAGTCAATAGCTTTCAAAGCCATTGAAGATCAGCCTGAAGACAAGGTCACAGGCAATGAAGAATTGCTAAGTCTACTGGCCAAAAGATTTTACAAAATGGCCAAAAAGGAGTTCAGGAAAAGATCATACAAAGAGCATGACAAGCCAAGGTATGATAAATCAAATAACAAAGAGATTATCTGTTTTGGTTGCAAGAAACCAGGCCACATTGTGCCTGACTGTCCAGAAAATAAAAACAAGCACAGAAAGGACAAGAAAGAAAGAAGAAAAGACAAGGACTTCAAGAAGAATAGCAATGACAAACCCTCCTCCAGCAAGAACAAACACACAAGGAAGGGATTTGTTGCTGAAACTTGGAGTGAGACAGAAGAAGAATCAGAAGCTTCATCCAGCTCAAGTGATGATGAAGATGATGCTGATGAAAAGGAATTCTGCATGATGGCTATCAATGCCTCACAACACAATTCTGATGCAGAAGAGTCAGAGTCAGACTCAGAGACTCAATTTGAAGAGGACCAGGTAATAAGTTCTTTTGATTTTAATTCTGAGGACTTTAAGTATGAGTTTAAAGCACTATGTTTAGACTTATTAAAATCTGAGAAGGAAATCATTTCTCTCAGAAATCAATTATCTGAACACAGTACCTTAAAATCATAAAACCTCAAACTCTCTGAGGAGTTGGAGTGCTGTAGGGAGCAGATAACTTCACTGAAAAGTAAGCTATCAGAGGCTAAAAAGCTTGAAGAATCCCTTAATGGGAGAAGTATCAAGCTAATGGACATCACAAGCACAGTGAACTCAAGGTTCAATAGTACACTAGGCTTGGGTGCTTCATCCAGCCAACCTATATTACTAACAACCCCAATTAAGTTTATCTCTGATAAAGGTAAGGGAGTTGTAGAGGTAGCTAGGAAAAATTCTGACTTACCTAAGAAAACAAGAGTTCAACAGAAATCGTCGAACGGAGCTAGACGATCGCCGAACGGAGATCAACGATCTCAGGCAAAATCATCGAACTCAGGTCGACGATCTCTAAACCCTGAACTCTGCCACAGTCGATCTTCGAACGGAGCTCGACGATCTGACCCAAGATCGTCGAACTCAGCTCAACGATCATCGAGCAGAGATCAGAGCTTTGAAAACTTATTCAAAGGTAAATCAAAATCCAAACCTAGGGGTCCTTCATCCCAAAGATTTAACCCTTATACTGAATGGATAATACCTCCAAGGAGATATCATCCTGAAGGTTATAAGAGTCAACCAGGGATGTCATTTATTTCTGAATTTAAAAGTTATCAACCTAGGCCCAAGGTAAACTGGGTCAAAAACAAGTAAATTGTTTTATGTGCAAGTGAAGACCTATCCAACATCAAACCAACAATGGTATTTGGATAGTGGGTGCTCCAAGCACATGACAGGAAGCAAGGACAATTTCACATCCTTCAAAGCCAAGCTTGGACCCAAAGTAATATTTGGTGATTCAAACTTTGGACTAACAAAAGGATATGATGCAGTCCAGATTGACACAGTCACATTCAAGAAAGTAGCCTATGTGGAAGGACTGAAGCACAACTTGATCAGCATCAGTCAACTATGTAATGAAGGCTACCAAGTGACTTTCAGCAAATCCTTATGCAAGATCAAATCAGAGGACAACACAACTGTGTTGACAGGTAAAAGGAAAGGTAACATCTATTTAGTAGACTTTCTTTCAACAGAGGTAGATATTTGTCTGTTTAATTCTATTTGTAGACCTAATGAGTTATGGCATAAGAGACTAGGGCATATAAACCTTAGAACCATTGCTAGGCTATCCAAGGACAACCTTATTAGAGGACTAACTTCTGGCCCCTACAAGAAGGAAGGACTCTGTAGGGCTTGTCAATTAGGCAAGCAAACCAAAAATAGTTTCAAGTCACTTAATAAGAGTGATTCACCTAGGATTTTGTATCTGTTACACATGGATCTTTTTGGACCCATTACAGTACAAAGCTTAGGAGGGAAATCTTACACTTTAGTGGTTGTAGATGACTTCTCTAGATTCACATGGGTGTTCTTTTTGAGGAAGAAGTCTGATAACTTTAAGTGTTTGATAGAGTTTCTCAAATGCATACAAAGTGAGTTCAATACTCACATTGCCCTAATCAAAAGTGATCATGGGACATAGTTTGATTCTCTTCTTATGTAAGAGTTCTGTCAGAGTGAAGGGATCAGGCACACTTTCTCAGCTCCTAAAACTCCTCAACAAAATGGGGTAGCTGAAAGGAAAAATAGAACTCTTATTGAATATGCTACTACATTATTGTCAGATGCTCACCTTCCTCTATCCTTTTGGGCAGAGGCAGTGAACACCTCCAACTATGTGTTGAATAGAAGTTTAATACATAAACTGAAGGGCAAGACTCCCTATGAATTACTCAAAGGGAAGAAACCTAAAGTAGACTATTTTAGAATTTTTGGTTGTATTTGTTACATTCATAATAATGACAAGAAATATTTAGCAAAATTTCAAGCTAAAGCTGATGAAGGAGTGTTTCTGGGATACTCCATGATCAGTAAGTCTTATAGGGTATATAATAAATCAACTCTCAAAATTGAAGAATCTGTTCATATATCTTTTGATGAATCTAACATGTCTTTCAAGGAGAAGAATACTTCTACCATAGAACCCTTGCAGGTACACTCTCTTGCTGATGACTTGGACAGGTTACAAATCATTCAAAAAGAGGAAAGCAGTGAAGATGAAGAAGACAGTCAACATCTTGAAGAGCCAGTTGTTGTACCACCAGAGGAAACAACAACACAGGTTGGTGAACAATCAACATCTCCTGTTGATTTAGTAACGTCAAGAGACCATCCAATCTCCCAAGTGATTGGAGACATCTCAGCTGGTGTGCAAACCAGAAATCAGGTCAACCAAAACCTGATGCACACTTGCTTCCTTTCTCAAATTGAATCTCAATCCATTCAAGATGCAGAGCAAGATCCACACTGGATCATTGCAATGCAAGAAGAATTGCATCAATTTGAAAGGAACAAAGTTTGGGAACTAGTACCAAGGCCTAAGGATCACTCTATTGTTGGAACAAAGTGGGTGTTCAGAAACAAATTGGATGATCAAGGAGTCATTGTAAGGAACAAGGCAAGGCTAGTTGCTCAAGGGCACTCTCAAGAAGAAGGGATAGATTATGACCAGACTTTTGCACCAGTTGCAAGGTTAGAGGCCATAAGAATCTTCTTAGCATATGCATCACACAAAGGTTTCAAAGTATACCAGATGGATGTAAAGAGTGCTTTTCTCAATGGAGATATCAAAGAAGAAGTCTATGTCAGACAACCCCCAGGTTTTATCTCTTGAACTCATTCTGATTATGTTTTCAAATTGTATAAAGTATTATATGATCTAAATCAAGCTCCTAGAGCATGGTATGAGACCCTAGCATGCTTTCTTCTGAAAAATGAGTTTATAAGGGGTAGAGTGGATCAAACTCTTTTTATTAGAACCCATAAGTCCCATACCCTACTAGTACAAATCTATGTAGATGATATTATATTTGGTTCTACTGATTCAAATTTGTGCAGAAGGTTTTCCATCCTAATGCATTCTAAATTTGAAATGAGTAGCATGGGTGAGCTATCCTTCTTTCTAGGATTGCAAATCAAACAACATGCTGAAGGCATATTTATTTCTCAAACCAAGTATGCAAAAGAATTGGTTAAGAAATTTGGTATGTCTGAAGCATCATATATGAAAACACCTATGCCTACCAATGTTGTATTAGATGCTGATGAACATGGGAAACCTGTTGATCAGACAACATATAGAGCAATGATTGGCTCTTTATTGTACCTTACAGCTAGTAGACCTGACATAATATTTGCTACATGTATATGTGCTAGATTCCAAGTAAGCCCTAGAGAGTCACACCTAACCTTAGTAAAAAGGATTCTCAAGTATGTAAAAAGTTGTTCAAATCTAGGTCTCGGGTATCCAAAAGATTCAGCATTTGACTTAACTGGATTTTCTGATGCTGATTGTGCTGGATGCAGAATAGACAGGAAAAGCACTAGTGGAACTTGTCAGTTTCTTGGTGACAGACTTGTCTCCTGGTTTTGCAACAAGCAAACATCTGTGTCAACTTCAATTACTGAAGCTGAGTATATGGCTGCAGGTAGTTGTTGTTCACAAATATTGTGGATTCAAAACCAACTCCTAGACTATGGCTACAACTTAGAGAAGTCTAAAATATTTTGTGATAATACCAGTGTTATTTCTATAGCACAAAATCCAGTCCTCCATAGTAGGACAAAACACATAGAAATTAGGCATCACTTTCTAAGGGATAATATTGAGAAAAATAAAATTGAACTTCAATATATCCCAACTGATTTGCAAAGGGGAGATATTTTCACCAAACCCTTGGATGAAAAGAAACATACATTCTTCCTGAATCAGTTAGGAATGTTAGATGGAGGAAGTCTAAAATAATATCCAAGATTTTCAAAAATCTAAAAATGACCAAGACTAGGCAAACATCTTAATTTTTCTAGTGTATAGAGTGTTTCTGGTCTCTGAACTGCGCTCGACGATTTTCCCCCCGATCATCGAACGGAGATCGACGCTTTCCGAAATCGTCGACCAGAGTTCAGCGCTTCTCAGATAGTGCTAAACTATCTTTCTTCAGGTCAGCGATCGTCGTGCGGAGCTCGACGATTTTGTTTTCTGAACTATCGTCGAACGGAGCTCGACGCTCTCCAATATCGTCGAACAGAGATCGACGATGTTGATGACCTTTTAGTTTCCTTTAGAAGCCCAGATCGTCGAATAGAGTTCAACGATCTTTCCTTTTCTGCGTCGAACCCTAATATAAAATTCATTTTTCGACCGTCGTTCTCCCTTTGCGCTTTCATACTTTCTGCAAACTTTCTCTTTCCCTCCAAACTTCTCTACACTTGGTCGTTTGTTTGTTACTTTTTGCAGGAATCAATGGCAGTCTCAGTTGCAATCCTGGCCGCAATGAAATTTGATGCAGTTTTTGATATCGACATGGACTCTTACAATAACAACGATCAAATTTTCAAAGATATTCTGGAACTTTTCAAGGAACAAAAGCTAGTTACCATAATGACTACCAGGATCAAATTAGCTGCAGATGAGATCAAGGAATGGGTGTATACTGCCCACAATCAGGATCAGAATACAGTGATTGGAACAATATCAGGAACCCAGGTATCTCTAACACCTGCTGCCTTGACAGAGGTTTTTGAATTGAAATCTGGAGAAGACTCTGCTGAACTTTCTGGAGAAGAGTTTTCTGATTTGCTTGAAAGAATGGGACATTCAGATGCAAACCCTAGCAAATTGCTGAAGAAAAATCTGTCTGTTGAGTATCGATTTCTGGCTGATGTGGTTGGAAAAGTGTTGTTGGCCAAACACTCAGCCCATGATACCATCTCCAGGTATCAGCTCTGCTTGATGGGTGCCCTTGTGGACAAGAGACAACTGAACTGGAGAGAAATCTTCTTTGACCTAATCAAGAAGAAAATCAACAAAAACTTTGTTAATTTTGGAAGGATATTAGGGCTTGTTTCTTCAGAACAGATGCCCTGCACTGCTTGTTTCAGATGAGATGCACATCAATACCTCCAAGAGGCTCACCTGTGCCCTATTTGGAAAATGGGACAGGCAAATTGTGAAGCCCAACAGGCCCTCTACAGTTTCTACTTCAGGCACAAGGACTGCTCCAGTCACTTCCCCTCAAGTTTCTGCCCCTGCAGAAGACTTGCCTGCTTCATCTCCTCCCCCTCCACTTCTTGTTTCATCTACAACAGTCACATCCACCATCATAATTTCCACCCCATCTCCAACTTCCATTCCTTCTCCAACTCCACAACTCACAAAAGAGCTCTTCCATCCTCTACATCAATACCCTCACCTAGATATTGATTCATCCTCTCATATACCATCTTTCAATCTTATAGATGATTCCTATATGGATGATTCTCCCTCATCCCCTCCTGAGCCACCATCTTCATCCACCTCATACCAACAACTACTTCAAGATATCATTGCACAACCATCCTTCACACCATCTGTTTCCATTCCACTTATCTTCCATTTCCACATTTCCTATCTCTCAACCTTCATTTCCACCATCCACAAGTTCTCCACCAACATCTCCTGCTGCCCCACCTTCAATTCCTACCTCTACTCAAGTCCCTCTTGAGCATGTAGATCTTCCAGCTCTAGCAGACAGGCTCTATGAGCTGATAGCTCCCAGGCTATCCCTCTTGCTGGAGACCTCTGTGGCTCCTCTTATAAAAACAGTTCAAGAACTGTCTGCCAGGCTTTCTTCCATTCTTCCTCCTCAGGCAATCCCTTCTTATGGGTGCCTTGATCTAGTTGCCACTGAATCTAGGCAGGGGGAGATGCCTCATGAAGTTGAAAGATTGCCTGCTGCTGCTGTATCTTCAGTCCAAGCTTCAACAACTCCAGTTGCAGTTATCACAGTGGACCTCAAGTCACTGTTATCAGTTTTTGACTCTGCTTATTTCAACTGTCTTCCAGTCTAACACATTGAAGACCAGCAATCTGAAGATCTCTCTAAGGCCATTGTGCCTATTTCCAGCTGTGATACCAGCTTAATAAGCTCTTTTATAAATTCCCTATATACTGCTGCTCCTTCTGTTTCTGTTGCTCTTACTGATGCTGCTCCTACTGCTGTTATTAATGTTTCTGCTAGTTCTGATATTGGTGTTATTGAGGATATACATATGACAGAGGCATTTGTTTTTGAGCCTGTTGTTACTGCTGCTAATGCTCCTTCTGCAGTTTATTTTCCAGTTTCATCTGATACTACTGCTGCTGTACCTTCTGTTTCTGAAAGTGTTGTATCTGAATCTGCTGTCACAACTCCTTCTGCTAGTATTGCTTCCACCCCTCTTCCTGCTGTTGCTACTACTACTATTGCTGTTTCTGCTGTCTCTCCTGCTCAGTCACAACAACAAAAAGATTACCTCAATAGGATTGATGCAGTGTATGATAATCCTCCAAGCTCAGATAGTGATCAGTTTAGGACTGACTCAGATGATTCCTCTGCTACAATTGCAAGGAAAAGAAAGGCCAGAAGCAAAGAAATGAAGAGAGTTCCCCCAGCAAAAGTGAAAGACACAAATGACATTTCATACTACATACTGCATAATTGCCCTATCACAGAACATTGGATGCAATACTCCAAAAATCAATTGAAGGCTATGAAGAAGAAGAGAAAATATGATAAAGGATCATCCCAGTTCAATCCACCTCCTCCTCCTCCTCCTTCACCTGATGCAGGTGCAAGTGGAAGTTCTGCATCTCAACCTTCTGCCAGAAGCCAAACCTCTTATCAACCTCAAGGAAGATCCCAATATAAAGGAAATCGATCTAGAGGCTACCAGTCAAGAAGAGGAAATTACAGAGGAAATCAAAGAGAATTCCAAGTTTATTCTAATGGATATTCCAGACAACATCCATACCAAAGGGAAGGATAAGGTCCATCTGACACAACTTCTGGCCCCTTTCCTTATAAGCTCAAAGATTTAGTCTCTTCCAGAGCTCCTCCTGATAATCCTTCAAACAGATATGAGCCTCCTGTTCCATATGAGGATCCTGAAAATAATCCCACCTCATGGACAGCTAGGATGAAAGAATTGGCTGCTTTAGATCAGATTAAGAAAGCTAGAGAACAAGGAAAAGATACATCCAGTTTCACTACCTTATCAGATCAAAGGAAGAAGGAACTTGAAAGATATTCATCCAGTAAATTTTTTGATTCAGAAAGCTACATGAAGCTGCATCCAGAAGCTATAGTGCCCAGGCCAAATCAACAAACCTCTCTAGGTGCAGCTGATGATAGAAGATCTAAGAAAGAAGCTCTCAATCCCAACAGAGAAATAATACTTATAAAGGGAAAAGTAAAAGAATGATTCTGTTAGGTGACAGTATATTTTGTTTTCTGAACTATCTGAGATAATATCTGTAATTCTGTAATGTTTTGTTTGTTGCATTTCTATTTTGTATGCTTTTATTTTTCCAATGTCTGTAAATAGTAATCCTAACCTAAATAGGGGGAGATTGTTGGAACACCCTATTACTGATTTGGGCAAGGATCACTATGTCTCTTAGGAAACCTGTCTTGACCTCATTGTATAGATCTAAAGGTCAATTAGAATTGAGTCTAAGGGTTAGTAGTTAGGTTTGGAAGCTGCCCTCAAGACCAGGTTTTTTCAGTTTTGGAGACCAAGTCATTTCGTCGAGCTCAGTACGACGAATCTTCGAACTCCATTCGACGATCACTGAGCTCACTTTGATGAATCGTCGAACTCCATTCGACGATCTCTGAGCTCAACTTCAACAAGTCGTCGAACTCCATTCGACGATCTTCGAGCTCAGATTGACGTTCTTGACTCCAGTTTGATTCTCTATCTCTGAGCTCAGTTCGACGATAGTTGAGCTCAGATCGACGATCTGTGTTTCTATCTAAGTTCAGTCTCTAAGCTCAGTTCAACGATAGTGGAGCTCAGTTCGACGTTTTTCTGAAGAGTTAGACGTTTTTCAAGATTCAAATTCAGACAGTTGTGGAATTATTCTCAGCATTTAGGACAGAGATCCTGTAGCCATTTTTAATTAATCTGGAGCAAGTTTCAAGGAATTTTCAAGGAATGTTTTATTGGACTTTCCTCCAGAAGACAAATTCAGTTAAGGAAGTCATTTATGACAGGCTAACAGCTATCTTGGACAGAGAAATATTCTTTCAGATCTAAGGAATAAAAGATCAGCTTTTTCATTCCTGCTGTAGAATATAGAACAACTTCTGCAACAACAATTCTCTGCAACAACAAGAATTACAACTCTTACAACAACAATTACACAAGAGAAAGAAAGAGAGTTGCAGACATTCTCAGTCTCAAAAATTCATACAAGAACACACATCACAAAAGGAGATCAACTAGCTGAAATTTTCAGATCTCTCTTGATTCAAGTGTTCAAAGGCCATCATCATTCAAGACTCCAGACACCTCACATTTCAGCTATTGCTGAAATCATCTTTTGCTGGAGATCAAATCATCTGAAGGCCTATCACCCTACTGCAAAGCTTCACTTCCTGAACAACTCAAGATCTCAGGGGGAGCTTTGACAACATCCACTATCTTCTCTCTAACTGTTGACAGAGAAGATCATCTCATCCCTTTCTCTCTCTCTGCTGTAAAGGGTTTTTCAAACTCCCTTCAAAAGTTTGTGATTGGTTTCTCAGACCTTATCAAAACTCAGTGGTGGCAAGACACCTGATCAAAAAATCTGGTTTGGTTTTTGAGCACCTTATCAAAAGCTCATTGGTGCCCAGGACACCTGATCAACTCATCCTGCAGTGGATTCCTACCTAGGGTGGTAGAAGAGTGGATGTACCTAGATTGGTTGGGGAACCACTATAGCTCCTTGTGTCTTCTGGTTGCTTGTTTTTCTTTTATTTTCTGGCTGTGCTTTGAGATTGATCTGTGATTGTTCTGTGTTTAGATTTACTCTATATTATTTGCTTCCCTGTTCACTTAGGAATACAACAAAAGTTGTAAAAAGTTTTTATCAAGCACCATACTCTATTCACCCCCCCTCTAGAGTATATCAGATCTAACTTGCACTTTCAGACTACTCAACTCCCACCCCCAGGATCCAGCTTCCAGTGGTCTCGACGAGACAGCCTCCAGGGGTCTCGGCGAACCAGCTTCCAGGGGTCTAGGCGAGATGACCCCAGGAGGGGTAGAAGAAAGTGCACCAGGAAGATGGCCCAGGAAGGAAAGGATGGGAGAGGGGGTCAAGCGAGACCTTACCGGCGGGGTGTTATTCCCCAGCCTGACGAGTGCTAGCCTCCCAGGCGAGCAGGTCGCGCGAGTGGAGCATGCAAGACCACCAAGTAGGGGGTCACCCTTCAGCGAGCTGATTGTCTCAGCTCCCATTCCTGAGGAGTTATGAGAACCTGACATGACTTACTATACCGGGAAGGATGACCCCATCCAGCACCTGTAGTGGTTCGAAGATGCAGTCTCTATCAGGCCGATGACAGATGCATTTAAGTGTCGACTCTTTGCGATCATGTTGAAAGACAAGGCAAGAGATTAGTTCCAACAACTCCCAGCGAGATCGATCTATGGGTTCAAAGAATTTAGCCGGAGCTTTCAGCTTCGCTTCTCCACTTCAAAAAAGAGGAAGAAAAGTCCCGTGTCAATCTTCAAGATAAGTCAGAGGCCGGAGGAGTCGTTGGCCCAATATGTGGATAGGTTCCAAGTCTTGAAAATTGTGAAGTGAAAGTGGGTGAATGGAGGACTTGGTCCTATCCGCACGGACTACGCGGACAGGGTTGGCATACAGCCAGGTCGGCAGGGCTGTTGCAGTCGACCTAGTCTATGGCGGCCTGGGCGGTCTGTTCGCACGGACTACGCAGACAGCAGTGGCGGTCTGCCAGGCCGGCATATGCACAGCTAGCAGTTGGATCCCAGAATGTAACCGGGCAGATAGCGACTCTATCTGTGGAGTCCGGCAAGAAGCAGACTGAAGAACTGGAGCTCGGCAGACCGAGATGGCAGAAGCCTTGGTCTTGCTCTGGTGAAGCGGCAAGTGGAAGACGCGGAGATCGCCAGTCAGTGCGGACTGATACTGGAGTTCGTCGAGGCAGGCAGATTGAATCCAGTGTCCTCCAGTAAGTGCGGACTGGCCCTTGCAGCCAGTGGTGTGGACTTGGTTGGTTCTGAACCAAGTCCATGTTTGGCTCAGTCCGGGGAGATCGCACAGTGGAGTGCGGACTGCTTCTCGGTCAGCCAAGCTCGGCAGTAGTGTCATGTGCCTTAGTTGCGAGCTTGGAGGAAGCGAACTAGAGATTGCATCTGCAACTGCGTGCAGACTGGAGTAGTCTGCAAGATATGCAGACTGGAGCACTTTGCGGGATATGCAGACTAGAGGTATCCGCAGTATAAGCAGACTGGAGCTGTGTTAGCTAAGTCCGACAGTTGCCTTGGTGGCGAGGATGTGTGCTCGGGATAAGCAGACTGGAGCTGTGTCCGCTGATAGGAGGACAGTTGTTGTAGAGTTCGGCTATGACAGTCCTGGCTTGGCCTTTGGCGATAAGGCGGACTGTGTTGCTGTCCGGCCTTGGTGAAGCGTTGGCATTGGCTTGGCCTTTGGCGACAAGGCGGACTGGCGTTGTGTCCGGCCTTGGTGAAGCTTTGGCGGACTGGCTATCCTGTACAGGTCGCGGTAGACTGGGTGTGTATCCGCGGACTTGCGGATACATTTGTTCTTGCTGCGGGATGTGGCGGTGATCCTATCGGCTAGGACGGTGACCACACTACTCATCATGCCTATAAATAGGACCCATGTCACATCAGAACCAAAAAAAGAGAACCTATATGTATGAGAACCTAGAGAACTAATGAACAGTTGTGCGGATAGCGCTGAAAAGCCAGGACTTGGCTCTGATTGTGGTCAGAGACAGTGCAGACTCTGCGGTTAAGCAACAGGCGGTAATCAGCAGGTTGCGAACAGCGACCAGGCGGTTGTCTATTTAGCAACTTGGTTTGGGGTTAATAAGTCACCTTCTTCAGGCGGACTGTTCAGTTCGGCATCGCAGTGTGTGTTGTCTGGCGGCTAGGCAACCTCGCGGTCAGGCGTCTTGCAAATCGGCGGCTAGAGCTAAGCATTGGAATAATGGGCAGTTCGCGCGACTTGGGTTGCGGTCTAACGACCTGGCGGATTGTGAGGACTCCACAGCAGTAGTCCGGCGTCTTCGTGTTGGAGTCAGCGTGGCTTGTGTTTTCTTGTCTTTGTAATTGTCTCTGCTCTCCCTGTGGTGGTGTTGGTGAATCATGTCTTGCCATGTGTGTATTGTCTTGTAATGAAGTTTGCTGTTAATCAATAAAGAATCTTGTTACTGTATATGTTTTCTGGTTGACTAACTTTAGTTGAGAAAACCCCTGCTCATTTCAAGATCCCGAAAAATCAACCCGTGTGATCATGATGTGATCTTGATAGCTCTGAGAATATTAATTTGGCTTCAGACTATCTGGTTGACCACCTGGAGAAATTTCAACATGGTATCAGAGGTTGGAGGTTGGAGTGGATAAGCAATGATCAACTGAAGTGGTTGTTGCTCTTGTGAAGAGGGAACTAGTGGTGGAACCATGACAGTGAAAGATGCAAGTGGTCTTGAAATTGAACTCCTTATAGAGACGAACTTTGATTGGTGGAAGTATTGTATGATGAGCTTTCTTCTTGGCGAGGACCTTTGGGAGGTGGTATGCATAGCAGAAAGACAAGAGGTTACTGTTGGCAATGCTGAAGAGATGAGAGCTTATAAGGGGACAAATGCGAAAATGGAGTCTATTCTCAAACAGGTGATCTCATCATAGCTCTTGGATCACATCAGTGGATGTCGGTCAGCTGCAGAGGTTTGGACATTCCTTGTTGGGTTTTTCAGGAAGGAGGTGAAGGTTGCTGCGGAGGATGGTCCTTCTACTTCATATTATAAAGAGAGGAGTGGTTCTCCTAGGCGTGATGGGAAGAGAAAGGAGGGACCAAAGTGCTATAGATGCAAGCAACATGGTCATCTCAGGAAGGAGTTCAAGGTTGTCTTGCTCTCTGCGAACGTAGCTCATGTTGGAGGCAAGGAGAAGAACTTTGTTGGGTCTTCAACAAGTTCAGATGTTGATCGGATGAAGGCCAGTGATTGTGCAGTTATTTGGCATGAAAGACTTGGGCATGTAGGGATGAAAAAGCTGAAAGCAATTGCAGGAAGAAGACTCGTAAGAGGCTTGCCTAGATGGTCATCCTACGATGACGGTCAAGCTTGCACGGGATGTCAGCTTGGTGAAGCTTATCACTTTACGGTTGATAAGGCGCAATCTAGATGTAAAGCACCTTTGGAGGTTGTCCATTGTACTCTGTTTGGACTGACCGTCAGTGCCAGTCTTGGAGGCAGCAGGCTCATGCTGATATTGGTTGATGACTATTCGAGGTATACTTGGGTATACTTCATAAAGGAGAAGTCAAACATGTTCTGCTTGTTTGTGGAGTTCAAGAAGCTTATGGAAGGCCAGCTTGGCCTGCAGATCAAGAAGTTGAGGACAAGACCCAGTGGTGAGTTCGGCTCAACCGAGTTCTTAAAATTTTGCAGAAAGCATGGGATCCGAAGGGAGCTTTCTTGTGGACATACTTCATAGCAAGATGGTGTTGTAGTTTGGATGATCCTTCTGTTGATGGGGACCTGCAAGTGTTGGCTTCGGTGCAAAGCCATTCCTAAGGCCTTTTGGGCGGAAGGGATGGCTTGTGCGGCATACGTCATGAAAGTCCACCTAGTGTCAACTACCTTCACCTATGGGGGGGGGGAATATATGACGTGCAGCGTTTTTGCGGAATTAAAATTGTACCTGCACACGAAAATAAAACACCACAGCAAAGAAGGTACACAAGCAATTTATAGTGGTTCCCCGATTTGGGTACATCCACTTTCCCCCTTCGACCTATCTCCCAACAAGGGACGACTCGGTCACTTCACCAACAGGATTGAAATCCAATCCTTGCACTATCGGAAGGAACCCTTCCACACGTAGGAGTCAACACTCCCACAACACGGGTTGCACCCAACCCTTACAGCTAGGAACCAACGTTCCTTTACAACAAAAATAAAACTAGAATGTACAAGAAATACAAACTACTTTTGGAGACTAAAGTGTCCCTCTTTGTTGACGACGTGTTCTTGAAGTCCACGAAGAGTCCACAACCCTAGATCTCTCTTGGAGAGAATCTCCCCGGAACCGGCGGCGGCAAGATGGGCGGCGGCTTGGTTCACGGGATCGGTGACGACAACGGTGTGCGGCTGCTGTACTTTGGAGATCCAAACTTCGTAGCAAAGCTAGCTAGGTCTACCAACGGTCACACTAGGATCGATTGTCTCAATCGATTCTGACGGGGAAGGTTTTCCCGATCAACAAATCAAGAGACAAAAGATCTCCGGTTAGACACGTGAGACTCTAAGCTTGGCTAAGCTTCTGTCGACGGGAGATCTGGAAGAAACCACGATCAAGACCGGCGATCAACTTGCTCGAGCATCGACGACGGCGGCGGCGGAGCAGAACTCGCGATCTAGGTCACGTCGCGGCTCGTCTTTTTCAAATCTTCTTCGCTCGTCTACTGTTCAAAAATACGCGTGTATTTATACAGTAAAAATACTCTTTTATGACCGTTATGGGTCCCACCAGAAGAAACCCTAATTCCGGTTCAAAACAGTGCCAGCGGCAGAATCTGGTCCAGCTGTTTCCAGAAAATTGCCCAAGTCAAAATCGGCGAGAATCGAAGGTGATTCTCGTCGAATCGGCGAGAATCAAAGGTGATTCTCATCGATTCGGCGAGAATCAAATATGATTCTCGTCAATGTTGACTTTATTGCACACTCTGATTTAGCCGGGTCGAGTCGGCGAGAATCAGCCAGTGATTCTCGACGATTCGGCGAGAATCACTAGTGATTCTCGCCGAATCGGCGAGAATCACTTGGTGATTCTCGTCGATTATTTACTTAGCATCAGAGTTGCTCGCTTTGAAGTAGCTGGATCGAGTCGGCGAGAATCAGCCAATGATTCTCGACGATTCGGCGAGAATCACTTGGTGATTCTCGTCGATTTACACTTAGACGATTTTTCATCATTCCACCCATGAGGTGCTCCTTGTCCCATCCTTGCTCCTTGTCTGCTCTTGCCTTAACACAACTCTGTACTTGAAAGTAAGTACACTCAAATAGAGAGAGTACACGTAGGCCAACACACTGATCTGCTCAACGAGGGATTACGTCGTGCAGACCCGTGTATATTGACCTACTGCACCCTGACATTGGTGTGTACTTAGTGTGGAATAACTGCAAGCACAACTTGAAAGATTTTATCAAATACATTGTGAATTCATCTTAGCTTGACAGGTGGCTTCCTCAAATCCAGGTAATTGTGGATACAATACCCAACACGTCATCAATCAGATGCCTCTTAGTTCAATCATTGTGAAGACTCCAGTTGAGCTGATGTTCGAGGTAAAGCCCAGTGTGAAGCACCTAAGGGTGTTTGGATCTACCTGCTACGTACACGCTCCGGATGCTCTTAAGACGAAGCTAGTCTTTGTTGGGTATGATGAGTAGAAGAGAAAATGGAGGTGTATGGATCCTGCGATGAAGAGGCTCATCGTGTCGAGAGACGTTGTCTTCGATGAGCTGACATCATATTGGGATAGCTCATATGTAGAGCTAGAGATGTGCAGGTCAGATGGTGGGATGAAGGAGGCTGCTGCTAAGGTTCAGTTGGAGATGCCTGAGTCACCAGGAGCTCCAGGTTGTTCTAGCTCCGGGGCAAAGACGTCAAAGTCAGGAAGAAGGGGGAGCGATGCTCCAGGTGCTTCTGGCACGAAGATGGAGGCTTCTGGTTCAAGAAGCAGGGGAAGTGATTTTCCAGGTAGTTCTTATTCAAGAGGGGAGACTTCTGGTTCATGAAGCAGGGGGAGCGTTGCTCCAGGTGCTGCTAGTTCCAGAACGGTGGCGTCTTGTTCAAGAAGTAAGGTGAGCATTGTTACAGGATTGCCCGGAAATGGAGCTAGTTCAGGAGAAGCAGCGGAGGTGGCTAGCCGTGAACAGGTTCTTCGGAGATCGAAGAGGATCAACAAACCACCAGCTCAATATAGTGAAGGTAATACGACGAGCTTAGTCTCATGTTTCCTTACAAACCCTCAGGTCGAGCGGGTACCTTCTAGCTGTGATGACACCACTAGAGTCAAGGAGGTGGATGACGCCAAGGCTGAAGAGGTGACTTCTCTCAGAGGTGACGAGGCTTGTGCCCTTGTGCCCAAGGTTGTTGGTGATACTCGTGTGACGTACGAGTGGAGGTCGTAGCTGAAGAAGAAGGCAGAGGGAAGCATGACTCCTTTTGCGAGATGCTGGAGGGCTCCATCATGGCCCATAATATACAGGGCAGGGACTATATCTTGGACATCTCCTCGAAGGTGCTATCGAAGGGGCCAGGTGCACGGTTATGGGAGATGCTGGAGTTATTCACCACTTCTCACTTCAACGGGGAGTGTTGAAAATTTTGAAGTGAAAGTGGGTGAATGGAGGACTTGGGCATATCCGCGCGGACTACACTAACAGGGTTGGTAGACAGCCAGGTCAGCAGGGCTGTTGCAGTCGACCTGTACTATGGCAGCCTGGGCAGTTTGTTCGCGCGGACTATGCGGACAACAGCGCCGGTCTGCCAGGCCGGCGTATGCATATCTAGCAGTTGGATCCCAGAATGTAACTGGGCGGATAGCGACTCTATCCGCGGAGTCCGGCAAGAAGCAAACTGAAGAACTGGAGCTCGGCAGACCGGCATGACAGAAGCCTTGGTCTTGCTCTGGTGAAGCAGCAAGTGGAAGCCGCGGAGATCGCCAGTCAGTGCGGACTGATACTGGAGTTCGCCGGGGCAGGCGGATTGAATCCAGTGCTCGCCAGTAATTGCGAACTAGCCCTTGCGGCCAGTGGTGTGGACTTGGTTGGTTTTGAACCAAGTCCATGTTTGGCTCAGTCCGGGGAGATCGCGCAGTGGAGCGCGGACTGCTTCTCAGTCCTCCAAGCTCGGCAGTAGTGTCGTGTGTCTTGGTTGCGAGCTTGGAGGAAGCGAACTGGAGATTGCATCTGCAGCTGCGTGTTGGATCCCTAGTTTGATTTGGGATAGGTTCACTAACTTAGGATCTTGTGACCCACAATGTATAGCCAGGGTCATAGTTGTGTCCTAGAGTCTAGGCAAAGTCCTTAGAGTCAACATCGCATGGACCAGCTATCAACAAGACTGCCTAGACTCTAGGACACAACTATGACCCTGGCTATAAAGTCAACATCTTGGCCTAGACTATAGCCAGGGTCAACAGTCCAGGATTATTGCCTGCCATTTTTCCACGGGACAGTTGGGGAAATTATTCAATGTTGCTTATTCTCTAGGCCGTCAGCATTGAATGAAGAAGGAATTCAAAATTCGAAAGACCAATTTCCCCAGAAAATATAAAAAGAGATTTTTCTCTCTTTCCTGACAGTACATAAGACAGATAGAAAGAAAGTGAAAAACATATACAGAGAGAATATTACTGAATCAGACAAGAAAAATACAACCCGTCTGCTCTCAGTCTGACATAAGATGTCTGATATAAAAGAAGAAGAACAATCATTCAAATACCAAGAGTCTTCATTCTTCAAACTCTCCAGGACACTTCACAGGACAACAAATCTTCCATCTGTCAAAGAAGTTCCTGAAGATCTCTCTGATCAAGGCTGAAAGCTTGAAGGCCTATCACCCTGTGCAAAGCTCCAGTTCTCCTGAACTCTTCTACATCTCAGGGGGAGCTTTGACAACATCACTGAATCCGCATAGTCTTCTCATTTGATTGAGAAAAGAAGACTTTCATCACTCTCTCATCCCCACCTCTGTAAAGGGTTGTCATCTCCCTTCAAAAGTGATTCCTGGTTACAAGTCACCTGATCAAAAGACTTGAGGATTTGATTTTTGAGCACATGATCAAAAGCTCATTGGTGTCAGACACCTGATCAAAAACCTGAGTGGATTCCTACCAGGGTGGTAGAAGAGTAGATATACCCAGGTTAGGGAACCACTATAAAATTTCTTGTGTCGTCTGGTTGCCCCTTTTCTTTTTGTTATTACTGTGCCTGTGTTTTTAGGACTGCTGTGTGCTTATTTACTTTAGTTTAATTCTACACCTTTTAATTACAGCAGAAGCTGTAATAGTTTTATAAGGACCTACAAATACTCTATTCATCCCCTCTAGAGTACATTAGATCTAACATATCACTTTCAATTGGTATCAGAGCAGGTTCCTTTGGTTGTACAAGCTAAAACTTGAACCAAAGATCCTGTTAGATCTAAACATTATTTCATTTTCATTTAGATTATAAACACAACCATGACACAAAATAAGGATTATGCAAGCACCAGACCTCCAGTTTGCACCTTAATAGGTTTGCCATCTGGAAGGCAAGAATCAAGTTGTACATGAACTCTATTGATGAAGACATCTACAACTCTATTTTGATAGGTCCCCCATAGGCATCTACATCTACAACATCTTCCAGCAACAATGCAGTCCCACCACCTGAGTGGACTGAAGCCCAGAAGAAAGCAAAGATTGCTGATGCCAAAGCCATGAACATATTGGCTCAGATTATGTCAGATGACATCTTTCAGAAGGTGGCTGAGTGCACCTCTGCAAAAGCAATATGAGATTCACTCAATCAAATGGTTGCTGGCTCATCAGATGAGAGGAAAGATAGAAGATCAAACCTCATCACACAATATGAAAACTTCAAGAAGGATGAGGCAGAAAAAGTTGAAGTGATGTACAACAGGCTTAGCTCCATCATCAGTGAGCTAAGGACCTTAGATAAAGAAATCACCTTGACTGAAGTGAATGACAAGATCCTAATGTGCTTCCCAAGCTAATGGGACACCAAGATCTGGCCAATCAAAGAAGCCAGAAGCTTGAATGAGATTTCAACTGAATCTCTCCTGGGAAAACTCAAATCTTATGAGCAGCTAATCAAGTCCAGAGAAGCAGTGGAATACAGGACTCCTCCTCCAGTAAGGAAAGAACAATCCATTGCATTCAAGGCTGCTGAAGAAACTGAAGCCCCAATAGTCAATGAAGAGCTAATGAGTCTCTTTGCCAAGAGATTCTTCAAAATGGCAAGGAAAGACTTCACAAGGAAGTCATCCAGAAATGACAGCCAGCCAAGGTGTGACAAAACCCCCACTAAAGAGGTAGTGTGTTTTGGATGCAGGAAACCAGGACATTTCATGTCTGAATGTCCTGAAAATCAAAAGAAGGAAGAAGAAGAGAGAAGGAATCAAGAAGCAAGCACTACAACAAGCCCTCTTCCAGCAAGCACAAAAAGAAGGACAAAGGATTTGTGGCTGAAACATGGAGTGACACAGAAGATGAATCCACATCTTCCAGCTCCAGTGAAGAAGAAGAGGAGGCCAAGAAAAAGGAGGTTTGCCTCATGGTAATTGATGCAAGCAGTAGCAGATCAGATACAGATGAATTTGATAATGAAGAAAACCTGTCAGCTGAAGATCAGGTAATAGCATCTTATGATTTTGAATCTGATGAATTTAAATTTGAATTTAAAAACTTATGCTTAGATTTGATAAGCTCTGAGAAGGAAATCAAACTTCTCAGAGATAAATTGAATGATCTAGATAAAATCACTTCTAAAAATGCAAATCTATCAAGTGAACTGAAATCTGCAAATGAACAAATTACTTTTCTGAAATAAGAACTTAGCAAAGCTAAGATATTAGAAGAATCATTAAATGGCAGAAGTTTGGAATTGCTAGATATAACCAGCACAGTAAATGCTAGAACAAATAACTGCAGATTAGGATTAGGAGCCACATCCAGTGAACCAACCTTAATCCAAAGGAATCATTTTCAAAACCTGTAAATTTTATCTCTGATAAAGGAAAGAAAAACACTAAACAAGTAAATAAGGTTAATAAAATTCTAGAACAAATTGAAGCTAAGGACAAAATTAAAAACCAGAAGAATGATAAAAATAACAATGTTCAGCAGTTATCATCGAACCCAGATCGACGATATAGGAACAGATCGTTGAACTCAGAACGGCGATCTCTGAACGCAAACTTCAATAATAATCATTCATCTAACTGCGATCGACGAACTTTGTATGGTTCGTCGAGAAGAGGTCGATGAACGTGGGGCACAGAAAATGAATATGTTCATTCTCTGGGCAGAGATCGACGATCTCAACCCAATTCGTCAAACTCTGGTCGACGAACTTACAGAAATTCGTCGAACCCAGAAAGCCTTAACCAAAATTTTAACTATAACTGCAACTTAAATAATTCTAGAAAAGCTTTTAATCCTCTAGCTGATTGGGTTATACCACCTAGAAGATATCGCCCCCTAGGATATAAATCCCAACCAGAATTTTCAATTATTTCCAGCTTTTCAAATCAACAAAATAAAGGACCCAAGGTAACCTGGATCAAGAATATTTAACTGCTTTCATTGCAGAAGAAGAGCTGTCCAGGAGTAAATCAGCCATAGTCTCTGGACAGTGGATGCTCTAAACACAAGACAGGTAGCAAGGACAATCTCACCAATTACAAGTCCAAGCTAGGTCCAAAGGTGATCTTTAGTGATTCAAAAAGTGGCCAGTCTGAAGGATATGAAGCAGTGAATGAAAGAATTAGTGTCTAACCACCTAGAGGGGGTGAGTGAATAGGTGTAATTCTCTTTTTCTTAAGGCAGAATATTTGTACTGTTAATTAATCAGAAACTGCTAATTCTACAACTAACACAGCACAACATTCACAGAAACATTCAATCACAGAGTGCACACAGTTTTTATAGTGGTTCCCCAAGGTCTGGGTACATCCACTTTCCCCCTTCGTCTATCTAGCAGTGTGCTAGATTCGGCCTAACTTCTTCTCTTCACCTCAGATCCGCAGATCTTACAGCTCAGAACCCAATCAAGGTTCCTACAACTCAGAGTGTGTCCACACTCCTATAGCTCAGGCACACAACCCTACCTCAGCCTTCAATAAGGCCTACAACTCAGAGATACAATCTCCTATAACTCAGGCACAGAGCCCTACCTCAGCCTTTAACAAGGCCTACCACTCAGAGATCTAAATCTCCTACTACTCAGCCTTTATAACACAGTCTTACAGCTCAAATCTAGAATAGATCCTACAGAAAATTGACTAAACAAAGTATTTTACCACCACCAAGATAGAGAGAGAATGGATGGATGGCTTCTTGATCAGTTCTTGGAAGAATCTGATGGCAGAGAACAACCTCTCTTAGCTTTCTTCAAAGCTTCTTGAATCTGAACTCAGTAGGGTTGAACTCCTGTGAAGTTGATCTTCAATCAGCTTCTGACTTGAGATTCAGATCTCAATCTGAATCTTTCTTGGCAGCCTGGTTCAGCAACTGCACTTCAATAGATGGAGCTCTCTCTCTCCAACTTCTTCTTAGATCTTCTAACGAAAATCTTCTGTATTAGTTCTTCTCTATTAATTGTTGTCTGTTGAAGGAGAATGCCTTTATATAAACATTCTCCTTGGTAACCAGCTGATCCGGTTTCTAACAAACTTCTGACAGCTTTGACACTTGCAGTAGACCGGTTAGAAATGACAGCTGTCAAATCATCCAGTCACTTCTTGAAATACTGTCTCTGTCTGAAAGTGTCGAGACTGAACTTCATCATGTGTCGACACAAGTAGACTAAGTGTCAACACAAGTGAACTAAGTGTCGACACAAGCCATGGTGGTGTCGACACATCTTCTTTGTTGTTGATACTTCTTCTCGACACAGCTTCTGTAGAATGTGTCGACACTGATTCTGTGTGTCGACACAATCGCTTCTCTTTAACTTTGTTGAATCTCTGCTGTGTGTCGACACAAGTCCTGTGTGTCGACACAGTTGATGTTGACAAAGTCTTCAGTGTGTCGACACTGCCTCTTGGTGTCGACACAATTGATGTCGACTAAGTATTACTGTGTGTCGACACTTCCTTTTGGTGTCGACACAGTTGATGTCGATAATGCTTCTTTGTGTGTTGACACTGCCTCTTGTTATCGACACAGTTGATGTCGACAATGCTTTTTTGTGTGTCGATTCTGCCTCTGTATGTCGACACAGTTTCTTCTGGTGTCGAATCAGCCTTTCCAAGTGTCGACACAATTTACTCCAAGTGTCGACACATCTTTTGTCCAGTGTCGACACAAGCCTTCATAAGTGTCGACACAGTTTCTCCAGGTGTCGACACATGGACTTAGAAATTTTTCTGCATTCATGCATGTTTCTTAACCTGCACATTTAAACTAAAAACACATCAAATAGACCTTGATGCATATCATTGAGTAGGGTGAGGCTTCTTCAAATCTGGTACACATTTTCCAATGTACCCAACAATCTCCCCCTATTTGGAGAAGTCATAACCCTTAGTCAATGATATACACCATTCATAACAAATACACATTATGATGTATAAAAATATTATATGACAGGGTAACTTCTAAAACAAAACATATATAATATATCATCACAAAATAATAATGCTAACACAATGAGCATTTATCAATGTTTTGTTCAAACTTCAAAAGTTTCTTTATCAAAAGTTTACATAGATTTTAACACTAAAGATTACAAAGTTGTAAACTCAAGTAAATCTATCCTAAGGCTGCTCAGGCTCCTTGATGACTATGCCTTTGCCTGATTTGATCTTGGCTTGGATAGGAGCATCAGTATCATCAGCTGGCTTCTTGTCCTTAAGATCTTTCTTCTTCTGCTCTTCAGCCCTTATTCTTTGCCTTTCAAAATAGTGAAAGGGCTTTGAGAAATATTTGCTAGGCTCCTGAGTATTAGGAGGTAGCTTCCCAGCTTTAGCCTTTCTTCTATATTGAACTATAGCTTCTTGCCTGGCTTCATGCTTTTGCCATTCTTGTTCTGAGTACCATTTGCCCCTATCATGGGTCTGGTCCTTTACAGCTTTCCAAGCAGTTAATATAATATTCCTTGATGTTGGACTCCACTTCTGAAAATCAGGCCTCAACTCTGTCTGTTCTCTGAATCTTTTCTTTGACAATAGAGCTTCTTGCTCTTTGTTCAAAACTGCCTCTGGCACTGGCATATCTACTTTCTCAAGGATAATATGTTTATTACCCTCTGGAGGACTGTACATAGACTGTACTTCATGGTGAATCATCTCAAAATCAGCTAGATGATAAATAACTTGGGCAACTTCAGCTTGAACCCCTTCGAAGTAAGCAGGTTGTACACCAGACTCAGCCACATTGTCATCATCACAGAGGGGTGGATATCCAAGTGTGGCTCTAATGCTATTCGATATCCATTTAGCATGATCAGAGCCAGCTTTGACTCATACTCTCTCCCCCTTTATGACTTCTCTGGCTACATGATCCCTAAGGTCATCCTTTTGAAATCTGATTTGTTCATCTAGAAAATTAACACCATCTTTATAGAATGCCTTTAACTTTAGCAGCTATCCAGAAATGGTCTTTTGAGATTGCTCAATAGCTGTTTTGATAGCAGCTAGGCCTTCCTGTAATTGCTTATCAAACTCTCCCTTATAAAACTCTGTCTTGGCTTTAGCCTTGTCCTCAGTCTGGGTAGTTGCAACATTCTTCAGTTCTGTAACAATCACATTATGTGATTCTGTCAGATTATCATTCATTCTAATCTGATTCTCTAGAACATATCCTTGCTTGACAGCTATGTCATCAACTTGAGTCTTGATTTTCTCTTGATGTGTTGCTAGAAAAACCACAGCATTGCCTCCTTTGTGAAAGCAATCTGTCATCTCCTTCTTATGCTGATTTACTTCAAATCTTATAGATTTAATATCTATAGCCAACGAGAGTTGTAGATCTTTGTGGGTCTCATCCATATACTTCTCCATGACAATCCTTTGTTCATCTAGCTTTACTTATAGAGAGACTAATAAGGAGATATAATCAGCTGTTGGGGCAGATTGTGGAGCAGTAGTTTGTAATGCTTTCTTGTAGCTTTGGCTTCTCCTTTTGAAGACCATTAGCTTCCTCTTCTTAGCTCTTGTAGCTTCTTCATCCTCTAATGCTGAGGAACTGTCTATATTAACTCTATCCTTAGGACTAGGAGCCAATTTCTGTGCAGTCCTAGGTAGCTCCCCTTGAGTTCCATGCTCCTCCTCAACATCTGTTTTCTCCCCCTGAGATCCTACTTGCTCCCCCTCAAGGTTAACTTGCTCCCCATCAAAGTGTGCTTTCTCCCCTTCAAATTCAGTTTGCCATAAATCAGGGAACAACTCTTCAAGAGTGAACTCTTATTGAGTTGGGACTAGGAGACACTCTTATCTCTAGAGCATGATCAGTAGCAGATGTATCCTCCATGATTACATCTTGAGCTTGACTGTATAGTTGTGTTGGCTGGTCAACATCAATCAAAAATTCAGTTAGTGTCTCATCCTTATCATTAAGAATGGATTGATTAACCTCTTGAACTACCTCAAGAATTGTTTGTGTAGCCATTTCACTTTCCAAGTGAGTTGGCACTTCCTCATGTTGAGGTTCCCCCTGGAGTGGATCCTAGTGGATGGGGCTAGCAGATGGTTGCTCCCCCTGCCTCTGTGCATCTTCATTTCTTACTGCTTTTACTGGTGACTGTCCAGCATTTTCAGCCTCTTCCTCATTAGAACTGAAAGCTGCTTGCTCGTCTGAACTACTGGAAGGTTCAGGAGCCATTGTGGCTTTCTTCTGCTTCCTCTGTGGAGGAGCTTCCTTCTTTGGAGTAGGCATATCCTTAGTTAATACCCTCTCCCACCTGGAGATGATCCTGATGTCCATCCTTCTCATGTGATTTATCTTAGTCCCAACTGACTGTTCCATCACTTCAGGTATTGTTCCAGCTAAATACAAGCTCACAATTCTTCCCAGGTTTGGCTTCTTCATACTTTCCTTAATCTTTTCAAAAATGACTACTGACCAATCAATGTTTAGTCTATAGTTGATTCTGGTCATAAGGTTGAACATATAAGCAGAAATCCTATCATGCCTCCCTGGTTTACAGAGAATCACTTTACCTACAACTTCAGACAAAAACTTCCCTTACATATTCATGCCTTTCCTATTCAAAGCTGAGCCAATCTTTATGGTGGAATCCAGTCCACCCCATTAAAGTGCTTCCCTTAGCTTAGAAGCGGGTACATCTTCTTCTTCTTGTGTTCTTGGAAGGTGAAGAACTTTCCTTAAACTCTTCTGGGTGATTTTCACCTTTACTCCATAGACTGTGGATCTAATTTTGAGTCCAGTTTGATCTAGGGTAGCAGCACCAAAGAATTCTAGTGTTTCTTTCTTCCAAATCTTAGTTGGTTCAGAAACCAGAAACTCCAACCCATTCTCTACAATTAGGGTTACTACAGCTTTAATTTCAGGTTCCGCTAGGTCAAAGGCATTGCATACCAGCTCATAGCCTTCATTGACATTGTCTTCTAGCTTTGGTGCCATTAGGGTTGAGATAAATCTTGAATTTAGATGAGAGAATTTGTCAACATAAAGTTTTGGTCTCGAAACTATGGTGAGTGTGTCGACAGACAATATTGTTGACCTATTTATACCTTTCTAAAAACAAAGGTGAAAAGACACGTCATAATTCTCTTAATGTGTCGACACTGTTGAAAAGTGTCGACACAGACTTCTAATGTCTCGACATAAGTGTTGACTTCTATGTGTCGACACTTATACATTTACGCTCGACGATTAGTCGATACTTCACTCGACGAAAACTGTGTTGATCCTAAGTTTCGACACCACCTCTTGATGTGTCGACACCACTTCTGGATGTGTCGACACTACTTCTCTGAAGTGTCGACACCAATTTTCTAGATTTGTCAACATCATTTCCCTAGAACGTCGACACCACTTCTATGTGTCAACACAGACAACTCCTTGTGTCGACACAATTTTACTTAGCCAATTTTGTGAAACTAATCTATGTTCAACATTCCTAATTCAATTTTAAACTTATTGAATTTAGTTTCATCTAGAGGCTTAGTAAACATATCTGCAATTTGATAATCTGTTTTGACAAATTCTAGTGAGATGTCCTCTTTCTCTACATGTTCTCTGAGAAAATGGTATCTAATTTCTATATGCTTAGTCCTACTATGTGAAACAGGATTATTAGCAATAGAAATAGCACTTGTAGAATCACAAAACAAAGGTGTTCTACTTACCTGAATACCATAGTCTTCTAGCTGGTGCTGAATCCACAACAGCTGTGCATAGCAACTTCCTGTTGCCACATATTCAGACTCAGTTGTGGAAATTGTCACACTAGTCTGCTTCTTACTGCTCCAAGACACCAATCTTCCTCCTAGAAATTGACAGGTGCCTGTAGTGCTTTTTTTATCTTCTTTGCAACCTGCAAAGTCTGCATCTGAATAGCCTGTCAGTAGAAAATCTCCATTCCTAGGGTACCAAAGGCCTAAATTAGGTATGCCCTTAAGATATCTCAAAATCCTTTTTACTGCAGTAAGATGAGATTCTTTAGGGCAGGATTGGTACCTAGCACAGACACATGTAGCATACATGATATCTGGTCTACTAGCAGTCAGATATAGGAGGGAGCCAACTATCCCTCTATACAAAGTTTCATCTACAGGTTTCCCTGCATCATCTTTGCTTAGAGACACACTTGTCCCCATAGGAGTTCTCATGGTAGTGGATGATTCCATACCATACTTCTTAATTAACTCCACGGGTGAACTTAGATTGGGATATGGACAAGCCATCTTCAGTCTGTCTTACTTGGAGACCCAAGAAGAACTTAAGTTCTCCCATACTGCTCATTTCAAATTTTTCTTGCATAAGTTTTGCAAACTTTCTACAAAGATTACTTTCAGTAGACCCAAATATTATGTCATCAACATATATTTGGACTAGGATAATCTTTCCGTTGGACTCCCTTAGGAATAGTGTCTCATCCATTTTCCCCCTTGAGAATTTGTTCTCAATGAGGAAAGTAGACAGGGTTTCATACCAAGCCCTTGGGGCTTGTTTCAACCCATACAAATCTTTCCTAAGTATATAGACATAAGAAGGATAGAGTGGATCAACAAAACCTGAGGGCTGCTCCACATATACTTCCTCTTTTAGATTTCCATTTAGGAATGCTAATTTTACATCCATTTGAAATACCTTAAAACCTTGATATGCTGCATAGGCTAGGAACATCCTAATTGCTTCCAGTCTTACTACTGGGGCAAAGGTTTGATCAAAGTCAATACCCTCTTCCTGCCTGTATCCTTTTGCAATAAGTCTTGCTTTATTCTTCACAATGATCCCATTCTCATCCAGTTTGTTCCTAAAGATCCATTTTGTTCCAATAATATTGTGGTCTTTGGTTTAGGAACTAATTTCCAGAACTTGCATCTTCTGAACTGATTCAGCTCCTCTTGCATGACATCAATCCAATGTGGGTCTAGAACAGCATCTTCAAATTTCTTGGGTTCCACTTGAGATAAGAAGCTAGAGCAAAGAACTGTGTTCAGATTCTTGCTCCTTATTTGTACTCCTTGTCTTGGATCACCAATTATCTGATTTGCTGGATGATCCTTTAAGTGTCTAATAACTGGAGGTAGTCTATCTTCAGGTTGAACACCTCCAGTCTCTTCATTATGCTGCACCTCTTGGTTTTCATCAGCATCTAGAGAGTCTTGTACTCCCCCTGGACAGCAGCCATCATTTTCCACTTCCTGATTTGCAGTTGAATTTTCTGTAATGGTAAGCTTGTCCATTCTCTCATTTATACTTGTAGAACTGCAAGCACTACTTGACAACTCACTGTTAATCAGTCTTGTTTCATCAAAGACAACATGTACAAACTCTTCTACAACTTGAGTAATCAAGTTATAGACCCTATAAGCATTACTATTGTTGTTGTACCCAACAAATATCCCATCTTGGGATTTGGCAGCAAACTTAGTTAGATAAGACTTTCCGTTGTTAAGGACATAACACTTGCAACCAAAGATCCTAAAATAGGATAAGTTTGGTTTTCTGCCCTTCATAATCTCATAGGGAGTCTTTTTGTGGCTTTTGGTGATAGTAGCCCTATTGATCACATGACATGCAGTGTTTACTGCCTCAGCCTAGAAATATTCTGGGAGAGAAGTGTCACTCAATAGAGTTCTACCAGCCTCAATTAGTGTTCTATTCTTCCTTTCAGCAATACCATTTTGCTGTGGTGTTCTAGGTGAGGAAAATTCTTAAAAAATCCCAAATTCTTCACACAGTCTTGTCATACTCTCTGATTGAAATTTAGTATCATGGTCACTTCTGATTTTGACCACTGTACTGTCCAGCTCATTATGAATTTGTTTGACAAAACTATAGAAAACACTTGGGGTTTCAGATTTTTGTCTCAGAAAGAACACCCATGAATATCTAAAATAGTCATCTACCACCACAAAAGTGTAGACCTTCCTACCTAGACTATGAACTGGAATAGGACCAAATAGATCCATATGCAAGAGGTATAAACACCTCACTGAATTCTTGTTTTCAAGGCTATGAAAGGACGATTTGGTCTGCTTGCCTTTTTGACAAGCTGAGCATATCCCATCCTTTATATACTTAACTTGAGGACCATTCCTCACTAACTCTTTGCTAAAGAGTTGGCCAATAGTCTTGTAGTTAAGATGGGCCAGTCTCTTGTGTCATTTAACATAATGAGAGACTCTCTCATCAGCTACAAGACAAATATGAGAACCATTATTCTCACACTCAAAGTTAAGACAGTACACATTTCTTTTTCTATATCCTGTCAATATGACCTTTTGATCACTTGATCTTTTGATATGACATCCATTCTTAATAAATGAAATGTCATATCCTAAATCACTCAGCTGACTTATGCTTATAAGGTTGTGTTTCAAACCCTTCACATAGGCCACTTGAGTGATAGTAATCTGGTTATTAGAAACGTTACCTAATCCTTTGATGATTCCTTTTTCAGAACCACCAAAGGTTACCTTAGGCTCATTCATGATAGGTGAGTAGTCCTTCAGTAACCCCCTTGTTCCAGTCATGTGCCTGGAACATTCACTGTCCAAGTACCATATAGGGGCATGATAACTTAGACTTACCTACAATAAAGATTACCTAACCTTAGAACCCAAATGAGTTTTGGGTTCTTGGTTCATGTTAGCCTGAAATTTAACAAATCTGCCTGTAGCTTTTCTAACAGGCAGACTGCTATTCTTCTTGACACTGGAATTGTGCCAACAGTCTAAGACAAAGTGTCCTATCTTGCCACAACACCAGCACTCAAACTTATTATACCTTTGTTTAGGTACAACCTTAGCTGAATTGTTTACATCAGGTCTCTTATTTTGTGCTGGGGCTTTGCCTTTTTTATTGAACTTAGCAGTCCTTGCAGTTCTCTTAAACCCTAATCCAGCCTTACCCTTTTGTGACACAAAGTCATCTATTAAGGGTAATACAGATTTTGGCTTAGAAAAACTAGCCACAATCTCCTTTTCTTTCTAAAGTCTAATCTCCAGATTTTTAATCTGATCATTATTGAATGTGATTGTGCCCATTTGAATAACAGTTATGTTTTTCAATCTAGCAATCTCATTCAACTTTTGATCCAGCATCTTTTCTGAATCAGATACAGCCATCTTAAGATCTGCAATTTCCTTAGCCAAAGTTTTGGCCAGGTTTTTGTTTTTTTTTGGTGCCTGCAACAAGTCCCCATATTCATCTATCAGTTGATGAATATCACCTTCAGACTCAGACCCATCCACATCATTTGATACAGAAGTTGTTGACTCTGACCCAGTACTACAATCTGAATTTCTAGAAAAACATCGTACCTTACTAGGACCAGGCTGATCCTAGCACTTGTCTTCTTCTGACACAGCCATTAGTCCCTTGCACTGATGGTCTTCTTGTTCATAGATAGAGTTCAGCACTTGCAGAAACTCATCTTCTTCATCTGCTGCATATAGACCAATGTATGCCTCAACTTTAGATTCTGACTCTGAAGATGATTGGTCTGTCAAGCTCTTCTCCTTCTTAGCAACAAAGGATTTCTCCTTCTTGCTCTGGTGTTGAATCTTCTTTTTATCAGCAGACTCTTTTCTTTTGTCTAGACACTCAGCCACAACATGTCAAGGCCTATTACAGCAGTAGCAAACTATCTTTGATGTTGTAGATTTGCTTGGCTTAGACCTGCTCCTGTCCTTCCTGGATGACTTCCTCTTTTGATAATAGTCATCCTTAGGCTGAGATGTGGAAGGCTTAGACTTCCACTGCTTCTTCTTCAGGAATCTCTGAAACTGCCTTGTGAAGGCACCAAAGTCTGCATCTGAGTCACTGCTGTCTGAACTTTAGTTGTCTGAATTATCTGAAGCAATTTCAGCAACTATCTTAGGAGGTGATGGAGACATCCTCCTATTCTTCCTAGTGGATTCAACCTTGAAGGCCACAGACTTTTCTCTATGCTCCCCTTTTGCACTTTTCTCTTCCTCTTTCCTAGCCATCAATTGCATCTCATATGACAGTAATTTTCCAAACAAAGTGGGTGGAGAGATATCTGCAAGTTTGGTCACTTCCCTAATGACACAAATCTTAGTGTCCCAATCCTTTGTCAAGGATCTTAGGAATTTATCATTCAGTTCATATGTACTGAAGATTCTTCCATAGGACATCAGCTCATTTACTATTCTATAGAACTTTTTATAACACTCAGTTATACTGTCAGACTTTCCTTGTCTGAAACTCTCATATTCCTGGTTCAGCATAGACTTTCTATCTTGTCTGACTTCTTCAGAACCCTCCATGTATACTATCAAAGTATCCCACATTTCCTTGGAGGTCTTGTAGTGAATCAAATTCTGGAAAGTTGCATCATCAATGACACTTACTATGATATTCTGGGCTCTTTAATCCATAGTTGCCAGGAAGATCTCATCCTTAGTCATCTCTGAATACTCCTTGGGAATTCTTTGGTTTGCATCTAGAACTAAAATCTTCATAGGAATATAAGGACCTTCATTTACTGTAATGTAGATCCTTGGATCAGAAGCCTCCATAAACAACCTGACCCTTTCTTTCCAGATTCTAAATATCTCCTTCATGCATATGGGTAATTTCATAGAACCTAGTTCCTTATGATTTTCTCCTGAACCCATTTTCTTGATCTTGAATCTGCCTTATGGATCTAACTCAGACAGTTAAGTCCTTCTTTGAATAATCTCCCTCTGATACCACTTGAAAGAATTAGTGCCTAACCACCTAGAGGGGGGGGGGGTGAATAGGTGTAATTCTCTTTTTCTTTAAGGCAGAATATTTGTACTGTTAATTAATTAGAAACTACTAATTCTACAGCTAACACAACACAACATTCACAAAAACATTCAATCACAGAGTACACACAGTTTTTATAGTGGTTCCCTAAGGTCTGGGTACATCCACTTTCCCCCTTTGCCTATCTAGCAGTGTGCTAGATTCGGCCTAACTTCTTCTCCTTACCTCAGATCTGTAGATCTTACAGCTCAGAACCCAATCAAGGTTCCTACAACTCAGAGTGTGTCCACACTCCTACAGCTCAGGCACATAGCCCTACCTCAGCCTTCAACAAGGCCTATAACTTAGAGATATAATCTCCTACAACTCAGGCACAGAGCCCTACCTCAGCCTTCAACAAGGCCTACCACTCAGAGATCTAAATCTCCTACTACTCAGCCTTTATAACACAGGCTTACAGCTCAGATCTAGAATAGATCCTACAGAAAATTGACTAAACAAAGTATTTTACCACCACCAAGATAGAGAGAGAATGGAATGATGGCTTCTTGATTAGTTCTTGGAAGAATCTGATGGCAGAGAACAACCTCTCTTAGCTTTCTTCAAAGCTTCTTGAATATGAACTCAGTAGGGTTGAACTCCTGTGAAGTTGATCTTCAATCAGCTTCTAACTTGAGATTCAGATCTCAATCTGAATCTTTCTTGGCAGCCTGGTTCAGCAACTGTACTTCAATAGATGGAGCTCTCTCTCTCCAACTTCTTCTTAGATCTTTTGACGAAAATCTTCTATATTAGTTTTTCTCTATTAGTTATTATTTGTTGAAGGAGAATGCCTTTATATAGACATTCTCCTTGGTAACCGGCTGATCCGGTTTCTAATAAACTTCTGATAGCTTTGATACTTGCAGTAGACTGGTTAGAAATGGCAGCTGTCAAATCATCCAGTCACTTCTTGAAATACTGTCTCTGTCTAAAAGTGTCGAGACTGAACTTCATCATGTGTCGACACAAGTAAACTAAGTGTCGACACAAGTGAACTAAGTGTCGACACAAGCCGTGGTGGTGTCAACACATCTCCTTTGTTGTTGATACTTCTTCTCAACACAGCTTCTGTAGAATGTGTCGACACTGATTCTGTGTGTCGACAAAATCACTTCTCTTTAACTTTGTTGAATCTCTGCTGTGTGTCAACACAAGTCCTGTGTGTCGACACAGTTGATGTTGACAAAGTCTTCAGTGTGTCGACACTGCCTCTTGGTGTCGACATAATTGATGTCGACTAAATATTCCTGTGTGTCGACACTGCCTCTTGGTGTCGACACAGTTGATGTCAACAATGCTTCTCTGTGTGTCGACACTGCCTCTTGGTGTTGACATAGTTGATGTCGACAATGCTTTTCTGTGTGTCGACTCTGCCTCTGTATGTCGACACAGTTTCTTCTGGTGTCGACTCAGCCTTTCCAAGTGTCGACACAGTTAACTCCAAGTGTCGACACATCTTTTCTCCAGTGTCGACACAAGCCTTCATAAGTCTCGACACAGTTTCTCCAGGTGTCGACACATGGACTTAGAAATTTTTTCGCATTCATGCATGTTACTTAACCTGCACATTTAAACACAAAACACATCAAATACACCTTGATGCATATCATTGAGTAGGGTGAGGCTTCTTCAAATCTGGTACACATTTTCCAATGTACCCAACAGTGAAGATTGGAGCAGTTACAATCAAGAAAGTAACATATGTAAGAGGACTCAAATATAATCTCATCTCAATAAGTCAACTTTGTGATGAAGGTTATCAGGTAACTTTTAACTCTAGCTCTTGTATTATTTCATCTAAAGGAAACAAACCTGTTTTAATTGGAAATAGACAAGACAACATATACTTCGTTGATTTTCTATCTGCCACTTCTGATATCTGTTTACTTAATTTAACTAGTAACCAGAATGATTTATGACATAAAAGACTAGGTCATATAAATATGAAAAACAATGCTAGACTATCTAAAGACAACCCTGTTAGAGGTCTACCTCCTAGTCCCTACAAGAAGGAAGACCTTTGCAGGGCTTTTCATTTAGGCAAGCAAACTAAATCTAGTTTCTAATCCATTAATAAAAGTGATTCACCTAGGATTTTGTATTTGCTACACATGGATCTTTTTGGACCCATAACTGTACAAAGCCTAGGAGGGAAATCCTATACCTTAGTCATTGTGGATGACTTCTCAAGGTTCACTTGGGTATCCTTTCTGAGATCTAAGTCAGATACCTTCAAGGTTCTTACAGATTTTCTCAGGACCATACAGATTGAGTTCTCTACTCATGTTGCATTGACAAAAGTGATCATGGCACAGAGTTTGATTCTCTTCTTATGCATGAGTTCTATGAGAAGGAAGGTATCTGACATTGCTTCTCAGCTCCTAGAACTCCTCAACAAAATGGGGTAGCAGAAAGGAAAAAAAGGACACTCATTGAAGCTGCAGGTACATTGCTTACTGATGCATACATGCCACAAACCTTTTGGGCAGAAGCTGTACACACTGTAAACTATGTCCTGAAGAGAAGTTTAATCCATAAACTAAAGAACAGGACTCTCTATGAATTGCTTAAAGGGAAGAAACCTAAAATCAACTATTTTAAAGTATTTGGTTGTACCTGTTATATACATAATAACAATAAGAAATACATTAGAAAGTTTGAGGCTAAGGCTGAAGTGAGAATTTTTCTAGGATATTCCCAAGTAAGCAAAGCCTATAGGGTCTTTAATAAATCATCACTAAAAATTAAGGAATCAATTCATGTAAGCTTTGATGAGACTAACATGTATTGCAAGGAGAAAGAAGTTTCTACCAGTAACTCTTTGCAGGTACCTCACTTGTGTGACAAGTTGGATGCCCTAAACCTTACCCAAGAGGTTCCTACTCATCCCTCTCCACAAGTCAATGAAGATAGTGAAGAAGAAAGCATTGAAGGGATTGACTCTGCTCTAACAGCCAACATAATTCCACAAGAGGAATTGGTTTCAAATGATGTTGCACAACCAACTCCACCCACTTATCTTGTCACACCTAGGGATCACCCCAGATATCAAGTAATTGGAGATATATCAGCAGGTGTACAGATAAGGTATCAACTCAATCAAGATGTGATGCATGCCTGTTTTCTCTCTCAGATTGAACCTCAATCCATTCATGATGCAGAGCAAGATCCCCACTGGATCATTACAATGCAGGAGGAATTAAATCAGTTTGAGAGATGTAGAGTTTGGAATTTGGTTCCAAGACCACAAAACTACCCAGTTATTGGAACCAAATGGGTATACAGAAATAAGTTTGATGCCCAAGGAGTTATTGTGAGAAACAAGGGTAGGCTTGTTGCTCAAGGCTACATGTAAGAGGAAGGAATAGATTATGATCAAACTTTTGCTCCTGTTGTAAGGTTAGAATCCATAAGAATATTCCTAGCCTATGCAGCCTACAAGAAATTCAAGGTCTACCAAATGGATGTGAAGAGTGCATTCTTGAATGGAGTATTAAAAGAAGATGTTTATGTTGAACAACCTCCAGGTTTTGTCTCTCCAACTCATAATTTGCATGTATTCAAGTTGCATAAAGCTATCTATGGTCTAAAGCAAGCTCCAAGAGCTTGGTATGAGACCCTAGCAAGCTCTTTATTAGAGCATAAATTCATTAGAGGCATAGTAGAAAAAGCACTTTTCACTAGACATCATAAGGACCAAATCTTGTTACTACAAATATATGTGGATGACATCATTTTTGGGTCTACTGATTCAATATTGTGCAAGAGATTTTCTGACCTCATGCATTCCAAATTTGAAATGAGTACCATGGGTGAGTTTTCCTATTTCCTTAGTCTCCAAGTGAAACAGCTCCCTGATGGCATCTTCATCTCCCAAGCTAAATATATTAAAGAGCTAATAAAGAAGTTTGGGATGGCTGATGCCTCAGCAAAAAAAAACACCTATGGCTACAAATGTTGTGATTGACTCTGATGCATTAGGGAAACCTGTAGATCAGATACTATATAGGGGCATTGTTGGGTCCCTACTATATCTCACAGCTAGCAGACCTGATATCATGTTTGCCACATGCCTTTGTGCTAGGTTCCAGGTGAACCCAAGAGAATCTCACCTTATTTTCCTAAAAACATTTTGAGATATATAAAGGGTTGTCCTAGTCTAGGCCAATGGTATCCCACAGAATCATAATTTAAGTTAACTGGATACTCAGATGCTGATTTTGCTGGATGCAGGGTGGATAGAAGGAGTACCTCAGGAACTTACCAGTTCCTTAGTATGAGATTAGTGTCCTGGTTTTGTAAAAAACAATCCTCTGTGTTAACCTCCACTGCTGAGGCAGAATACATTCCAGCTGGTAGCTGTTGCTCACAGATGATATGGATACAAAACCAACTACTAAACTATGGTCTCAACTTAAATAATTTAACTCTACTTTGTGATAACATAAGTGCTATAGCCATAACACAGAATCCAGTCCATCACAGTAGGACAAAGCATATAAACATTAGACATCATTTCATTAGAGAGTGTGTAGACAAAAATAAAATTAATCTTGTCTATATCTACACTGATTTACAAAGAGTTGATATATTTACCAAACCTCTGGATGAGGAAAATCATGTATTCTTTATAAATCAGCTTGGAATGATAAATGGAGAAGATTTAGTTTAAGTTCTGTCTGCACTCGACGAATTTTCCAAAGTTCTTCGAACGGAGTTTGACAAACCGGGGAGAGTTTGAGAGATCTTCGTCGAATAGAGGTCGACAAACTCTCTGTGAGTGAAATAATTTTCATCGGTCGGAGATCGACGAACTTGCTTTAGAAGATATTCATTGAACGACGCTCAACGAATTGTCTTCAATTCTTTAGAATGAGATCGACGAATTATTTACTTCTAAATCATTTTGTCGAACTCAGTTCAAAGAATTGTTTTTGTTTTCGTGGAACGGAGTTTGTCAATTCATATTCTGGAAAACCTTATATCTAGGTTTTCTTCGACCTCCATCCTGCGCTTTCTGTTCTCTTTCACTTGATCGCTGTTTATCTCTTTTGCAGGTGATTCCATGGCAATTCCAGCAGGAGCTCTATCCGATATGAAGTTTGACACCAGATTTGATGTTGACTTCGAATCTTTCCGGCACTCGGATCCAATCTTTCTATATATTCTGGAACTTCTGGAAGAACAGAACTTGAAGAACCCGATGACTACAAGGATAAAGTTGGCAGGAACATAAATCAGAGAATGGGTCTATACTTCATCCACTTCTGAAGACAATACTATGACAGGATCAATCGCGGGTAACACTGTTTCCTTAACTCCCGCAGTTTTAACTGAAATCTTTGGTTTGACAAATGGAGAAGAGGAATTAGAAATTGATTCTGAAGAGTTTGATATGATGCTAAATCTGATGGGTTATGCTGGTGACAACCCAAATAAATTGTTGAAGAAACATCTGTCTGCAGCATACAAGTTTCTGGCATACATTGCTGGGAAGGTCTTGCTTGGCAAGCATACTGCCCATGACTACATCACAAGACATCAATTCTTGGTCATGTGTGCAGTGATAAATAAGAAGCAAGTGAATTGGGCTCAGATCCTCTTTGATCTGATAAAGAATAAAAATAATAAGAAAGAAGTGTGTTTTGGAAGGATCCTAGGGATCTTCCTAAAGGAGAAGGCTGCTGAATCCCTGGTCTCCCAGACCATATTCATTAATGCCAGCAAAAGGCTTACATGTGCCTTGTTTGGCAGGTGGAAGAGGACCATACCTAAGCCATCCAAGGCTTCTACCTCTTCCACCCCAGCTTCTGAAGGCACCAGGGCTGTTAAAGTCACTCCACAACCTACTGAAGAGATTCATCCAACACCACCATCTCTTCAAGCCCCCATTCCAGCAACACAAATCCATCCCTCTCCCACACCTCCATCATCCCCTACTCAACCTCCTACTCCACCAGAATCTCCACATGCTTCACCAGCACCAACTCCTCCATCATATCCACTTCCTCCTTGTTTATCCTCCATACCATTTTTCAACATACCACCATCACCTCCCAATTCCCCTTTTCCTCCAAACACCCACATGGAAGATGCCACCCATCCATCCTCATCAACATCTACCATCCCTCAACATGCATCCCCTCCAGATATTCACATACCAGATGCTCCACCTCCTATCCCTCCCACAATTCCCACTTCAACACCTTCTTCAACACCTTCTGCCACTCCACCATTGGACACATCAACAATTACTTCTCTCATTGCTCTCCTCACTCCCCTTCTCAAAACACTAATAGCAGAGGCCATTACACCTCTTGCTACTTCAATTACTACCCTATCTGCACAGATCACTGCCCTCACTACTGCCACATCTTCAGTCAGGGGCCTGGCTTCAGGTCTTACTGAAACCATGCAGGGGGAGATGTCTGATGATGAAGCTGTAGTAGTTCCAGCAGTAGTAGCTCCAGCAGCAGAGGCAGCAACAGTAGCAGCAGATTGTACAGATTATATTGATACAAATGATATTGATTTTATTAATTTTATTGATACTGACATGGACTTGGAATAGTCAGTCTATGAGACAATAACTACTGGTGGTGATTTCATCATTAATCCCACAGTTGATTTAGAGAATTTGTTGAGGAATTTTGAATTTGCAGTTTTGAGATGTCTTGTAGCAGAACATACTACTAAGCCATCCTTGGCTATTGTACCATATACATCCCCAGTAAGTCCACAAGTTGCAAAGCAACTTAGTGATAGTTTTGCTATTCCTGAGCCCATAGTTATTCCAGCTCCTTCAGTAATTTCTTCTTCTCCTAGTTATATCATAGATGACTCTCCATTGTTAGATCTGGATGATGTGATCTTGGCTGACATTCAACAAGAGGAAAATGCAGCTGCTGAAAGCACTGTCAGAGTTGATGACACTCCAGCTTCTTCTATGGCTTCTCCTCCAGTTCCTGTTGATATTCCTGCTCAAGCTCCTTCTCAACCTGATAAGCCTATCATTTCTGCTGAGGCACTGAAGGCTCTGTGTTGGATCCCTAGTTGATTTGGGCTAGGTTCACTAGCTTAGGATGTGACCCATTATGTATAGCCAGGGTCAAGTTTGTGTCCTAGAGTCTAGGCCAAGTCCTTATAGTCAACTTCAGATGGACCAGCTATCAACAAGACCATCAGAGACTCCAGACTTAGAAGATTTCAAGACTAAGTAAAGTGAGTTCGACGTTCATCGAACTTAGCTCGACGAAAGGTGTTCTGCGCTCGACGATCGTGAGACATTTCTTGGTGCTGAGCTCGATGATATTTGTTCTCTGTTCGACGAAGACTGAGTTTCTTCAACAAGCTAAAGTCAGGACAACTCCAGATTTTTCTAAGTCCAACTTCAGGCTTTGGTCGACGAACTAGAATCTGAGCTCAACGAACTTAGACCTCAAGTTCACAGCTTCTCAGGTCGACGAATGTAGTATTCTACTCGACGAATTCTGAATTCAGAGGACTTGTGTCGACACCAGTTTATGTCGACACTAGAAGATTTGTGTCGACACCAAGATTAATCAGTTGACACCAACTTATGTCGACACTGAATATCAGTAGATGCAGAATATTTTGACTAAGTCCAGAACTGTTCTCTGCTCGACGATTTGTGGTCAACGATTTGATTCCTTCTCAGTCAGAGACTTTTCAGATTCTAAGTCCTCAATATTTCTCAGCTTGACGAATTTGGATCTCAGCTCGACGAATGAAGATTGTCAGTTCGACGAAGATTGAAGCAAAATTGACAAGATTTCCCTAGAAGACTAATTGCTATTGTCTGGTCGACGAACTCAAGCTCAGCTCGACGAACTGTGAACTCAGCTCGACGATTGTGTTCTTCATTCGACGATTCCAGACTAGGTCTTCTCCAGTTTCCCATCCCGTTTCTTGGCGATGATTCCGGAGTAATCAATGCTCAATCTTCTCGGAATGTTACCGTTAGAACGCCCACTAACTATGAACTATTACATGTCGTTTTTCCATGGGACAGTTAGGGAAATAATTGATTGTCTCTTCCTTCCAAGACCGACTGCAATTATTGCTCAACATTCAAATTTCGAATGTTCCTCAGTCAACAAAAAAAGACACAAGAAGAAAAGGATTAATCAGTAAGAGATACAATCAGCAATACAGACACACAGAAAGATTTCACAGAACAACAATCTTACAACAATCAAAAGTTTTTTTCTGCAATCAGCCCAGGCCAGAGAACATCTTCAAGAAGAAGAAGAACAATTAATTACTATCAAGATTCTTCTTCCTTCAATTCTACAGGACAACTTCAAAAGGACAACAAAACTCTATCTGTCAAAGAAGTTCCTAAAGCAATCTCTGGTCCAGGCACTCAAGCTTTCAAGACCTGTCACCCTGAAGCAGTGCTTCAGTTTTCCTGATCTCAGGGGAAGCAAATCTGCTAACATCAATCCACAGTCTTCTCAGTTATCATTGAGAAAGAGAAGACACCATCACCTCTCTTTCAACTCCTGTACAGGGTTTTAATTCCCTTCAAAATTATTCCTGGTTGCAAGTCTCCTTCCAAAAGACTTGAGGTTTTGGTTTTTGAGCACCTGAACAAAAGCTCATTGGTGTCAGGCACCTGATTAAAAACCTGAGTGGATTCCTACCAGGGTGGTAGAAGAGTGGATGTACCCAGGTTGGGGAACCACTATAAAATTTCTTGTGTCGTCTGGTTGCCCTTTTCTTTTGTTTTGGCTGTGCTCTGTGATTAGTTAGGTTGTTGTGCTTATTGTTTTATTTACTGACCTGTTCACTTAGGAATACAACAAAAGTTGTAAAGAATTTTTAAAGAGAGCACAATACTCTATTCACCCCCCCCTCTAGAGTATTTCAGATCTACCTTGCACTTTCAATTGGTATCAAAGCGAGGTTGGTTAAAATACCATACCTTAATTGGTTGCACAGGCTAACACCTGAACCATAAAGATCCCACTTGTTAGATCTGATTGTTTTGTTTTTGTTATTAGATTTATTTCTTCACAGAAATGGCCCAAAACAAAGACTATGTAAGCATCAGACCTCCAGTATGCAATCTTAACAGATTTGCCATCTGGAAGGAAAGAATCAGATTATATATGAATTCTATTGATGAAGATATTTTTGCTTCTATCTTGACAGGAGTACCTCCAGCACCTGCAGCTTCTACAAGCACCTCTACCAACATGACTGTAGTACCTCCTCTAGAGAATAATTATGCCTACAAGAAAGTCAAGATTGCAGATGCTAAAGCAATGAACATCTTGGCTCAGACAATGTCAGATGACATATTTCAAAAGGTGGCTGAGTGCACCTCAGCCAAGGCCATTTGTGACTCCCTCAAACAAATGGTAGCTGGCTCAGCAGATGAAAGGAAAGACATGAGATCAAACCTCATATCCCTGTATGAGAATTTTAAAAAGGATGAGACTGAATCAGTGGCAGAAATGTACAACAGGTTGAGCTCAATTATCAATGAGCTCAAAACCTTGGATAAAGACATCACCCTGACAGAGGTGAATGACAAAATTTTGATGTGCTTCCCTAGCTCTTGGGACTCCAGAATCTGGCCTATCAAAGAAGCCAGAAGCCTAAATGAGATATCAACTGAATCTCTGCTAGGCAAATTAAAGTCTTATGAGCAGTTGATAAAATCAAGAGAAGCAGCTGAACAGAAGGCAACAACTCCAGTGAGAAAGGATCACAGTATATCCTTCAAAGCATCTGAGGAAAGTGAGACCTCAACATCAAATGAAGAATTGATGAGCCTCTTTGCAAAAAGATTCTATAAGATGGCTAGAAAGGATTTCAGAAGAAAATCATCCAGGCAGGATGATAAGCCCAGATTTGACAAGACACCAAACAAGGAGGTTGTGTGCTTTGGATGCAGAAAGCCTGGACATTACATCCCAGAATGTCCAGAAAATCAAAAGAAGGAGAAAAGCAGAGAAAAGGACTCCAGGAGAAAACACAGCAGCAGACCCTCTTCCAGCAAGTACAAAAAGAAAGATAAGGGCTTTGTTGCTGAGACATGGAGTGATACAGAGGAAGAATCATCCTCTTCCAGCTCAAGTGAAGAAGAGGAAGAAGCAAGATCCAAGGAGGTTTGCCTTATGGCAATTGATGCCTCTAGGAGCTGTTCTGGATCAGAAGGAGAATCTGAAGATGAAGCAGCCTCAGACTTAGAGGCATATCAGGTTCTTTCAAGCTTTGATTTTAATTCTGATTTATTTAAAGTTGAATTCAAAACTATGTGCTTAGACTTTATTAATTCAGAAAGGAAATAAAAACTCTTAGAGAAAGACTAGGAAATCTTGAATCTGTTAATTCAGAAAATATTAAACTAACAGATCAACTAACTCTAGCAAATGAACAGATAATCAAATTAAAATCTGATTTATGTGAGGCCAAACAACTTGAGCAATCTCTCAATGGGAGAAGTCTCAAGCTGATGGACATAACAAGCACAGTTAATGCCAGATTAAATGGCAAGCTGGGCCTGTGTGCATCATCAAGTTTGCCCCCCATAATTAAGAAAAACATTCTTACCACACCCACTCAATTTGTTTCTGCCAAGGGAAAGGAAAAGATTATAAACAAACCTTTGTCTGAAAACAATCCAAAACCCATAGACAAGAGTAATAGGAATCAGAAAACAGGAAATAAAAACAAGGTTCAGCAACATTCGTCGAACTTAGATCGACGAAATATAGCCAGTTCGTCGAACCCAGATCGACGAACGCTGAACACAAACTTCAATTATAACAATTCGTCTAATTGCGATCGACGAACTTGATATGATTCGTCGAGCAGAGGTCGACGAACTTGGGGCACAGAAAATGACCACTGTCATTCTCTGAGCAGAGATCGACGATCTCAGCCCTATTCGTCGAACTCTTGTCGACGAACTTACAGAAAATCGTCGAACCTAGAAGGACCAAACTTAAATCATTTCTCCTACAGAAATTTTAAGCCAACTAATAAACCATTCAATCCAGTAGCTGATTGGGTTATTCCACCTAGGAGATATCACCCCTTATGTTATAAGTCTCAACCTACTTTATCAGTTATTTCCAGCTTTTTTTTCAACCAAATAAAGGACCCAAGGTAACCTGGGTCAAGAACAATTGAATTTTGTTTTTCATTACAGGTACATGTGAAGAGCTGTCCAAGTGTAAGTCAGACCTGGTACTTGGACAGTGGTTGCTCCAAGCATATGACAGGGAACAAGGACAATTTATCCAATTACAAGTCTAAGCTAGGACCAAAGGTGATCTTTGGTGATTCAAAGAGTGGCCAGTCAGAAGGATATGGAGCAGTCAAGATTGGAACAGTTACCTTCAAGAAAGTAACATATGTAAGAGGACTCAAACATAACCTAATATCCATAAGCCAATTATGTGATGAAGGTTATCAGGTACACTTTAACTCTACCTCTTGTTCTATTATTAATAGTGAAAACCAAACTGTTTTAATTGGAATTAGACAAGACAACATATATCTAGTAGACTTTATTTCTGCCAAAACTGATGTTTGTTTACTCAATATCACTAGTAACCAAAATGAGTTATGGTATAAAAGATTAGGGCATGTAAACCTTAAGAATATAGCTAGGTTATCTAAAGACAACCTTGTTAGAGGTTTACCTTCTGGCCCCTACAAGAAGGAAAACCTATGTAGGGCTTGTCAATTAGGCAAGCAAACTAAAACTAGTTTCAAATCCATTAATAAAAGTGATTCACCTAGGATATTATATTTGCTTCATGTGGATCTATTTGGACCCATTGTAGTACAAAACCTAGGAGGGAAGTCTTATACTTTAGTGATTGTTGATGACTTCTCTAGATTCAGTTGGGTAGCCTTTCTGAGAGCTAAGTCAGATACATTCAAGGTTCTTACAGATTTTCTCAGGAACATACAGATTGAGTTCTCTACTCATGTCACATTGATGAGAAGTGATCATGGCACAGAGTTTGAGTCTCTTCTTATGCATGAGTTCTGTGAGAAGGAAGGTATCAGGCAGTGCTTCTCAGCTCCTAGAACTCCCCAACAAAATGGAGTAGCTGAAAGGAAAAATAGGACACTCATTGAATCTGCAGGTACATTATTGGCAGATGCTTACATGCCTCTATCCTTTTGGGCAGAAGCTGTAAACACTGCTAACTATATCCTGAATAGAAGCCTTATACATAAGCTGAAAAATAAGACCCCCTATGAATTACTTAAAGGGAAGAAACCTAAAATCACTTATTTTAAAGTTTTTGGTTGTATATGCTATATTCACACTAACAATAAAAGATACATTAGAAAGTTTGAGGCTAAGGCTGAAGAAGTGATTTTTCTAGGATACTCACAATTAAGCAAGGCCTATAGGGTTTTTAATAAATCCACTCTTAAAATTGAAGATTCTGTCCATGTATCTTTTGATGAAGCTAACATGTATTATAAGGAGAAAGAGATTTCTACCATAAGCTCCTTGCAGGTTCCACCACTGTGTGAGTCTATGGATGGACTAAACCTTACCCAAGAGGTGTCAACCCATCCTTCTCCACAGGCTGCTGAAGACAGTGAAGAAGAGATTCAAGTGGAAGTGGCTGAACTTCCCTCAACAGCTAGTACAATTCCTCAAGAGGAATTAAATACAGAAGCTGTTGCTCAACAAACTCCACCAACTGATCTTGTCATACTTAGAGATCACCCCAGATCTCAAGTGATTGGAGACATTTCAGCAGGTGTAAAGACAAGCCATCAACGCAACCAAGACTTGATGCATGCCTGTTTTCTCTCTCAGATTGAACCTCTCTCCATCCATGAAGCAGAGCAAGATCCCCACTGGATCATTGCAATGCAAGAGGAACTAAATCAGTTTGAGAGATGTAGAGTTTGAGATTTGGTTCCAAGACCTCATAAATACCCAGTTATTGTAACCAAATGGGTCTACAGGAACAAGCTAGATGCTCAAGGGAACATTGTGAGAAACAAGGCTAGGCTTGTTGCTCAAGGCTACATGCAAGAGGAAGGAATTGATTATGACCAAACCTTTGCCCCTGTTGCAAGGTTAGAGGCCATAAGAATATTCCTTGCCTATGCAGCTCACAAGAGATTCAAAGTGTTCCAAATGGATGTCAAGAGTGCATTCTTGAATGGAGTGCTTCAAGAAGAGGTTTATGTGGAACAACCTCCAGGTTTTATCTCTCTAACTCAATCCTCTTTTGTATTTAAATTGCATAAAGTTCTCTATGGTTTAAAGCAAGCTCCAAGAGCTTGGTATGAGACCTTAGCAAGCTTTCTTTTAGAGCATAAATTTATAAGAGGAATCATAGATAAAACTCTTTTCACTAGACATCATAAGGACCAAATTTTGTTAGTACAAATATATGTGGATGACATCATTTTTGGGTCTACTGATCCCAAATTATGCAAGAGGTTTGCTGACCTCATGCATTCCAAATTTGAGATGAGTAGCATGGGTGAGCTTTCCTATTTCCTTGGTCTCCAAGTGAAGCAGCTCCCTGATGGTATCTTCCTCTCCCAAGATAAGTATGCTAAAGAGCTTATTAAGAAGCTTGGGATGGGTGATGCTTCAGGAATGAAAACACCTATGACTACAAATGTTGTTGTGGATTCTGATGCAGCAGGGAAACCTGTGGATCAGAAACATTATAGGGCAATTGTTGGATCCCTATTATACCTAACAGCTAGCAGGCCTGATATAATGTTTGTCATATGCCTTTGTGCTAGATTCGAAGTGAACCCTAAAGAATCTCACCTTATTTTCTTAAAAAGAATTTTGAGATATATTAAGAGTTGTCCTAATCTAGGACTCTGGTATCCTGCAAAGTCAGAGTTTGAGTTAACTGGATACTTAGATGCTGACTATGCTGGATGTAGAGTGGACAGGAAGAGTACCTCTGGAACTTGCCAGTTCCTGGGTATGAGACTTGTCTCCTGGTTTTGTAAAAAGCAAACATCTGTGTCTACATCAACTGCAGAAGCAGAATACATGGCTGGTGGCAGCTTCTGTTCACAAATGTTATGGATACAGAACCAACTCCTAGACTATGGTGTCAACTTAAATAATTCAACATTATTTTGTGATAATACTAGTGCTATTGATATAACACAGAATCCAGTTCACCATTCTAGGACTAAACATATTGATATAAGACATCATTTCATTAGAGATATGTATACAAAAAGAAAATTAACCTAATCCATATTCCTACTGATTTACAGAGAGCAGACATTTTCACCAAACCCTTGGATGAGAAAAATCATCTGTTTTTTATAAATCAACTGGGAATGATCAATGAAGAAGAGTTAAATTAATTTCTGTCTGCATTCAACGAATTTTCCAGAGTTCGTCGAACGAAGTTCGACGAATTAGGGAAAGTTTGAGAGATTCTCGTCGAACGGAGATCGACGAATTCTTTGTGTGGAAACAATTTTCGTCGACTTGAGATCGACGGACTTTGCTTCAGAAGATATTTCATCGAACGGAGTTCGACAAACTGTTTTCGATTCTTCTGGATGAGATCGACGAATTATTTGTCTATAATTTATTTCGTCGAGCTCAGTTCGAACAATTGTTTCTTTTTCGTAGAACGGAGATTGTTGATTCATATTCTGAAAATCTTATATCTAGGTTTTCTTCGACCTCCATCCCGCGCTTTCAGTTCTCTTGCTCTTGATTGCCGTTTTCTCTGTATTTCTTGCAGGTCATCAATGGCGATTCCAGCAGGAGCTTTGGCTGCGATTAAATTTGACACCGGTTTTGACATAGATTTTGATTCATTCCAACACTCTGACCCAATATTCCTCTACATTCTGGAACTATTAGAGGAACTTGTTCTCAAGGATTTCATGACCAGAAGGATTAAACTGCATTGAACTGAAATTAGAGAATGGGTATACACGTCTACTGTTTCTGAGGAAAATGTTTTGACAGGAAATATCGGGAGTAATGCTGTTCCGTTATCTCCCGCAAATCTTTCTGAAATTTTTGGATTGGTAAATGGAGAAGATGATATGGAAATGGATTTTGAAGAATACAGTTCGATGCTGAAGTTGATGGGGTTTTCTGGAAGCAACCCTAACAAGTTGTTAAAGAAACAACTATCTGCCGCCTATCAGTTCTTGGCGGACATTGTGGGAAAAATACTGATGGGCAAGCACACCGCACATGATTACATAACCTGACATCAATTCCTTATCATGTGTACTGTGGTGAATAAGCGTCCTGTTGATTGGAGTAAGATCTTCTTTGATCTGATAAAGAAGAAGAACAGCAAAAAAGAGGTTTGTTTTGGAAGAATCCTGGGGATCTTCCTCCAGGAAAAGGCTGGTGAATTCATGTTCTCCCCGACCATCTTCATCAATGCCAGCAAGCGCCTCACCTGCGCTTTGTTTGGCAGATGGGAGAGGACGATCTCCAAGCCATCCAAGGCTTCCTCCTCTTCCATCCCTGCTTTAGAAGGCACCAGGGCTGTTAAAGCCACTCCCACACCTACTGAGGAGATCCTTCCCCCTCCACCATCTCTTCCAGCACCCCTTCTAGCAAAGCAGCCTCCTCATGTGCCTACTCCTCCTCCATCTCCACCACTGGACATCACCAACATCCCATCTCCACCTCCATCTTCCCCTCTGCAAGCTAATCAACATTCAACACCCCATGCTTCACCTCATGACACACATATTCTCACACCTCCTCAGTCTCCACTTCGCCCTCATTTGTCCTCCATTCCATCTTACACCCTACCCACAGACACTGCCATGCCAGATGCCACCATTCCATCTTCATCACCATCCACTCATCACATATCTGGTATTCCACCCTCCATTTCATCCTTAGTTGCTCCCTCCTCCACACCTAATATAACATCCTCTTCCCCTTCCTCCTTTGATTCAACTACCATATCATCTATCCTCACCATTCTCACTCCCCTCATCAAATTCCTTATCACAGAGGCCATTACACCTCTTGTGAATTCCATTAATTCTTTATTTGCTCAAATTTCTGCCCTTTCTGCTGCCCCCTCCTCAGTCCAGGGCCTGGCCTCAGTCCCCACTGAACCCAGGCAGGGGGAGATGCCTGATGATGAAGCAACAACACAGGCTTCAGATACAGATTCTCCAGCAGATACTGTAGATTTTTCAGTCCCCACAGAAGTATATCCAGATACTACAGATGCAGATTTAATTGATTTGATTGAGTTTATTAATACTGATATGGATATTGCTGACATGGATACTGCTGAAACTGTTGGTGATTTCATTCTCAATCCCATAGTTAATCTACAAGCATTACTGCAACATTTTGATACTGTACATATGCAGTCTCTTCCAGCAGACTTTATGTAACAACCTCATCCGTTCATATAACATATACTAGAAGGTCCGGCCGGGGCCCCACAGTATATATCACAAAACAGACGACGAAGCTACGGAGTGATACCAGAGTAGCGCAACGCACCTACACAAAACATTCTAGCGGAAGCCTAGAACTACCACTTGAACTCCTCTCTTGAATGTCCAACATATAAAACACCATATTTTATAGCATATAGGAATGTCTTACAACATGTAAACATCGTTGGCCTTATGGCCTTACAAGGCTTTCAACAGTGGCCCCAATATTGGCACGCAGGCCGGCCACATCAAAAGAAATCACAACAAAAGGAATAGCCTTCGAGGTCTAGCGGCAGCAGCAACAGCAACAGCAGGGACATCACCCTTTATGCGACCCTCTTGGCTCTCCAGCACCAGTACAGGGACAATCCACCCAAGGGTGGCAAACAGAGGCAACGGTCAGCATTCAGCTGACCTATTTATAACGACCCTATCACTTTTCTCGGGGCAGCGGTAATCTTCCCTGCAGACATATCATATCACAAGTATGGCAATATATTTCATATAAGGTGCTTTCACGCACACATACCATCACAACCGTTCGCCACCCGGCCCAACGGTCCGTGCACGCAGGGCACATTCTTAGTGTTCTGCCAAAGCACTTGCCCACTACCGTATCAGGGTCACAACCCAACGACAACTCTCTTGAGCATTTACTCCATGGCGTGCAGCCAGAGTTTTATAGTCTTAGTGAACCGGGATTAGCCCTTAGCCCCCCATTATATCACGGCGCGCAGGCCTAAGACTCTTGCAATGTGCTCCAACAGACCGCACCTTCTAGTCTTACGTCGGACGGACATAACGCAGGTCGGATCCTCCACCCCCCGTTGCTCAAATCGCCTTGCCATCACCGAGTACGGCGGACTCGCGGCTAAATAAAGGCGCGGGTAGGTCTCACCGATCCTGTTCTGGCATTTAAGCCTGGCTAACATGTCAGTACTTCCTGTTACTCGCTTCATAGGTGGACGCCCTACGACATCAAGCATTACAAAGGGCCTTTCCTGGTCACACCAGTACTTCCTGTTACTAATTCATAGGTACGACCCAATAGCACAAACATCACAAGCATTCTACTGGTATTTTCCTGGACTACCACTCCAGTACTTCCTGCTACTTTCTTTCACAGGTCCAACCCGTCGACTCCTAAACTACGCGTTTATCACGGAGTCTTCTCCGGTTCGTATGCAACATCACCAATCCAGACCAACCTGTCCAGATGGGCTTCACACAGCATGCCTATTCCATACTCCAATTCCGGATCTATATGCCAATAAAAGGGGATTTCATGAATCACCCAAAGATTCCCAACATCAGCCACCTCTTGGTGGGGGAATCACAACCATATGCCAAAAAGGAAGCCTTCACATGGCTAGGAGGAAAAGTCGTTACCCTTGAAGACCGTTTTGGTGCCATGAACGCCTAGCTGGCTCAAAAGAACCGCAAAAGCATTGTCGCCGCAACGCCGGCCTCAGATTTCTCGTCGGAATTCCGCAGCACCACCGATGACCATCCCCTCTTCTTCCTCCTCCCTCTTCCTCTCCCTTTCTCTCTCTAAAAGTGTAGAAAGAGGAAAGCCACTTAACAAAATGAGTTCTTTCAACCCATTCCTGGCCTTAAGGACACAGGGAGGCAGCTCAGCCCTTAGATCTCAGCTGAAGGAATGGATGACCACGATTTGACAACAAAATCATAATTTTTTGCCTGACACGGCCTGTGACATGCCCGTGTCCTAGGTCGTGTGCCTCAAGCGGTGCTCAACCGACCTATCCAAAACAGTGACATGCCCATGTGCCATGCCCGTGTCATAGGCCGTGTCACCAGACACGCCTTCAGACACGCCCGTGTATGTGGCTGTGTTCGTTAGGCTAAAAAATCCCAAAATCACCCGACACTCACACGGCCTGTGACACGCCCGTATCCCAGGACGTGTGCCCATACACGGCACTCGACACACCCCAGCTCAAAATTCGTCGGGCTGAGTTCGTCGACCGCGATGACACGCCCTGTGACACGCCCGTGTTACAGGTCGTGTCCTAAGCTCGACGATCGTCGACCAAATCTTGTCGACCACTCGTCGAATATTCCTCTCGACACTCGACGCACGCAGGACACGCCCTGGGACACGCCCGTGTCCCAGGCCGTGTCACCTTCCTGATGATCAAATGATTACACAAACAGCTCGGGAAACTCTTCTCGCATGGTTTGCTCTCGCTCCCCATGCCGACCGTCTTGTTCCGCAACTGTTTCTCGGCTAGATCCTCGATCTGAATGGGTCTAACTCTCGTTGTTAGCCCATACTCCACCGGCACAAGATCATCCGCGAGCACTTGAGCTGGATCGTTAACGTCCTTCCGAAGCATCGAGATGTGAAATACATCATGTACTCCACCCATGTCTGCCGACAGATCTAGCCGATAAGCCGCCTCTCCGCCGCGCTCAACCACTTCAAAGGGACCCAAATATCTTGGACTCAACTTTTTCAATCGTCGAATCCTGTAGACACCTTTGAAGGGCTTGAGCTTCAAGTAAACCCAATCGCCAACCGCAAATTCCACGTTCCGGTGCTTGGCGTTTTCGTACTTTGCTTGACGATCTTAGGCTATGAGTAGCCTCTCTCGAACAGTCTGTATGGTTGAATTTGCTTCATCAACCTCATTTGGTTGAAATACTCGCGCTTCGCCCGCTTCTACCCAAGCTCAGGGAGTACGGCACTTCCGTCCATATAGAGCTTCATATGGCACCATGTCAATGCTCTCCTGGTAGATGTTATTATACGCAAACTCCACCATATAGATATGATCTTCCCATCTCTTTCCAAAGTCAAGGGTGCATATGCAGAGCATGTCCTTCATCGTTCTATTGGTACGTTCAGTTTGGCCATCCATTTGGGGCTGAAAGGCCGAAGTCAACTTCGTGCCTAACAGTCGGTGAACTAGCCTCCAGTCATTTGATGTGAACTGCCCATCTCGATCACTGACGATGCTCCGAGGAACACCATGAAGCTGTACAATCTGGTCAACATATAATTTTGCCAAACTTTCGACTAAATGACTGGAGGCTAGTTCACCGACTGTTGGGCACGAATGAAACTCCTGACCTCGGCCACAGAAGACAACATTGGCCACTCTTGTATGGCTCTTATCTTTGCTGGATCCACTACAATGCCCATTCCACTCACCACATGGCCTAGAAAAGCCACCGACGATAGCCAAAACTCGCACTTCGCGAACTTGGCATAGAGCTGATTTTGCCTCAACGTATTCAACACCAACCGCAAGTGAGTCTCATGCTCAGCTTTCGACTTCGAGTACACCAGGATGTCATCAATGAACACAGTCACAAACAGATCCAGGTACTCTCGGAATATGCGGTGCATCAGATCCATAAACACTGAGGGCGCATTGCACAGTCCAAATGGCATGACTGTGAACGCATAGTGCCTGTAACGCGTTCCAATTGCGGTTTTGGGAATGTCACCTTCCCGAATTCTCAACTGGTAATAACCAGATTTCAGGTCCAACTTCGACTAGACGGTCAAGCCCACCAGCTGATCGAATAACTCACCAATCCGAGGTATCGACTATTATTCTTCTCGGTCAGCTTATTTAGCTCACGGTAGTCAATACATAGCCGCAAGTCACTATCCACAGCACAAGGGTGCTCTAAGGAGACATCCTTGGGCGCCTAAAACCCTACTCCCTCAATTCTTGCAGTTGTACTTTTAGCTCCGCCATTTCCTTTAGCGCGACGCGATAAGGCGAGCGGGCCATAGGTTTCGCACCTGTCACCAACTTGATCGCGAAGTCAATCTCACGCTGGGGTGGTAGCCCAGGGAGATCTTTGGGAAACACATCTGCAAATTCCGACACAATCGGAACATCTCGCACACTGGTCTTTGGCTCAACAGCCTGAATCAGGGCAAAGTAGCACTCCGCACCCTTTCGCACAGCTTTCAATACTTGGAGTGCAAGCAACAACATCAAGTCAAACTGAAATCCCGACTCCCTATTTGGACCGCCACATCGCAAGCTTGATCCGCAAGCATCTAACAGTCATTTGACAACATCCCTTTGACGCTATCTGTCTTCACACGACTAGGTATCCCAAGCCGCGCTAGAACCTCACTAGACAGAAAAGAATACGAAGCATCTGTCTCAAACAGTGCTCCTGTCAGCGTGTTCTACATCATCGCAAAGCCTGGGGTGCACGTAACACACACAATCAACATACACAAGATGCAAACAAAAGCAAGCAATACGATTCTCGCGCACTCGTAACACGTTGATCCCACACATCCATGTATTGATAACATAAACGCCATCATAGAACTGTCATCTAAAATGGCATACTGTATAGATAACACATGCATAATCCACCATACATGAGGAGCCCAATTATTTATGTACATCCTTATGTCAACATTTCCTTCTCCTTTAATTGCGCGCTACGAGCCAACGCGGCAATCTCGGGCTTTATGTCCTGCTTTACCACACGAATAGCACTTGTATTGCTTCTTTAGCTGCTGAACACCATCCCAACAGTCACGAGCGATGTGTCCTACCTGACAACAAGCATAACAAGTACACTTCTCAAGTCTTTGCTTCTTACGGTGAGTATACTTCCCAACCCTTGGAGTGCGCACTTTCCTGGTCGCAGGCATCTGCTGGGCTCTCATCAAGTCCATTTCCAATAGTGTAGCTGCCTCCACCAATGGTTGGAATCCCAAGAACTTAGGACCCATCAACAAGAAACGGAGTTCCTGACGTAGCCCATCATAAAACCGATTGATCTTCATCCCCTCGGTTTCAAACACAAACTCGGGTTGTTGTCTCATTGCAACGAATGCATGAAAATAGGCCTCAACCGTGTCCTCTCCTTGGCTCAAACACACGTTCACCGTCGGAGCTGAGGAACTTCCCCTTGCCGCCTGCTCAAGTTCACTACCCGGCATAGGATGTATTACCGGATCAGAGGGTTGAACCTCATGGTAATCCTTGATCGTTGCAAAAACCACATCAGCAATCAGTCGAGCCGTTTCTATCGATGGAGGAGATGTTGGTACCACAGTTGATGTCATGCTTCCCATCGAGTGTCGGGGTTCCTGCTGCCATGCCATCGCACTCGTCGCCTACATTCGAAAAATTACACAAATAAGCAACAAGATAGGAACGCGCGGGTTCCTTAAACACAAAAATTTGCATTCCTATCATGGACATTCAGGAGTTCAAACGTGTTACCGTGGTTTGCACAGACACGTGCTCGCCACCCCACAAAAGAAGTCGACCACGACTTCGAGAGGGAAAGACCAAGACAGCTGATACCAAAAATGTAACAACCTCATCCGTTCATATAACATATACTAGAAGGACCGGCCGGGGCCCCACAGTATATATCACAAAATAGACGACGAAGCTACGGAGTGATACCAGAGTAGCGCAACGCACCTACACAAAGCATTCTAGCGGAAGCCTAGAACTACCACTTGAACTCCTCTCTTGAATGTCCAACATATAAAACACCATATTTTATAGCATATAGGAATGTCTTACAACATATAAACATCGTTGGCCTTATAGCCTTACAAGGCTTTCAACAGTGGCCCCAATATTGGCACGCAGGCCGGCCACATCAAAAGAAATCACAACAAAAGGAATAGCCCAACGGTCCATGCACGCGGGGCACATTCTTGGTGTTCTGGCAAAGTACTTGCCCACCACCGTATCAGGGTCACAACCCAACGACAACTCTCTTGAGCATTTACTCCTTGGCGTGCAGCCGGAGTTTTATAGTCTTAGTGAACCGGGATTGGCCATTATCCCCCCATTGTATCACGATGCGCAGGCCTAAGACTCTTACTATGTGCTCCAACAGACCGCACCTTCTGGTCTTACGTCGGACGGACATAACACAGGTCGGATCCTCCACCCCCCGTTGCTCAAATCGCCTTGTCATCACCGAGTACGGCGGACTCGCGGCTAAATAAAGGCGCGGGTAGGTCTCATCGATCCTATTCTGTCATTTAAGCCTGGGTATTTCTATTACACCCATTCTCTCATAACATTAGCAGGTCTTTCTTGGGCACACCAGTACTTCCTGCTACTCTCTTTGCATGTGGACACCGCAAAAATCACAAATGTCAGGGGTCTTTCCTGGCTACCATGCCAGTACTTCTTGTTACTCGCTTCACAGGTGGACGCCCTATGACATCAAGCATTACAAAGGGCCTTTCCTGGTCACACCAGTACTTCCTGTTACTAATTCACAGGTACGACCCAATAGCACAAACAGCACAAGCATTCTACGGGTATTTTCCTAGACTACCACTGCAGTAATTCCTGCTACTTTCTTTCACAGGTCCAACCCATCGACTCCTAAACTACGCGTTTATCACGGAGTCTTCTCCGGTTCGTATGCAACATCACCAATCCAGACCAACCTGTCCAGATGGGATTCACACAGCATGCCTATTCCGTACTCCAATTTCGGATCTATATGCCAACAAAAGGGGATTTCATGAATCACCCAAAGATTCCCAACATCAGCCACCTCTTGGTGGGGGAATCACAACCATATGCCAAAAAGGAAGCCTTCACATGGCTAGGAGGAAAGGTTGTTACCCTTGAAGACCGTTTTGGTGCCATGAACGCCCAGCTGGCTCGAAAGAACCGCAAAAGCTTTGCCGCCGCAACGCCGGCCTCGGATTTCTCGTCAGAATTCCGCAGCACCACCGATGACCAGCCCCTCTTATTCCTCCTCCCTCTTCCTCTCCTTTTCTCTCTCTAAAAGTGTATAAAGAGGAAAGCCACTTAACAAAATGAGTTCTTTCAACCCATTCCCGGCCTTAAGGACACAGGGAGGCAGCTCAGCCCTTAGATCTTAGCTGAAGGAATGGATGACCACGATTTGACAACAAAATCATAATTTTTTGCCTGACACGGCCTGTGACACGCCCATGTCCCAGGCCGTGTGCCTCAAGCGGTGCTCAACCGACCTATCCAAAACAGTGACACGCGCATGTGCCACGCCCGTGTCATGGGCCGTGTCACCAGACACGCCTTCAGACACGCCCGTGTCTGTGGCCGTGTTCGTCAGGCTGAAAAATCCCAAAATCACCCGAGACTCACACGGCCTGTGACATGCCCGTGTCCCAGGCCGTGTGCCCATACACGGCACTCGACACGCCCCATCTCAAAATTCGTCGGGCTGAGTTCGTCGACCGCGATGACACGCCCTGTGACATGCCCGTGTCACAGGCCGTGTCCTAAGCTCGACGATCATCAACCAAATCTTGTAGACCACTCGTTGACTACACTCGACGCATGCAGGACACGCCCTGGGACACGCCCGTGTCCCAGGCCGTGTCACCTGCCTGCTGATCAAAATAGCCACAGTTGGCTATTGTTCCCTATACCTCTCCAATAAGTTCAGCAGTTGCTAAGCAACTCTGTGACAGTTTTGCTCTTCCAGTTGTTGCTCCATCATCTACAGTTATTCCAGAAGATATCTCAGTACCAGGTTTTGTTATGGATGACTCTCCTATGCCAGATTTGGATGAGCTAATCTTGGCTGATATTGAAGAGGAGAATAAGGCAGCAGCTGAAAGCTCTGTCCCAATTATTTTTGATTCCCGTATCGTCTCCTCCTCAACTGTTGCTGAAACTCCAGTTCCTGAAACTTCTACTTCTGCCCCTGCTACAGAAAAAGCTGTTATTGATGATAAAGCCTTAAAAGCATTGGATGCTTTATATGATAACCCTCAGTGTTCTGATACTGATGATGATGATGATGATTCAGATGAAGAAGCCTCCAAAAAGAAAAAGCAAATGCTGTCAAAGAAAAGGAAGGCTCCTCCTCCTCCAACTCCTAAGCCTAATCCATCTGCTGACACCCCTTATTACATTTTGCATAATGTTACTCCTTATAAGGGAATGCCTGCATGGATGTGGTTATCAAAGAACCAGCAGAAGGAAAGGAAAAGAAGTCGGAGATATTCTCCTCCTCCAGTCCACAGATATAGAAAGGATCCACCTCCTCCTCCTCCTCCTCCAGCAGCTGGTGCCACTGGCTCTAGCTCTCAGAGATCTGCCCCATGCATACCTATCAAAGACATTCAGGGAGATCCACTGGAAGCAGTCAACAGAGGCAACCATCCTCAGGAAATCAACATCAACAACAACATCAGCAGCAAAAGAAACAAACATCTGAAGATCAAAAAGCTGACAGTCCAAAAAGACCATACTCTCCTCCTATTCCATTTGAAGATCCTGAAACTGCCAACACTACAAGAATGGCTAGGTTCCAGGAACTTATTGGTCTGTCATTGATTAATAAAGCCAAAGCTGAAGGTAAAGACATCTCAGGTCTCTCAACCATGTCTGAGTACAGGAAGGAAGAACTTAAGAGATTTGACAAGGGAAACAAGCTCTTCAATGTTGATGATTATATGAAGCTCCATCCTGAAGCAGGTGTCCCCAGAGCTACATCACTGAAGATCATTGGGGCAGCTGACATGACTATGACTAAGGCACAGGCTCTAGATCCAACCAGAGAAATTATCTTCAAAAAGGCAGGAGAAAAGAAAACAGAAGACAAGCCTTTGTAGAAGAAGAAGAAGTAATCTTTATCTTGTTTTAATTTTCTTTCTGCATTTGTTTTCAAACCATGATATGTGTCTTAAACAAAGCCTGAATATATATATATCTGCTGCATGTGTTAGTAATTCTCTGCCAGATATATCTCTTTTCTTGCTTTGTCTATCTGTTTGTTTCTGTTTTGAGTCTCTTAGTGACCTCACCCAAATAGGGGGAGATTGTTGGATCCCTAGTTGATTTGGGCTAGGTTCACTAGCTTAAGATATGACCCATCATGTATAGCCAGGGTCAAGTTTGTGTCCTAGAGTCTAGGCCAAGTCCTTAGAGTCAACTTCAGATGGACCAGCTATCAACAAGACCATTAGAGATTCCAGACTTAGAAGATTTCAAGACTAAGTAAAGTGAGTTCGACGTTCGTAGAACTCAGCTCGACGAAAGGTGTCCTGCGCTCGACGATCGTGAGACATTTCTTGGTGCTGAGCTCGACGATCTTTGTTCTCTGTTCGACGAAGATTGAGTTTCTTCAACAAGCTAAAGTCAGGACAACTCCAGATTTTTCTAAGTCCAACTTCAGGCTTTGGTCTACGAACTAGAATCTGAGCTCGACGAACTTGGACCTCAAGTTCACAGCTTCTCAGGTCGACGAATGCAGTATTCTACTCGACTAATTCTGAATTCAGAGGACTTGTGTCGACACCAGTTTATGTTGACACCAGAAGATTTGTGTCGACACCAAGATCAATCAGTCAACACCAACTTATGTCGACACTGAATATCAGTAGATGCAGAATATTTTGACTAAGTCCAGAACTGTTCTCTGCTCGACGATTTGTGGTCAACGATTTGATTCCTTCTCAGTCAGAGACTTTTCAAATTCTAATTCCTCAATCATTCTCAGCTCGACAAATTTGGATCTCAGCTCGACGAATGAAGATTGTCAGTTCGACGAAGATTGAAGCAGAATTGATAAGATTTCCCAGGAAGACTAATTGATATTGTCTGGTCAACGAACTCAAGCTCAGCTCGACGAACTGTGAACTCAGCTCGGTGATTGGTGTTCTTCGTTCGACGATTCCAGACTAGGTCTTCTCCAGTTTGTCGTACCGTTTCTTGGCGATGATTCCGGAGTAATCAATGCTCAATCTTCTCGGAATGTTACCGTTAGAACGCGCATTGACTATGGACTATTACATGCCGTTTTTCATGGGACAGTTAGGGAAATAATTGATTGTTGCTTCCTTCCAAGGCCGACTGCAATTACTGCTCAACATTCAAATTTCGAATGTTCCTCAGTCAGCAAAAAAAGACACAAGAAGAAAAGGATTAATCAGTAAGAGATACAATCAGCAATACAGACACACAGATAGATTGCACAGAACAACAATCTTACAACAATCAAAAGTTTTTTTCTGCAATCAGCCCAGGCCAGAGAACATCTTCAAGAAGAAGAAGAATAATCAATTACTATCAAGAGTCTTCTTCCTTCAATTCTATAGGACAACTTCAAAAGGACAACAAAACTCTATCTGTCAAAGAAGTTCCTGAAGCAATCTCTGGTCCAGGCACTCAAGCTTTCAAGACCTGTCACCCTGAAGTAGTGCTCTAGTTTTCCTGATCTCAGGGGGAGCAAATCTGCTAACATCAATCCACAGTCTTCTCAGTTGTCATTGAGAAAGAGAAGACACCATCACCTCTCTTTCAACTCCTGTACAGGGTTTTAATTCCCTTCAAAATTATTCCTGGTTGCAAGTCTCCTTCCAAAAGACTTGAGGTTTTGGTTTTTGAGCACCCGAACAAAAGCTCACTGGTGTCAGGCACCTGATCAAAAACCTGAGTGGATTCCTACCAGGGTGGTAGAAGAGTGGATGTACCCAGGTTGGGGAACCACTATAAAATTTATTGTGTCATCTGGTTGCCCTTTTCTTTTGTTTTGGCTGTGCTCTGTGATTAGTTAGGTTGTTGTGCTTATTGTTTTATTTACTGACCTGTTCACTTAGGAATACAACAAAAGTTGTAAAGAATTTTTAAAGAGAGCACAATACTCTATTCACCCCCCTCTAGAGTATTTCAGATCTACCTTGCACTTTCACTTTGAATGCTTTATATGATAATCCTCAAAGATCTGATGATGAGGATAGTGATGATGAGGATGATGATGATGAATCTGATGATTAATCAAAGAGGAAGCCAGTTTCCAAGAAAAGAAAACCTCCTCCTCCTCCTGCTCCTAAGACTAATCCAAAAATGACACTCCTTATTACATTCTTCAAAAGATAACACCATATAATGGGATGCCAGCTTGGATGTGGCTGTCCAAGAATCATCTGAAGGAGAGGAAGAAAAGCAGACGATACTCTCCTCCTCCAGTTCAAAGATACAGAAAAGATCCACCTCCTCCACCTCCTCTAGCTGCTGGTGCTTCAGGTTCTAGTTCTCAAAGATCTGCCCCTATTCAAACATATCAAAGACATCAAGGGAGATCTCATCATGAAAGCAGCCAGCACAAGCAATATTCTTCAGGAAAGCAACATCAGTAGTAACAACAACATCAACAAAAAAAGCAACAATCCACTGAAAATCAACCAGCTGAAGGCTCTAAAAGACCATCCTCTCCTCCTATTCCTTTTGAAGATCCTAAAATAATTACTACTGCCAGAATGGCCAGGTTCCAGGAACTTGTAGGACTTTCTCTGATTAATAAGGCCAAAGCTGAAGGAAATGATCCATCTGAATATACTACCATGTCAAAGTACAGGAAAGAGGAACTTAAGAGATTTGATAAAGATAACAAGATTTTCAATGTGGATGACTACATGAAGTTGCACCCAGAAGCAGTTGTCCCCAGGGCTACATCTCTGAAAATTATAGGAGCTGCTGACATGACCATGATTAGTGTGCAAGCTTTAGATCCTAACAGAGAAATAATATTTATAAAGCCAGGAGACAAGAGCAAGGATGCAATGCCAAAGGAAAAGAAGCAGAAGAAGTGATTTTGAACTCTCTTTATCTTTCTGCATTATTTATAACTGCTTTATATTTTCTGAACAAAGCTCATGTATATATATATCTGCTGCATGTGTTATCTATCTCTGCCAGATATATGCTTTTTTTTGCTTTATTTATTTTCAGTTTAAGTCTGAGTCTGTGGTTAGTAACCTCACCCAAATAGGGGGAGATTGTTGTATCCCTAATTTGATTTGGGCTAGGTTCACTAACTTAGGATCTTGTGACCCACAATATATAGCCAGGGTCATAGTTGTGTCCTAGAGTCTAGGCAAAGTCCTTAGAGTCAACATCACATGGACCAACTATCAACAAGATTGCCAGAGACTCAAGACTTAGAAGATTTCAAGACTCTGTAAAGTGAGTTCGACGTTCATCGAACTCAGGTCGACGATTGTCGTGCTCAGCTCGACGATCTCAGAGTAAATTCTCTGAGCTGAGCTCGACGAACTTGGTACTCAGGTCGACGAAAACTTAGACACTACAACAACACTTCAAGTTCAGAAAACATCAAGATATTCTAAGTCCTTAATATCAGACTTTAGTCGACGAACTTAGTTCTCAGCTCGACGAATTCTATTCTTTGGTCGAAGAATCTTTGGACTACTACAACATTTTGTCAAGACTATGTTCTCTAGTCTCAGTTCGATGAACCCAGTTCTCTGGTCAACGAATTTTGGACTCTGTACTTCAACACTTTCATTCAGAAATTATTCTAAGTCCATACTGAACTCCAGTTGACGAACACATTTACTAGCTCAACGAACTTCAGATATAGAATAGGAAAAGTTCAGAAGAGACAGCAGTTCAGTTTCCAGCTCGACGATCATGGAACTCAGCTCGACGAACAGAAGTCGTCTGGTCGACGAACACAACATCTCAGCTCGACAAACTCTGGACTCAGTTCGACGATTTTTATCATCTCTTCGACGATTCCAGACTAAGTCATTTCCAGCCCTGTCCCCATTATCACTGCAATGATTCCTGGGTAATCAATGCTCTAACATTCTCTGAATATAACCATTAGAGGAACATTGATTGGGATATTCTCCAGGATTATTGTCTGCCATTTTCCACGGGACAATTGGGGAAATTATTCAATGTTGCATATTCTCTAGGCCGTCAGCATTGAATGAAGAAGGAATTCAGAATTCGAAAGACCAATTTCCCCAGAAAATATAAAAAGAGATTTTTCTCTCTTTCCTGACAGTACATGAGACAGATAGAAAGAAAGTGAAAAACATATACAGAGAGAAGATTACTGAATCAGACAAGAAAAATACAACCCGTTTGCTCTCAGTCTGACACAAGATTTCTGATATAGAAGAAGAAGAACAATCATTCAAATACCAGGAGTGTACAACCCCGTGTCCGGCGAGTGGGTCCCACCAGGGAGGCGAGCAGACCTTGCCCCGCGGCCCGCATCCGAGCGGCAAACAGATATGCGGCAGAAGGGCTGGCCCGCTCCCGCCCATTTCAGGCGAGCGAGCCGACGAGGCAAGCGAGCGGATCGCGCGAAGAGTCCTTGGCCAAAGCAGACGAGTTTGGAGACCCGCGACTGGCGAGCCGATCGAGAGTCGCAGTGGCCGCCGGTCCGCCTCATCACGCGACCTGGCCGCCGGTCCGCCCCGGCAGAAGCAAGGCACGTCGCGCCCCCGGCTCGCGCTCGCCCAGGGAGCATGGGCGGGCAGCTGAAGTCGGGTTGCGCCCGCCTCCCGCGAAGAAGGATTGGAGACGAGTTGACTCCCCAGGACTGCGGATAGCCCCTCAGGACAGCGGAGTCTCGCTGTTGGCAGACCAGGTTGGACTGCGCATAGCCCATCAGAACAGCGGAGTTTGGCTGTTGGCAGACCTAGCTAAGAGCCTTTTGGTATTTTCAGGTCAGTTATTTTGATTATTGGCAGTTCAGGTTCCAAAAAGCTATAAATAAGACCCAAGGGGTACCTCAGAGGACACGCTTTCAGTGCCTCCTTACTCTCATTCTCCAGTGTTCTCTGAGAGTACCTCCGCTCGGCTTCTGGCTAAGGAGGGGAAGCGCTCAGAGATCTTCTGGGTTTGTGGTGGGACCTCCCTGCCGAGCCCTTGGGTCTGTTCTTTCTTGTCTCTTTTGTTGTTTTTCTTGCAGGAGCAAAGTAGGCGCGAGACCACCCCTTCCCCAAGGGTCGAACTCCACAAGAGGCCGGTTTCCGGTTTCAACATCTTGGTGTGGTGAGTGTGGAGAGTGGTCAGTGCAGAAAAGCTTCGGCGAGCTCAATGACGGGAGGACAAGGATCTGACAGGCAGGATTCGCCGCCCCCTCCGCCTCTCGCAACAGTATGGATGTTGGAGGACTTCAGGAACGAGGTGCTGGGCCTCGTCAGGATTGCACTCGGCGCGCGGGCCGAGTACTCGACACCGGCAGCCCAGATCGCGGCCGCCCCCTCTTTGGGCGAGGACGCCCCTGGCCGGCGAGCTGGGAAGGAAGTGGCCGAGGAAGGCCGAGGATGCGAGCTTCCGGGGCGCGAGCTTTTCCCCGGTTCGGCAAGCCGAGGCAGGTTCGGCGAGCTGGGCCCGCGAGATTCGCCGGCTCGCCCGGTGGGGGGAGGCAGTCCGTTCAGCGAGCTGGTCTCCTCAGCACCAGTGCCAGAAGGGTTCAGGGAGCCCGAGATGTCCTACTACACCGGGAAGGGAGACCCGGTCCAGCACGTCCAATGGTTCGAAGACGTGGTCTCCATCCGTCAGATGTCAGACGGATTCAAGTGCCGTCTCTTCGCCATCACCCTCCGAGAGAATGAAAGGGAGTGGTTCCACCAGCTCCCGGCTAGCTCCATCTACTGTTTTGAAGACCTGCGCCGAGGATTCATGCTGAGGTTCACTACTTCGAAGAAGAGGAAGAAGGAGTCTGAGTCCTTGTTCCACATTAAGTAAGGAGTGAACGAGACGTTGGGGAGCTATGTGGATCGATTCCAGGAGGAGGTTACCCAGGTCCAGGAGATGTCGGGCCATAGTTTGATGATGGCTTTCACCCTGGGCTTGCAGCAGGGGTTCTTCCGAATGGAGCTGAAGAGAGTTCCCCCTCTCTCCTACGAGGAGTTGATGGAGAGGGCGGCTAGAGAAGTCGACGGGGAGGCGTCGAATCCGGAGTTCGCAAGGAAGCTAGCCAGATGGGCCACCGAGGAAGAGAAGGAGTCGAAGGGAGGAAGAGCGCAGGAGGAGAGAAGAGGGGAGCCCAGGCAGAGGGAGCAGAGGCAGCTCCAAGGACAGCAGCCGGGGTGGGGGCGTCAGGAGCCCGACCGTCGGCTGGGTTGGAGACCAGAGTGGCAGGGGCAGGGGCCACAGAGAGGGTACTTCGGAAGGGGTCACTATCAGGGGAGGCAGGACCAGTTCCACCCACCGGGCTGGAGGCAGGGTCACCGGCCCCGGCTCCCCGATCAGGAGGAGGCCATGGCCATAGCTTTGGGAGCAAGGAGGGGGATCATGAGAAGGAGGAGAAGGGAGTTCAGGGTGGAGCTGCCCTATTGTGACTTCCATCAGGAAGAGGGGCACGCAACAGCCACGTGCCCGGAATTCTTGGAGATGAGAGGGAATAGGGGACGGCAGCAGCAGCAGGAGGAGGCACGACAAGAAGTGAGGATCGAGGAGGTCCTGCCTCGGGCAGAGGAGGATCGTTGCGAGGACCGGGTCGATGTCGGGACCCGAGGAGGGATCGGAGTGATCCACGGGGGAGTAGGGATCGAGGCTTCCCGCAAGGCAAGCCTCCACACCATGTACCGGCGGAGCGTCGCCTCTACATCCCAAACCCCGCCGCCGGAGGAGAGGATCACCTTCTCCAGAAGTGATATGCCCGACCACGAGGATCCGTTCTGTGATGCGCTGGTCATCAAGGCCGCCATCGAGAATTTCACTGTCTCTCGGATCCTCGTGGACAATGGGAGCTCCGTGAACGTCGTCTTCAAAAAGGCGTTTGACGCGATGCAGGTGGAGGCTAAGAGGGTGCTGGCCTCGGACGGGCCCTTGTTCGGGTTCTCGGGAGAAAGGAAGGAAGTAGAGGGAGGAGTCGGCCTTCATGTCACCCTGGGGGGGCAGTCCCGAAACTGCAAGTTCGTCATTGTGGACGCCCCCAGCAGCTACAGCGCAATCTTCGGGAGGCCCCTGATCAGCGCCTTCCGCTGCGTCCCCTCATCATTCCACCAGTGCTTGAAGTTCAACATTGAGGGGGTGCAGGTCAGGGTTAGGGGGGACCCAAAGGTGGCACGGGAGTGCTATGTCACTGCGGTGAACACCATCTCTTGGCAGGAGGGAGCCGAGGAGATGGGGCGGAGGATGGAGGAGGTCGAGCAGGGAGCAGGAGGGGAAGAGCAGGGAGTGAAGGACTGCGCAGAAAAGGCGGCAGGAGGAGATCTGGAGGAGGTGGCCGAAGTAAGGGCCGTGGGAGGAGAGATAGAGGAAGAGGTCCCCGTCCCGGATGAAGGGGACGCCGAAGGATGGGCAGAGCAGTCCAGGCTGGAGGCGGCGGAAGAAGTGGTGGAGCTGGAGGTGCTCACCCGGGGAGGAAGGATGGAGAAGATCCGCGTCAGCGGAGGGCTGACCCCGGAGGACCAAGGCAGGATGCTGGAGTGCATCCGGAAGAATGTGGACATCTTCGCCTGGAGCGCCGCGGAGATGCCGGGGGTTGACGCGGATGTGGCCTGCCACCGCCTCAACTTGGACCCGGGGACACGCCCCGTTCAGCAGAAAAAGAGATCCACGACAGACAAGCTGGCGGAGCCCATCAGGGAGGAGGTGGCGAAGCTTCTCAAGGCCGGCTTCGTGTCCGAAATTCAGTACCCCGGCTGGGTCTCCAACGTTGTGATGGTCAAAAAAGGAGACGGCCGCTGGCGATTGTGTATCGATTTTTCCCTTCTTAATAAAGCTTGTCCTAAGGACTGTTATCCTTTGCCTCGGATCGACGCGCTGGTTGACTCAGCCGTCGGCTTTTCTGTAATGAGTTTTTTAGATGCCTTTTCAGGTTACCATCAAATTAGGATGCACCCCCCAGACATCAAGGATGTCTCATTCATCACAGGGGACGGCTGCTACTGCTACAAGATGATGTCATTCGGGCTGAAGAACGCCGGGGCCACCTACCAAAAAATGATGGACATGGTCTTCAAGGAGCAAAGGGGGAGGAACTTGGAGGTATACGTGGACGACCTCATGATCAAAAGCCGGGATGTGGACTCCCACCTCCGGGACTTGGAGGAGACCTTCGCCACCCTACGTAGATACAAGATGCGGCTGAACCCCCTTAAGTGTGTCTTTGGGGCCGGCCGGGGGAAGTTCCTGGGGCATCTCCTCACCCCCGCGGGGGTCGAGCCGAATCCAGACAAGGTCAAGGCCATATTGGAGCTAGGATCCCCGCGGAATGCGAAGGAGGTCCAACGGTTGACAGGGAAGCTAGCAGGGCTGAGTCGCTTCCTTTCTCGGGCAGGGGAGAAGTGCTCCCCCTTCTTCAAAACGCTGAGGGGAGGCCAGAGGTTCGAATGGACCAAGGAATGCGAAGAGGCCTTCCAGGCCCTCAAGGCGCAGTTGACACAGGCTCCGATGCTTCAAGGGCCGAAGGGGGTGAGGATTTGTTCTTATATCTCGGGGTCGGGGCAGAGGCCTTGAGCTCCGTCTTGGTGCGTGAAGAAGGAAAGAGACAACTCCCTGTCTATTACGTCAGCCGGGTCCTGAGGAAGGCCGAGCTCCGGTATCCGATCTTGGAGAGGCTTGCATTCGCCCTAATCATCTCGGCTCGGAGGCTACGACCTTACTTCCAGGCACACTCGATCCGAGTGGTGACCGACCACCCTCTCCGTAACATCTTCGAGGGGGTGGAGCATTCAGGCCGGCTGGCCAAGTGGTCGGTGGAGCTGAGCGAGTTCGATGTCTCCTTCGTTCCGCGGCTCTCGATCAAAGCTCAGGCGATGGCCGACTTCCTGGCCGACTACGTGGTAGAAGTAACGGAGGAGGAGCTCACCCGCCCGACTCCTTGGAAGGTGAGGGTGGATGGAGCCTCAGGAAGGCATTCCCTTGGAGTAGGAGTGGTTCTGGAGAGCCCTCAAGGGACTCAGATTGAGCAGACGGTGGTGGTGCATTTTCCCATTACCAACAACCAGGCCGAGTACGAAGCAGTGATAGCGGGGCTGCGCCTGGCCAGGGAGTTGGGGGTGCTGGATGTGGAGGTCCTAACCGACTCCATGGTGGTGGCTTCCCAGATCAACGGGGAGTTCGAAGCAAGGGAGCCCGCCCTGAAGTTATACTTGGCCAAAGTGAAGGGGGTCATAGGGACTTTCCAGACCTTCTCCATCCGACACGTGCCAAGGGGAGAGAATGACCAGGCCGACCAGCTAGCAAAGCATGGCCCCCGGGTGGGGGCACCATCACCGACCTGTTCCGCCCCTCCATCGAAGAAGGGGAGCTCATGGAGATCGATCAGCAGCCTTCATGGATGGATCCAGTAGTAGTTTTCCTCTCCACGGGAGAGTATCCGGAGGGAGTAGACAGGAAGAAGCTGAGGCACAAGTCCGCTTACTACCTCCTTAAAGACGGGCAGCTATACAGGAAGACCCTCTCCGGGATGCTGGCTCGCTGCGTAGCCGAGGGTGAGGCGCAGAGGATCTTAGAAGAAGTCCACTCCGGGGAGTGCGGGAGTCATTCCGGGAGTCGGACCCTGGAGGGGAGGATAGTCAGGCAAGGATATTTCTGGCCCACCCTGTGCCGAGACGCCGCGGAGTTCGCAAGGAGATGTCATAAGTGCCAGCTGTTTGCCCCCCTCCAGCTACAGCCGGCCCAACAGCTCAAGAGTATCACGGCCCCCTGGCCCTTTGCAATCTGGGGAATGGATTTGGTTGGGTCGTTTCCCCAGGCCAGCGGTCAGAGAAGGTTCCTCCTGGTGATGATCGACTACTTCTCGAAGTGGATGGAGGTGAAGGCGTTGGCCAAGGTGACCTCCCAAGTGATCAGGAACTTTGTCTGGGGGGAGATCATCTGTCGCCATGGGCTGCCCCAGGCCATCGTCACCGACAACGGACCCCAATTTGCCAGTGCCGAGTTCACCAGCTTCTGCGAGCAGCTTGGAATCGACCTCAGGTTTGCCTCGGTCCATCACCCCAGGAGTAACGGGCAGGTGGAAGCCGCGAACAAGATCATCGTCAATCTCCTCAAGAAAAAGGTGGAAAACTTGAGGGGAAGCTGGGTGGAGCAGCTCCCCGCAGTTCTTTGGGCCCTAAGAACCACCCCTAACATGGCCACGGGGGAGACCCCCTTCAAGCACTCCCATGGGTGCGAGGCGGTGCTCCCCATAGAATTTGAAGTCCAAACGCCGCGAGTCGGGGCGGCCGGGGAGGGCCGAGAGGAATGGAGAGCCGAGAACGAGGGGGAGCTGAGACTCTCCCTTGACATGGTGGAAGAGTTGAGGGACCTTTCGGCCGTCCGACAGGAGGAGGTCAAAAGGAGGATGGCAAAGTACTTTGACAAGCATGTCAGGATCAAGCAATTCGCGGAAGGAGACCTGGTGCTGAAGAAGGTGGACGCGGCAGGAAGGTCAGCGTCCGTTGGAAAGCTCAACCCCAGCTGGGAGGGGCCATTCATTGTGAAGGAAGCTTTGAAGTCAGGGGGCTATCGGCTCCAAAATGTAGATGGCGAGACCCTGAGTCTCACCTGGAGTGGAGACGACCTGAAGAGGTTTTTTCCCTAAGCATCTGTAAGCAACTCGATTTGTTATAATGAATTCCTTTTCCTCCCCCCCCCAGAATTGCCATATCCGGCTTGCACAAAGGATCGGAATGAGTTTGGACCCCGAGAAGATCCCGCTGCCAGGCTCCCACCTAGCTGGCAGGGCCGGAAGTCACTCGGTGTCATCCCTAGCCTCGAGAAGATCCCGCTGCCAGGCTCCCACCTAGCTGGCAGGGCCGGAAGTCACTCGATGGAATGAGTTTGGACCCCGAGAAGATCCCGCTGCCAGGCTCCCACCTAGCTGGCAGGGCCGGAAGTCACTCGGTGTCATCCCTAGCCTCGAGAAGATCCCGCTGCCAGGCTCCCACCTAGCTGGCAGGGCCGGAAGTCACTCGATGGAATGAGTTTGGACCCCGAGAAGATCCCGCTGCCAGGCTCCCACCTAGCTGGCAGGGCCGGAAGTCACTCGGTGTCATCCCTAGCCTCGAGAAGATCCCGCTGCCAGGCTCCCACCTAGCTGGCAGGGCCGGAAGTCACTCGATGGAATGAGTTTGGACCCCGAGAAGATCCCGCTGCCAGGCTCCCACCTAGCTGGCAGGGCCGGAAGTCACTCGGTGTCATCCCTAGCCTCGAGAAGATCCCGCTGCCAGGCTCCCACCTAGCTGGCAGGGCCGGAAGTCACTCGATGGAATGAGTTTGGACCCCGAGAAGATCCCGCTGCCACGCTCCCACCTAGCTGGCAGGGCCGGAAGTCACTCGGTGTCATCCCTAGCCTCGAGAAAATCCCGCTGCCAGGCTCCCACCTAGCTGGCAGGGCCGGAAGTCACTCGATGGAATGAGTTTGGACCCCAAGAAGATCCCGCTGCCAGGCTCCCACCTAGCTGGCAGGGCCGGGAGTCACTCCATGGCAATAACTTGCAACCCGGAACCAATCATGCTGCCGGACTCCCACCTAGCCGGCGAGGCCGGGGACTACTCAAACGATGTCAACAGCAGGTCGGAATCACAAGAGTTAATCAAAAAGGGGAGGGGTCTAACATAGCCCCCCCAGACCCGGGAATGGCGGCCGAGTGGAGGCGAGAACCTGGGCGGGAGTCCGCAAGAAATCAGGCAACATAGACAAGGGCCAAGCCGGCTCGCCTCGCTCGGCGGGCGAGCGGCCGCCTCATCGGGTGCGGGCCGCAGGGGCAGGTCGCGTCGCACGGCAATAGCAGATGTATAAATGAGGCGAGCGAGAGAACATTTATAAAAGCAACGATAGCTGTAAAAGACGAAGTATAGGCGCAGCTCGCGCAAGCGTCTCAAAACAGCTAAACTTGCATAATATATACATCTAAAATAATAATAATAATAATAATAAATGTCAAGAAACAGGCGAGACGCGAGGTCCGGGGCGTGAAGTCCTAAATAGGCTGGAAAGCTTTGTCCCCAGGGTCCGGCACGGGGAGAAATAGCGCCGGCACCACGTCTTCCGCCGAGAGTCCCGCCGCCTCGCTCGTAAGGAGATCCGCGCGTCGCAGCATTTGCATCGAATACTTCGCGGCGCTGGCGGCGTTCTTCTGCATCAGCACTTCCAAGTCATAGTTGGAGTGGTGCTCGAGCGGACAGACCCTGCTGTCTGGAGGAGGGACAGCGGCGGCGGCCTCCAGCTCGCGTACCCGCGCCTCCAACGCCGCCTTGTCTTGACAAAGGGTGGCGATCTCGGCACCCATCCGGCTCGCCGTCGCCGCATCCTGAGGAAAGGAAGGAGGAGAATCGTGAGCTGTATTCGCAAAAAGGGGCGGTAGTTCAGGGTGAGTACGTACCACCCCGCCCAGGTACTGCGCGAGGGTCTCCTCTGCCGCGTCGGCCCGCCTCCTCTGAAGGTTTGCGTCCTCCTGAGCGAGCTTCTGGGCCTCCTCCCTCTCGTCCGCCAGCTTCTTCAGGGAGGTGGCATTCCGCTCCAGCTGAGTGCAGCGCCGCCCTACCATGTGAGCTAGCTCCAGGCCGCGTAGCTGGGCCCGCGCGCTTTCGTGAACCAATACTCGCGTCGCCTCTTTGTCGTAGATGGCGGCGTCTTCTCGTGAATACAGGCCGAACGAGAAGTTGTAGGCCTCCCCGCCGATGGTGTCCTGCTCCATCCAGCTCGGCAGTAATGTCGAGATCGCGGCGCGATTCGACTCCTTGTCCCACGAAAGGAGCGGCGCGCCGAGCTCATCCAGATACCTCTCGCCGTAGCCGAAGTTGCGGTGACCCCTCGGCACCGGCTTCACGGTAGCTTGAGACCCGTCCGGCGGCGCGGAGGTGCCCTCCGCCCCGCCCGGGGAGTCGCTGGTCGAAGTGACCACCGGGGGCGAAGGGCCCTCGGCCGGGAGGGCCGCAGGGGCCTTGCCCTTCCTTTGGCTCGCAGGGGGTTGCCGATCCGCGGTCTTCGCCACCTTCGGCGGAGGGGCGGGCTGTCCGCCACCCGGCCGCTTCTTGGCCGGGACTGACGGGATGTCGCGCTGAGCGGCATCCGCAGCTTGAGCTCGGGCAAGAACCCCGGAGGGGATCCTAGCGCTCTCATAAGGGGGGTGAAGAGGGATGTCGCGTTCACCTGCAAAGAAGGAGGGGTGAGATGAAGGAAAAATGGGAAGGTAAGGCATAACAGCGGCGAGTGGCAAACCTCCCCCTGGCGGGACGACGGCGAGGTCGTCAAGATGGCGGCGCAGGTACGCGACCTCAAAATTCTTCCCGGCGAAGAACGCGCACAAGTCGGCTTCATGACCGCCTAGGCTGGGCGGCCGGTAGCTCGCCTCGCTAAGCTGCACCGGCGAGAAGGGGACGTTGCCGAAGTCCCCTTTGACGAACAGGAACTTCTTGAGCCAATTGTGGCTCTTATTGACTGTCTCCCGCACCTTGAGGTGGGCGCTGGAGAAGTAGGCGGTCCCGTCCCGATTCGCCCGGAAGGAGAACAGCTTCCGGAAGACGGCGAGGCTGAACTCCACTCGCTCCTCTCGCAGGAAGCAGGCGAACCCCACCATGACGGCTATGGAGTTCGGGGTCATCTGACCCAGGACGACCCCGAAGTATTTCAGCACCTGGCGCACCTCGGGCCACAGGGGGAGTCGCAGGCCCACCTCAAAGTGAGCTAGCGGGATGGCGAGCTCATCCCTGGATAAGTCGTTGATCTTTTCCCCATCCCCGGGCCGTCTCGCAGAAAAGCTCGGCGGCACGTGGTCGCTAAGATCATCCAAGTACTCGCGCTCAGAGATGACAGCGTGAGGAAAGTCGTGCTCTGAGAAGGTCCAGGCACACTTACTTCGTCCGTCCACGTCGCCGCCGCCTCCGCCCATTCCCATCGAGTCGCCGCCGAACGTGCGAGACAGATCCAGAAGGCGAGCGCGAATCGTACTCCGCGGGAAAAAGGAAGCGAGAGGATGTTTGGAATCGGTGAGGAAACAAGAGCCGGCAAGGCCTATTTATAGGGAAAGAGAAAGGGCGGGAAACTTCCCGCCGAAAGAGGGGGTGCGGATAGCAAAAATCAGCCCGACGGTTCGACTTCCCCGCGCGCAACCGCACCCCAAAGACCGATCCGGCGCGGGTCTCGCCCGGCCGCGCCCGCGGAAGACCTGAGCGGGCGAGTCTCGACCCGCACCCGCACGGGGTTCCGCGCGAGACGGGAGACTCCCGTCTTGCGAGCTCCTCGGCTCGCCCTCGCCCCGATCAGTGCGAGGGGAAGAACGGACCTTTCCCTTAACCCGCCCACAGAAAGCAATAGAAACAGCATGATATTTTCAATGAGCCTCAGCAGTAACAAGTTAGGCCCATAGGCGGGCAAAAAGAGTCGCAAGTGGTTACAAATGAAAGATAACTTGGAAATAACAGCAACCCCGCGGTATCCCGCGAGCGGGGGGCAGAAGGCTGGATCAGTACTCGACCCACTTCCACCTGTGCCGCCGCTTCGTTCCCGATCGCGGCGGCACGCGAGGGTCGTGGTAATCACGAACCGCCACCAGCTCCCGCTCAGCCAGGCCGATCTGCTCTGTAGCGCTCCTGAGATGCCCCTCGGCTCGCGCAATATGCACGCCCGGTGAAGTGACATCGTCGTCTTCCGCTGCGCGCGGAGGTCCCTCCAAAGCCGCGAGCCGGGCCGCGGTCTCGGCCTTGTCTTCATCGACCCTCTTCGCGAGCTCCTGGATCAACAGCGTGTGTTTCTGGAACAGCCGCGTCACCTGCCTCTTCATCCCCGCCGCATCGGTCGGGTCGCCCAGGTAATCAGAGACACTGTCCACGTCGGGCGGGGGCGAATACCCTTCGCTCGTCTCAGTTTCGGAGGAGGCCCTGTTATAGCCTACAAACGGGCGAGTCAGAAGGAGCGAACAAGGACAAAGCCAACGGTAAATATCAGCTCACCAGGGGTTGGCACGTCGCCCGCACCGACGGATGGGCGAGAGGAGCCCGGCCGACCCTGAAAGGTTTCTCCCTCGATGGTCTCAAGAGATTTTCCCAGTCCGTGGGACGCCGGCGGGCGGGGGGTTTCCGGAGGTGGGCAGTCCGGACCTGGGGAACTAGCGACCTTCTCAGGCGACAAGCGAGGGGGGCGATCCTCTCCCCCGTTCCCCACCTCTTCACGAGGAATCGCCTGCAAAACAAAAGGTCAGAGGTACATCGATAATCCGCGGAAGGTCACGTACCCCAGGGACGACCTCAACAGCCGCCGCCGAGCTGGAGCCCGGACATTCACCCGCCAGAGACCGCCTAACGATCTTTCCCTTCGCCGGCCTAAAGAGAGGGCCGGGAGACCCACGCGCTAGCCAAGGGGCGGCCTCGAGTGCCTCCTCCTGAGTCTTCAGGCCCGCTGCCGCCAGGCGAGCTCGCACCTCTTCGCTGACCGGCATCAAGAGACCAGCCTGTTCAAGAAAAATGAGGGGATCTGGGGAGCCCCCCCTCCTGGGCTCAGCGGTATATTTATAGCCGGACAGTGGGGGCCCACCAGAAGATTCCCTGCCAGCTCAGCACAAGCACTCGCCGAACACGCGGGTTGGATGATTCTTTCCGAGCTTGAATCAAGCTCAAAAAGAGCGGGGATTGTGTACAACCCCGTGTCCGGCGAGTGGGTCCCACCAGGGAGGCGAGCAGACCTTACCCCGCGGCCCGCATCCGAGCGGCAAACAGATATGCGGCAGAAGGGCTGGCCCGCTCCCGCCCATTTCAGGCGAGCGAGCTGACGAGGCAAGCGAGCGGATCGCGCGAAGAGTCCTTGGCCAAAGCAGACGAGTTTGGCGACCCGCGACTGGCGAGCCGATCGAGAGTCGCAGTGGCCGCCGGTCCGCCTCGTCACGCGACCTGGCCGCCGGTCCGCCCCGGCAGAAGCAAGGCAGGTCGCGCCCCCGGCTCGCGCTCGCCCAGGGAGCATGGGCGGGCAGCTGAAGTCGGGTCGCGCCCGCCTCCCGCGAAGAAGGATTGGAGGCGAGTTGACTCCCCAGGACTGCGGATAGCCCCTCAGGACAGCGGAGTCTCGCTGTTGGCAGACCAGGTTGGACTGCGCATAGCCCATCAGAACAGCGGAGTTTGGCTGTTGGCAGACCCAGCTAAGGGCCTTTTGGTATTTTCAGGTCAGTTATTTTGGTTATTGGCAGTTCAGGTTCCAAAAAGCTATAAATAAGACCCAAGGGGTACCTCAGAGGACACGCTTTCAGTGCCTCCTTACTCTCATTCTCCAGTGTTCTCTGAGAGTACCTCCGCTCGGCTTCTGGCTAAGGAGGGGAAGCGCTCAGAGATCTTCCGGGTTTGTGGTGGGACCTCCCTGCCGAGCCCTTGGGTCTGTTCTTTCTTGTCTCTTTTGTTGTTTTTCTTGCAGGAGCAAAGTAGGCGCGAGACCACCCCTTCCCCAAGGGTCGAACTCCACAAGAGGCCGGTTTCCGGTTTCAACAAGGAGTCTTCATTCTTCAAACTCTCCAGGACACTTCACAGGACAAAAAATCTTCCATCTATCAAAGAAGTTCCTGAAGATCTCTCTGATCTAGGCTGAAAGCTTGAAGGCCTATCACCCAGTGCAAAGCTCCAGTTCTCTTGAACTCTTCTACATCTCAGGGGGAGCTTTGACAACATCACTGAATCCACATAGTCTTCTCATTGTGATTGAGAAAAGAAGAGTTTCATCACTCTCTCATCCCCACCTCTGTAAAGGGTTGTCATCTCCCTTCAAAAGTGATTCTTGGTTACAAGTCACCTGATCAAAAGACTTGAGGATTTTGGTTTTTGAGCACCTGATCAAAAGCTCATTGGTGTCAGGCACCTGATCAAAAACTTGAGTGGATTCCTACCAGGGTGGTAGAAGAGTGGATGTACCCAGGTTGGGGATCCACTATAAAATTTCTTGTGTCGGCTGGTTGCCCCTTTTCTTTTTGTTCTTGCAGTGTTTGTGTTTTTAGGACTACTGTGTGCTTATTTACTTTAGTTTAATTTGCACCTTTTAATTACAACAGAAGCTGTAATAGTTTTATAAGGACCTACAAATACTTTACTCACCCACCCTCTACAGTATATTAGATCTAACACATCACTTTCACTGCGTGCGGACTGGAGTAGTCAGCAGGATATGCGGACTGGAGTAGTCTGCGGGATATGCGAACTGGAGGTATCCACAGTATAAGCAGACTAGAGCTGTGTCACCTGAGTCTGGCAGTTGCCTTGGTGGCAAGGCTGTGGGCTCGGGATAAGCGGACTGGAGCTATGTCTGCGAATAGGAGGACAGTTGTTGCAGAGTTCGGCTGTGATGGTCCTGGCTTGGCCTTTGGCGACAAGGCGGACTGTGCTGTTATCCGGCCTTGGTGAAGCATTGGCGTTGGCTTGGCCTTTGGCGACAAGGCAGACTGGCATTGTGTCCGGCCTTGGTGAAGCTTTGGCGGACTAGCTATCCTACACAGGTTGCGACGGACTGGGTGTATATCCACAGACTTGCGGATGCACTTGTTCTTGCTACGGGATGTGGTGGTGATCCTATTGGCTAGGGCGGTGACCATACTAGTCATCGTGCCTATAAATAGGACCCATGTCACATCAAAACCAAAAAATGAGAACCTCTATGCATGAGAACCTAGAGAACGAATGAACAGTTGTGCGGATAGCGCTGGAAAGCCAAGACTTGGCTCTGATTGCGGTCAGGGACAGTGCAAATTCTGCGGTTAAGCAACAGGCGGTAAACAGCAGGTCGCGGACACCGACCAGGCTGTCTTCTCTTTGGCAACTTGGTTCGGGGTTTAATAAGCCGCCTTATTCAAGCGGACAGTTCAGTTCGGCATCGCAGTGTGGGCGGTCTGACGGCTAGGCGACCTCGCGGTCAGGCGGTTTGCAGATCGGCGACTAGAGCTAAGCATTGGAATAACGGGCAGTCCGTGCAGCTTGGGTTGCGGTCTGGCGACCTGGCGGATTGTGCAGACTCCACAGCAGTAGTCCGGCGGCTTCTTGTTGAAGTCCGCACGACATTTGTTTTCTTGTCTTTGTAATTATCTCTGCTCTCCCTATGGTGGTGTTGGTGAATCATGTCTCGCCTTGTATGTCTCACCTTGTAAAGAAGTTTGTTGTTAATCAATAAAGACTCTTGTTGTTGTATGTGTTTTCTGGTCGACTAACTTTAGTTGAGATAACCCCTGCTCATTCCAAGATCCGGAAAAATCAACCCGCGTGATCAAGGTGTGATCTTGATAGCTCTAAGAATATTAATTTGGCTTCAGACTATCTCATTGACCATCTGGAGAAATTTCAACACCAAGAAGAGATCCTGGACATCCAGGAGATGCCGGGGTATGCCCTCCAGATGGCATTTATGGTGGGGTTGCGTGAAGGGTTCTTCATGATGATTTTGACCCAAAAGGCCCCCTATCCTTCGAAGAGCTAATGGAAAGGGCGGTAGAGGAGATAACGACTGAGGCGGCCAACCCGATGTTCGTCAAGAATTTGGCAAGGCTAACAGAGGCAGAGTCAAAGGAGTAAGGTGGCACAAGGCATCAGGAGGGAAGAAGGAGAGAAGAGCAGAGAGTACAGGGGTTCCAGGGACCTCAGGAAGGTCAGGAGCCAGGTTGGATACAACAAGGAGGGCCCATTCAAGGTCCAGGAAGAGGTCCCATCAAGGGTGGGGGGAACTTCCATGGAGGCGAATGGAGGTTTAACTTCCAGAGGCAAGCCCCTAGGCAGCTCCTACCCCCACCGCAGCAAGCCATGGAGATAGGAAGAAGGGGAAGAGGTAACAAGAGAAATCACCCAGCCCATCGAAAAAGGGAAGGAAGAGTGTTGTCGTACTCTGACTTCCACCAGGTTGAGGGTCACACCACAGCTACCTGCCCCAAATTCCTAAAAGTACGAGAGGCGAGAGCCCCAGCCCAGCAGCAGCCATCGATGCGTATTGAAGAAGTTCTACCCAGAGAGGGGAAAGATGATGTATGTGAGGACAGAGTCGACATAAGAACCCGAGGAGATATATGAGTGATCCACGGTTGAGCGAGGATTGAGTATACTCGGAAGGCAAGCCTCCATGTCATGTACCGTCGGAGCGTCGCTTCAACATCCCAGACTCCACCCCCAGAGGAGAGGATCACCTTCTCAATGAAGGACATGTCGGATCATGAGGATCCATTCTGCGATGCGCTGGTCATCCAGACAGTCATCGAAGGCTACACCATCTCCTGGATCTTGGTTGACAATGGGAGCTCCGCCAACATCATTTTCAAGAAGGCGTTTGACGGGATGAAGGTGGAACCAAGGAGGGTGTTGGCCTCAAACGGACCCCTGTTCGGATTTTAAGGGGAAAGGAAGGAGGTAGAAGGTGGAGTCGGACTCCAGGTGAAGTTGGGGGGGGGGACCTCAAGGAACTGCCGGTTCGTCATTGTTGATTCTCCGAGCAAGTTATAATGCCATCTTCGGAAGACCCCTCATCAGCGCCTTCCATTGTGTGTCATCGTCCTTCCACCAGTGCCTCAAGTTTAATACTGGAGGGATCCAAGTCAGGGTTAGAGGAGACCCCAGGATGACAAGGCAATGCTACGTCATAGCCGTCAAAACCATCTCCTGGTTAGCCAGGGCAGAGGAGATGGAGAAGATCATGGATAGCTTGAGCAGGATAGAGGTATCAGAGGAGAAGGAGGCGAATGACGGCCATCATGCACGAGCAGCTTGAAGAAGCCTTGCTTTGGTGAGGACTTTTTCCCTTTCATGTCATTTTTGTAATGAGTCTAGCCCTGACCGGAAGAGTTAGGAGGTCATGTATCTTAAAATTTTCCCCGTTTGAGGGTTGAATTTAGTATGGTTTGAATGGCATTTCTAGCCCCACCCCCGAGAGGATCTCCTCATCCAGGCTCCCACTAGCTGGATGGGTCGAATGTGCCTCGGTGGCAAGAAGGTTCCAACCACAAGAGGATCTCCTCATTCAGGCTCCCACTAGCTGAATGGGTCGAATGTGCCTCGATGGAGAGAAGGAACCAATCCCGAGAGTATCTCCTCATCCAGGCTCCCACTAGCTGGATGGGTCGAATGTGCCTCGACAGTAAGTTCTTGTACCGAGAGGACCTCCTCATCCAGGCTCCCACTAGCTGGATGGGACGAATATACCTCGGTGGCGAGAAGGAACCAACCCCCGAGAGGATCTCGTCATCTATGCTCCCACTAGCTGGATGGGTCGTATGTGCCTCAGTGGCGAGAAGGTTCCAACCCCGAGAGGATCTCCTCATCCAGGCTCCCACTAGCTGGATGGGTCAAATGTGCCTCGGTGGGGAGAAGGTTCCAATCCCAAGGGGATCTCCCCATCCAGGCTCCCGCTAGCTGGATGGGTCGAATGTGCCTCAGTAGTAAGCTCTTGTTCCAAAAGGATCTCCTTATCCAGGCTCCCACTAGCTAGATGGGTCGAATGTGCCTCGATGGCGAGAAGATTCCAACCCCGAGAGGATCTCCTCTTCCAGGCTCCCACTAGCCGGATGAGTTGAATATGCCTCAGTAGTAAGTTCTTGTCCCGAGAGGATCTCCTCATCTAGGCTCCCACTAGCTGGATGGGTCAAATGTGCCTCGGTGACGAGAAGGAACCAACCCCTGAGAGGATCTCCTCATCCAAGCTCCCACTAGCTAGATGGGTCGAATGTACCTTGGTGGCGAGAAGGTTCCAACCCCGAGAGGATCTCCTCATCCAAGATCCCGCTAGCTGGATGGATCGAATGTGCATGGGGTAGTAAGCTCTTGTCCCAATAGGATCTCCTCATCCAGGCTCCCACTAGCTGGATGGGTCGAATGTGCCTCGGTCGCGAGAAGGTTCCAACCCCGAGAGGATCTCCTCATCCAGGCTCCCGCTAGATGGATGCGTCGAACGTGCCACGTAAGCTCTTATCCCGAGAGGATCTCCTCATCCTGGCTCCCACTAGCTGGATGGGTCGAATGTGCCTCGGTGGTGAGAAGGTTCCAACCCCGAGAGAATCTCCTCATCCAGGCTCCGACTAGCAGGATGGGTCGAATGTGCCTCAGTAGTAAGCTCTTGTCCAGAGAGGATTTCCTCATCTAGACTCCCACTAGCTGGATGAGTCGAATGTGCCTCGGTGGCGAGAAGGTTCAAACATCGAGCGGATCTCCTCATCCAGGCTCCCACTAGCTGGATGGGTCGAATGTGCCTCGGTAGTAAGCTCTTGTCCCGACATGATCTCGTCACCCAGACTCCCATTAGCTAGCATGGTAGGTTGACCTCTCGGGGAGGTTAAGTGAATTAAACCCAGAGGGGATCTCGCCACCCATTCTCCCATTAGCTGGCATGACTGGTTGACCCCTCGAACAGGCCAAGCATTTTCGATCGTGAGAGAGATATACTCGGCGAATACTTTGGGTTGGATGTTTCTTTCCGAGAGTGAAACTCGCTCAAAAAGAGCGGGGATTGTGTACAACCCCGTATTCGCACAGTGGGGTCCTCAAGCAAGGCGTAAGACTTGCTATACATTTTTAAGATTTTTAGAGGATTTTGCACTCTTGGAGGAAAATTTATGGTTAATCTACATAATATACTAGTAGAAGTAGGAAAAATTTGCCTATCTTGCTAGTGCTTGGTGTCTCTCAGGAGGGGCGAGTGCGGTGCGAGGCCGGCACTTGCCCCGACCTCCTCTCAGGAGGGGCGAGTGCGGCGCGAGGCCGGCACTCGCCCCGGCCTCCTCTCAGGGGGGCGAGTGTGGCGCTAGTCCGGCACTCGCCCTGGCCTCCTCCCTTGGGGTATCGCCCGACGACATCACTGTTGCCCGATGAAATCGTGGAGTTCTCGCCCTGATTGAGGATCTCGCCCGACTTGAGGGTCTCGCCCGGCTGGAGGATCTCGCCCGGCTTGAGGATCTCCCCCAGCTTGATGGTCTCGCCCGGCTTAAGGGTCTCGCCCGGCTGGAGGATCTCACCCAGCTGGAGGATCTCGCCCGGCTTGAGGGTCTCGCCCGGCTGGAGGATCTCACCTGACTTGAGGATCTCGCCCAGCTTGTGGGTCTGCTATTTTGCCCATGGTGGGCTACGAATAACTATTCAAAATAGCGGAGTTTGGCTATTGGCAGACCAGCCCAGGGTATTTTGGTAATTTCAAGAGCAGTGGAGGTTGGTTAATTGCAGGTCGTTCCCAAAAAACTATAAATGGATCCTTGGGGGTGCCTTGGGGGGGATCAGTTTTTCCTCACTCCTCATCCTCTTCCTTCATCCTCCAAGGCACCTAGCTCAGCATTGATTTGGGAGGGGGAGATCTCAAAGGTCTTTCGGGTGTGAGGTGGGACCTCCATGCTAGAGCCAAGGGTCATTCCCCAAATTCAAGTCTCTCACCAAGGGACGGCTCGGGAGAAGTAGGTGTGAGCTGCACCCTAGGTCCAAACTCTAAGTGCAGCCGAATCTCAATTACAACACTAAAGTCAATATATCTTATTGAACATACAAACTAATTTTTATACTTATACTAAATCTAGAGTAATGCATAACATGAGTTGTCCAATGGGGATGTTTACGCTCATGTAGGAGGTTAACCATTATAAACAAACTATTTCCGCAGCATATACTTATATTTTCAGAAGTGGGCTAGTTGATCCACTGAGCCACGGGTGGACCCACCTTCAGACACACGCATGCACGTGCCCGGGTATGATTTTTCACGGATTTCACCGGGGTAGAACCTTTTATCGCACATCGCTGCTGCTTCCCATTTCCACGCTCTGATTTTGCCCTAGTCGCTGAATAATCGTTGTTGCTCCGCACTATGAATCGCTGCAGTCCGCCATTCGGATTTTGCGAGGTATTCTTCTCGCCGAATCGCTGCAGTCCGTCGTTCTTCTTCTCGTCGAATCGATGCGCGCAGTCTGTTTTCCACTTCTTCTTCTTCTAGCCGAATCGCTGCGCGCAGTCTGTTTTCCACTTCTTCTTTTTCTTCTACCAGATTTGTTTTCCACTTCTTCTGTTTTCCAGATCTTTCTTCTCTGTTTTCCAGATCTGTTTTCTAGTTGAGTTTTCAGGTTAATAAAAGGAGTTGATTGTTCGTTGATTGTTCTGCCTCTATTTTCCTGATCAAAAGGAACAAGCACAAGCCATTTTCTGTCTTTAGGTGATCTACAACTAAAGAGTTTCAGGTAAAAAAAAATCCACCGATTATTTTGCTGATGAGGCTAAAGATCAATTTCTTATATTGACAAAACTCCTGAGTTTTGATTTGATCTATTTTCCACATTAGTCTTCAGCATTATTAGTTAATCAATTTTGGGTTTGCCAGTTAATTTCATCATTATCAGTTAACTAATTTAGGGTTTGTTAGTTACCTTCATCATTATCAATTAACAATTTTTTGGTAACCATTATTTGTTTTTCAGTAAACACTTACCCATTGTATGGTAAATTCTTAGAATATGTGGCACTTAATTTTTGTGATAGCACTTCGTCTAATGTTTCAAATGAAAGTTCCTACAACTTAGTAACATTTTGTTGTTACATTCATCAATTGGATTCTCTCATAGTCAATTTCAATAGGAATGTGAATATCAATAATTTTAGTCAACAATTTAGTAGTATTTTTGTCTCGCAGAATTGTATTCCTCTGATTTCTCACAAATGGAATTGCAACTACTTGAAGGATCACTTGATATGTATATTATTGACATGCGCTCTTTACTAACCGACACATTCTCTCACAATAAAGGAATTGGTGAGCTTTTAAAACTATTGGTGGAGTTGAAAAAACAAGATCACTATCAGTTGGTTTTTAGGCTTTTAAAGTTGTCATGTCTTCTACCCGTTGCAACTGCTACAGTTGAAAGAATGTTCTCTGCAATGAAGATTATAAAAAATCATTTACGAAACCGAATGTGAGATGAATGGATGAATGACTGCTTGGTCGTTTATACGAAGAAAGATATTGCTGACACTATTACGAATGATACTATTATTACAAAATTTCAAAATATGTGTCCACGAAAGGTGGCCTGTTGAATGGTATGTCATGTGTTTTTTGGTTAATAACTTTTTATTAATTGTAGTATTAGTTTAATTTTATTTAAGCATTACATTTAATTATTTATTTAAAAATTGTGCCCGGGTTACGAAAAATTCCTAGTTCCGCCCCTGCACTGAGCCGAGGGATACGACCATCAAAACTTAACATGAAACATGTTTTTCTCACATCATAACTTGGTATTTTCATAAACTGTGCTAGAATTGGAGTTTGCCTGAACATCTGCAATTATCCCGGATGATGATTTTAATATCAACCCGAAAAGGCAAGTGTACCAATCAAATCATATTATCAAGGTCGTATTTAAACACGGTGCTGTCAACTACTACTACTCACGCCGTGTCTATTATACCAACAAATGATAGTTGTTTTTTTTAAATTTAAAAATTGCAAATACGAAGAAATTACGAAAGATAAATTCACTATTTAAGAAGGCTTAGCACTTGATTGAGTGTTCTCGGGAATCCGATTATAAAAAATGCACTATAATTCTTAAAATTTCGTTTTGTTTGGAGGATTGAAAAATATGATAGAAACTTGCTAGAGACAACTAGCGCCTAATTTTAATAATATTTCAAACATAATCTCTTGAAATTTGAAATAAATTAAAATTGCATAAAAATTAATCTGCAAACTAAAAGACTTGATATTTCCAATTCTCAAAAAAAAAAAATACCAATCTCTTTATTTCCGAGCGATCTATGGTATCCACGAGCCTCTCGGCGAACTAGAATAACAAATTGGATAGCGGAATTTATATACTAGAAATATAAACCCGCGACCAAAATTTAATCGGAAATAAATCGAAATGAAAAATCTAAAAATTAGAGACAATATATTATAATTTAATATTCATCCCGATACTAACCAATCAAGCACTAAGAAAGAGATCAGCTACTCATAGTGAAAGAAAAAACAAAAATAATAGAAAAAGAAGATATAATTTTCATTGATCGGAAAGATAAGAACGATTACAAAATATAATAAGATGAACTATAACATTAAGAAATAAAATAACATACACTCGAAAGCAAACTTACAACATCATTAACTTCATAAACTCTCCAACATGAAAATAAAGTCTCAAAACATGTAGCACTCAAAATAAAAATTGGAAACTCTCTAACTCTCTTGGAATTGATGCCTTCATCCAACTTCCCCAAAGCTTTGGATCCATGCTCCTTATATAGCCAACTAAGAAGAATCTAGAAAGAAGAGAAAATGAAGGGGTACAGGGGGCACATACATTGATGATATTAAATGGAGGAATTAAGGTGGTGTGATATGATGAGGTGGAGGAGGAAATGAAGGGGTGGAATGTGAGGGGTTGGTCATGATGATAATGCATGCATAAAAATAAAATTATGGAGGGGATGAAGATAAGGGGTGGCCATTATGTATTAAAATGAAATTATTAATTAATATTAATATATGAGGAGGGAAATGAACGGTTGAATGCATGACAAATAAAATAAAATAAGGGAAATACCAAAGGGTGAAAGAAGAAGAGAGAGGAAGAGAAATGAAGGGGGTGGCCGGCCACATGAATTGAAAGAATAATTAAAGTGGTCGGCCATATGCATATAAATATTACTATTAATAGTTGGAGAAAATGAAAAAGGGAGAGAGAAAGAGAAATATGAAGGGTGGCCGTCCAATATAATTAAAAGAATAATATATGGAGAGAAAATAAAGGGGGAGATGAGGAGGTGGCTGGCCATAAGAATAAATAATATGTTACTATTAATAGTGTTGTAAATTTGAGTATTGAAATGAAAATATTAAAGGAGAAATAGGAGGGGTCCGATATATATATATATATATATATATATATATATATATATATATATATATAAAGGGAATATGATATATGATAAAAGCTTGCAAAAGTTGACACAAATTAAAGTCGATAATTTCATGCAAAGGTGGCCATTAAATAGTGCAATAATCACATGCATGGGAAAGGTGGCCATGCAAGCAATATTCTTCACCTACAAGATTGACTACGGGTTTTTTACGTCAAAACGTGCCGAAATTCCCCCAGGCCTATCATAAAATAAAACAAAATAAAATCAGTGCGAATAATTCTAAAATAAAAAAAATAATAAGATAATTATAATATAATTAAGAGGAAAATTACATAATTTATATTAAAATATAATAATAATGATAAGCATATTTATGTCATAATATAATATCATCAATCCCCTCCACGGCGTGGCATCACGACGCATGTTTTCTCTTACTCTGATATACATTTAAATTCAGAGAAAATGTCGGTTGTGACATTCTAGCTGACTATCCCTCCAACGAAGGTACAAAAATCAAATGTGGACTTTCTATCTTCCTTATCATCTGCATAGCTAGCATCAGAATAAGCCTGAATCCTCAAATGATCATTCTTCTAAATTAGAAGCCCTTTTCCTGGAGCTCCTTTCACATACTCCATGATTTTTAGAGCTGATTGAAGATGATACTCCTTGGGAGTTTACATAAACTGGCTCACCCTTCCTATATCATAACAAATATCCGGTTCTTTAACTGTCAGATAAATGAGTTTTCCAACAAGTTGTCTATATCTGGTAACCTCTTCAAGTAGAGGTGAATTCTCATTCCAGCACTTGTCATCACCAACAGTCATCAGACATCAAGCAGGTTTAGCCCCAAGAAGACCTATCTCTTTCAAAAGATTCAAAGCATACTTCCACTGCGAAAGAACTACAGAATTGGGATTTCGGGAGATCTCAATCCCCATGAAGTACTTGGGAGACCTCATATCCTTTGTAATAAAATACTTAAAAAAGATGCTTCTTTGTCAAGTCAATGCCCTTATTATCATCCCCTGTAAGAAGAATGCCATCAACATAAACTGCAAGAATAACTAGGTCAGCCGAGGTCCTGCGAATGAACAGAGAGTGATCTGCAGCACTTAAAGTAAAACTAACAACAAAAATAACCTCGCTAAACTTCTCAAACCAGGCTCACAGACTTTACTTAAGGCCATAGATTACTTTCCTTAACTTGCGGACCTGAGACTCCCCCTGAGCAACATACTCATAAGGTTGCTCCATATAGACAGTCTCCTATAAATCACCATAAAGAAAGATAGTTTTGACATCCAATTGAGACATCTCCCAGTCTCTGTTAATAGTAATAGAAAAAAGAATGTGGATTGTAGTAATCCGAGCAACAGGAGAGAAAGTGTCAAAGAAATTCACACCGTAGGTCTGAGTAAAACCCTTGGCGATAAGTCGAGCCTTAAAATTATCAATTGTATCATCAGGAAGAAATTTGATTACAAAGACCCAGTGAAAGCCAACCACATCAGCACCTGGAGGGGTAGGGATAAGAATCCAAGCACCCCGTATAGTCAGAGTTTTCATTTCTTCATCCATGGCGGATTTCCAATATGGAGTAGCAAGAGTCTCTTGATGGGTAGCCGGGAGGACATTTGCTGAGAGAGCGAGAGCAAGTCTCTTGGAGGAAGTGAACAACCAAGCATGTGAATAACATTATGAATAGGATGTTGAATGCATGTCTGAACTCTTTTCCGAAGAGCAATTAGCAGATCAAGATATGTCTTTGCCGGAGTATTAGATCCTCCCATTGGAGCAACTGCTGGCCTGTAAAGCCCCAAGTTTTCGTAGGCAGGAAAAGAAGGTACCGCGCGGCGTTAATGCTACTACGTGGCGGTAGCATCAAGCGTCGAGAGCGTCGAGTGAGGCAGGCTGACTCGACGCCTACTCTACCGCACGATGGTAGGTTGTTATAAAGTGGCATTTGCCAATTAATTGGCTGAGCTCTCGTGAAGTTAACGGCCGATGGTTGGGATACCACAGGCGGTAGCTTGACAATATATTTGTCGAAGCTCTCATGTTTCCACCGTGCGTCGGTAGTAACTGTTGCGTGGAGGTAGTAGGAGTGGTCGTGTCATAACCGTCCCCAGCTACCGTGAGGCGCTAGCGTCCTATCGCGCGGCGATAGCGAAGTTGTAACGGCGTGGCCACATGTCGGCCTGTGGTTGGAGGGTCTAGGCGGCGGCACACAAAATGAGGTGTTGATTAACGGTACCGCGCAGCGGTAGCTAGTTACCGCGTGGCGGTAGCTTGGTTTATAGTATTAGTCTAGTCATTTTCTCTTTATCTTTTTTGGTGTTTAAGAAACTTGGGTTGTACGTTTGGAGGAAGAGAAACAGCGCCAGTGAGAGAAGATCTCGCTACCATTTGAGATTCAGAGCTCAGATCCGCGAGGTGAGTTCGGATCTACGAAGACAAAGCCAAAACAATCATTTTCATCCGGCTAGAATCTCTTCCATGGTGCCGAAACGAACTTCTAGGGTAATGATCCTCTTCCTTGTATGTTGGATAGTACTTCGTGGTAATCACGTAGATTTTGGAGTCACGGGGTATGCAGATGGCTGCGTTGAGAGTAATGGAGGTAGACTCTAGGAAAACACCAGTTATAGGGGGAGAATCGATAGTCTATCCCCTACCGTGCGATGATAGTGCTACCATTGGCGATAGCTCCCAGTGAGCATTGCAATGATTGTGAGGCCTATCTTATGGAGACCTGGTGATCATTTGCTGAGGCCTGTCTCTTGAAGACCCGGGGGCCAGTATGTGAGAGCTAAGAGACTTTGTGGCCTAGCTTAGGTGGTCGTGAGAGCCAGCCTTGGAACATAACAAAATTATGTATGTTTGTGAATGAGAAAGGGGAAGCTGACCCGCATCGTGGCTTGTTGCGCCCGGTGATTTGAGCAACGCGAAAGAACTAAACTGTACCCAGCCCTATGTTGTTCGAATTGGAATGAGTCAATGTGTGAATCCGAGGGATCACCGTGACTAGTCGTAGTCATAGAGGCGAGTCTTTGGCTTCGGCCCTGAAAGACTATAAAATGCTCAAGTATGCTAACCGTTGCTGAGAACGGTGGTGGGACCCTGGGAATTCCGGTACACTGATAATGTGCCTTGAGTGCACGGGGCGTGTGGCCAGCATTGCCAATGTCTGTGGTGAATGGTGCTTAATTTTTACGTTCTGGATAGCGATATTTGATTATACTAATGCCCGTAGGGAAGGAGCACCGCCACCCCGAGTGAGGGGTGGGGGCGTTATAATTTGGTCAGCTAATGCTGACCGTTGCTATTATTTGCTACCATGCGGTTGAACGTTTCATGCTGGTGCAGCCGAGCAGAGCGGGAAATAGCGGGCGGGAGCCCAGGATTGCTAAGCTGGCCTTTGAAGGCCAAAGCGAATTACCTGTTTATTATATTGTTCATTTGTGTCCGGCCTGCGTGCCGATGTATGCAAGACATATTAATTTGAGCGGAACATTGTAATGCCTTAAGGCCAAGACTACTTGTGTATTTAGTTTATCACTCCTACTTTTATGTTAGTGGACATTCAATTGGTTGAGTTCCTGTTAACCTTTAAAATTCTTCTGCTAGAATGCATACTCTGTTAAGATGCATGTATTTGGATTATGGTTTCAATTAGTAACTCCTTTGACTGTTCGTAGTATATGGCGTCGGGCTACGACCAGACCTTCTATTATATGCTATGTGGCGGACAAGGATGTTATAAAGTTGGTATCAGACTCTGGTGTCGATCATTCTTATTTGAATTTTTGGGCGAATTCTTTTAAGGGGTGGTGAGCACATGTATGTGCGTTACCGTTATAATATAAAAGAACACATGAATGTCCACATAGGAATGAAAATACACATGTTTGAGGAACCTGCGTGTTCTTATGATTGCTTTTTAGAAATTGTTTGTCACCTAATTGAGTGTTTCACGATTATAGGTGACCAGGAGTGGTTCAGAGCAGTCACAACGTCACCACTCTACGGAGAGTAGTGCGCCCAATGATGCACCTGCGACCCCTCCTTCTGCTGAAACCATTCGTATGGTAGCTAAAGAGGTGTTCGCTATGATCAATGCCCAACCCGGGAGGCAAGTGCAGCCTCCTGCTCCTGGATTAGGTCATGTACCGCTTGTCATAGCGGAACCTATAATGGCAGATCAAGTAGCGGCAGAGCCGGTTGTGTAAAGGAGGGCAACTGAAAAACATCTAAAGCACGTGATGAGCTTTAATCCACCAGTGTTTTGGGGGACTGAGTGAAACATCCCAAATTTTATTTTGTCACCAGAACCCTAGTGGAACGAATAAAAGTGACCCAAACCCCTACCCAAAGCCTAAAAGAGGTAGGGGGTGATCCTATTTTAGGGATTTCGAGCTAGTGAGCTCCGATTCGAGTTTTGTTTGTTGCTTTGGACTCGTATAACCGGTATGAGTGCAACCAAACACATTTTCTTGCAAACCGAGGTCATATGGTGAATATGATCGTTTCTCGTAGAACGCTGCAAGTACGAGAAATTTGGATATTGAGCTTGAGAACTCCGATTCAAGTTATGTCAGTTCCTATGACCTCGTATAGTCAATACAAGTGCATCAGAACTCGTTCCGTTGAGTTCTGAGGTCATATGGTGAATATGACCGTTCCTCGTAGAACGTCGCAAATACGAGAAATTTGGATATTGAGCTAGAGAACTCCGATTCGAGTTCCGTTAGTTCCTATGGCCTCGTATAGTCAATACGAGTGCAGTGGTTCTCGTTCTGTTGAGTTCCGATGTCATATGGTGGATATGACCGTTTCTCATAGAACGTCGCAAAAATGAGATTTTTTATTATCAAGCTAGAGAACTCCGATCTAAGTTATGTCAGTTCCTATGGATTCGTATAATTGATATGAACGCATCGGAACTCATTGCATCGAAATCCGAAGCCTAACGTTGAATATGAACGTTTTGAGTTTCCTAGCACGTTAAGACGCACAATTTTCGAATATTGGGCAAATGAACTCGGATTTGACTGCAGTCAGTTGCGTTGGATTCGTATGATCAATATGAGGTCAACGAAGTCCATTCCAGTCAACTCTGATAACAAGAGGTCAAAATCGGTCAAAACGAGAATTATGGTATAACGAAAAGAATGTACACACAGATATTACTAAAATATCACAACTTTGGCTCGTTACTCGACGACTCGAACAAACTTTGACTTTACTCCATATGGGGTACCCACCCCACAATTGACTTGGTCAAACCTCCCTAAAAAATTGAATTTTCATTAAGAAATTATAATTTTCAATTTATTCCCACTTGAGGCCATTCATGTATGCCACCCTTGAGCCCAACCTCAGATCTATATGGTCTTTATATTACAACAAAATGACATCAAGGTGGGTAGGCCTTGGGCCAAGCCAAGAGAAAGCCTCTCTCTTTTTCTTTCTCTCTTTCTCAGTTCCAAAGCCCAAGCCCACCTAAGCCATGCTACAAGATGAGGACACATGGTTATCCTTAGTCATTTAGATGGATGCCACCTGCCCTAGCCTTGCTAGGATGAGCCAAAATCCTCTCTCCATGTCTCCCTTCCTATTGGCCAAAACTCATCGCATGTCTAATAGGATTAACCCATACCCTAGCCACTAGGGGTACCACCAGCCAATAGTATGGTGCCACCTCACCCTCACCCAACCAGGGTTGAAATAACTCTAACACATCTTCTTCCTCAAAGATGCCATGGGCGAAAGGGAGAGGAGGAGGGAGGTGCTTTCCCCTCCCTCTATATAAGGAACCCTCGCCCACCGGAGGATTTCACTCCTCTCCCCTGCTCAAAACGAGCCACCACCACCCTCTGCCGGAGCCGTACCTCGCCGGAATTCCCCCACCCGAGCTCCACCACCCTTCACCACCATTAATGGCGGATCTCGTTGGAAGCCGCTAAAGATGTCAAAACAGGTGGAAATTATCTCCTCTCCTTCCTCTCAAACTTTTGGACGCATCGCATGTAGACTCCGGTGGCCAGAGCACAGCCACGGCGCCACCACCCCTCTAACGGAGGTGCTCTGGTTAGTTTTGGCCGGCGGCGGCCGGTGGCGGCAGGCCGCCGGACCACCGGCGGAGGAATCGCCCACCCCCGGGGAGTAGGCCGGGGGTGGAGTCATGGCCACCCCAAGGCAGGGAAGGCCCGTAAGGGGCGGTTTTTGGTACTGGTATCCTGTACATCGGGGGAAGAAGATTATAAAATTTTATATTTTTATATTTTTTATAAATATTATAATATTATAGCAAAAATGAGTTTTGATTTTCTGGAGGCTAAAATATAGCTCGGGTGGACAAGTTATGAACATGAAACATATCCCTCCAGGTGTCAACTACACCTCATAAAAATTTTAGAATTTTCAGAAACTATTTGCTATTTTAAAAAATTAAAATAGTGTTTATTTAGCTAATTTGGGGAACCTAAAATGCTCCTAAAATTCTTATAAAATTCTCAGTGAGAGATGAAGCCCTTACACATGCTTTATAAAGATTTGGTGATTTTTTGGGTAAGCTTAATATTTTTCAAGCATTTAAAGTGGTGGTCTTCACCTTTGAAAATTAATAAGAGGCCAATTGTTCCGATCAAAATCTCGCAAAATCGCATGGATGATTTATATTTACTAAAAGCATGCCACTATGAAATTTGTTAAATTTTCGAGCATTCTTACTATTTTTGAGATTTTAAATCATGCTCGAGATTAATTGATTTTATATCTTTATAAAAAATTTCTGGGGTTAAATACATGATTTGGACGTATACGAGGAATTTTGAAACGCTTCTAATATTTTAATTGAGTTAACTCAGGCATGTTTTAAATAATGTTAGAGTCTACGTAAGACCTAGAAGCGATGAGAATTATTTTGAGCAACACGTATTTATTATTTAAACACACTGTCGTAGTTTGATGATTTGAAATACTACTTATCTTTAAATATAAAAATAATGGTTTATTCGAGCCTTAATGAATTATTGAAGCTCAATCGAACCTCAAAATGACTTGAGAAATTATTGTGGGTTATGTTTCGACGATTTCAACCTCGAGTCCTTGTTTCCTCGATTTTCGACTCTTTGTTGCATAAATAGGTTTAAATCAAAAGAAAATGATATTGGACTTAACAAAGAAACTTGATTCGCCCTGATGCGAATAATTGAGGTTAAGAGATGGTGATAAAACTATTGCGGATATTTATCCCCCGATAATCTTCATGATGAGGAGCAAATTATTATATTAAGGTTGTAATCCCTAAATATAAGTCTGATTAAGTCGTGTTTAAGAAGCGCAATTGAACTTAATATCGGATATTAATAATGGGTAAAACCCAAGAGAAGCATCCTAAGAATAGAAATGGAACTAAATTTGTCTTCTAGGAACCGAGATGGAACTGAACTTGCCTCCTGAGAACGGAGATAGAATTGAACTTGCCTCCTGAGAACAGATATGGAACTGAAGCCTCCTAAAAGGAGTGATTGGACTACTAACCATTTTCTTTTTGATTTATTCCAGTCATGCACTGGTCCAGTTCCTTTATTTATTTCAGCTCAATTCTTTCTTTTCAGTACTCTAGTCTCGTACTAGTCATGTTTGTTTACTTTCAGTTCAGTTCATTTCTTTTAAGTACTACTTCATTCCTGTACTGGTCAAGTTTTTTTTTCAGTACTTTAATTACAGTTCTTTCTATTTAGTACTACTCCAGTCTCGTACTGGTTCAATTTATTTCAGCACTTTACTTCAGTGTCTTTACAGTTCAGCATTTAATTACTGCAAGTCGTACATTACTTCAGTACCTATTTCCGCAGTCTATTTCAAGCAGCATATTTACTTACCGCTCTTATTTATGCAATTTACTATTTCTGCATTTCTAAGCTCGGGTCCTACTTTGACGAGCGGTTGGCCTTTGGTAGAGCATTAATTAGGGATAACTGAGAGATGAGTTATTTCTTTAGGGTTAGCCCTAAATAATGTGCTCCCACGCTCATTGTGCTCCTTTTATGAAGTTTAGTAGCACGTTGATTCGAGAAGGCCGTTTGCCCGAATTATTTCATGTCGAGTAGGGCAGGCCGTCGCAGACCCAAATTGTGCAGGTTACTTGTCTATTGAAATGCTTGTGAATTGCTTGCGGTAAAAAGTGGCGGGTCGGTCATGCCCATATACTGTACGTACCAGTGTGGGATGGTTGACGACTCGAGGCGACGGGGAGATGCATATCACGGGTGACCGACCGTTATGTTTTTCCCAGTTGGGTTTCCTCCGGTGGTCGGCCAAAATGTTGAATCACCGGATGTCGCCCACATCCAAGAGTACACAAGGTTGTACGTGGGACCAGGGTAGTGTAGTACATCCACACTCAGAAGTGGCAGGATTGGCCACTGTCACTGACGGACACATCGGCGAGGCCCGTGTGGTTCGATACCCTTCTGGAAGAGAAGCGGTCCAATCTATGTCGACATTGTGGGTGTGCACAGGTTTGAATGTATGCGGTGTGTGCGCGGCTTTTATTGTCTGCGATGTGTGCATGGCTTTGAATGTATGTGGCGTATTGGCTGTACAACCCTATATCCGGTGAGTAATGGGAGACAGGAACTAGATCGCCCAAGACCAGCAGTCCGGCTCGTCTAAGTTGGGTGGACCATTTGAGGGGCGAGTGTAGTAGGTCGACTCGCACTCTCCCCTGGGCTCGGTGAGCAGTAGGTGAGTGAAGTAGGCCGGCTAGCACTCGCCCCAGGAGCTCGACAGGTAGCAGGCGAGTGGGGCAGGCCGGGCCCGCACTCGCCCAGGGGGGATAGAGGCGGCGAGCGCCAGCTCCATCGAGCACTCGGCGCCCCCGGTGAGTGGAGGTTCCAGTGGGCCACTCGCCCAGTCTCTCGTGTCTTGTTTTTACTATTCTGCCCCCGTTGGCCTGCCTGTAGTCTGTTGGAACAACAGAGTTACGTTGTTGGCAGACCTAGTTGGGTTGCACATAGCTGTTCAAAACAACGGTGGTTGGCTATTTGCACGCCGTTTTCAGAAATCTATAAATAGACCCAAGGGGGTACCTCATAAGGCATGCTCACTTGTGCCCCGGTCTTCTTGCGCTTTTTGAGGTATCCTTAGCTCGGTATTTAGCTAGGGAGGGGAAGCACTGTAAGATCTTCCAGGTGTATAGCGGGACCTCCACGCCAAGCCCTTGGGTCTGTCCCCTGTTCTTTTCCCTTAGTTGTTCAGCTCGCGGGAGAGAAGTAAGTGTGTGATCACCCCTTCCCCAAGGGTGAACTCCATAGAGACCGGGTTTTTGGTTTCAACATTTTTGGTGTGGTGAGCGTGGAGAGTGGTCAGCACAAAAAATCTTCAGCAGGCTAGATGGCTGGAGGAGAAGGGCAAGGTTCTGATAGGGCCGACTCGCCACCCCCTCCCCCTCTCGCCACTGTGGGGATGTTCAAGGACTTCAGGCAGGAAGTTCTCGGCCTTGTCAGATTCGCACTCGGTGCGCGAGCCGAGTGATCGACACTAACTGTTCTAATCGCCGCCGCTCCAGCTCTAGGCGAGGATGTCCCGGCTTGGCGAGCTGGAAAGGAGGTTACAGAGGAGGGAGAGGGTGCGTGCTCCCCGGGAAAGTGCTTTTCCCATGCTCGGCGAGCGGAGGACGGTTCGATGATATGGGGGTGCAAGACACTTCGGTTCGCACAGCAGGGGGAGGCATCCCCTTCAGTGAGTTGGTTTATTCTACCTGAAAGATATGGTACCTAAACACCTAGAGGGGGGTGAATAGGTGACCTAATCCTTTTTAAACTTTAATGGCAGCAGACAGTTAATAACACAGATTTCTAACTATTCTATCACAGCAAACACACAGCATACACAGCAGCAATCACAGCACAGCAGACACAGTGGTTTATAGTGGTTCCCCAAGATATGGGTACATCCACTTTCCCCCTTTGCCTATCTAGTAGTGTACTAGATTCGACCAAACTCCTCCTCTGTCTCAGAACCCAAATTGGTTCCTACACCTCAGACCCAAAGCCTTACAACTCAGCTTTATCCCAAAGCCTACACTCAGCCACAAAGGCCTACACTCAGCCACCCAGGCCTACACTCAGCCAATCAAGGCCTACACTCAGAGATAACAATCTCCTACACTCTGGCCAAAAGCCCTACCCTCAGCCTTTATAATTATAGGCTTACAATTCACTCAGATCCAAAGGATCCTACAAGATAAAAATGATTATAGAAATAATAACTCAACAACTCTGAAATAAGAGAGGGGAGTTGAGAGTTTCTTGATGAGTTCTTGGAAGAACTCAGCTGGATTCAATCTGACTTAGCTTTCTTCAAAGCTTCTTGAGTAGAACTGAATAAGATTGTCTCCTTCTGCAGTTGTTCCTTGACCTCTGCCACTTAGAATTCAGAATAGATCTGAAACCTTCTTCTCAGCTTAGTTCCAACAGCTGATTTCTTGGATGGAGCCCTCTCTCTCCAACTTCTTAGATCTGCACTTGAACTGCAAGATCTTCTTGATTTGATACTCTGTGTATCACTTTAATAACTTGTTCTTCAACAATGTGATCCACAGTTTCTGTAAACTGTAGGTGCCTATTTATAGGCCTTCTTCATGGTAACCGGCTGGTCCGGTCCATAACTGACTTCTGATATCTCTGACAGGTGCTGTAGACCGGCTGGAACGGCAGCTGTCAAGTCATCCAGTCATTTCTTGAAAATCTCTAACTGTCTGAAAGTGTCGAGACTTTCTATTTTTAAGTGTCGACACTTATAGTCCAAGTGTCGACACATGCTGTGTAAGTGTCGACACAAGTCTACAAGGTGTCGACACAACTCCTTGTATGTCTCGACACAGATTCTTCTTCAGGTGTCGACACTAAAATTGAGTGTCGACACAAGTACTTGATCTTCTATCTTTAGCTGAATTCTTCTAAGTGTCGACACATCACCTTTGTGTCGACACAACTTCTTGTGTTGAATCTGTTAAGTGTCGACACTGCTTCTTGGTGTCGACACATAGTCTTCTATGTTGATACTTGCTGAGTGTCGACACAGCTCCTTGTGTCGACACTTGATTCTTCTGTTGAGACTTCAGCTGAGTGTCGACACATTCCCTTAGTGTCGACACTTGTACTTAGAATATTTTGTTGATAATTCTGTTCTCTACTAAGTGTCGACACAGCTCCTTGTGTCGACACTTTCTTCAAGTGTAGAGTCTTTAGCTGAGTGTCGACACATTGTTCTGGGTGTCGACACTTACTTCAAATGTTGACTCTTCTGATGAGTGTCGACACTTTGTTCTTGGTGTCGACACAACTTTACTGGGTGTCGACACAGCTCCTTGTGTCGACACTTTCTTTCTGCACTTTTCTTCACTGAGTGTCGACACAGCTCCTTGTGTCGACACTTTCTGTCTGGTGTCGACTCTGCATCCCAGGTGTCTACACAATGACTCCAAGTGTCGACACTGCTTGTCTGGGTGTCGACACAAGCCTTCTTAAGTGTCGACACTTTCCCTCTGGGTGTCGACACATGGACTTAGAAACTTTTTGCTTCAGTCCAGTAATTACTTAACCTGCACAAGTAAACTCAACATACATCAAATACATTATGATGTATATCATTGAGTTGGGCGAGGCTTCTTCAAATCAGGTACATTTAACCAATGTACCCAACACTACCCTAGTTCCAGAGGGGTTTAGGGAGTCAGAGATGTCTTACTACACCAGGATGGATGACCCGATCCAGCACGTCTAGTGGTTCAAAGATGTGGTGTCGATAAGGCAGATGTCAGATGCCTTTAAATGCAGACTCTTCGCCATCACCCTCAAGGAGAAGGAGAGAGAGTGTTCCACCAGCTACTGGCCAATTCCACCTACTGCTTCGAGTACCTACACCGGGGGTTCATGTTGAGGTTCACCGCCTCCAAGAAAAGGAAGAAGGAGTCTGATTCCCTGTTCCACATCATGTGGGTGGTGAACGGGACCTTGGGGAGCTACGTGGACCGGTTCAAGGAGGAGGTGACCCAAGTCCAGGAGATGCTAGGGCATACCCTGATGATAGCCTTCACCTTGGGGCTGCAACAAGGTTTCTTTAGGATGGAAATAAATAGAGTTCTGCCTCTCTCCTATGAGGAGCTGATGTAGAGGGCATCAAGGGAAGTAGACGGGGAGGCATCAAACCCTGGGTTTGCAAAGAAGTTGGCTAGGTGGGCCACGAAAGAGGAGAAGGGGCCAGGAGGTTGCCGAGGTCACGAGGTGAGGAGAGCCAAACCTCGACAGAGGGAGCAGCAGCAACAACAGTAGTAGCCCAGGTGGGGGCGTCAGGAGCAGAACCGGCTCAGCTAAAGGCAGCCAGAGTGGCAAGACCAAGGCCAGCGAAGAGGTTTCCACGGAGGAGAGTACCGCCAGGGGGCCTAGGGTCAGTTCCACCCTCCAGGAGGGAGGCAGGACCAAAGGCCTCCTCTCGCCGAGCAGCATCAGGCTATGCTGACCTCTCCGCCTCTCTGCCATGTAAAGGCAGAGAGGTCAGCATGGGAGGAGAAGGGAGGTCAGGGTGGAGTTACCATACTGTGACTTCCACCAAGAGGAGGGGCAAGCTACAGCCACGTGCCCGGAGTTTCTCGAGGTGAGAGGAAACAGGGAGCAACAACAATAGGACTGTCCGTAGGTGCAGATCGAGGAAGTCCTGCCTCAGGCAGAGGAGGACAGGTGTGAGGACTGAGTCGATGTGGGAGCCCAAGGAGGGATCAAAGTGATCCATATGGGGGGGGCGAGGCTTCCCGGAAGGCAAGCCTTCACACCATGTATCGAAGGAGTGTTGACCCCACCCTCGAAGGAGAGGGTCACCTTCTCTAGGAGTGATATGCCAGATCATGACAATCCTTTCTACGACGTGTTGGTCATCCTGACCGCGGTCAAAAACTTCACCGTTTCTCGGATCCTCATCGACAACGGGAGTTCAGTCAACGTCATCTTCAAACAGGAGTTTGACGCGATGAAGGTGGAGGCCAAGAGGGTGCTGGCCTCGGATGAGTCCCTATTTGGATTTTCGGGAGAGAGTAAGGAGGTTGAAGGAGGAGTGGGGCTCCATGTCACTCTGGGGGGGGGGGGGCAGTCCTAAAACTGCTAGTTCATCATCGTGTACTCCCCCAACAGTTACAACACCATCTTCGGACGGCCTCTCATCAGCGCCTTCTGATGCATCCCCTCGTCCTTCCATGAATGCTTGAAATTCAATGCCGAGAGGATCCAGGTCCGGGTCTGGATAGACCCCAAGGTGGCAAGGGAGTGCTATGTCATCGCCGTGAACTCCATCTCTTGGCAGGAGGGAGCCGAGGAGATAGAGCGGAGGATGGAAGAGGTGGAGCAAGAGGTAGGTGGAGTGGATATGGTGGTGGAGGAGAGATGTACCTAGGTGGAGGTGGTAGGAGGAGTTTGGAAGGTGCTAGCCGAGGTGATGGTCGTGGAGGAAGTGGTGGAAGCTGAGGAGTTCCTTGTCCTGGGGGAGGGGGATGTTAGAGAATGGGGGGGAATAGTCCCGCTTGGAAGATGTCAAGGAGGTGGTGGAGATGGAAGTTCTCACCCTTGGAGGTAGTGTGGAGAAGGTGCCCATCAGTGGGGGGGCTGGCCCCAGTGGACTAGGAGAGGATGCTGGCATACATCCAGAAAAATGTGGACATTTTCGCTTGGAGCACAATGAAGATGACGAGGATCGATGCAGACGTTGCCTACCACCGTCTCAACCTGGACCCAGAAGCTTGCCCCATCCAGCAGAAGAAGAGGTCCATCACGGACAAGCTAGCTGAGCACATCAGGGAGGAGGTGTCCAAGCTCCTAAATGCCAGCTTTGTATCCGAAATTTAGTACTCCGACTGGGTCTCCAATATGGTAATGGTAAGAAAATGAGACGGCTGGTGGAGAATGTTTGTTGATTTTTCTTTACTTAATAAATCATGCCCTAATGATTGCTACCCCTTGCCCCGATTTGAAGCGCTGGTTGACTCAACCGTCGGTTTTCCTGTAATTGAGTTTTTTAGATGCATTTTCAGGTAATCATCAGATCAGGATGCACCCCTCGATGTGAAATATGTCTCCTTCATCACATGGTATGAGTGCTACTACTATAAGATGATGCCTTTTGGGTTGAAATATGCAGGGGCAACATACCAAGAGATGATGAATCGAGTATTCCAGGAGAAAAGGGGAGGAATCTCGAGGTGTATGTGGATGACCTGATGATCAAGAGCTGAGGGGGGGACTCCACCTCCAATATCTAGAGGATACTTTCGGCACCTTGCGCAAATACAAGATGAGGCTGAACCCCTTAATGTGTGTCTTTGGGTCCAGCAGGGTCAAGTTCTTGGGCAACCTTCTCACTCCCGCGGGGGTGGAGCCGAATCCTGACAAGGTTAAGGCGATCATGGAGTTGGGGTCTACTCGGAATGCTAAGGAGGTGCAATGGCTGACAGGAAAGTTGGCAGGGCTAAGCAGGTTCCTTTCCCGGGCCGGGGAGAAGTGCTCTCCCTTCTTCAAAGCATTGAGCGGGGCAAGAAGTTTGAATGGACTGGTGAATGCGAGGAGGTGTTCCAGGCCTTGAAGAGGCAGTTAACTCAGGCCCCCTTGCTCCAAGGGCCGAAGGATGGAGAGGACCTATCCGTGTATCTCAGGGTTGGAGCAGAGGCCTTGAGCTTCGTATTGGCTCAGGAAGAGGGGAAGAGGCAGCTGGCAATATACTATGTAAGCTGGGTCCTGAGGAAGGTAGAGCTCCGTTATCCCATCTTGGAGAAGCTGGCTTTCGCTTTTGTCATCTCAGCTCGGAGGCTCCAACCCTATTTCTAAGCACACTCCATCTGAGTGGCGACTAACCATCCCCTCCATAACATCTTCGAGGGATTGGAGCATTCAAGCAGGTTAGCAAAGTGGTCAGTGGAGCTGAGTGAGTTTGATATCTCTTTCATCCCACAACTCTCGATCAAGGCCCAGGCTATGGCCGACTTTCTGGCTAATTATGTGGTCGTGGTGGCGGAGGCAAAACTCACTCGCGCAGTTCCCTGGAAGGTGATGATAGATGGCGCATCAACAAGACATTCCTTAGGGGTGGGGGTGATCTTGGAGAGCCCCCAGGGAACAAAGATCGAACAAACGGCGGTGGTGCACTTTCCCGTCACTAACAACCAGGCCGAGTATGAGGTCGTGATAGCAGGATTGTGACTGACCAGAGAGCTAGGGGTGCAAGACGTGGAGGTCCTCACTAACTCCATGGAGGTGGCCTCCCAGATCAATGAGGAATTTGAGGTAAGAGAACCCACTCTCCAGTTTTACTTGGCAAAGATGAAGGGGGTCATCAGTATGTTCCAGATCTTCTCCATCCTACGTGTACCCCGGGAGGAGAATGAGCAGGTCGATCAGCTGGCCAAGCATGGTCCCCGGTTGGGGGGTTCCATCACCGAGATATTCCTTCCATCCATCCAAGAAGGGGAGCTGATGAAGGTGGACCAAAACCCATTGTGGATGGATCCCTTTGCAATATTCTTATCCACAGGGGAGTTCCCAGAAGGGATGGATAAGAAAAAGTTCAAGCACAAGTCAGTATATTATCTTATGCGTGATGAGCAGTTGTTTAAGAAGACTCTCTGAGGGATGCTGACACGTTGTGTGGCCGAGAGGGAGGTTCAAAGGATCTTGGAATAAGTCCACTCAGGAGAGTGTGGAAGCCACTCTAGGAGCAGAACATTGGAGGGAAGAATATTCCGACAGGGGTACTTCTGGCTGACCCTGAGCCAGGATGCCGCAGAATTCACAAGGAAATGTCACAAGTGTCAGCTATTTTCCCCCCTCCAACTTCAACCGGCTCAGCGGCTCGGGAGTATCATGGCCCCTTGGCACTTCGCCATTTGGGGGATGGATTTGCTAGGACCTTTCCCCCAGGCCAGTGGGTAGAGGAGGTTCATGCTGGTGATGATAGACTATTTTTTAAGTGGTTGGAAGTGAAGGAATTAGCCATGGTAACCTCCCAGGTTATCTGGAACTTTTTTGGGGGGAGATCATCTACCGGCACGGGTTACCGCAGGGCATCGTCACGGACAATGGGCCTAAATTTGCCAGTGTCGAGTTCATCAGTTTTTGCGGACAGCTTGGGATTGACCTCAGGTTTGCCTAAGTCCACCATCCTAGTAGCAACAGGCAGGTGGAGGCGGCAAACAAGATCATCATGAACTTCCTTAAGAATAAAGTGGAAAATTTGAAGGGTGGCTGGGTAGAACAGCTTCCTTTAGTTCTTTGGGCCCTGAGTACCACTCCCATCACGACCACAGGGGAGACCCCCTTCAAGCTCTATCATGGATGCGAGGCAGTGCTTCCAATAGAGTTCGAGGTCCGGACGCCTCGGGTGGTCGAGGCAAAGGAAGGCAGGGAAGAATGGCATGCTGAAAATGAGAAGGAGCTACGACTCTACCTTGACATGGTGGAGGAGCTGCGTAATCTCTCTGCCATCCGACAGGAAGAGGTGAAATGGAGAATGTGTAACACCTCCCCTGTAATGACCGTATAATATGGGTTCGGCGGGGGCCCCACAACATAAAAACTCCATAGCTTAAGTATTATAAAATGATATAAATTACCCAACTCAAAACTTAGACTAGAAGTTATCCACTAATATATGAGTATCAACACGGCCTTAAGGCCTTACAATAATTAAGAGTCCAAGACTCAAAGAATAACATCAAACGTCAACGTGCATAAGCACTCCTAGGCCACCTCGGCATGCAAGCCGGATACATAGTGCATTAAGCATCACATTCCACAAAACAGAGCTATTGCATAACATGAAAACACTTCATGAGGCTTAGGCCTTTTTGGACTGCGAGCTTGCTCTTGCTTGCGATCCTTGTCCTGTAAAAATTGGTTGTAACGTGGGTCATTAAAGACTGACCACAGCTGTGTAACCAACACATCTCCTCCTGGCAGTCCCTAGCAGACCCCGGGGCACTCCATCACCCCGCAGGTCAGTGCTTCATATGCAAATATACAAGTACCTTGAAAGTAGTAAAAAAGGTTTGGATGTCTCATACAACAAACATGTTTCTATGTTGAGCATATAATAAAAGGAACCTATAATACAACATGTATGCATACCTGAGCTTCACTCAAGGCACCCTAAAGCGCATGCTTCTAACACATCATCAATCAGGTACTTCCAATTTCCCCATCGGCATTCAAGCCGCAAACACAAGGGTACTTCCAAGTTTCCCCCAAATGGCATACAAGCCGCCACACGGAACACTTGCCTAGACCCCACCCGCTCGTGGGTCTCAAATCCTGGGCTTGCCTACAAGCTCTGACTTCTCACGTCAGGATTCCGCCACACAAACCAACCGATACTAAGAACCCTTGCTAGACCCCACCCGTTCGTGACGACCCAGTCCCGACTCCAATATCGGGACCAAATCCACCAAAGGAGACCCAGCGGGACCCAGCTGGTATCGTCTGAGATTGTCCAAAGCTTGCGTCCTCGTCAGTTTCATAGAAGGGGGGCTTATCTCACCGGGACACTCTCCACACATAACTTGCACGTCATGGGCTAGCCAGCCGATCGCAGAGACAACCACGCCTTAGCACATCACAATCCTAAGCCTTTTCGTACCCTAATCCATCATTCGTACCACACCATCCACGCACCCCCGCGTGTACTCTAATTTCCACTCGGTCCGTTTCTGGTTACACAAAATCACACAAAGGAGGGGGAAAGCAACATCACAAACAGCGTCTTGCTGCTAACGAATTTATAACAAAATCCTTAAGCCTCGCTATGCAACATCACCGAGTCGGACTAACGGTCATGACTACTGCTTCACCCATAATGCCTAATCCACCAACAGAGTGGATTTCTAGTGCAATATTATGTCGAGGATGGAAAAAATCGACCCAGTGGCTCCTCTTGAACCATGGCAACCCAAATCCCTCTCACTTGAGAGATCCGGTGCCTAAATGCTTGAAATAAAGCAAAAATAACATGGATGCCATGCTCGCATCCTAAAGACCGAGAGGAGAAGTGTCGTTACCTTACGATTCCTCTTCCTTGCCATGAAACCTTGCTTTGCATGGATGAGAGCGTGCGCCTCCAAGTCCACTCCACGGATCAACGATCGGGGCTCCGAAGCTCCGTCAATGGCGGTGAAAGACCTTCTCCTTCCTCCTTACTCTCACTCAAACCCTAGGTCAACTCTCAAAATGGGAAGAGATGAAGGGAAATGTGCTCTCAACCCTACTTATGGCACTTGGACGAAATGTATTGAGCCATAGGATCAACTTCTAAGAGAAATCGGACGACTAACAAGCCAAACGACGGAAATGCTTCTGTCTGCTATTGTCGGGCTGTAACAACCTACCGCTGGGTTGTAGCTCCCGGAGCGCTCGACCAAAATAAATGTCGCGCTAACGTCGGCGGTATTGCTAACGATGCGCGGTAGCCCACTCAATGCCTACCACTCAATGCCTCCACTTAACGCCAAGCTATCATTGAGCGGTAGCTACTAATGCCGCGCGATAATGCTCAATGATCTCAGCGCATGGCAACTCAATGCTCTCAATGCCTGACCACTCAATGCTTAGCTACTGCCGGGCAATAACTACTATCGCCGGGTGATAGCTTCCAGAGGCATCTTTCTAGAAAACTGGGGTGTTACAACTCCACACCCTTTAGAATAATTTTGTCCTCGAAATTAAGCATGCACTCAAACCAAAAGCATACCTGAAGTAAACAGTTCTGGGAATTCCTGCCGCATTGCCTGTTCATGCTCCCAAGAGAACTTGTCTCCCCGTAGTTGTTCCAACGCACCTTCATGATCTTAACCTCTTTGTTTCACAACTGCCTAACTTCTAAATCCTATATACCGACAGGACGGACTTTCGTCCTCAAGTCCTCTTCGACCGACACCGCTGCCGACTCAACCACAACGCACATCTCCAACAAGGCTTTCCTAAAAACTGAGACATGGAAGACATCGTGTAATGCACTCAACTCTCTAGACAACGCTAACTGGTAAGCGACTTCTCCAATGCGCTCTATAATTTCAAACAGACCTAAAAACAAATCCGCGAAACACCTTTGAATGGATTAATCTTTAGGTATACTCAGTAGCCTACCGCAAACTCCACTTTCCTGTCGCGAGCGTTGAAATACTTTGCTTGCTGATCCTGAGCAACCTTCATGCGCTCCTGAATTGTTCGCACCAACTCACAAGCATCAGTTAACGCCTCTTTTTCCAAAGTTTGGTGTCTCCCACCTCTGTCCAAGATATCAGTGTTCGACACTGTCTTCCATACAAAGCCTCATATGGCGCCATCTTTATACTCGCCCGGAAGCTATAATTATAGGCGAACTCCACCGTGAAGATGTGATCTTCCAACTTCTTACCAAAGTCAAGGGTACACATTCTCAGCATATCCTCCATTGTACGGTTCATCCTTTCCATTTGTCCATCAGTTTGAGGATGGAACACCGTACTAAACTTGAGTCTTGTCCCCAAGCTCTTCTGTACCAACCTCCAGTCTTTGGACGTGAAACGTCCATCACGATCACTAACAATACTCTTAGGAATCCCGTGCAACCGCACAATGTTGCGAACATAAAGTTCTATCAGCTTTTCCACGCTGTCCTCTTTCCGATTTGGGATGAAATGAGCCACTTTGGTCAAGCGATCCACGATTACCCAAATCACATCATTTTCCTACCGCGACTGGGGTAAGTCATGCACAAAGTCCATGGAGATGTCATCAAATTTCCACTCGAGGATAGGAAGCGGCTTCAGGAACCCGCCCGGCTTCTGACACTCAGCCTTCACTAAGGCACAAGTTTGACATCGACTTACGTGCAAAGCAACATCCCGCTTCAAACCAGGACACCAAAAGGATTTCTTCATATCCAAGTACATCTTTGTACTGCCCGGATGGATGGAGTATTTCGTGAAATGATACTCAAACATTAACTCCTCATAGAGCTTGCCGAACTACAGTACGCATATCCTTTCGTCCTTCCTTAAGATCCAATCAATCATCTCCAAGACACTACTCTCGCCTTTTTAAGCTTCCAGCACAAATGGCTAAAACTCTGCATCCACACTGGTTGCTTCCATAATACGATCAAACAAATCGTTTTGCAACTCTATGCAGTTTAATCGAGCCATGCTAGAATCGCCTCTTGCTACACAAACGATGCCGAGGGACTCAAAGTCTAGCACTAACTGCTCATCATGAGCTTCAATCCAATTCACTTGTCCAGAAAATTTTCTATGCAAGACATCTGCCACCACGTTGGCTTTGTCTGGCGTATATTGTATTGCCACATCATAGTCGCCAAGAAACTCAACCCATCTGCACTGCCGCATGTTCAAATCCTTTTGATCTAGGAGATACTTCAGGCTTTTGTGGCCCGTGAAGATCTCTACTTTCACACCATACACATAGTGCCACCACAACTTTAACGCAAAAATTACCGCCTCCAATTCCAAGTCATGAACGAGGTAATTCCTCTCATGAGGTTTCAACTGCCTAGACCCAAAGGCTATCACCTTGACATGTTGCACTAACATGCAACCCAAACAGCAACCTGATGCGTCACTGAAAATCTGAAATCCTTCAGTCCCTTTTGGGAGACATAGGATTGGAGCGATCATCAGTCTCTCCTTCAGGTTGTCAAATGCTTGTTTGCACTCCTGAGTCCACATGAACTTTTGGTTCTTACGAGTAAATGAAGTGAGGGGCAGAGCTATCCGCGAAAAGTTTTCCACAAATCTTCTATAATACCCGGCTAGTCCAAAAAAGCTCCTGACTTCCGCCGCGGTGCTCAAAACTGGCCAATCTCTGATGGCCTCAACATTTGCTGGATCCACCGCCACCCCATCACCACTAATTACATGACCCAAAAATGCCACCTTCTCTAACTATAACTCGCATTTCGAGAATTTTGCAAACAACTGGTTCTCTCTCAAGGTCTGCAAGACTACTCTCAGATGAGTCTCATGCTCCGCCTTCGTTTTGGAGTAGACCAAAATATCATCAATGAAGACCACCATAAATGAGTCTAAATACTCCCGAAATACTCGGTTCATCAAATCCATGAATATTGATGGTGCGTTTATCAACCCGAATGGCATCACTGAGAACTCGAAGTGACCGTACCTCATACCAAACGCTGTCTTGTGTATGTCCTCATCTCGAATCCATAAATGGTAGTATCTGAATTTCAAGTCTGTTAAAACCGAAAAATCGGTCTCTTGTGGAGTTCACCCTTGGGGAAGGGGTGATCGCACACCTACTTCTCTCCTGTAAGCCAAATAGGAAAAAGAAATGGGAACTGACCCAAGAGCTCGACGTGGAGGTCCAACCACACAACCGAAAGATCTTAGAGTGCTTCCCCTCCTTATACAAATGCCGAGCTAAGGCTATCTCAGAAAGCGCAAGAAGATCTGAACACTCGTAAGCATGCCTTTTGAGGTGCCCCTTGGGTCCTATTTATAGTTTTCTGAAAACGGTCTGCAAAGAGCCAACCCCGCTGTTTTGAACAGCTATATGCAGCCCAACTGGGTCTACCAGCAGCGTAAATCCGCTGTTTTAAGAGGCTATATGCAGACCAATAGGGTAAAATGGTAAAAAAAAACATCATAGGTTGCTGGGCGAGTGGCCCCCTAAAGCTTCTGCTTGCCTGGGGCGGCGAGTACGGGCTCGGTTGGCCCCGCTGGGCCTCGGAGAGTGCGGGCCCGGCTGGCCCTACTTGTCGGCTCCACTGGGAGAGTGCGAGCCTTTTGGCTCTATTCGCCCCTGATAATTCCACCTTGTCTGGGCTAGCCGGGGGCTGCCGACCTCTGGCCCCTTGACCGCTCGCCCGGAACTTATGAAAAGGGAGCCGGCCTATCTGGCTCTTGTCGACCCCACTCATCGGATACGGGGTTGTACACGATCTCTGATCTTTTTGAGTTTGGAAAAGCTCGGAAAGAATCATCCAACCCTAAGTGTTCGGAGAGTGCGGCAGGGGTCATAGAGAATCTTCGTAGGGGGGGGGGTCCACTTGCGGCCATATATATATGTCTGCGTACCTGGATGACTTTTGTCATTCCCTTTGCTCTAATCTTGTCGAGATGCCTATCCCCAAAGAGATCCAAGAGAGGCTCGCCCGAATTCGTGAGGCTTCCTCTGCTCGCGTCGCCAACCTGGCCGCTGTTCCCCTCAGCATCCCGCAGAGCAGTTCGGCTGAGCACAATCCCGCTAAGAGGGAGAACCATTCCCCCAAGCGGCCGAGCATATCTTTTGTGATCTGAAAACCACCCTAGAGCATGGGACCGGTTCCTTAACTCTGTCCGCCTTTGGGAAGAGGAAAAATATTATTGACCTTTGCGTCAACCTGGATAGCCTGCAGGATGACGACGAGGCCTCCATGCTGCGAGTCACGACCCCATTTGGCGACTCGCAGCTTGAAACTCCAGTGAATCTCCCACGAGACCCATCACCCCCCTTTGGGACCCTGGGGTTGGACTCGCAGAGGCTGAACTCACCAGCTCGCACCCCCTCCCCACAGCAACTTCCAGCCGGGATTGTAGGAGGACGTGTTAAAGCCATCCTTGTGAATGGCTTCAACATCCTCTCACCAAAAACACACCGTCCGGGCCGCGACAAGAATCTGAAGCTGCCCCTCCCCGCACTTTCTTGGGGGTGCCGAGCTCGTCAGGTAAGATGGCTTTCACTGGTTCCTATCCTGTAATTTTACAGAGTACTCGCATTTCATACTGATGCTTCTATCTTTGCAGCTCTTCCCAGCCAGTCTAAAATCAGGGACTTGGATGTTGGAGACCAAACTTTAGCATGCTCAGTGGCTTTAGTAGGAGCAGTTCTGCTTGCAGAGGGGCCTTCACCATACTTCCTTTTCTTCTTGTAGGTTTTGATCTCTGGAGGAGCTTTGAGGAATATATCTGCAGGATCTTCTTCCCAGTCTTGAGCATAGGTGTCTGGAGGGGCAACTGTGTCTCCAGGCCTGGGAGAGAAGGTGGGTTTCAGAGGAACAGTTGGGGCAGAGACATCTGTAGCTAGAGGGTTTAAATGATGAGGAATGATGTTGGGGTCAACAGCAAGATCTGGCAGAATTTGATTGTGCATCCAGACAGCAGTGTCATAGGTATGAAATTTGACCCTCCCTTCTCCAAGCTCGTTAGACTCCTTTCTGGGTTCTGAAGTGGAGAACAACAAGCTGACAAAGAGGGGGATCAGGCTCTTCAAGAAGCTGGTGTGCAGGCTGCGGCAGGTGCAGGAGGACAACGAGGCATTGCAGCGCGACTACGTGCGACTCGCGGACGAGGTGTGGGGCAACCCGACAGGCAAGACAATGTCCCCTTCCCGGCTTTTGGATGAGATCAATGAAGGCCTCCTGGTCGCCCAGAGGAACTCGGGGCGGATTCGTGAGCTCCTCATCTTGCAGGGACCTGCAGGGCATGGGACGCGAGGCCGTGGTAGAAAGAAACAGCTCCATTATCGAGCCTACTGGCACTCGCCTCCTGACCCCTCAGCTCGTACATCTTGTTCCTTTTTCTTCTGCACTTGATTTTTTTGAACTATATTCTCCCCTGGTCTGTAATAACTTAGAATATTTTTTATATTCCAATGTTTGCTATTTGAACTATATGTCGCCCTTTATATTCAGCTCGGTATGTGATGGGACAAATCATAGAAGTAGGCGAGCTGGGGTTGGCGAGCTGGGATAGACAAGCTGGACTGATCGGTCAGCTCAGCTTCAGATTTCTTTTTCTATAAATTGACCCCCTCACCAACCCCATACCATCACCTTTACTGCCTTCATAATCCCTCTTCTCACTTTCCCCCTCTTTTTGTATTCGCACTTTAAGCCTTCACGCGAGCATGGACAAGACCAATCCTGATGTCGATGGCTGCTCCAAGTTCGCCCAACACTTTGCCAACTACTGCTTCTTCGAAGAGAACAGGAGCGAAGCGGAGCTCGCGGAGTTTGTCACCGACTACGTGCCTCCTTGATTTGAGGCGCGCCGGTCCAGGGAGCAGGAAGCCATCAACACTTTCTACTCTGACGAGCTCGCCTTCCCCATCTTGCATTTCAAGGTGGGGTTATGCCTATCACTCTGGCCGGAAATCCACCAGATATTGAAATATTATGGCGCGGTGCCCGCGCAACACAACTCGAACGCCATCTCCATGATGATGGCGTTCGCATGCTTCCTCCACCGGGATTGAATGGAGTTCAACCTGACCTTCTTCAGGAAACTCTTCTCCTACAAGCCGACCCCGGATGGCATCGCCTACTTTGTGGGCTCCCTCATCAAAGTTCGCAAGATCGCGAGCAAACATCATAACTTGATGATCAAGATCGCCTTCATCAAGGGCGATCTCGGCAACATCTCCTACTCGACGCAGCTGAAAGGCGAGGACATGTACCCCCCTGCGTCCGGCAACGACGTCGAGCTCCATAAATTCTTCCTCCATAAGGATTTCGAGGTCGCCTTCCTACGATGGGGCCTCTACTCGCTCCTCCACATTCTTCGTGGCAAAGGTACTTTCTTTTTTGCTTCCTGCTCATCTCGCCGAATTTCATAGAATTTTTATGACTGTTTTTTAATGCAGGAGAGCGACTGATTCTCGCGAACCCGCCATTTACAGACTCGGGATTATTCCCCGACCCCTTCGCATGCGAGAAGGCAGCGGCGGCGGCCTGCCGAGATGAGCTGGCTTCCTGCAGGCTCTCATTCAGCAAGAAGCGACCTGAGCATGTGGGACTGATCTCGCCCCATCACCAACAACCACCAAAGAAGATGAAGAAAGTAGTGGTGGTTCCCCGGGCGAGACATCAACAACAACAACAAAAGCCCAAATACATGAGCTCTCCTGAGACCATCCCGGATGGGTCACCGGAGAGCCCGCTGAAGGAGATTTTGGGCAAGGGGCGGGGGGGTAGCGAGTCCTCTTCTCCCCCCACTGCGAAGAAGGCGGCCAGCGAGCCAGGCGCGCCGAAGGTCCACCCCCTCTTTGGCCTCGGGGGAAGGTGGAAAGACTCAGCCGGCGAACCCATGGTCCAGTGGAACATGCTGGTCCACCGAGTCTCCATATCCATCCTTCACCCTTCCCGGACTGACCACGGCGTGAGCCCGCAACTCATCAGAGGCCTTGGCGTCCTAAAAACGAAAAGGGATAAACGAACTTATAACGGAAAAGGTAGAAAAATCCTTAGTAAAAAGAGAAAGAAGCAACCTGGTAATCACTAGCCCGCTGGCGGCTTGGGCGAGTAATTTCTCGGCGATGCCGAGCTGCCTCGACAGGTCGACGGCCTTGTCCTTGGCGATGTCACATGCCTGCTTGACTTTTTGGAGGTGGTTGCTGAGGTTGAAGCTATGACAGATTTTCATGTGATGCAGCTCTATGGCCCGCATATGGGCTTGCATGGTTTCGTGGCCGAGTTGCCGCAGGTCCATATCCTTATAGGTCTCGGCTTCCTCGCGGTCGTAGAAGCCGAAGCCGAGTGTGTAGGAGTGGATGGTACGGAGGGCCCGCTCCGCCGAGCTAGAGGCACGCCTTGCTGGAGGAGGAGAATGGGGTGTTGAAAGAGAAGAATAAGGGCCTTCATGGCGAGATCCTCCGCCAAGCGAAAATCTTCTTCCCCCTGGGCAACAGCGAGCCCCCCTTCCCGTACAAGAGCCCAAGGATCTTTGGCGAGTCCGAGGTCACTAAAAGGCCACGTGTCAACTCAATTGAGTCCGCCGAGTGCACCATTCAGATGATGAAAGACATGGGGGTGATAGTGGAGGGCTATGAGGAGATCATGACCCGGGACCTCATGACAAGTCTGTTCCTGCCAACGCCGCCAAGAGAGAAGGAGGATAGCTTTGACCTGCTCTTCGGGAAGGGCTTCAAAGACGACCTATCTGGAGGAGTGGACGAAGATCGCCAGTCCGGGGGGGGGGGGAGTCGAGAGCTGGCCCGCAACCCTTTTTTCTTTTTTACTGTAATACTTTTTCCCCTCTTTCTGTAACCTCGCCAAGGCGAGCTCCTATTTTTGTAACAACATTATATAAATGAAAACAGCTTTGATATGAACTTTGTCTTAATGTTTTCTATCTTTTTTTTGAGCTTCCTTGATGCGGCGTACTCGCCTGCGAGCTCTCCTCCTAGGGGACCTCGCGTGCATAGATCTTGCCGTTAGAATGGATGTTAGGACTCGTAGCCACGGACAAACCTTGAGAGCTCACCCACCCTAGGCAATCCGGAGGTAGACCATTTGCCATGCTGGGCTCGTCACCTCCCAGTTTGCACATTCATTGCGTTTCTTGCCATTGTAAAACAGAAACCAGAAAATATCACAAGTAAAACCTGAAGGGGGTAGAATGCAATGCCAGAGCTTGTCCTTTTTGCCAGATGTCGAGAACTCGGCTAGCCACCCTTCCGCCGAGCTGAGACAGTGAGCCCCGACTCGCTTACGAGGACTTTTCTCCCCTATCCTTAGGAGCGAGGCCAGGCTTTTCAAGTAACATCTGGAGAGGGTGGGGTTTCCCCGAGTGACATCCAGCCCCGCCAACTAGGTGAGAGCTTGACAGCGGGATCTGCTCGGGTTCTGGGTAGACGTCATCGAGTGACATCCAGCCCTGCCAGCTAGATGGGAGCCTGGCAGCAGGATCTGCTCGGGGTCCGGGTTGACGCCATCGAGTGACATACAGCCCTGCCAGCTAGGTGAGAGCCTAGTAACGAGATCTGCTTGGGATCCAGGTAGACTCCATCGAGTGACATCCAGCCCTGCCAGCTAGGTGAAAGCCTGACGGCGGGATCTGCTCGGGATCTGGGTTGGCATCATCAAGTGACATCCAACCCTACCAGCTAGGTGAGAGCCTGGTAGCGGGATCTGCTCGGGGTATAGTTGGACACCATTGAGTGATATCTAGCTCTGCCAGCTAGGTGAGAGCCTGGCAGCGGGATCTGCTCGGGGTCTGTGTTGACGCTATTAAGTGACATACAGCCCTGCCAGCTAGGTGAGAGCCTGACAACGGGATCTACTCAGGGTCTGGGTTGACGCCATCGAGTGACATCCAGCCTTGCCAGCTAGGTGAGAGCCTGACAGCGAGATCTGCTCAGGGTCTGGGTAGACGTCATCGAGTGACATCCATCCCTGCCAGCTAAGTGAGAGCCTGACAGTAGGATCTGCTCGGGGTCCGGGTAGATGCCATCGAGTGACATCCAACCTTGCCAGCTAGGTGAGAGCCTGGCAGCAGGATCTGCTCGGGGTACGGGTTGACGCCATCGAGTGGCATCCAGCACTGCCAGCTAGGTGAGAGCCTTTCAGCGGGATCTGCTCGAGGTCTAGGTTGACGCCTCGAGTGACATGCAGCCCTGCCAGCTAGGTGAGAGCCTGATAGCGGGATCTACTCGGGGTCCAAGTAGACGCCATCGAGTGGTATCCAGCCCTGCCAGCTAGGTGAGAGTCTGGCAGCGGGATCTGCTCGGGGTCCGGGTTGACGTCATCGAGTGACATCCAGCCCTACCAGCTAGGTGAGAGCCTGACAGCAGGATCTTCTCGGGTCTGGGTTGATGTCATCGAGTGACATCCAGCCCTACCATCTAAGTTAGAGCCTGACATCGGGATCTGCTCGGGGTCCGGGTAGTCTCCATCGAGTGACATCCAGCCCTGCCAGCTAGGTGAGAGCCTGACAGCGGGATCTGCTCGGGTTCCGGGTAGATGCCATCGAGTGACATCCAGCCCTGCCAGCTAGGTGAGAGCCTAACAGTAGGATCTGCTCGGGGTCTATCAAATGAATACCTCACCCAGTTATGTGAATTACTGCAGGAGGATTAGCATATCAAGAAGCTTCATTAAAAACAAGGCACCACTTACATGTCTCAAGGATAAAAACGTTTCAAGTCATCACCGCTCCAGGTGAGACTTTTGGTCTCTCCCTCCACATTCCGGAGGCGATACCCTCCTGATTTCATTGTTTCTTTTACAATATATGGATCCTCCCAGTTGGGGTTAAGCTTTCCCACTGCTGATGATCTTCCCGCTGCATCCACCTTCTTCAAAGCCAAGTCCCCTTTCACGAATTGTTTGATCCTGACGTGCTTGTCAAAGTGCTTAGCCATTCTCCTCTTCACTTCTTCATGTCGGATGGCGGAGAGATAACATAGATCCTCTACCATGTCAAAGGAGGGCCGCAACTCTACCTCATTTTCAGCCGGCCATTCTTCTCTGCCTTCCTCCATCGCGACCACCCAAGGTGTCTGGACTTCAAATTCTATGGGGAGTACTGCCTCACATCCATGAGAGAGCTTGAAGGGGTCTCACCTGTGGTCGTGTTCGGTGTGGTACTCAGAGCCTAGAGGACCGAGGGGAGCTGATCCACTCAACTCCCCTTCAAATTTTCGACCTTCTTCTTCAAGAGGTTTACAATGATCTTGTTTGCTGCCTCCACCATCCCGTTGCTCCTGGGGTGGTGGAGCGAGGAAAAATCTGAGGTCAATTCTGAGCTGCTCGCAAAAGCTAATGAATTCCGCACTGACGAACTGAGGCTCGTTATTCGTGACGATGGCCTAGGGTAGCCCATGCTGGCAGATGATCCCCCCCCCAACAAAATTCCTGATGACTTGGGAGGTCACCTTGGCCAGCACCTTCACCTCCAGCCACTTGGAAAAGTAATCTATCATTACCAACATGAACCTCTTCTGCCCGCTAGCCTGGGGGAAGGGTCCTACCAAATCCATCCCCAAGATAGCAAAGGTCCAGGGGCTATGATGCTCCTGAGACGCTGAGCTGGTTGTAGCTGGAGGGGCAAATAATTTACATTTGTGGCGTCTCCTTGTGAATTCTACAGCGTCGTGGCCCAGGGTAGGCCAGAAATACCGATGTCTGACAATCCTCTCTTTCAGGGTCCGACTCCCGGAGTGGCTCCCATACTCCCCGGAGTGGACTTTTTCCAAGATCCTCTTCACTTCCCTCTCGGCCTCGCAATAAGCCATCATCCCCGAGAGAGTCTTCTGATACAATTGCCTATCCCGGAGGAGATAGTATGCCGACTTGTATTTGAACTTTTTCTTGTCCATCCCCTCAGGATACTCTCTTGTGGAAAGGAAGGTCGTGAACGGCTCCATCCATGAGGTGTGTTGGTCCACCTCCATCATTTCTCCCTCTTCAATATAAGGGAGGAATAGGTCAGTGATGGTACCTCCCACCCGATTACCATGCTTTGTCAGCTGATCTACCTGCTCATTCTCCCCCTAGGCACGTGTCAGATGGAGAAGGTCTGGAACATACCGATGACCCCCTTTACCTTTGCTAAGTACAGCCGATGGGTGGGCTCCCTCGTCTCAAACTCCCCGTTGATTTGGGAATCCACTACCATGGAGTCAGTGAGGACCTCCACATCATGCACCCCGAGTTCCCTGGCTAGGCACAACCCTACTATTATGGCCTTATATTCGGCCTGATTGTTAGTGATGGGAAAGTGCACCACCATTGTTTGCCAGATTCTCATTCCCTGGGAGCTTTTTCAAGATTACTCCTATCCCCAAGGAATGTTTCTCAGAAGCACCGTCTACCTTTACCTTCCACGAAGCCGGACGAGTGAGCTCCTCCTCCTCCACCTCAACTACGTAGTCAGCCAAAAAGTTTTCCATTGCTTGAGCCTTGATCGAGTGTCGGGAGACGAATGAGATGTCGAACTCACTCAGTTTCACAGACCACTTAGCCAACCTGCCCGAATGCTCCACCCCCTCAAAGATGTTACAGAGGGGATGGTCAGTCACCACTCGGATGGAGTGTCTGGAAGTAGGGTCGTAGCCTCTGAGAAGAGATGACCAGAGCAAAGGCCAGCTTTTCCAAGATGGGATACCAAAGCTCGGCCTTCCTCAGGACCCTGCTCACATAATATATGGGGAGCTGCTTCTTCCCCTCTTCTCGATCCAGGATGGAGCTCAAGGCCTCTGTTCTGACCCCGAGATACAAAAATAGGTCCTCCCCCTCTTTCGGCCCATGGAGAAGCAGAGCTTGGGTCAACTGCTTCTTCAGGGCCTGGAATGGCTCCTCGCACTCCTTTGTCCACTCGAACTTTTGGCCTCCCCTCAATGTTTTGAAGAAGGGGGGGAGGTACTTCTCCCCGGCCATGGAGAGGAACCTGCTCAATGCTGCCAGCTTCCCTGTCAACCGCTGCACCTCTTTGGCATTCTGAGGCGACCCTATCTCCCTAATGGATTGGACCTTGTCGAGATTTGGCTCAGCCACCGCGGGGGTGAGGAGATGTCCCAAGAACTTCCCCCTGCTGGCCCCAAAAATGCACTTCAGGAGGTTCAGCCTCATCTTATACTTGCACAAGGTGGTGAAGGTTTCCTCTAGGTCCTGGAGGTGAGAATCCATGTCTCGAATCTTGATCATGAGATCATCTACGTACACCTCCAGGTTCCTCCCCTTTTGTTCCCGTAAGACCCTGTCCATCATCTTCTGGTATGTCTCTCTTGCATTCTTCAACCCAAAGGGCATCATTTTGTAGCAGTAACACTCGTTCCCCGTGATGAATGAGACATCTTTGATATCGGGAGGGGCGGGGGTGCATCCTAATCTGGTGATAACCTGAAAATGCATCTAAGAAGCTCATTATAGGAAAACTGACAGCTGAGTCAACCAGTGCATCGATCCGAGTCAAGGGATAACAGTCCTTAGGGCATGATTTATTAAGTAAGGAAAAATCAACACACACACGCCACCGACCGTCTCCTTTTTAACCATAAATACATTGGAGACCTAGTCGGGATACTGTATTTCGGATACAAAGCCGGCCTTGAGCAGTTTGGCCACATCCTCCCTGATGAGTTCGACCATCTTATCTACGGTGGACCTCTTCTTCTGCTAGACGGGGTGGGCTCCTGGGTCCAGGTTGAGGCATTGGCAGGCCACATCCGCGTCAATCCCTGGCATCTCCGTTGCGCTGCATGCGAAGATGTCCACGTTCTTCTGGATGCATTCCAGCATCCTGCCCTGAGCCTCCGGGGTCAGCCCTCCACTGATGTGAACCCTATCCACCCTGCCTCCAAGGTTGAGAACCTCCATCTCCATGACCTCTTCCGCAGCCTCCAGCCTGTACTTCTCCCCCCATTCTACGACATCCCTCTCCTCTGGGACAAGAACATCCTCAGCTTCCACCTCTACGGCCATCGCCTCGGCCAACTCTTCCTGGACTCCTACCACCTACTCCTGGGCATAGCTCTCCTCTACCTCCATTTCCTCTCCACCGGCTTCCTGCTCTGCCTCCTCCATCCTTCGCTCCATCTCCTCAGTCCCCCTCCTGCCAGAAGATGGAATTCACGGCGGTGCCGTAGCACCCCCTTGCCACCTTGGGGTCCCCCTGAACCCGAACCTGGATCCCTTCGGCGCTGAACTTCAGGCATTGGTGGAAGGATGAGGGGACGCAGCGGAAGATGCTGATGAGGGGCTTCCTGAAGATGGCGTTGTAGCTAATGGGGGCATCCACGATGACAAACTTGTTGTTCTAGGATTGCCCCCCCCCAGAGTGACGTGGAGCCTCATTCCTCCCTCTACCTCCTTCCTCTCCCCCGAAAACCGAAACTCGGGCCCATCTGAGGCCAGCACCCTCTTTGCCTCCACATTCATCGCGTCGAATGCCTTCTTGAATATGACGTTGATGGAGCTTCCGTTGTCAATGAGGATCTTGGAGACGGTAACATTCTCGACGGCTGTCTGAATGAACAGCGCATTGCAGAAGGGATCCTCATGATCCGACATATCACTTCGAGAGAAATTAATCTTTTCCTCTAGGGGTAGGGTCTGGGATGTGGAGCCAATGCTCCGGCGGTATATAGTATGGAGGCTCGCCTTCCGGGAAGCCTCTATCCCCCATGGATCACTCTGATCCCTCCCCGGGTTCCAACATCTACCTAGTCTTCGTACCTATCCTCCTTCACCCGAGGCAGGACCTCCTCAATCCTCACCACATGGCGACCCTGCTGCTGATATTGCTCCCTGTTTCCTCTCATCTCAAGGAACTCCGGGCACGTGGTCGTGACGTGCCCTTCCTCTTTGTGGAAGGCGCAGTAGGGCAACTCCACCCTTGTAACGCCCCGAAACTCAAAAGAGCGACGGGGGACGTTTTGGGCCAGTTTTGGGTTCTGGTAGAAGGCACACATCCTGGGACACGGGCGTGTCCCAGGGCGTGTCAAGCTTGTGTCAACACTCAGCCAGCAAAGTCGACATTTTGCTCTCGACATTGTGTCGAGACTGGGCACACGGTCGGCGACGCGGGCGTGTCACAGGGCGTGTCGACCCGTGTCGACACTCAGCCCGTGAAGTCGACACTTTGTGCTCGACGAAGTGTCGAAACATGGCACACAGCCTGCGACACGGGCGTGTCGCAGGGCGTGTCGACCCGTGTCGACAATCGTCCCGAGGAGTCGACGAATTTTGCTCGACGATGTGTCAAGACAAGGCACATGGCCTAGGACACGGGCGTGTCCAAGGCCGTGTCGGGAGGTCGACGAACTTCGCTCGACGAAGTGTCGAGTGTCGAGACCGTGTACACGGCCTGGAGCCCAGGCGTGTTGAGGTAGACACGGGCGTGTCCTAGAACCCGTGTAGTTCTCGGGTTGTTTTCGGGATAAATTGATGGGGGTATACGGCCGTGTCAGGTGGAACATGGGCATGTCAGGTCGAACATGGGCGTGTTCGATGCCCGTGTGTTGTTCCAGGCGCGTCGATTTTGACGGCGAATGAGTCACACAGACCTGGACACGGGCGTGTGCCAGGCCGTGTTCGGTCTAGATTGGACATTTCAGTCCCGAATCAAAGCCGTTCGTTTCTTTAATTGGTGATCCAACGGCTGGGGGTTGTTCCTGATGGGATATACCCGGGATTGGGCCTTAGAAACCCTGACTTTTCATGAGTGGTTGTCTTTCTAAAGCTTAGAGAGAGAGGAGAGCCAAGGAAGGAAGAAGGAGGTAGATCCGGCCAATGGAGGAGATTTGAAGCTCCAAATCGCGAGCCGACTTCGGATCCACGGAGGCAAAGAGAGTGCGGTGCTTTTCATCCGCTTACTTTTCCATGGCACCAAAGAGAAGCGCAAGAGTAACGATTCTCTTCTTGAGCATGTGTAGCTCTCCTTCTTTGCATAGGAAGCCCGCTCTCGCGAGTTTGCGGTGAGTTGGAGGCGTTCCTTCGGGTAGATATGTAAAGTCCTCGTTGTTTAGAGTCCGTAAGCGAGAACGGACATAGGCATGATGTGTGAAGCCTATCCGGACATGTTGGTCTGGATCGGTGATGTTGCATTGCATAATGCCGGAGAAGACTCCGTGCTATTGGTTATTTTTCGGGTTTTCTACACGGTAGATTGCAACAAGGAGCCTTGGGGATTAACCCAAAGGTGCACCCGGAAAACTGGGCAGATGCGTGATCTTGCCAACTTGGTGGCCTGAGAGACAACTTGAACATAACCGAGTTATGTGAATTGTGATGGAAACGGGACTCGGGAGAAGTTTGACCTGCGCATATGGTTTAAATTACCGTTGCGGGTGCATATGGTTTAAATTACTGTTGCGTTGTGAGTACGGGTTAGATGGAACCATACCCATTCTATGTCGTTCGGATTAGAGCCGTTGGCATAAATGAGGGTCTTCGGCGGTCTATGGTTTTAATTACCGTGACCCATGCCAGGAAGACAAACTGCTCATTGATTGGCTGTCCAAAGGGATGGTGGTGAGTCGGCAGACTTAGATTGTGTTCACCGAGAATGTGCCCTGAGTGCACGGGGTGTGTTGCCGTATGAGCCTATGTCTGTGATGAAATGAATATTATTATATTGCTCGCTTATGCTAATGAAAATGGAGGGAAGGAGCATCGCCGCCCCGAGTTGGGGGCGGGATCGTTATAATTTGGTCAGCATTGCTGACCGTTGCCTTGTTTTGCCACCGTGCGGTGGTTTGTTGCTTGCAGGTGCTGCTGGACCAAGCGGTCAATAGCGAGCTAAAGCCCAAATTGCGAAGCCGGCCCTCGAAGGCCTAATTAGAGTGTTTACTATTTTTATTCATGTATGACCGGCCTACGTGCCGTGGTTTGTAAATCATGTAATATCAAGTGAACCATTTTGTAAGGCCTTAAGGCATGTACTTGTGTATGTACAACATTCCAATTTTGGTATTAGTGGACATTCATGCTTTAGTGCTGGGTTCTTTATTGCAACTTATTAATCTGCTTCCGCTAGAATGCTCTGTGTAGGACGTTATGATTGGTTGGATGGTTTCCATGAGTAACCACCCGGTCTGTCTGTGGTATATGGCGTCGGGCCCCGGCCGGACCTACTGCTATATGCTATGCGACGGATAGGGGGTGTTACAATTTGGTATCAGACTCCTGGTTTTGGTCAGGCTTAAGATGAATTCGTGGGCGAATTCTTTTTAAGGGGTGGTGAGTACATTGTGTGCGTCATCGTTATAACGGTAAAAGAACCCATGAATGTCCACTTAGGAATGAAAATATACGTGTTTGAGGAACCTGCGTGTTCCTATAATTGTTGTTTGTAATTTTATTTGGTCGCTTAACGGTGTTTTGTACCACTATAGGTGACCAGAAGTGGTGTTGGGCCGTCGGAACGTCGAGTTTCTGAGGTTAGCAGTGCACCATATATTGCTCCTGTAACACCTCTATCGGCTAAGAACATACGATTGGTGGCCGAAGCAGTGTTGGCCGTGATAAATGCGCAGCCTGCAAGGCAAACGCAGCAGCCCACTCCTGTGATTGAGCAGGTACCGCTGCAAGAGGCTGAGCCGAGGAGAGTGGAACATGTGGTAGTGGAACCGTTGGTGCCAAGGAGGGCAACCGAGAGATAGCTTAAGCATGTCATGAGCTTTAATCCTCCTGTATTCTTGGGGTTGGGAACCCCATCTCAAGCTGAAGACTGGCTCTTCAGGGTGAAGAGAGTCATGACAGCAACGGAGACGGAGGAGTAGCAAATGACCACCATCGTTACGTTCCTTCTGGACGGTGAAGCGAGAATGTGGTGGGAAGGTTTGGAGCATTGAGAGGTAGGCAACTTGTTGATGTCTCGATGGAGGAGTTCTCAAGATTATTCTTGGCTCGATACCTCCCTTCGGCGCAGAGGATAGCGTTGGAGAACGAGTTCCTGAGGTTGGTTCAGGGTGAGAAGAGCGTGGATGAATATCTCTACGAGTTTACTCGTATGAGTCGATATGCTAGCTCCACCATCGTGGATGAGGAGCGTAAGACGAATCGATTCTACGAAGGCTTGAGAGATGAGTTGAGGTTACTACTCTCGGGGTCGATGACGCAGGGTTTCTTGACCTTGGTCAACACGGCCCGGTCCTTAGAGAAGGACATGAAGAATGTTCAAGCGAAGAAGAACGTTGGTGAGAAGAAATCTGTGTTCAAAGTGCCGACTACTTCAAAGTGTGGCTATCAAAGATTCTTCAAGAAGCATAAGACTTCGGGTCCAGCTCCTTCTGGTGATTCTGGGGCGACTACGAGTCGGACCCCGGGGGCATGTTTTACTTATGGAAAGATGGGGCACTTTGCCCGTGATTGTTGGAGCGGACGTCCCAAGTCCGAAAGAAAGCCAGGAGCTACTTACGAAGAGAAGGACAAGGCAGTGGAGTCGACCGCGTCCCACTATGCTTCGACCCAACCAAGGGTGTACAATCTTGGCCAACAGGAGGCCATCAAACAGGCTGATGTGGTGACAGGTACGGTTTAATTTATAGCAAGTCAATTTCTTTAAATACTTGTTATGCACATGTTACCTTACCACTGCTTGTTTAGGATTTGTTTTGATTTGTGAAAATCCGGCAAAAGCACTTTTCGATACGGGAGCTTCACACTCCTTCTTGTCCGAAGGATTTATATCACGCATCGGAGTCCCTTCTTCGATGGCGAAGGGTAAGTTGGATGTGTTGTTGCCCAATGGGTGTTCGATGCGCGCGGATAGGATCTGTGATGTTAAGATTCGTATTGAGAATCAGGAGTTCGATCTGCAAGCGTCGTTACTTCCGTTGGTGGAGTTCGACGTTATATTTGGCATGGACTGGCTCTCGGAGCAGCAGACCTATATTGATTGCGGTCTCAAGGAAGTGAAGTTGGGAGCAAGTCGTGAGATGACTTTTACGGGCTTAAAGGGGTCGAGCAAGACGTTGATGTCTGCTCTTCAGGTGGTGAAGGCGGTTCGTGCCGGTGCAAAACTATTCTTTACGCTAGTGGAGGTTGCAAAGCCGAAGCCCGCATTGGATTGTATTTTAGTGGAATCGGAATACCCTGATGTGTTCCCCGCAGATCTTCTTGGAGCCCCGCCTCAACGGGAGATAGATTTCACGATTGAGCTAGTGTCAGGTGCAAAGCCTGTGTCACGATCTCCTTATCGGCTAGCGCCTAAAGAAATGACGGAGCTGAAAGTTCAACTGCAAGAGTTGTTGGAGCAAGGGTATGTGCGCCCAAGTTCTTCTCCTTGGAGCACACCGGTCCTCTTTGTTAAGAAGGACGGAAGCTTGTGGCTATGTATTGATTATCGGGAGCTCAACAAGTTGACGGAGAAGAACAAGTACCCGATCCCCCAGATTGATGATCTTTTTGATCAGTTAGTCGGGTCGACGGTGTACTCGAAGTTGGATCTCAAGGCTGGGTACTATCAGCTGCGAATAAGGGAGAGTGATATCCCGAAGACAGCGTTTAGTACGAGATACAGGCATATGAGTTTACGGTCATGCCGTTTGGGCTGACTAATGCGCCGTCAGTGTTCATGGATTTGATGAACAGGACTTTCAGGGAGTACTTGGACCATTTTGTGATCGTCTTCATCGACGATATTTTGGTGTACTCGCAAAGTGAGGAAGATCACTTCAAGCATCTTCATTTAGTTTTGGAGACGCTAAGGAGGAATCAACTGTATGCCAAGTTCTCAAAGTGCGAGTTTTGGTTATCCTCAGTGGCATTCCTCGGTCATAAAGTGAGTGGAGAGGGTATTGCTGTGGATCCAGCGAAGATTGTTGCGATACGGGAGTGGCCTGAGCTTGCTACGGTAGCGGAAGTCCGGAGCTTTCTGGGGCTTGCCGGCTATTATAAGCGCTTCGTAGAGAACTTCTCGCGGATAGCGTTACCTCTCACTACTTTGACGAGGAAGGAGCAGAAGTTCGTTTGGACGTCGGAGTGCGTGCAAGCTTTTGAGGAGTTGAAGTGTCGGTTGACCACGACGCCTGTGCTGAGTTCGCCGATTGGGACCGAAGGCTATGAGATTTATAGCGATGCTTCGGGCAGCGGTTTGGGTTGCGTGCTACTGCAACACGGAAGTGTAATAGCTTATGGCTCGAGACAACTAAAAGTGCATGAAAGGAACTATCCGGTCCATGACTTGGAGTTAGCGGCCGTGATTTTTGCCTTAAAGCTGTGGAGACACTATTTGTACGGTGTGAAGATTGATATCTACACCGATCATAAGAGCCTGAAGTATCTGATTGATCAGAAGGATCTGAATATGCGGCAGCGTAGATGAATGGAGTTCTTGGGAGACTATACATTCAAGATCCACTACGTGCCTGGTAAAGGGAATGCGGTTGCGGACGCGTTGAGTCGCCGAGCCCCAGCTCAAGCCAATTGGCTATCGGTGCATGATGAGCGGTTGGTGCGGGAGTTGGAGGCGTTGGAGATTGTTTGTGTGGATAGGCAATCAAGTGCTGAAGCAGTTCTGAATTGGACTGCAGTCCAATATGACCTGGCTGATCGGATTCGACAGGCTTTGGATATGGATGCCCATATGAAGCAGTTCATGGTAGAGGCTCTGGATGGGTCAAATTCCCAATTCGTTGTGGAGGACGGATTGCTTTGGAAAGACGGTCGTCTGTGCGTCCCAAGTGTGGGTAATTTGCGGGTGGAATTGTTGTACGAGGCACACCATACCAAGTACTCGATTCACCCGGGGAGCACGAAGATGTACCGCGATGTGAAGAAATTGTTTTGGTGGCCGGGTTTGAAGAAAGATGTGGCGCTCTACGTGACAAAGTGCCAAACTTGCGCCTTGGTGAAGGCGGAATGTCAAAAGCCGGGAGGATTTCTTAAGTCCTTGCCTATTCCGGAGTGGAAATTCGACGACATCTCTATGGACTTTGTGCATGGTTTGCCAAGGTCGCAAAAGGGGAACGAAGCCATTTGGGTGGTTGTTGATCGGCTAACGAAGGTGTCGCATTTCATTCCGCATAGGAAGGATGATCCAGTGGAGAAGTTGGCAAAACTTTATGTGGATAACATTGTACGGCTTCACGATGTGCCCCGCAGCATCGTGAGTGACCGAGATGGGCGGTTCACGTCCAATGATTGGAGGCTTGTGCAGCAAATGTTGGGAACAAAGCTAAAATTCAGCACAGCCTTCCATCCGCAAACGGATGGGCAGACCGAGAGGGTCAATAGAACCATGGAAGACATGCTCCGCATGTGTGTATTGGACTTTGGAAAGCAATGGGAAGACCACCTTTATTTGGTGGAGTTCGCATACAACAACAGCTACCAAGCGAGTATACAAATGGCGCCCTTCGAGGCCCTATATGGTAGAAAATGTCGCACGCCGTTGTCTTGGTTAGAAACGGGTGAGTCAAAGTTGTATAAGCGATTGGAAGTGGAGGATGCTACTTCTTTGGTAAGAACCATTCGGGAGAGGTTGCTTATCGCTCAGGACCGGCAAGCGAAGTACTATAATGCCAATCACAGGAACGTGGAGTTCGCTGTGGGCGACTATGTGTACTTAAAGATCAAGCCGTTCAAGGGTGTCTCGCGGGTGCGGCGACTGAAAAAGCTAAGCCCGAGGTACCTTGGGCCGTTTGAGGTTCTGGAGCGAGTTGGTGAAGCGGCCTATCGGTTGAAGCTTTCAGTGGAGCTTGATGGATTATATGATGTATTCTATATTTCAGTGCTTCGGAAGGCGGTACAAGAGCCTACGCAAGTGATCGCGGTTGATCAAGTGCCGGTGGATAGTGGGTTGACGACAAAGTTCAAGCCCGTGCGGATTGAGGACTCAGAGGTCAAGCGGCTACGCAATAAAGAGATCAGGATGGTCAAAGTCCAATGGGACAATTGCAGTCGTGAGGAGCTCTCTTGGGAGCGAGAGCAGACTATACTTGACGAGTATCCGGAGTTGTTCCGCTCAGGTACAAATTTTGGTTTTGTACATGTCTTTCCTTTATATAATTTCGTGGACGAAATTCTTTTAAGAGAGGGAGAGTTGTAACGCCCCGAAACTCAAAAGAGCGACGGGGGACGTTTTGGGCCAGTTTTGGGTTCTGGCAGAAGGCACACGGCCTGGGACACGGGCGTGTCCCAGGGCGTGTCAAGCTTGTGTCGACACTCAGCCTGCGAAGTCGACATTTTGCTCTCGACATTGTGTCGAGACTGGGCACACGGCCGGCGACACGGGCTTGTCGCAGGGCGTGTCGACCCGTGTCGACACTCAGCCCGCGAAGTCAACACTCTGCGCTCTACGAAGTGTCGAGACATGGCACACGGACTGCGACACGGGCGTGTCGCAGGGCGTGTCGACCCGTGTCGACACTCGTCCCGGGGATTCGACGAATTTTGCTCGATGATGTGTCGAGACAAGGTACACGGCCTAGGACACGGGCGTGTCCAAGGTCGTGTCGCGAGGTCGACGAACTTCGCTCGACAAAGTGTCGAGTGTCGAGACCATGTACACGGCCTGGAGCCCAGGCGTGTTGAGGTAGACAAGGGCAAGGACACGGGCGTGTCCTAGAACCCGTGCAGTTCTCGGGTTGTTTTCGGGATAAATCGATGGGGGTACACGGCCGTGTCAGGTGGAACACGGGCGTGTCAGGTCGAACACGAGCGTGTTCGATGCCCGTGTGTTGTTCCAGGCGCGTCGATTTTGACGGCGAATGAGGCACACGGCCCTGGACACGGGCGTGTGTCAGGCCGTGTTCGGTCCAGATTGGACATTTCAGTCGCGAATCAAAGCCGTTCGTTTCTTTAATTGGTGATCCAATGGCTGGGGGTTGTTCCTGATGGGATATACCTGGGATTGGGCCTTAGAAACCCTCACTTTTCATGAGTGGTTATCTTTCTAAAGCTTAGAGAGAGAGAGAGGAGAGCCAAGGAAGGAAGGAGCTAGATCCGGTCATTGTAGGAGCTTCGAAGCTCCAAATCGCGAGCCGACTTCGGATCCACAGAGGTGAAGAGAGTGCGGTGCTTTTCATCTGCTTACTTTTCCATGGCGCCAAAGAGAAGCGCAAGGGTAACGATTCTCTTCTTGAGCATGTGTAGCTCTCCTTCTTTGCATAGGAAGCCCGCTCTCGCGAGTTTGCGGTGAGTTGGAGGCGTACCTTCGGGTAGATATGTAAAGTCCCCGTTGTTTAGAGTCCGTAAGCGAGAACGGACATAGGCATGATGTGTGAAGCCTATCCGGACATGTTGGTCTGGATCGTTGATGTTGCATTGCATAATGCCGGAGAAGACTCCGTGCTATTGGTTTTTTTTCGGGTTTTCTACACGGTAGATTGCAACAGGGAGCCTTGGGGATTAACCCAAAGGTGCACCCGGAAAACTGGGCGGATGCGTGATCTTGCCAACTTGGTGGCCTGAGAGCCAACTTGAACATAACCGAGTTATGTGAATTGTGATGGAAACGGACTCGGGAGAAGTTTGACTTGCGCATATGGTTTAAATTACCGTTGCGGGCGCATATGGTTTAAATTACCATTGTGTTGTGAGCACGGGTTAGATTGAACCGTACCCGTTCTATGTCGTTCGGATTAGAGCCGTTGGCATAGATGAGGGTCTTCGGCGGTCTATGGTTTTAATTACCGTGACCCATGCCAGGAAGACAAACTGCTCATTGATTGGTTGTCCAAAGGGATGGTGGTGAGTCAGCAGACTTAGACTGTGTTCTCCGAGAATGTGCCCTGAGTGCACAGGGTGTGTGGCCGTATGAGCCTATGCCTGTGCTGAAATGAATATTGTTATATTGCTCGCTTATGCTAATGAAAATGCAGGGAAGGAGCATCACCGCCCCGAGTTGGGGGCGGGATCGTTATAATTTGGTCAGCATTGCTGACTGTTGCCTTGTTTTGCCATCGTGCGGTAGTTTGTTGCTTGCAGATGCTGCTGGACCAAGCGGTCAATAGCGGGCTAAAGCCCAAATTGCGAAGCCGGCCCTTGAAGGCCTAATTGGAGTGTTTACTGTTTTTATTCATGTATGACCGGCCTGCGTGCCGTGGTTTGTAAATCATGTAATATCAAGTGAACCATTTTGTAAGGCCTTAAGGCATGTACTTGTGTATGTACAACATTCCTATTTTGGTATTAGTGGACATTCATGCTTTAGTGCTGGGTTCTTTATTGAAACTTATTAATCTGCTTCCGCTAGAATGCTCTGTGTAGGACGTTACGATTGGTTGGATGGTTTCCATGAGTAACCACCCGGTCTGTCTGTGGTATATGGCGTCGGGCCCCGGCCGGACCTACTACTATATGCTATGCGACGGATAGGGGGTGTTACAACCCTGACTTCCCTTCTCCTTCTCCATGCTGCTCTCCTCCTCTCCCCTATGGATATAGCCATAGCCTGATCTTGATCGGGGAGGGGAGGTCTTTGGGCATGCCTCTAACCTACGAGATGGAACTGATCCTGGCCCCCCTGGCAGTTGTCCCTTCCCTGGTAATCTCTCAGTAGCCCCTGGTCTTGCCACTCTGGCCTCCAACCCACCCAATGGTCCGGCTCCTGACGCTCCAACCTAGGCTGTTGTTGTTGCTGCTACTGCCACTATTCCCTCTGCTGGGGTTCAGCTCTCCTTTCCTCCTGACCTCTGCCACCTCTCAGCTCCTTCTCCTCCTCCGTGCGCCACCTGGCCAGCTTCTGGGCAAACTCCGAGTTTGATGCCTCCCGTAGACTTCTCTTACTACCCTCTCCATCAGCTCTTCGTTGGAGAGGGGTGGCACTCTCTTCAGTTCCATCCTGAAGAAACCTTGTTGCAGCCCCAAAGTAAAGGCCAACATTAGGCTATACCCAGGAATCTCCTGGACCTAGGTGACCTCCTCCTAAAACCGGTCAACATAGCTCCCCAAGGTCTCGTTCACCCCTTGCTTGATGTGGAATAGGGACTCTGACTCCTTATTCCTCCTCTTGGAGGTGGTGAACCTCGACATGAACCCCGATGCAGGTCCTCGAAGCAATAAATGGAGCTGGCCGGTAGTTGGTGAAACCACTCTCTCACATTTTCCTTGAGGTTGATGATGAAGAGCCTGCACTTGAAGCCATCCGACATCTGTCGGATCGAGACTACGTCCTCAAACCACTATACGTGCTGGACTCGGTCTCCCTTCCCGGTGTAGTAAGACATCTCGGGCTCCCTGAACCCCTCTTGAACTGGGGCTGAGGAAACCAACTCGCTGAAGGGGCTGCCTCCCCCTACTACAGGAGCTGAAGGGTCTGACACACCCATCTCGCCGAACCGGCCCCCACTTGCCGAACCCGGAAGAGTACGCGCCCAGGGAGCTCGCAGACTCTCCCTTCCTCGGTGACCTCCTTCCCAGCTCGACTACCGGGAGAGTCCTCACCCAGAGTGCGAACTTGATGAGGTTGATCACCTCCCGTCTGAAGTCTTCGAACATCCCGACCATGGCCATAGGGAGTGGGGGTGGCGAGCCGGACCTATCCGAGCCTTGTCCTTCTCCTCCTGCCTTCTATCCTGCTGAAGATTTTCTATGCTGACCACTGTCCACGCTCACCACACTAAAATATTGAAATCGAAAACTCAGTCTCTTGTGGAGTTCACCCTTGGGGAAGGGGTGATCGCGCACCTACTTCTCTCTTGCAAGCCAAATAGCAAAAGAAAATGGGAACTGACCCAAGAGCTCGACATGGAGGTCCCACCACATACCCGGAAGATCTTAGAGCACTTCCCCTCCTTAGCCAAAGGCCGAGCTAAGGCAACCTCAGAAAGTGCAAGAAGATCTAAACACTCGTAAGCATGCCTTCTGAGGTGCCCCTTGGGTCCTATTTATAGTTTTCTAAAAACGGCCTGCAAATAGCCAACCTTCGCTATTTTGAACAGCTATATACAGCCTAACTAGGTCTGATAACAGCGTAACTCCGCTGTTTTAATAGGCTATAGGCAGACCAGCAGGAGCAAAATGGTAAAAAACATCATAGGTCACTGGGCGAGTGGCCCCCTGAAGCTTCTGCTCGCCTGGGGCGGCGAGTACGGGCTCGGCTGGCCTCGCTGGACCTCGGCGAGTACAAACTCGGCTAGCCCTACTCGCCGGCTCCACTGGGCTAGTGCAAGCCTTTTGGCTTATTCGCCCCGAATAATTCCACCTCGCCTGGGCTAGCAGGGGGCTGCCGAGCTTTGGCCCCTTGACCGCTGGCCCAGAAATTATGAAAAGGGAGCCGACCGGTCTAGCTCGTGGCGACCCCACTCGACTGATACGGGGTTGTACAAAGTCCAACTTATAGTACACCACTGACCCTACCAACTGGTCGAACATGTCATCTATCCGTGGAATCAGATACTTATTTTTGACGGTCAATTTATTCAATTCCCGGTAGTTTATGCATAGCTGCATACTATCATCTTTCTTCTTTACGAACAGCACTAGCGCGCTCCATGGTGAAGAGCTGGGTCTTATGTACCCCTGCTCCACAGTTCCTACAACTGTACCTTGAGCTTAGTCAATTCCTTCGGTGCCATCCTAAAAGGAGGACGTGACACCGGCCTCGCTTCTGGCACTAACTCGATGAGAAATTGATCTCCCACCGAGGAGGTGCTCCGGGTAACTCCTCATGAAACACATCCTCAAATTCTGCCACTACTGGCACTTCTCCAATTGATCATTTGGTAAGTTGAACTTCTAGCAATGCTATGAAAGCTACTCCTCCCTGGTTAACTGCCCGCACCAACTGCATGACTGAAATCAGGGAACATGCCACTCCATTAAGGACCACAAATATAACTTCTGCCCTTCCCTTGCTTTTTAGGGTCGCTACCTTTAGCAGACAGTCAATACCCTCACGCTGCTCTGCAAGCCAGTCCATCCCCAAGATCACATCAAATTCGGCCAACGGTAGAATCGCTGATACTAATCTGAAATCAACTCTATCTAGACTCTAACCAATGCACCTCTTGTCCCGGTAGTCATGAAGGACCCATTGGGCATGCACACCCTAATCTCTTGCGTTCGTCAAAAAGGGTTCGACTCCAATTCTTCGGATAAAGCTTTCTACAAGAAAAGAGTGTGACGCACCCGTATCGAACAATACACTAGCAGGGTAACCAGAAACTAGCACAAAACCTACAACACCGACAACATACATAAAAGATCTCGAAATTCTAAAGCAAGTAAATGAACTTAAACCTTTTCATACCTGTCACCACATCGGGTTAACAGATCGCTTCCTGCTGCCCAAGGTTGTATGCCCTTGGCTGCAAGGGTTGGAAATGAGAGGCGCTCGACTTTGTCATTTTTCCTTTCTCCGCCGCGGCTGGGCCCAGAGCGCACCGACTGCTCTTGCGTTGGCTCCTGCTCAGCGCCACCTTCAGTGCAAAAATGAGCTATGTGGCCCAGCTTGCCACACTTGTAGCACAATAATGGTCCCTTAAAGCGAGACCCCCCCCCCCCCACCCTCGATGTCATACCACTCTTCTCCCAAGTCTTGTAGGGATGGGGCTTCTTTTTTCGCTTACTTACTTCAGATTTTCCTTGTGATTGAGAAGGCTTTCCTTTTACCAACTTGGCTGCAAAACCCTTCCGATGTTGGGTTTGCTCCATATCGCTCTCTAACGTCCTAGCAGCCTCGATCAACTCGTTGAAGCCCGCATTCTTCATAGCTATGATGGTTCGTCTCAGATTCTACCTCAATCCATGATAAAAGAGGTTGTCCCTCTCCTCATCGTCTGTCATGGTCATTCCAGCATAACGACCCAAACGAGTGAACTCCTGGATGGACTCATCCACTATCTTGTCCCGCTGCACCAAGTGCAGAAACTATCTCTAAAGGGCTAACCTCGCCGACGAAGGGATATACTTCTTCAAGAAAGCATTCCCAAACTCTTCTATGGATGGGGTGCGTCTAGGGAAATGGCAACCGCTATGGCTCACCCACCACAACTTAGCGTCACCTTCCAGCGTGAAGGTCGCAAACTCGAACTGCTTCTCCGTTGGAATCTATGCTGCCCTTAGCAGTTCTTGAATTCTCGCCCACCAGTCCTCTGCATCAGTCGGCGTGCCGACTCCCTTAAATGTTGGAGGATGAAAGCTTAAGAAATATTTCATCTGTCGATCTCCTTGTTCGATAACCACTCTTTCCGCCAAAGGCTCTGCCTTCTTGGCTCCTCCGCCCTATGTGGTCGGTGTCGCATCCAGGGTAACATGAGTCGTTTCCTATGCGATAGGGGACACAACTTGCATTGCCGCCGCAGCTTGGGCTATTATCATTGCATCTGCTAGCATACGATAGAAGTCGGCTGGGGTTACACCCATGCCCTTTGGGCCCGGAGTAGTAGCACTGCTCGCCGAAGGCTCCTCTTGCAGCCTCGACGTCCCTGCCTCTTCGCTTGCACCCTTAGCAAAAGCAAGGTAAAACAAGAATCAGCTTCTCTCGCAAAACTTACATACATGGACACTCACGGTCCTGCGTTACTCCTATGTGGATAACTTCTTTACGTGATCCGACTTTGAAATTCGACCACGAAAACCTTACCTCGGACACAAACCTCCCTCTAATACCAAATTGTAACACCTCTCATGTAATAATCATATAATATGGGTCCGGTCGGGGCCCCACAACAAACAAAGGCCACATCTTAAGCATTATAAGATGATATAAACTACCAAACTCAAAACTCAGACCAAATACAACGGAAACAAAAGAACAAGACGAGAAGTTATCCACTAATATATGAGTATCAACACGGTCTTAAGACCTTACAATAATTAAGAGTTCAACACTCAAACAATAACATCAAACGTCAATGTGCATAAGCACTCCTAGGCTACCTTGGCATGCAAGCCAGATACATAATGCATTAAGCATTACATTCCACAAAACAAAGCTATTACACAACATGAAAACACTTCATGAGACTTAGGCCTTTTGGCCCGCGAGCTTGCTCCTGCTTGCGATCCTTGCCCTGTAAAAATTGGTTATAATGTGGGTCAGCAAAGACTTACCTGAACTGTATAACCAACACATCTCCTCCCGACCGTCCCTAGCAGACCTCGGGGTACTCCATCACCCTACAGGTCAGCACTTCGTATGCAAATATACAAGTACCTTGAAAGTAGTAAAACAGGTTTGGATGTCTCATACAACAAACATGTTTCTATGTTGAGCATATAATAAAAGGAGTCTACAACGCAGCATTTATGCACACCTGTGCTTCACCCAAGGCACCCTAAAGCGTATGCTTCTAACACATTATCAATCAGGTACTTCCAATTTCTCCATCGACGTTCAAGCCGCAAACACAAGGGTACTTCCAAGTTTCCCCCAAACAGCATACAAGCCGCCACACAGAACACTTGCCTCGGCCCCACCCGCTCGTGGGTCTCAAAACTCGGGCTTTCCTACAAGCTCTGACTTTTCACATCAAGATTCCGCCACACAAACCAACAAATACTAAGAACCCTTGCTAGAGCCCACCCGTTCACAACGACCCAGGCCCAACTCCAATATTGAGACCAAGTACACCGAAGGAGACCCAATGGGACCCAGCTAGTATCGTCCGGGCTTGTCCAAAGCTTGGCATCCTCGTCAGTTTCACAGAAGGGGGCTTGTCTGGCCGGGACACTCTCCACACATGACTTGCATGTCACGGGCTAGCCAGTCGACCACAGAGACAACCACGCCTTAGCACATCATAATCCCAAGCATTTTCCCATCCTAATCCACCATTCGTACCGCACCGTCCCCGCGCCCCCGCATGTACTCTAATTTCCACCCGGTCCAGTTCTGGTTACACGAACTCACACAAAGGAGGGGAAAGCAACATCACAAACGACATCTTATCACTAACGGATTTCTAACAAAATCCTTAAGGCTCGCTATGCAACATCACCGAGCACTACAACAAACTGCATCTGTCGTAAGGACTGAAATATAACTAAAACACAGTTTTTTTTACTAATAGCTATATTTAGTAACGAATTTTTTCTGTTGTTACCAAAAAGTACTTTTTTTGTAATGAATATTTTATATTTTGTTACAATAATAATTAATTTGTTATTATAAATGTAAGTATTTGTAACAACACTAATGTTGTATTATAAATAGTAAATTTTTCTCACAATATGTATCAATTGTAACCACATTATGAAAGTTGTTTGTGACAAAGAGATTTTCCTTAATATTAGTAATATTTTATTATTAAAGTTTTGTTACAATAAATATATCATATTTTATTATCAAATTTTATACTATTTTATTATCAAAGTTTTCCATTAATTTTTTTTAGAAATAAATTTTTTTTGTATACTTGCAGCAGTAGTACCCCGCCTTGATAGTGCTTTAACGCGATGACACTCCTACAGCTCGCAAACATCCGTACGCGATTGTCGTAGATATGTGGTACTATTCCGACATGTGTATTTTTGGGCGTGTGGGGGTGGTTTGCGAGCTGCGCAATGTCATCACACTTGGACACTATCGAGGCGAGGGTAATTAATGTCTCTCGGGGAACGAGCGGTTTTTTGTTTTGTTAGTATAACAAGTGTTTGATAGATAGCATTTTTCTCGTGAGAGCATTTTTCTCCCGAGCACGTGCTTTTCACTCGGACGTACGTTTTTTTTTTGTGAGCACACGTTTTTTGCTTAGGCTCTGTTTGGTTGAGCTGTTGCTGATTGAAAAAGTGCTGATTCTGGAAAACAGAGTTTTGTTAAAAAACTGTTTGGGTGAAACAGAGTTTACAAAACGGAGTTTCCGAAAAGTTGTTTGGATTCAAAACAGAGTTTTTACCAAAAAAAAAATTTCAAATATGAAAGTGACATAACACAATACTAAACAAAGATTCATTCATAACACAAAATTAAGGTTCATTGATACAATTTTTTACACTTTACGCTCTTGATTTATATAGCTGATTCGCAATACTATTATGTAGCGCAATCATCTCATCTACACCACATGCAGTGTCAGTACATGTCTCTTGTGGACCTTGTGAGGACATCCCATGGTCTTGAACCCTTTGTTCAGACTCACTAAAATCAATGTCCACATGCGATGGATGCCGACGAATGAAATTATGTAAACACATAGTGACAATCACAATAGCTACTTGCTTGTCGAAACGATAGCTTGGCATGTCCCTTAGTATGACCCATTTCTTTTTCCAAACACCAAAAGACCGTTCTATCACACTTCTTAGTGATGAGTGTGCGTGATTGAAAATCTCTCGGTCTCCTTCGGCTCGACGACCACCACGAGCAAAGTCTGGTAGATGATAGCGCGTATCTTGATACGGTTTCAGGTATCCTCTTTGCAGAGGATAACCAGAATCTACCAAGTAATATTTTCCTGAAAATTATTTAATAATATTTAGGGGCAATTATTTTGTGTATTAATAAATAATATAACAAAATTTTACATAGTTACCTAGAGGTGGATGCGGGAACATGTAACGTGGATCACTTATCGCAAAATTGAAAATACGGCTATCGTGCGCTGATCCCTCCCAACCCGGCATAACGAAAGTGAAGCACATATTGAAATCACAAGCAGCCATGACATTTTGGGTTGGACTGCCACGTCTCCCAATATAAGGTACCTGACTTCCAACTGGTATGCACGCGCGAACATGTGTCCCATCAATTGCTTCGATGCAATCTTTAAAAAATGGCATGTAATGTCTGTCATACATAATCTCTGGGGGAGTACTGCTGAAAGATCTATCTGATGGCTGAATCACTTCTTTCGCTAACTTCAACAAAGCACGAAGACCTCGAGAAAAAAATCTGCTAGCTTTCTCCGTTGAATGTTGAAAGCGCTCAATTGTTTTTTTTCATTGATTCATTATGCGATAATACATATATTGTCAGCGCCAGGATTTCCCGGGATGCAGTCCTTCTTGTTCCCCGAAATCCACACTTCTCTTCCAGAGCATGCAATAAGTCCATAAAAATTTCTTGACTCATCATGAAAGAGTCATGAAACCTCACTCGTGACCCGCATAGTAGCTCTACCACCCATTTATCGCCTGTTTGCTTTGAAGTCATGCGTGGTACCGGACAAAGCATCATGGAAGTATACTCGGTCACCAAAGATACAGCTGCAACCACATTCTGATGATGGGCAATCACATAATTTCTTCTTGTAATCTTCTGCTCTTCAGTCGAATTTTCAGATTCATCGCTGGACATATTCTGTATGAGAAATAAACTATCAACAATTATTATATTGAAAGAACAATAATAAAACATCACAAACATCACAACATCATAAGCATAATAGTGTCAACATCATTTATCAAAAAAACCACATCATAAACATAATATTGTCCACCACATAATAGTCTGCACTGCAACATAAAAAACAAAACAGAATCTGATAGTGGGTAATATATCAGAAGAGAACACAAAGGTCTCCACTACCCCCCACGGAGGAAGCGATTACGTAGTCACTTTACGTTCATCCCTTCTGGTAAGCACAAAAAGGTCTCCCTATGATTTTTGTCTATGAAATACGTGATTGCAAAATCATGGAACTCTTCATCAGACTGCACTTCCTGGTGCGTAGCCAATTTGTCTATTGCATGTCGGATGCTAAACTCGGAAGTAGTTTTTTTTTGGTGCCTCCTGGATGCATCGACTAATGGTTTTAGAAGACTCCGCCAAGTCTTCTAACACGGAACTAATAACTTTGTTTTTCCCTTTTTTCCGCTTCTTGACAGGTGCTGACGTAGCTGTGTTATCACGTGTCGCTGGATCACCAATGACGTCAATGTCCTCCGACTCACCTTCTGACATTCCTCTTTCGTCAACTGACTTGGGGATCTCGTTAATGGTGTTCGGGGTGCAAGCATGATGTTCTGTTGCGACAATAGAGCTGAACATCATATGTAGTTTCTCCTCTAGCTCTGGATGTATTCCCGAGTAACGAAATTTTTTGGCCACCGGGACAACCTACAAAATACAAATATTTCAAGTTAGATGGTGTTTCTTTAAAAAAAACGTTAAACAAAAATGTTATGGAAAATGAGTACCTTCAATCTTTCGTCCCACCACTCGTCCGAAGCGTCTATAGTTTTCCTTGAAGCATTCCAACCCAAACTGGTGTCACCACGTTTTAACTCCGTCCATAATTTCCACTCCTTCTTCAAATGATCCCATTTATTTTTCAATTGGACTTTGTCGTACTGTTTTCTAGTAAGCTCCTCAAAATTCTTCATAACGTTGCTCCAACCTTCTTTATTAAAATGTGTAGTTGGTCGATTCCCAAGTTCTATCTCCTTAATACATATGTCACAGAAAAGCATGATAGTTGTATTGTCCCAAAATGCGGGCACACCACCATCTTTTGATTTTCTCATCTTTAGAAAATAAAATAAGTTAATTTTTAATGAAAACACACACATACATAGAACAACACACACACACACATAACAAACACACACAACACACATATAACAAACACACAAAACATTTAACACACAAACATAACACACAAACACATACATATAACAAACACACAAAATAAACAATCACAAATACAACACAACACACACACACACAGCACAAACACACATACAACACACACACACACACACACACAAACACAACACACACACACACACACACACACACACACACACACACACACACACACACACACACACACACACACACACACACACACACACACACAAATATATATATATACAACATACACACACACATAACAAACACACAAAATAAACAACCACACGTACAACACAACACAACACACACACACACACACAAATATATATGCAACACACACACACACACACATATAACAAACACACATACAACACAACACACACAAAAATATATATACAACACACACACACATAACAAACACACAAAACAAACAATCACACATACAACACAACACACACACACACACACACACACAAACACACACAACACAACACACATACAACACACACACAAACACACACACAACACACACACACACACACACACACACACACACACACACACACACACACATACAGAGCACAAACACATACACATCACAACACAACAAACACACACCCAAAAGAGGAAAACTGAAAATCAAGTACTGGGAAAAAAATCTAAAGCCCTAAAATTGAAAAGGAGGAGAAGGGGTATACCTGCCCGGGTCGGTGGAGAAACTACTGGAGTCGTGCAACCACGAGCCGGGCGTCGTCGTCGGGGAAGAAGGCCACCGCGATAGCTGGAGTCGTCGTCGTCGTCGATGCTAAAAACGTCGATTCCCAATTTCTGGAGTCGTTGTCGTCGATGCTCGGGAGAGCTGCTTGCCGCTCGATCCAGGAGATGTGTCGGATGTGTCGTCGGGGAAGAGGAGCGGGCAATGCATGGGTTGCGCCCGGGGAAGAATGTTGTCGTCGGGGAAGGGTTGGGGAAGAAGACGCCTGTATCGGGATTTCGATCAGCAGATTTTGTGCGGCAGAAAGCAGAAATATCGAGCGGTGAGCCTATAGGGCAAAATCGTGGTTTTTAAAAACCGCGGTTTGCATGATCAGCTGCGCCAAACGCCGCTTATGTCTAAAGTTGCGGTGTGTTTCCGCCGTTCAGCAACCTAAAAGCCTAACCAAACAGCACCTTAGTCGCGCATATTGCACTAGTTGTTTTTTGCTCGGGAGAATACAAAATTTTGCACGTGGATGTTTTTTGCTCGGGAGGAGCTAGCGTTTTCTTGCAAAGCACATTTAATTTTTTTCGGGCTCGCTTTTTTCGTACCAATGCTTTTTCGCAATTGTACCTGCGTGACAATACCACCCCCGCCTCGACAATGCTCCAACGCGACGACGCTCTTACAGCTCGCAAACATCCACGCACGGCTGTCACAGACATATGGAACGTACTTATGCGAAATGAGTATATATTTTCGAGCGCGGGCGGGGTTGCGACCTGCATGAGTGTCGTTGTGCTGGGACACTATTAAGTTTTATATAGAACATTATACATTAAATTTATTTATATATAGTTTTTATGAAAATTTATTAAAACGTGTATAAAAAGTTTTTATAAAACTTTAACTTTTTATAAAAAGTTTTTCTTCCTCTCTCCCTCTCTCTCACATGAATGACATATATGTAGGGAAATTTTCCTCCATAAAATTTTGAACAAAACTAAACTAAAAATTTAAAATATATTAAATGTAAAATTGAATTCAAATATGACATTAATTTTTTAATATAATTTTGGAATAAAAATAAAATCACGCACGGACCCACACACACGCAAATACACTCTCGCGGACACGCAAATGGACTCTCTCACATGAATGACATATATGTAAGGAAATTTTCCTCCATAAAATTTTGAACAAAATAAACAAAAATTAAAAATATATTAAATGTAAAATTGAATGCAAATATGACATTAATTTGTTAATATAATTTTGGAATAAAAATAAAATCACGCACGGACCCACACACACGCAAATACACTCTCGCGCACACGCAAATGCACTCTCGTGCGTGAAGTTTTCCTTTTTTTGCTTGAGAGCGCGTATTGTGTCGGGGTGTATTTTCTCTAGGAAGCATTTTTTAGCAATGGCACGAGTTTTCGCACGCCCGTATTTTGGTCCTAAAACGTATTTTTTCGCTAACATGGAGCGCGAGCACGTGCGCGCGCGGGTGCTGCCAACGAACTGGGGTTGCACAGCTAGCATTCTCTTGCAAAACAGATTATATATTAAATTTCTTTATATAAAGTTTTATTAAAATTTATTAAAACATGTATAAAATGTTTTTATAAAACTTTAACTTTTTATAAAAGTTTTTCTTCCTCTCTCCCTCTCTCTCATATGAATGAAATATATGAAGGGAAATTTTCATTCATAAAATTTTGAACAAAACTAAACTAAAAATTAACCCATTCATGCATTTTTTTCGAAATATGTGCACATTTTATCGATTGATATATGAGACGTGGTTTAATGAAAATAGATGTAATGAAATTCATAAATACATGTCAATTCGATTGATAAATACAATGCGTGGTTCAATAAGAATTACTTTTTAAATAAGATTTTTTTATTTTTTAAATAAGAATTATCTCTGCCCGATTTCAATTCGTCGGCTAGTTCTTGGATATGATGTTCGATAACTGACAGTGCACATGAAGTTCCTCTTCCCCGCGAGATATATAGTGACCTCTGCCACATAGACACAGACATACAAACACATACACACACAGACACAGACAACCAAACACACAAACACAAACACGTACACAAACACAGACACAAACACACAAACACAAACACATAGATACACAGATACTGACACAGACATACAATATGCATAGACACGCACACGCACACACATAAACAAACACAACTTCAAATAAGGGCTGAGCATATTATTCGAAACTCGAAAGTCGCTCGAAAATCGTTCGAAAATTGAGTCGAATCGGAATCTGTTAAAATTGATTCGACTCAATTTGAGTCGATTCAATTTGACTCGAATCTGATTTCGAGTCGATTTCGAGGCAGCCCTGAATCGCTCGAAATATGATTCGAATCAACTCGAATTAATTAAAAATATTATGTATTTATTAATATATTCTTATTTTAAGATTAAAAAAAACAAAATTTAAACCTAAATAAAAAAAATGAAGGCCTTAATTGCTTCATTTGCTAAATTTATAGGTTTCCCAATTTAATTTTGAGCAAATTAGGAATAAAACGAAAAGTTGCTCAATTTCGAGCCGATTTGATTCGGTTTCGAGCCGATCCGATTCGATTTCGAGCCGACTCGATTCAATTTCGAGCCGAATCGGAATCGAGTCATTTTGAGTCGAGTGGCTCGACTCGACTCGAAATCAATTTCGATTTCGAGTCGATTTCGAGCCGAGTTCGAGACGAAAATTTCGATTTCGAGCCGAGCCAAAATCACTCGAACTCGACTCGATATCAGCCCTACTTCAAATAGAGACACAGACACAGATAGACACAAATACATAAACACAGACACACAGATATGGACACAGACCCAAAAACATAAATAAAGACCGACACACACAAACACAGACCGACAACAACAGAAACACAAACATAGACACACACACACACATAGACAAAGACACACAGACACAAACACGCACACAGCCGCAGACACACACATTAATACTAACAGACGCAGACACACATAATTAAACACATAAACACACATACGAATATATAGGGACGCAAAGACACAAACACCAATAGACACTGACAAACATATATAGGCACGTAGACCAAGACACAGACACAGACACAACCCAACAACACAGACACGCAGACACACATACATGCATATACACAAACATCGATACACACACAAACACACATAGACAAAGACGCACATAGCCGCAGACACACACTGCACATAGACACTGCACGCAGATATAGGGACACAAATGCACAAGCGCATATAGACTACACAGAGACACATACACAAACACGAACAAAAACACAAACCCAATAGGAACAGACAGACATAGGAATACAGCTACACATAAATGTGTATACATGAACATGGACTCGTTTACGAGTCGTGCTCGATTACTTCTCGAAAAAGCTCGACTCGAGCTCGAGCCTCTCTAGCTTGGGCTCGTTTACGAGTCGAGCTTGAGCTCGTTTACGAGTCGAGAGGTCTAGCTCAATTTTTTTTGCTCATGACGACACACGAGTTATTATTTTCACGCGAATTGCTCCCTAAAACTTTACAAAAAAATATTTCTTGAGGATAAAATATTTGGAGGGAAATCCCCCCCCCCCCCAATTTTTTAAACATTATTATATATTATCAAATACCTCGAATTTTTCAAAACAGGCCGCACGCGATTATTAGTGTTTAGGGTCGAATATTTTCATGTCTCACTCGGTTTGGCTAGGGTTTTTCCAACATTTTAAGAACCGGACCGGACCGACCAGTCAAACCGCCAACCGGACTTCCGTCCGGTCCGATTAGCTCCTAAAAATCAGAGTCGCCAAGAACCGACCAAGAACCGGCGGACCGGCGGTCAAACCGGGCAACCGGGAACCGTCCAGATTTTACCCTAACCGTTGGGTTCATAAAACCACCGTGGATTTCAAATCCAATGGTGGATAGATGACTTTTATCTTAGGTTTAGTCTGTTTTCCGTCCCGCTGGACGTCTAGACAACGCCTCGGCGAAGCTCGCAATCAGCGCCAAAGCGCTTCTTTCATCGTACCTTCGATCTCTTCTTCGGACTGGGTTTACGGACGTTTCCCCAACTCGCAATCTCGCGAGCCGCATATCCCATCTTCTTCTCGCGATCTTCTTCGGCTTACTCTCGACGATCTTCTTCCTGGCATGAGATTCTTTTCCTCGCGTGATTTGCAGGCCACAAGCGAGGAGATCCCGATCTTCTTCCTCACATAACTTGGTGGCACCCGACTCAAGGTATCCTTCCTCTTCCTCCATGATTTTGGCTTTCTGACTTGTGGTTTTGGCACCTTCTTCCTCGCGTGATCGACATTCCACTTCCTCCCTTGTTTTATATTCTACCTGGGAGGGATTACACCAGGAAAATGTCATCTTGTAGTGCCTAGAGGGGTTCAAACATTTGTTTGCTGTGTTATTATTTATTAAAGTGCTGTGATCTTGATCTATACAAGCAGCCAAAGGGCCTTAAAGACCCTTAACTTTTATCAATTAAGCCTTGCAATCTTCTGATTTTTTTAATTATGCTTGCAGGTAGCGTTAGCGAGATTGAAGCACTGTATGAACTCTTTAAAAAATTATCAGTTCTCTGGTTTATAGAGCTGTCTCTGTGCTGATGGAATGTTTTTTTTTTTTTGAGCCCAAGTTACTATCTAACTTAGAATTTAAAATATAATATATTGGTTTCTTGTTCTTGTATTTGTTTCAGTTTACTCGCAGGTCTAGTTTATTTTCATGGCTTATTCAGATGAAGATCTTAGCACCATGTCACTAAACATAAGTGAGTTACAGGCATATTATTTCATGAATTATAAAAGTATAACATTGGTGAACTCTCAACAGTGTAATCACGGTTCAACCCCGTTTAACCGGTTCAACTGGTTCAACCTTGAACCTTTCACTTTGCCGGTTCAGTGTCCGGTCCGGTTCTTAAAACATTGTGTTTTCCCGATCCCAACGAACACAAACATCCCGCACTCTTCCATCTTCGGCGACATCTTCACTCATTTAGGCCTCCGACGACAGCAAATGCAGAGAATATTTCGCCTCTAGTGGTGCTTTCTCGCTTGATTCAGGCGTCGACAACGTTATTAGCATGTCACACTGACTGTGAACAATACTACACTATTTCTGGCTTGATCTAGTGCATCGCTTTGCAAAGTACCTTGCAAATGGTGTAGGTGTTATTGTAAGACATAGTGAGGGTTTGGATTTTTTGACCCCATGGAGTGACCTAGGGGAAGAGCTGAAACTTAGTAACTTACTTTATATGTTGGATTAGGTGTAAGTAAATATTTATATACCATATATGTGAATTTGTTTGGGAAAACCAAATATTTTATTCTTTTGTAGCAATGGTTTGAGATAAAGAATTGGGAAACAAATAAAAGTGTGCAAGAGTTCATGGAGGAGATTTTTCAACGTAGCTACACACATTGGAGAGGAAGATTATCTGTAACGTATAGAGGTTATATTGTGGCAGGAAAAAATCCAAGAGCTAGTAGCCCATTTGAGTGGATCTCAATCGAGAATTGTGTCAGTTGTGCGATCTCTTCGAGAGCGAGACTTTTAAGGTGAATGTGACTAATTAAGTATATTCTGTTTAATACATATGTTATTAATCACACATTTAATGACTACCATTCAATACTTTTGTTTACTTGCAGAAAAGGTCCAAGATAAATGTTGCTAATAGATCACACATGTCGTTTACTCATACGTCGGATTCCAAATCCTACCATTCAAGTCTGCTGGAAATGTAATGCAATGATTACATGTGAGTTTTTGATTACTATGACATATTCTCAAATATTTTATTGATATGCAGGTTAATCAAAGCCCCATTGAGAACTTTGCTAACACCCATAAGAAGAATGGGGTGTTTGTCGGTGAGAAAGCAGAAGCAACATAGGTAAGTCAAAATATATTTGAAACTTTCACAAAATTGATTGATAATATACGTTTCTATTATAACACGATATTTTACAGCATGAAATGGAAAGGCTGAGGACCATATCAACATATTTTGACAGTGATCTCATAAGATTTGAGAGAGAAATTATAAAGACTGCACTTGGAAATAAGTCTGGTTATGACAAAGGATTAGGCTACGGTGTTGTGCCTTCAAAACGAATGAAGAAGACATTGATAGAGTCCACTCAGTTAAAAGAGAAGTTGAATGTAGTGGAAGAAGAATTGCGCAATGCCATGACTCGTATTACATCACAAACAGAGCTTATAGATAAACATGAATCTTTGATTCAAACTCATAATGCAGAGATTGCAGGATTAAAAGAGGGGAAGATTGAGATGAAAGCAATGTTGTATTCTGTTCTGGAAATATTTGGCGCAATTCCTTGACTAATTGATGCACACACCGTTCACTTTTTGGTGCACTTTTTGTTGTCGAATGGTTTATGACTGTTAGTATTTTGGCATAGTTTTTGTTACTATTTTATTACTTCTGCTTGGTTTATACTATTATTTGATTGTTAGTATTTGGGATAGTGTTTTGTTATTATTTTATTACTTCTGTTGGTATAACTTTGATATATCTGACTTGCATGTTTGGTGACCAACTACTAAAGCCTGCTAAAATATACACTGTGCCTTTATACTTTATTACTTCTACTTAGTATAACTTTGATATATCTAAAATTACTGCTATGTTGTTCATTGGGCCTTATGGTGGGCTTTTGTACAGATTCATTGAACAACTGTAAATATTCATTATTTTCCATCATGGTGCAGCGATGGGCAAAATTTTGTGCAAATGCAAAATTTTATTTCAAGAATTGATCTTTTCAGATACCTTAATGAGGATGTGGTCTCTCTGCTTCTCTATTATCTTCATACAGATGAGACGAAGTTAAGTGCTCCTTTTTGCATCTGCATTTGCTTAGGTCCTGACCAAGTCTTTTCTAGGGTATAAAAGTTCAAAGATCTGATGTGGTTGGGTTAATTATGCATCGCTAGCTATGAGCTTGCATCTGATAATTTTGAAGGCATCAACAACCTAGGCTCTGCCACCATTGATAAAGTTAATATAAATTTATACAGTATTTGAAAATATATAGAATTTATCAGAAACATAACATGGTGTGTAAAGTTGCCGAGAATATTATGATCATAGTTAAGGGAACATGAAATTTGAGTTTTCTTATTCTTTTATTTTGATCTTATTCTTTGCTTCTGATCTCTTCTCTATCTTCTACTTAATGAACA